>MTQE01002208.1:34195804-34276079 GCA_014337955.1 Aspidoscelis marmoratus
CCCCCCCCCCGTGGTTCTAATCCACTCACAGCTGCTGGTACTTTGTAGAAAGGAGGACAAAAATATCCTTAATCTGCTTTTTCAGCACTATGCATACTTTTGTTCATCCTTTAGTTGCCTTTTTGGGTAACTATGTTGTAATCTTTCCTTTGATCATTTCAGTTCCCCTTACCTGAAAATTTTCCAACTCTGCCTCCTATAGCCTCTTGATTGTAGTGACTTACTTGTAGGCCCTTTTTATTCCTGAGATAAGTTGGAGGAGTTTCTTCCCTCCAATGTTGGATGGTTTGCAGGTGGAACTGTTCATATGGCAGCCTATGTCTCCGCCCGCTTCTCATGGACATTTAAAACTAGAAAAGGTGGATTAGAGATGAGATGAGAACACTAGCATCACACACCACCATCTCTACTTTTGAACTACTTTTTGTTTTATGTGAACTCAACCTAAGAGGCAATTCAGCAGGTGAAAATTCCACTGAGAACTGATGTGCAAAGGACCAAAACAGCCAACCTTTGGCGCTAGGTTTGGTCCTCTGAAGTGAAGCTGAGTGGGATGCTCATTGCTACAACTGGAGTTCCATTTGCAGTAATGTTCCAGGGCCTACAGCAAATCATGAAGTCTTGTCATACCCACAGAAACTTCTGTGCTGCCCATCCCAAATCCCATCCCTTTCAGGCTGTGCATGGAGCATGGATGAGCATTAAACTCCCTTGCTTGCTTGAACTGATGACCTTTACTGGGAGAAACTGTTGTTTATTTCTAGTTTCTCATCAATTTTTGATACTATTTCCTCAGAGGAACACTACCATCTTCATCACACATCTTCACAGTTCAGTCCTCATTTCCTATTGTCATGTGACCCTGAACTGGATGGCAAATCCCTTGATCAGCGTGATGTTCCTTTGTAGCTTTCATTGCATACTTTAAAAGGTCAGAAATGTAATGTCATATACACCACTTGCAGGAGTTGCCCTGGCGATTTTATGTTATCTTCCTCAAATGAAGATCTCATGTGATCCAAACCCAGAACCATGAACCATATTTGAAAATACTTAACAGATGGTATGCTTCACCCGAGATACCACAATCTTGTTGGCATGGTTATAAAACAGCAGATACCTACATATAGTTTTTGGGGTTGTGCCCTCGAGTTATGAAGTTTTGGCAATCACTGGAATCGGAAATTAGAAATATGATTGACACTCCCATTTCATTCTCGTCAGAACTTTGTATTCTCCACACTACACCAGATGATGATATTCCGAGGAGTGTAAAATACTTCTGCATTTCATCTTATTTGTGGGGGAACACCGCATAGCTTGAAATGAGAAGCAACACACCACACCATCCGTCTCTATATGGTACTGCAAATTAATAGAATACACAAGAAAGGATTTAATCACTTTACAGAGAAATCAATATTTAGGGGGGGGAGAGTAAATTACTTGTATCAGGAGGTCTGGGGCCCATTTTTAAGACACTTAGCACAACTGGGTGAGGAATATGCCATCTTGCAATATGCTATTAAATTCTTGTTACAGTAAAGAAGGTCAAACAAGTTTCTGCAAATTTTTATTACCCTGCTAATGACTGCTAATTGTGATAAATATGCAACCACTTGTTACAATGGTTAAATTTATTCTTGAGTTCATTGTTGTTGAAAGTTCAAAGTTTGTTTTTATGGTTAATTGTAAAAGGCTAATTATTATTTTTATATTATTTTTTAATTCATTACTCACTGTGCAATGACTATTATGTTAATATTAAAGTTGTTTTTTTTAAAAAAATGGAACCATGGTAGGACTCAAATCATTGGTTCCAGATTGTTGTCACAGTATCTGTAAAATATGCAACAGCTTCTGAATCGCCTGCACTTTTCAAATGAAGACTCTCATACTCTTATCTGCGGACACTATTGGGGGGGGGGAGAGTAAATGTATTGAAATTTGAACTAATTTGAATACATTCATCTCTGTTCGTACAAATATTCAATATGTATTTGATGATACAAATGTCAACAACATCTGTACGTATTCTGTTTTCATCCTGTACAAATCCATATGGATATGAAATATTCATATTTGTATGAATCTTAAAAAAAATGAATGTCTGAATTCAGACGAAGAACTAATATTTTGAATATTCTTGCACATCCCTACTTCTTTTTATTTATTTAGGAAATTTATATCCCACCCTACGCTGAATGGTCCCAGGTGGGTTACAATTAGAATAAAACATAACAAATAGTAAAACATAATTAAAAATATAACCCACCTCTTTCCCTCCCTAACAGGACAGCACCCTGGGGGAGCTATTTAAACAGCAAAATCCTGGGGGGAAAGATATGTTCTCACCAGGTGCTGAAAACTACACAGCGTAGGCACCTGGTGAGCCTCAAGAGAGAAGCTGTACCAAAGTCTAGGGGCCACCACAGAAAAGGCCCTCTTGCATGTCCCTACGCCTCGTACCTCTGCAAGAGAAGGAACTACAAGAAGGTCCTCTCCTTGAGATCTCAGTGCCAGGGCAAGTGTATATGGGAGAAGGCACTCCTTCAGATACCCACGGCCTAAGCTGTTTAGGGCTTTAAATGTTAGTGTCAGCACCTTGAACTAGAAACTAGTCATCGGAGATTCTTGTTTCTGACAACATGAGAACCTGTGGAGTTGCTCAGAGGTTAATTTTATCTCCCATGCTTTAAAATAATTACTCTTGTTGTTTCATAAATATCAGGTTTTGATGCTACTACTATACAAATGACGTCCAGCTAAATTTCTCTCGTGCAGCAGAATCAAGAGCCAGCACATCCAAATGTTTGATTGTTGCCTGGATACGGCCCAACATATTGAAACTAAACCTTGCCAAAACATGGGCACTGTGTTTCATAGGTTTGGGGGTCCAGCAAATAGAAATATGTCCTATTCTCTGTGGAGTTATACTCCGTGGAAAGAGACAGGTGTATATCTTGAGGGCATCTCTATATTCATTTTTGACATTTGAGACTCAGGTGCAGTTGATTTACCAGCTGTGGCTCTTTCTGGATAGGAACAGCTTAGCAACAGTCATCTATTCTCTGATAACCTCTAGACTGGGCTGTTATAAGGCCTTCTGTGTGCTTCAGAAGGCAAAATTTAGCACAGAATGTCACTGCAGGACTGCTGATAGGTACTGCAGATCAAATTCACAGCATGCCAGTTTCAAAGGAACCACCTTGCTTGCCAGCTTGCTATGGAGCCCAAATCAGAGTGTTGGACTGGTTTATAAAGCTCTAAATGATTTGGATTTCAAATGCTTAAGGCAAACCCCCTCCCAGGTAGATTTGTTTGTGTGCTGATATCTGCTGGAGTAGCCTTCCTGATAATGTCATCATTCTAAGGGCGGGGGGGACTGTAGAGAACACTCCAACATCACCAAAAGAATCTCCCCTACTATGACATAAGATTCAGGCATACCAGCTAATGCCCCTCGTGAGCCGGTTTGGTCTAGTGCTTAGGGAGCTGGACTCTTATCTGGGAATACCGGGTTCGATTCCATCCTCCCCCACAAAGCCAGCTGGGTGACCTTGGGCTAGTCACAGCTCTCTTCTGAGCTCTCACAGCCCCACCTACCTCACAGGGTGTTCTGTTGTGGGGAGAAGAACAGGTTTGTTAGCCACTTTGAGTCCCCTTAAATGGGTGAGAAAAGCAGGGTAGAAAAGCCAACATTTTACAGCACTTTGTAGTGAGGAAAGGATGTATAAATGTCCTTCTTCCTTTACCTTCTCCTAAAAATTATTGCCTAGTACAAGAAGGTTCTTGCTTTTGTTGACCTCTCTCTTCCCAATCTGACTTTTCCACAGTACTTGCTATAAGCTATGAGGGACCTCCCAATTCTCTAGTAATATTTCAATGTTTACTGCAGCCGGGAAGCTCACAATCCTTTACAAATCCCTGTGGAATTTTTAAACATTGCATGTATTTACTTGGAAACCCATGCTCTTCCGGATACCATAATAATATGGAGACCATTGTTTTATTTTTGTGTGTCTCTGTTTCACATCCCAGGTCTGTGATTAGAAGAAATACTGCCACAAACGGCCACATACTAGGAAGGAAACAATAGGGACTAGTTACTGCTATATAGTTTTGGCCAGTCACTTTCTGACTTGGCAATTTCACAGAATAAGTAGAAGCCTGAGTCTATAAGATCCCATATAACAAATACAACATATACTGTACGAAAATGGTACTGGCAGCCTTGAAAGTCTTTTGAAGAATAACTCACATGTTTTTTAGTGGCTCTGTATTCTGGGCCTTTCTGAAATGGGCCTTATTCCAGGATTCTTTCCAGGAATACAGGGCTGCTGTCCACATATTAATGCAGAACACAATAGGCCTCAAGCAGGGCCTGAAATAGTCTGCACTAGTATGAAGGTAGCAAGCCTCAATTCCAGGATATAATTCAGAATAAGATGCAGTGCAGAAATGGACTAGAATTTTGTGTTCTTATCTAGTTTGGGAAGAGAGGCAAACAACCAGTATGCCCCCAATAATATCTGATGATGCAAGTTATTTGTTCCATAGTCATAGGGCTAATGCATAAGGTGGTCACATCCTCCATGGAGATACCCAGCACTAGAACTAGCCCAAGGAGTTTTGATGCCCTAAGGAAAATATGACTTTGGCATATATTGTCACAGGGAAAAATAATGAGAGGTGGATGAAATTGAGGCTTGGAGCATACATCAATAGCTTTCAGTGGGGACACTGTTTGTACCTGTTTTTGCAAAACACATGTCAGGTAACAGGAGGAAAGGCAACATAAGATACTGGCTATCAGAATGTCAAGCTAACATCCAGTGGTCTCTGGGTTCAAATCCCCACTCAGCCACAAAAATTCACTTTGTAGCCTTGGCTCAGCAACTCTCTCTCAACCTGACCCACCCTGCAGAATAGCTGTGAGGATACAATGGAGGGGAGGAGCATGATGGGTACAGTACCAACTGGAAATCTTTTTGGTAGAAAGGCAGTATATAAATGCCATAAATGAATACATTCACAATGTTAAATGGTCTTTTGTTCACCTCGACAGAGCAGGAGAAATAATAGCTCTCTACTCTGGTGCCTCTGGTAACTGCATAGTTAATTGCATCGCTGAGAAGGCCCTCTCCCAGCTGCCCACTCCTTTTGCTGCTGAAGGTGGTGGGACGGGCAGGAGGGCCTCCCCTCCAGATCTTAAGGCACGGACAGGTTGATATGGGAGAAGGCGTTCCTTCAGATATTTGGGGCCCAAGTTAAGACCTCAAATTGGACTCGGTAGCCAGTGCAACTCTTTTAAGACCGGCGTGATGTGCATCTGGCCAGCTGTCCAGGTCAGCAATCTAGCTGCTGCATTCTGCACTAGCTGCAGCTTCCAAACTGTCTTCAAGGGCATCCCCATGTAGAGTGCATTACAGTAGTCTAGTGTGGAGGTTACCAGAGCATGGATAACTGTGGCCAAGTCATCTCTGTCCAGAAAAGGCTTCAACTGGCGCACCAGCCATAGTTGGGAATAGGCACTCTTGGCTACGGCCTCCATTTGAGCTTTAAGCATCAGCGCAGAGTCCAAGAGCAACCCCAAATTTCACACCTGTCCCTACCAGGGCATTACAACCCCACTGAGGACAGGGTGTCTCCCAAACTACATGAACCCAAGACCCTGTGACACACAGCATCTTCATCTTGTCTGGATTCAGCTTTTTTATTGCCCCCCATCCATTACAGCCTCCAGGTGTCTGTCAAGCACTTCAACAACCTCTTCTGATTCAGATGGCACAGAGAGATAGATAGTTCATCCATATAGTTGGTTGGATTTTGTCCACTGCTGGATAGATGATTGCTAAAGAGTTATGAGATTAATCAGTGCTGCCTGTTTAAACATTTTAGATTGCAATCCAACAAACACCTGCTTGGGATCATATTCTTTAGGGTTCCTTGCATGGGGCATTTTCAGAATATTAGACTTCAATTATGAGGTACCTGAGTGTTCTCTCATTTCACTATACCTGCTTCTTGCTTCTTAAGGAACCCAACTTTCTATAATCAGTAAATAAACATCTACTTTTAAAGAACCTTTCTCCATACATCAGACAGTTTCAGTAAAAAGCTCATGAGAAAATTAAGTAAAATGCTCTAACACATATACAGAGAGAGAGAGAGGTCAGACTGTTGCAAGTCTTTATGAATAGTGGCTAAATTTTAAAAAGTCTTTAAAGCCTGAGGATCAAACATGCTTTAAAAGCAACAACTATGAGTGATGCAAATGAGATTTAATAATCCAAATTGAATCTTGCCCCACTTTGGCAGATGAAGCAAACCTGGATTGAGGCAGAGCTGCAGAAGTCATTGTGCTATGAAGAACAGTGATTCAGGTCTATGCGGCTCTATTTTCACAGTAAGATGTTTCAGTGAACATGAATTTGGCATGCAGAGAAAGAATTTCTATTACACACACAGAGAGAAAGATGTATAGCTACTGGAAGTAAGCGCAGCATGTGATACAAAACAGAAATCATTTTTGTCCCAAATAAAATAGAATGATGTCACAGAAAGAGTTGTAGATGAATCTGAGCCCAGAACACAGCCATTCAGTCCTTGGAGTGATTCAGTCCTTGGAGTGACATTGAAACAAACACTACAGATAGTAAACTGAGGCAAAGACTTTACAACTTGTCAGTGGTGTGGTCGATGGGTGTTTTTCCACTGTCACTAGAAGTACCCATTAATGGGTACAAAAATGCCATTAGGTACCCATTAATGGGTACAAAAATGCCATTACATACCCATTACTGGGTACTTTTAGTGACAGTGGAAAAACACCCATTGTATGACTCTATACTCCAGAGCTGACCAATAACAGAAGAACCAGTGTTCTTGCTTTCAGATCCATGAGATGGAGTTTAACTTTAATTTTGTGGTAGTCTTTGCACCACTTCTGAAGCACAGAGCAAGAATGTTCATGTCTTCAGATTGTGAAGGCTTTGTTCAAATTAATGTTACAAAGGCACTTTATTTTGTGGGGGGATATAAAATGGTTAGCCATATATGAAAACTGGCTGCTGGCTATAGAAAACATATTTATGAATGCTGCAGATTATGGGAAATCATTGTTAATTGTAATTGATTTCTTTTACCACATTATACATGTGTTTCACATATAACAGAGCAGTCAGCAAAATCCCAAGGAAAATAAGCCTTTTGAAAAACATTATGCAAACTAAAGGCAACAAGATTTTTTAAGAAACAATTTCATAGAATCAGTTTCTACAGCAATTTTATTCAAGCCATGAAATGTATTCTGAAACGGTAAATTAAGGAATAGGAATTTATTATTACTCTTAACTAGACAAAATTTACCTTTCTTTACAACAGTTAAGCATGCTCTAAAAAACAACAGTGAATAGATTCCAATTCACTTTGGAAACATGTGGTTTTGATTCACTGTTCCAACAGAACAAGCAACCAAGAAGATGAAGGTCACTTTAATCAAGTGGATCTCAACACTTCTGTATTTCATTGTGAGTTCACATATTACATGTATTCTTGGTTCTAGGTATCGCTATAGAAAGGCACCTGGATTTAAACAATGTAATATATAATCTTAACTTCTTGCATGTATCAGACTGAGAAGGGACTGAATGTTAATGATGGATACCCTGTTTCAAAGGCTTACTGCAAACAAATTAATATAATTTTTAAAATCAGCTTGGATGCCAAGGGGAAGAAGATAACATACACTGTGGACACATAAGCATTTTCTCAGTGTACTCTTTCGGTGCCAAAATACAGAAGACTTAACTAGACATTGTTCTAGGAAAACATAGTGTAGAGATGGATGAGATTCCAAAGATAATCTAGTTCTGTCTCTCATTACACATAGAATTTACCCCTATAGGATCTCTAATATCACTTTTGTCAAACACCTGAAATGAGTTTCATCTGAACCAAATGATTGCTTCTAGCATAGTAGACACTTGTTAGTTCAAAGAACAATTTATCTCAATTGTTTTGGCATTTCTTTATCTCTAGTCTACAGTCATATGTTAATTCAAGGGAATGAATGCCTTTTGTCGAAAGCTGCAAAAATATGCATTATGCTTCCTTTCCCAGATATTTAAAACCTTAATCACTGATTTTTAACACTTTATTGTCTAAAAAGGAATAATGAATTATGGTATATTTTTTAGAGGATTTAGGCAGTGGCTTTTTTTTTTACCAACTTTGTCTTGGAGTAGTTTTGTCTTTGAGAGGCTGGCCTAAATAAATGATGCATCTATGCCACTTCCTTACCAGAAGAACTGAGTATAGGATGTCTGTGTTCTCAAAGGCACATCTACTAAATTGATTAGCTTTACTACAGTAGCAGGTATGGCAAATGGCACAAAGAAGGACTGAACTGGCAATGAAGTGGTCCTTGTACAGCTATTCTTTTTGTACAGTTAACCCATATTAACTAAGGATGCAGGAAAAGGAGATGGAGAGTATACCATATAGCATAAACACTGGGTTGAAAGGTATCTGAAATCCATCGCGAAACCACCACTACTCATTGACTGTCAGTTCAGAGTTGGCTAATGTGTGCATAATTCACTGTGTTTAGGGATCCATTTTCACGTGGGTTTACACTACCATTATCTCTTCTGCCCTCCACTTCATGAATCACAATGGGCATCAGTTAGCCCATTCTGAAGGTATTAAAAATCCTTCAAATTCTTTCATTGATTGATTTGTCAAAGTTCCTAATGCACCCAAATTATAGTTCAAAGATTACTCATTCCAATGTTTTCTCAAAGACCCATCAGGCAGGGACTTTAATTCAGATGGTATAAACACTTACCACTAGATTTAGGCATCTTCCATTCAGGTTCCAAGAATGGTTTACGTCCAAATGGTTCCCAAACTACCCACATTTTTGAAGGCCCAGATACTCTAGTTTTAGGAAAGCTTTGTGTTATCTTTTATGAAAAACTCTACATTTGAAGTATTTGTCTAACTTCCTCTCTGTTTTAAGTCAATACTAGCTTTCATCAGCAGGTCTGTAAATCTTTCACTAAACTTGGATGAAACAGCAGTTTAGCATGGGCTGCCACAGGAAGTGGGGGGTGTCATGTGTCCATAACTACACCTGCAATCATACCATACCTTAAATTAAATCTAATATGATACACCAGATTCCTCGATATTTGCAACTCCGTTGTAACCACACCTAAGGAATTCAGGAAATAAATAGTTCCTGACCTGATTTTTACATGGATAATTTTAAAAAAAGAATGAAAAGAATGAACAGCCTAAAAGCCTGATGTCTTAAGTGATAGAAAGGTGGGGAGTTTTGGGAAGGGAGTGAGAGTTCTCATTGGATTCTAACAATATTAATGACAGCAGTGTAACCAGCATTCAGGGAGCCTGGCACAGGCAGTGGGTGGCCATTTGGAGCATCTGGCTGGCTGCTGAGTTTGGTGTTTATGTAGGGATGCATTCTGTACATGTTTTTGGTCTCAGGCTCCATTGTTTAAGAGACCCATTTGCTGTCTTTGCCAGAGGCCTAATCCATCTTCTCATACAGCCACTAACTGGTGTTTTTAGCAAGTAGTGGTGGTAATGGGTGAGGGAGGTATTAACTTTACAGAAGATGGAGGTGTTTACACACAAAATGCAACCAGAAATGCAACTCTCTTAGGCCCTTTCTCTACTAGGATTTCTTCCAGATGATATCCTGAAACAGAGACCTGTCATCCACATGCTGGTGCAGACTGTGGCAGGACCGGACCAGCATGTAGATGGCAGGTCCTTATCCTGGGATATAATCTGTAAGAAGGCCCAGTGCAAAAAGAGCCTTTGATAATACCCCACCTCCATTTTGATCTATGTTCTAAGGATAGGGATAATTAGTTTTATTTTCAGTTTTGGGGGGAAAACAGGATCAAACTGCCTCGGGAAGATAAAAATACAAATGTATACTAGTGTTATTCTTGATTAAGTGCACTAACAACATCTTAGCCACCTGAGCACTGTGCTTTTAAACAAGAGAGAAAAGCAGCACAGCCATGGCTTTAGAAATGAACAGGTTAAAGGGACAAGGAATTCAGCAGGGATGCCTTCAGAAGGACAGTGAATGCAGGCAGATAAATCTTTTAGAACAACAGGAAAAGAGAAAATATTTCATGCAGTCTCAAGCATAACTAGAATGAATGACAGAATGAAAACTACCCTATGTGACACTTTAAACTCGCTCCTAATGATGTTCCATTCAATCTAATGACCAATGGCATGAGAAGACATTCCTCACCCATCAGAATCACAGAAAAATGTCCAAGATTCCTCACCTTATGGAAAACCGTGCTGGAAATAAGCCCCTAAGTGGAAACCTTTTTCCTTCATGTCTAATTGCAGATTGCCTATGGTGAAAGAAAGTGTACTCGTAGCATGTTCTGAGGTCCTCTCGCTTGCTCTCAAGCCCCCCAGGGATAAATCTTGGTCTCCTTTGAGGTAGCTACAGACTCTCATGCAGAAAAAAAAACCACGTTCGATGGGGACTACAGGTACCTCATTTCTCCTGACTGTATATATTTACATCATGTGCGTATTGTTCTATATATAAAGGGTCATGATGCCTCCACATAATGAACTCATTTGATTGACTTATCCCCTCCCCATCTTCGTTTCCATGCAGCTGGTTCTTCCCGGTGCTGGCGGCTTACTCTGGAGCACGTGGCTTTCGCGCCTGCGCATAAGGAGGCGAGCCACAGCTAGTTTTCTGCAATTGTGGCAAATGCGAACAAAGATCTGAACGCGGGGCGGCTTCGGCCACGCTGCTCCGATCTGAATCTCGTGAAGGTCACGGGGATTTCGAGTGGCCTTGTTGCTGCTGCTGCGGCTTCTCCGTGCGGTTGCGCGTTGTGCGCCCTGGCTATGGACGCCTGGCTAGCTTCAGTTCCCTGCCTTTTCCGTGCTGCAGAGGAGGAGGGGGGAGGGCCAAGGCGCTAGGACCAAGCGAAGTGGATTCGTCGCCCCGACGAGCCCGTGCTCACCGAACCGCCTGGGTGATTAAAGCTCTCCCAATAATTACGGCTTCCTAATACCTCTCGCTTTTCGTTTGATTTTGATGTTTGCAAGGGAGCAGTGCGCAGAGGCAAAAGGCTTCCTCCAATCCCTTAATTCGAAGTAAGCCGCCCTGGGGAACGACCACATCGAATGGGCAGCCTGGCAGCTGTTGTTAAAACCTTACCTATGGGGGTTTGTTTTCAAGGAGAATTGCTGCTCGATCGTAGGGCGACCTATCTCCAGGGCACTGCAGGGGACTCCGTAGCTCCGGTACTTGCTGTGAACAGTCAAAAGCAAACCTCCACCCTTGCTACAGAGGCTTTGGGCAAAGCTTCCTTGGGAGACCCTGCAATACCTGCCTAGACGTGTCTCCTGGGGAACAAAACCCCGCCGTGTACAGCAAAGCTGATCTCGCTCCTAAGTATACCCAACCTTCGTTTCACCGAGTTCCCTCCCAAACCAGACTCCACCGAGTTCCCTGAGGGTTAAGACCACACAGCTCTATTTTTAAGCACGTAGGGATGCCTTCCGTTAACTGGGATGTTCCTCAATCAGTCCAAACCCAGGTGCATTGGGCTGGCTGGCTCCAGAGCGCAGGTGATGCGGGATCCTGGGCTTTCAACCGGGGACAGTGAGCTCTGAGACCTTTCTTGGTCATCCAGTCCAGTGGTTCTTGTAATGCCAATCGCCTTGCCACACCCTAATTATCTGCCAAGGTTCAAGGATACCTGCAAGCCGAAGGAAACAACCATGAATCTTTTTTCCGAGCTCCTTGCAGGTCCTGTAGGATTATAAAATAAACAAGATCGGTGAAACCAGTGAAGTTTATGGGAAGACACTGTCAGGCTCTAGAAAGGTGCTTTCTTGGAAGGGGAGCTACCGTTTCTTGGGAGGCCCAGTGAAATCAATGGGAATGCCTTATTAAACACAAGGGGGGGAGCGAGAACGGGAACTATAATCTCTTTCTCCCTGCTCTGAATGAATGGATCACTGTCTGATGCGTGTGTGTGTGTTTAAGAAGAGTAAACTAAATGGTCGAAAATCGCAACGCCTCGCGAATTCGCTTCTGACCATATTTCCTCGCAGAGCGTGGAAGACTGAAAAATCCTGAGCTTTCAGACAAAAGGACTGAGCCCGGAGGATCTCCTGTAATTTAAGCCGTGTGAGCTCCTATTAACCGCTTCAAGTAACCCGTCGATCGTGGTTGGTTTTATTACTCAGGGATCGCCTCGGAAAGTTGGGTGTGTAGCTCCTTTCATCGTTTCCAGGGGTCTCGAATTCCCCACCCCGTCTGCCCAGCGGTCTCTTGAGAGGGAGTAATGGGTTCTGTAAAGTCATTCCAAATCGCCTCTTTAAAGGCTGCAACTCTATCTACACTGACCTAGGAATAAGTCCCATTGAACTCATCGGGGCTCATTTCTCAGCAGACACAGCTAAAATTACAGTTCACGCGAACTGTATAGGATTGCACTGCAATGCAGCAACCGCTTCTGCTAGGTCAAGGCGTAGCCAAACGGACTTTGCGATTACTGTTTGCGCTTTTCCAGTCGTGCTTTGCGGAACCGAAAGCCGATGTCATTTTCTACCTTCGAAGAAAGCGCGGCTGGGCTCAGCGCGGCGCATTTCCCAGCCAGGCATTTAGGCTCGGGGTAACAAGACTTTCCATTCTCAGCCGCCGAACTTGGACGGAGCTGGTTTTTAGGCTGCATTGTGTCTGCCAAGGCAATCCGGCTGGGCTTTTGATTCAAGCCAGGCCAGCTCCGACGGCGCAGTGTTTGTACCTTAAGCCTTTCAGAAGGCTGGACGAGGCAAAATGGAAAAGGGGGCGTCGGCAGGGGATCCCCAAGATCTAGATGGAGCGGAGCCATAGGCAAGCTTACGTAGTGGGCACTGCCACACAAGGACTCTCACACGTTCATCGCAACACTGCGGCCCTTCTCCTTTTCCCTCTGGGCGGGCAGTACGCTTTGACGCAGCACAGGCAAACGGCAGTGCGTCTCCTCTTCCGCTTTGTGCTAAAACGGTGCATGCACACAACACCCCCCCCCCACGCATGCATACGGCAAGGCAAGCCTGGGCCCGGGCTCCTGATCGACTAAGATCGCCGGTGCCCCCGCGCTCTGACCCTTCGATGCAAGCTCTCTGCTTGTTAGGAGGCGTTCTCTGGGAACTGTTGCGCAGCGCCCCAGAAGCGAAGGGCGCCCTTGGATTCCCTCTAAAGCAGAAGGGTCAAGAGAGGCAGGAGTCGGACCCGCCGGGGAGGGACACACACACACACACACACACACACACACACACACACACACACACACACACAGAAAACACGCCCGCCGCATGTGCTATCTTTCCAAAGTCGCCTGCACAAGCTGGGGTATAGAGAAAAGGCCTTAGGCAGGTCAGCATCGACGTCCTCTAGCTCCTGCGTTAAGCTGGAAATACAGAATCGGATTTAAAAGCGCTTTGTTCTTTCTCTCCGGATAGGTAAAACCTGGCAGCGCCAAGAGGAGCGACGTTCTTCCACGCATCGTGACCTGTCGCTGTTCCTGGCACCGACCGGCGTTAACCCGCGCCCTGCTGCATTCCTCCAGCCTTTCCCTTGGGAAGCCACAGGGCAAAGCGAGGCAGGGGGCGGGACCCAAAAAACCCACCCCACGGCCACCCCGAGTGTTCGCAGCGCGTGTTTCTTTCCACGCCGGCCTGCACCGCAGGTCGGCCTTCCGGGCGGGGAGCGCGCAGAGTTCACCACCTGGAGTGACTGTGCGTTCGCGCATCCGCGTGTGGCAAGGTCGTGCCAGGGCGCGTCACAATTATGTTGATGGAAAAATTAAATAAATAACCCAGGGCGGCCTCGGTGCGGCCGCACGAAAGAAGTCGTTGGACTGGTTTGGAGATGTAGTAGATAAACACGGGAGAGGAATTCATTTGGAGGATCTCTTGTGTGCGACAGAATCGTTTGCCTTTCTTTTCAGAGCCTGCACACTCCGGTTTCAGGCGACTTCGAAGTCGCTCGGCTACCGAGCGGCTCCGTCGGCCCTTTGTCTTCCTAGTTTTGAGTCCAGAACGGCCTCGCTGTTTGGGATCAGAAAGCGAGGACTCAACCTAATGGGAAAGACAAGGATCGCCTGGACGGTGGCAAAATAAGGCTCGATCGTCTAGTGCAATTTAGACCGTCCCTGTCAGGATTGCATTGCTACTAATGCCGAGATCAGTGGTAAAATTCAGACTGAGTTGAATGGATCAGGATGGCAGCGTCTGGTGAGGAGGGGTGAAAAGGATTCCAAGCGCTTTCGAAACATCTACTGGAAACGATCACTTTAAACCGGGCCAAGCTTAGGCCGAGGTGTCTTCCGTGATCCATTCTAGACTCCCCGCAATTGTGTTGTCTGGGGACGCCCGGGGCTCCATAGACTGCCTATGCGCGGCGGCCTCTCCTTTCGGAGGTGGACATGGCACCTGAGTCCACAGCTCAGCGCCGCAGGCTTTTTGGAGGGAAAAAAGAGCAAGAGGCGGAGGGACAACGAGTAGCTGGGAAATTCCGCGCCATTTTGGCTCGGAATCCAACCAGGCCACCGCCAAGGGCCAGCGACGCGCTCCTCCGGCCTCCTGGCTCATGAGAGGCGGCGCCCTGTTCTTCCCGCCTCGGCCACATGTTAGCAGGTCCGAGGAGCAGGGCGGCCATTATCCCAGAGGAAGCCTTTCGGAGGGACGCTCCTTGGGGTTGTTTCTGCTACGTTGAGGCCCACCGGAGAGTCAGCGGGCGACGCCACACGGGAGGCCAAGAGGTCAGAAAGAGCAACCGAGCCAGGAGGCCGCCTCGACCACCCACTTCCCGCTTCGCGGCTCCAGAGAGCAGCGCGCCGGGCAGGTTCCCTCAGGACGCCTCCTCAGGCAGGCAACTCGGGCGGCGGGGAGCGCGGGAAGAGGTTCGTGCGCCTTTCCCTTTGGGCGCCTCCGCGCACACGCACACAGACGCGCGAGCGAGCGCATTCACACACACACACACACACAAACGCCCGCACACACCCGAGGACAAGTGTTTGTGCGAGAGAAAAGGCAGGCGGGATTTTCCCCCGCGGCGAAGGCTCTCCTCAAGCGCGCATTTTCTCCTCTGCTTTAGGGGAAAGCGGCAGCCTGGCGATGTACAAAATGGCGGGGCTGGGGTGGGCTAGTAGCAAGACGAGAGGGAAGGGGAGGGGGTTTCTCCTGTCGCAGCCCCGGCCCGAGAGAAGACACGGTGCCGGGCAGGAGGGGCAGCCTTTGGCGTTGGCGCGTGGCACGACTGCCTGCCCTGGCGCCGCCGCCGCCGCCGCCGCCGCCACAGTTTCTCAGGCGATCCCACCCTAAAGGCAGAAAATCAAAAGAAAATGGCTGCCTGGCTTCTCCAGACAGGCTGGTTCCCGCCGCCGCCGCCCCCCGCCCCCCATACTCAAGCAGGAACGATTGTAGCAGCGTGGCGCCGTTCCTCCCTCGTTCCCCCTGAAGCTCTCCTGCCGCTCAGCCTCCTCAGTTAGTTCCAGAATAGAGCCGCGGAAAGAAATCGCTCTCCCCTCTCGGCGGCAGGGATTGGGAGGCAGCGCAGCTACTGCCGCATCCATACCTGCACGGTACGACCACGACCTGCTTGCGGTTGGCGCCTCCCAGGACGCGCCGCTCGCTCCTCCGCTTGTCCTACTTTGCCGAGACCCGGGACAGGGCCGGGTTCATCCCAGCCTCGTGCAGAGCTCTGGCTTCTTTTTCTCGTGGGCAAGTGGAAGCGTCCTGCCAAGGGCATGGAGGGAGAAATAGACGTAGGTGGCACGATCCAGTGTGGCCCGGCGGTGAGCACCCGGACTAGGGTCTACTGGAGCCATTCGGGGCCCTTCAGGCTAGACCCTCTCATATGTTTGTTGCGGAATAAACCGAAGTGGAGATAGAACAGTGCATGAGGCCTTCAGCAATTTGAAGGGAAAATGGAAAGTCATGGCGAATTTACTTCGGACACAGTTTGGATTTACCCCTAGGCGATGATAGACCAGGAAGTTGGGCGAGGGCGGCGTAGTGAAAAAGCAGAAAAAAGCCAGTAGTGCCTCCTGCACCGTTAATGGTTGCAAAAAGTGCAAATCCGTGATCGTTTTTCTGTCTGACCATCCAAAGGAAAGGATCAGCTCCAGCGCGTGAGCATCCTTCCACCGATCGATTTGTGTGCTCCTAAGGGTCATTCAGGGGAGTCTAATAAATGTAATCCTATCCTATGTTTCCTTTGAAGCAAATCCGACTTGGTTCAATGGGTATTTCCTCCTCTCTGAAATGCAGCCTCAGGCGCCTTTCGTGGCTGACCAGGTGCTATTCTGCCCACTCTTCCAACACTACAGAAAGGAAGGTTCCGATCTACTGAGGACTGATCTAGCTTCTTGCAAAATGGAGTTAAAGCGCATTTCGGATATTGCCATCACCTCTCTGTGCTGCTGGACGGAGGGGATAAACTTTCCCTTTTGCAGGAAATTTTATAACCGAATTCGGGCCCAAGGGTCTCCTCTTACAAACAGCTCCTAATATTTTACTATTCGTAATGATGAAGCATGGAAAAAGTTTTATCCCTGCAATTCACGCTTCCAGACAGAGGATTGTCTTATGCGGATTCTCCTGCTGAAAACTATATAATTTTCCATATTTGTGGAGGTATACCCCCTTCCCCTCTCCGGTTCCCCTCAAGGTCTTCCACTTGTGAATATTTACAAGGGGTTGTGTGATTCACTTCCAGGTTACAATATCTCCCGCCGAAGTCAAAACTTCATCTCCCTACACCCAGGCAATAAAGCCCAGAGATAACTAGTGTATAAACTCCAGTAATTGGGTGGAGGAACCACTAAGCCTCTTGAGCCTCAGTTGACCTTGTCTGTGGAATGGGGAGAATCAGCCAACTCCCCATAGGATTGCTGCAAGGCAGAATGGGAAGCACCCGTACCTACCCACACTTGAACAAAAGGGAGGGAGTAATCCGGGCTGTGATCTTCCCTAGGCTTACTTGGGAGTAAATTTTCTGAAACCAGTAGGACAGTTCTGGATAAAACCGGTCGGGCTCGGCTGCAAAGGTGACGTGGAATGTGGCCATGATAAAAGGCTGTTCTTGGCTGCGTTTCTTCTCCGAGTAGTGGGTGTATATAATTATACTCGTATCTCAACAAAAACCAAAGAAACCTACGCAAGCCTTTTTAGGGGCTGCTATTTTGCCCGGGATGGAGCAGGTCAAGAGGAAGGGACCAACCCCGCGGGGGAGGGGGCGGCTTTTATGGAGGCCCTCATCCAGTTCAGGGAAGAAGCGCTGATGTCAAAGGTATTAAAAGCGGCGAGAGAGCGCTGCCTTGCCAAGCCGTATAAGGAAGCGCTGAGCTGCTTGCAAGCTCTGGCTGCCGCAATGGCGGGTGCGAGCAAGGAGGGGAAAGGCATTACGAGACTGGCAGAGCTTGGTACACGCCTTTCTTGTAGCCAGGCTGGAACACGTTTCGGGTGGAGGGCCGGAGAAATGCGCAAAAAGCATGCCAATGCAGTTTTGCCGGGAGAAAATGCCCCCTGTGTGCCTGCAGGTTTTGAATGCTTCCCAGAGGTGTGGAGTTTGCTCCTTCCATACCTGCTTTCCCTTTCTTTCTAGATGACAGCAGAACGCCAAATGCACACTGAAGGGGGCACGCCAAGCGTTTCAACAATATTACACGCGCTACCTACGCACGTGTGTAGCTAGCACACTCCAGAAAGCACATGAACTTTGCACTGCACAGAGTTCAATAGGAATTCTTCCCTCGCAGAGGCGTGAAGCGCTGCACCTTCGTCGGCCCTGCATTCAGGAGACCCTCTCTCAAGCTGTGGAACAGTTTTGCTTGGAGTCTCCCTAAAATGGTCACCTCCAGAGTAAGGGGCATGTAGACTGCAGCGTTTGCATCCCAAGATGGAGTCAGAGAAGGAACCTAGATAATTTTCTCACTGAAGGAGTCCCTGTCGTCTCCACAGTCCCTGCCTGATATTTCATGTGGGGGCATTTGGGGCCAGAAAGTATCTGCAGGGTGTATTTTGGCACAATGACCTTTCTTTGCCTTATAGATTTTACTTTGCCTTTGAGTTTGGGATCAAATTAAAAGGGGTTTCTCTGAACTGAATCTTGCCTCCATTGCCTTCAGTGATTGCTGGTGACAATTTGGAGGCCAATTTGAAGAATCAGTAACTATCACAAAGGAGCTTTTTAAAAATCAATTTTCCCTGCTCATTTTGAGAAAACGTGTACAATGAATGAGATTCTCATTATGCATTTTAAAGAAGAAATGTGAGTGTTGACAAGAGCTGGAGATTTATCATGGAATTTGGGGCGTTCCCTTCGTGGAACATGATCTGTTCAGAGAAGGAGATGCATTTCCTCTGGATTCTGCACTTCCTAGAAGGGATTAGGAAAGCTTAAAAGGGATACAAGCTTTTCATTATTTTTTTTCATCCCTTTAATCAGAAACCATAGATGGTAGATATTAGACAATGACACCACTTGTGAGAACCTCCTGGGCTGCACACAGTGTATAAGCTACTTGAAGCAGGTATCTGAGGATTATTGCTTTATTACTCATTAATTTATACTACCTGACTTGCAAGTTGCTGAAGGCATTGAGCATTATTCTCTTTCTCCCTTTCCTTTTCTGAGGAACTAGACTTGAAAGATGGTGGTGACTCCATGCTGGTGACCAGGATCGTATTCGCTCAGATCCTAGAATCCCAACTGCTTTTTGAGGTCCTATCATTCACCACACTGATGTTACCACAGAGTTAAAGCTTGAATCCTGTTGTCTCCATGACTTTTTTCAGGCAGATGCTGGACTGAGCCTGCGAGCCTCTTCTTTCCGTGCAGTTCCTATGCCTCTGGATTGTGAGCACTTTCCCTGCCACGTGCACTTAAAAATACTGGATGTCTATGGAAGGCAGAAAAATCACACCCACGCTGTTTCCTCATCCTCCTTCAAAAATCTGCCAGAGAAGCACACTTGGACACATCTCAGAAATGAACGCCTTCTGGTGATCAGGTCAAGAGAGGAATCAGAGACTCTTCTTTTTTGTTCCCTAGTTTCCATGCTAAGCTAAGAGACTTCTCACATGGAAAGGACATGCATAGTCATCTTTTGGGGGCACTGTCTACCGCATTCCCACCAGGGCCGTTCAGTCTGAACAGTCCCTAGCTGTGAGACTCTGACATGTGTTTTCCTTCTTCAACCCACTGCACCTGCTGTCAGGCCAGAGGCCTCAGCTGGAGCTGGCCACTGAGGTTGGCCTGTGTAAGCATGCTGGGCATCTGGCACAGCTTGCACCCTCCTGAGACTCGGAGGCCGGGTGGCTGCTTCATGCTGAACAGCAAGGATCAGGAAACCAAGAGCTGTGGGGAGCGCAGACCTGACTGAGAGGCAAGTGCTGAGTTCCTGGCTGCCAAACAAATCATTTCAATCCCTTCCTGCAAATCTCAGGCAGTGACCTACATTGCTGTTGCTGCAAAAGCGGAAGCTAAGCTCTGCAAGGAGGCTGGGCTGCAAATCATCTCTGGCAAAGAAGAGTCAGCAGTGTGTGTTGCAGACTTCCCCCTGCCCTGCTGTTCCGAGCACTAACATTTTGGGATATGAGGAGGCCTCCAGCAAAGTGATAGGGCCCACTGAGCCCAATCCATTGGCCAGTGGAGCAGGAATCTTATCTGATGTCCTTGATTTCGTCCCAGAAGGGGGAACATGAACAGTTAACTGGCCTAATTCTCAATGCCTGCCTTTTTGGCAACCAACAAACCACTGCACAAGCCTCTAGCATTGCCATAGTCATTCCAGGCAACCTCCTTGGGTAGCCCAAAAAGCCTCTCGTTCTTGTGTAAAGAACTCAATTGATTTACTGAATCAAAATCTGTCCTCTTCTCTTTGTTTTGTCTTGTAAAACAGGTTTCCCTTCAAGCCACCTCCACCCAGATTATGTTTACTTGTTAGCTCCTTCTCCGTCCACAATATGCTGCTAATCAAGTAGGAGCTCATACCACAATAAACAAGGCTTTAAGTGATGATGTGCTTTTGCTTTGCTTCAGGAAGCTACGTGATCCCCGCCCTGTCCCTCTTTTGCTTTCTTTTAATAGTCTGCCTACCCACCAACATTAATGGCACACCTGCATGTCCATTCCAATGTTATTCAGGGTTCTGCCTTCTGGGGTTCCTCCTTCTGGAGTGAAGGGTCAGGGAGCTTCAGTCATCCTTACTCTTACAACCCCTGGTTCCCAAGGGCTTCTCAGGATCAGAGTTCCTACTTATGTACTCCATTGCACCTCTTCCCACAGATTGCCTGCTAAAACTACTCACCACGGACAAGCAATTGAGTTCAGTTGTCTTGTTTCTATGTGCCATGGCATAAACTCCTGTACTTGGGTCCCATTTAAGTAGCTCTCTAGATGGAGCGGCATGGCCTCGTGAGATTCTTGTAACCAACTGGATTTGCAGACTGGTAATCTTGTCCGCGGTTGTGATTCATTTTAAAACCAAACAGGCCAAGGTAAGACTTTGCCTTTTTCCCTATTATGGCTACAGTTTTTAGGTGGGAATATCCTACTCCCATCTCCTGCTTTGCAGTGCTGAGGAAGTGGGGAATTCTGAAAGAGAAAATGAGGACAGGGCCACAACTATTATTTCCCAGTTAATGTACAAAGGATGGTACAATCTATCATCAGGAGGATCCTATGACTGGCAACTTAAGCGGGAGAATATATATATAAAAAACCCCCAAAGCAAAACAGGTGCTTCAAAAATTTTGTGATGTACTCAAGATGGCACCCAGCTTAAGCTACTGTACTTTGGGTGCTGAGGTTGTAATTTGCTATCACGGTCTGTTATGATTACGCACAAACGTTCCTGCGCCACTTTATGACAGTCCAACCACATCCGCCCACACTACCTCTTCTGTCTGCTCGACCCACTTCCTCCACGCACTGCCCTTCTCCAGCCCTCCTCCCCTTCTGACCACCGGGTCACCTTCCTGTCTCTCTCCCTCGTCCCGATCAGCCCCATCCTTCCATCCATCCACCAGCTGCGAGGTATCCTCGCAGAGCCACCCGCCACCCGGGGCGTGCGTGGCCCATCGGTCACGCGCACCTCCGGCGACCCACCGCCGCCCCCGCCCGTCTGCACACGCTCCGCTCCCTTCGCCTCCCCCTCCCAAGCCTGCCTGCCTGCCTGCCCGCCTTGGCTGCTCCCAGCCTGCCCAGCCGTGCCTGCGCCGACTACCCAGCTCTCCTTTTGCAGCCTAATTGCAATGATTACGACGCGACGCGCTCGCTGGCTTACGACAGGCCTGCGAGAGGAAGGGGGGGCATGTGCATGTGTGCGTGTGTGCATGTGTGTGTATGTCTGAGTGTGTGTGCAAAAGAGAGAAAGATAAAATTGATGCTGGTGTGCGGCGGGGGGGGGGAGCCGTTATCCACTCAGGGCCAAATTAGCCCCTGGTGCTGCAATTTCATCGCAGGAGGGGGAGGGCAGGAGGGGAGGGGAGGAGAAGAGAGGGGAGGGAGGGAGGGAGGGAGGGGAGGGGAGGGGGAAAGGGGAGGGGAGAGGAGAGGGAGGGGAGAGGGGAGGGGAGACGAGCATCTCCAACCCAGACCTCCCCTGGTTTTCCTGTGGGGGGGTGAGGTGGGGGCGAGAACTCGGCGCTTGCCCGGCTTGGCGGCGATGGGGGAGGAAGGGAAGGGAAGGGTGCAAGGCGAGCGTGGAGCGAGGGAGAAGGAAGGAAGGGAGGAAGGAAAGAACGAGAGGAAATCAGGCAGGCAGGCAGGAGGCAGCCAGGCCCGTTTCTACCCCCGAAAGCCTGGTTGCCGAGAGACGCGCCCGCCAATCAGCGCTCACCAGCTCACCCAGGGCTCTCGCGCCGCTTCCTTATATGGTGCAGCCAGTCTGCAGGGCGCCGCGTTCACCACCATATAAGGGCATGAGCCTAAATACAGTATCTACCTTGTTCTCCTCGACGGCCGAGACTGCTTGCTAGCCGAGCCTCCCCCCCCCGCCTCCCCCGCCTCCCCACTCCGGAGCCCGAGACGAGTTAAAGGCGATCGATGCCAGAGCGGGGAACAGCCGCCGCCAGAGTCCGGCTGGTGCAGCTTCGTGTGCCCGGGCGGGCGGGCGGAGAGAGGGGATGGGAGGGGCAGTGCTGCAGTGCTGCCGCCTCTACAAGGCCGAGGAGACCCAGCCAAGCCCAGATGTGCTCGCTTGCGGTGTTTAAAGCGCAGCCACGCCGCGCTGCATCCGCTTCCCTTGCGCACGAAGGGTGCATGAAGTGCAAAGGGACGGGGAATCGTCGGAGGTGCCGCGGGGCGTCTTGTTCAGGCGCAGTTCTGGGCGCAGGCGGTTGCCAAGCGGCGTTAAGGGCGGGAGGCGAGCGAAAGGGACTGCGGCTGATTTCCTGCCGCAGTCACCTAAGCGCCGTCCGGGGAAGGAGGGGATCCCCGTGTTCTAGGGGAACGGGGTGCCGACAGCTTCCCCTTCCCCTCTATATAGCCAGTCACTTGAGGGCTCGTGCAAGGACCGACACACACACACACACACTCTCACTCCGCCTCAGCACCATCATCAGGTGTCCGCTCATACTTGTGCGCGTCAGCAGCTTTGATTGCGCATCGCAGTCGGGCCGGAAAGGCGGTGTTTGAATGCACATCTGTATGTTCCCATCAGATGAGAAAACAAATAAAATAATAAAATACATCCCAAGCCTGCGCATTGACTGCGACGGCGGATACTTTTAAGGCAATGGTTTCTCCAGTAGGCACTCTGCACGCGCTCGGGGGCGCCCTGGTTTTTTGCTTTCTCTGCTTCGTATCCTAGTCCTGCTGTCGAAAACAGCCCCAGGGCCCAACCCCTGCCGGTCCCCTCCTGCCTGGTTCAAATTACGCCAGAAATTAAAGGAGGATCAATGCAGATTATAGAAGGGCCGGAGAGGGAGATGCTCCGGGCTAGTCTCGCATCCGATCTGGCGGGGGGGGGGGCGTCGGGCCTCCTCCTTTCAGCTGTCAGATTCCAATTTATACCTTCCCCTCTTTCCCCTGAAGGTGACGTCAGCAAGCTGATGTGCCACGGACGGGGGAGGGAGGCTTCAGCGGCCCCCTCCCCTTTCCGTATGCTGACGGAGGTATTTCGCCCTAGCCGAGGGACTCGGGTGGCAGATGTGGGGAGCGGGGGGGGGGATCTGAGCGCGCGCCCGCGTCCTGCGGTTCCATTCAGGACCGCCTCCCTCCGCGGTTTGGGCACAACTGGATCTCACCGGCTCGCTGCAGAACCCGGAGGGGGCGGGGAGAGGGATTAAAACAAGTGGCGTGTCCGAAAATAAACCCAGACCTGGGAGGGTGCGAGATGGGAAGGAAGGCGATCGCCTACTACCACGGCCACGGCCACCTTTCATTGGCTGCGCCGGGCGACTGACTGGGGAGTTTGCCCCGGCTGGCGAGGGAGGACTCGCACGTTTTGCCTTTGCCAGGCATCATCGGAACATATGCGCGCGTGCACGTGGGAGCGCGCGCGCGCGTTTGTGTGTGTGCGCGGGCGCGCGCGGGCGCGCGTGCCGGCGTCACTAGGAACAAAAGGCGTTTTGTGCGAAACGTCCTTGCAATGCAGACAGTGGCAGATAAAGCCGCTTCCCCTCCCCCCAGTGGAGCAATTTTATCTCGCAAGGGTTTTTCTGTGGAAGTTTGCGGGTCCCGTGGCGAAAACAGGGAGAGTCTGTAATGCGTGTATCCTATGCTGAGCGGGTGCCTACGTTAATGCACGGTGCCACCTTGGCGGCTGGCCTTTCTTTCGGTCTTCTGTTGACTCCGGAGGGATCGCCCTACTTGGTATTCGCAAGGCACGGTTAAAGCCTCAGTCCTGCAAGGCGCAGGCTAGAGTATAAGCCCCGCCGAGCTCAGCGGGACTAAACTTCCGAGCCAACGGGCCTAGGATCGCGCTGCGCTCCAGCCTTTTTCCGCCTTTCCAGGTCTTCACAGGAGGGCTCTTGGCTTAACCCCCTGCCCTAGAAAGCATTCCCGGGTGATGCACAGCACCCTTCTTCGCGGCAGCGGAGCACCTTTGGTTTCGGGTTGAGCGGCATCGGAGGATCCGGACGGGTGTTCCTTCTCCTCCCTTTTGGCTCCCGTCCCTGACTCGTGTCCTCGATGCGCACGTTCTTCATTCGTCTGTCCGCTACCCCGCCCACAAAGGATACACCCAAACCTCTCCCGACCTAATCCCCTTAGTATTTCGCCCAGGGAGTGTCCGACTGAAGTACAGACTTTCTGGAACACGGAGCAACCCAAATTGTTCTGCCAAGACCCTCATGTCCGGATTTTGCTTCCAGGCTAAGAAAATAAGGTGTTGGAGCTTTGACTACTGCCCTCCACCTGGTTGGAATGGAAATAGGGATGTTGATTTCAGGCATCTCAGGAGGGCGGAGGAAAGGATTTCTTCTGAACGTGGGCAAACCCCACCCGCGAGTTTTCATTTCAGGTTCTCTATAGTTGGCGCCCCTGGAGTCTAGAACTGAGAAATTCCCATATGAGCAGAGAAGATGCCACAAGTTCGAACTAGTTGAATGAAAACATAAGAAGCAGGTGGGCTCAGAGAGCATCTGCAATAAAATAAAGGGTGCGTGAAATCTATAGGACCTCTTGAACAGGGGAGTTCTTAGGATAAAACTGCCTACAGCCGCAAACTGGAGTATTAGGACATGCGCATATTGAAAATCACTGAATACAGTGGGATCTATAGGGTAATCAATGCATTTCTTTTCTGCTGAAGCAAAAAACGTCAGCCTTTCGTTCCCTACTGAGAGAAAAGAACTGCATTTAAACAAATGGGTTTTATCTTCCAGAATGCAAACGCTTTTGAAGTAATAAGTGTCATCGATCCTATTTGAAGGGAGGCAATAGGAGCAGCCAGTCCGATCGGTATCTCGGATTGTGTTGTATCGGGCAGGTAAACTCAGGCTTCCCCGCAAAGAGCTGGAGTGCACGGTTTTCCTCTCTTATACATTTTTCTCACAGCAGTCCTGCTAGGTAGGTTAGGTGGGCAGAGCACCGATAAGCCCCAAGTGCCCAGAAACCGGTCCTAGTCCAGTGCGGAGTAGATCTCCGGGCTGCCCACGTTCTGCTTTAGGTAAGTGGCAAATTGCGCAAGGATGTTGCCTAGAGACGCCAAACCTGAAGGCAACTGGACTTGGCGTGCTAACAGGAGGATTTTAAGAAGATGCTGCGAAGAAGTTTCTGCCCAAGCGCACCGTCTCTGATAACCGCGGGCTCTTGGCTTCTCAAGCGGATGCCATTTCTAGGAGCACGGTGCCACCTATGGAATGTACCTGGAACTATTCTTTAACACGCAGCACATCCAACATCCCCGATTCCTTGGAAGCACCCAGAACCAGGAGAAGGGACTGTCGGAAATGAGACGGGGCCCCCACCCCACCGCGTGGGGAGGGGGGAGAGAGAGCCCCAGAGCAAGCGCCCTGACGGACTTAAGTTTAAATGCGCCTGGCTATAAGGGAAAGAAAATAGCGAGCAAAAATCCATCGTGGCGGTTTCTTTATGAGGCGAGCAGGAAAATGCCCTTTCAGTGGGTTTTTGAAACAAGAAAGGATTGATTGTCAAACTAAGGTTTTTCTCCGAATAGTAAATTCTCAGAATCCCTTTTAAAGGCTCTGTACTCAGTATGACAAATCGAGGTTTGTGCTTCGCTGTACAGGCTTCCCAGCATTTGCAGTAAATAATGATGATGTTTTTCTAAATGAAGTGAGGTCATCTTTATGCTCTTGGACAAACTCGTTTCAATGCCGAAGCTGGTTCGGGCATCAAAATTGGCGTTAGAGTTGAGGTCGATGTGGAACCCAGGAGAAAGCTGCCTCTGAGCATGCACAGAAGTCCTTCCTCCCAGTCGTTCCTGAGGTCTCACATTCCCAGGAAGCGATCTACTTATCGGGGTCAGCAAGCTAGTCTTCGAAGGAGAGCTGCGGAGAGCGAGCGTGCCATGCAGAACTCTGCGGAGAAACTAATGCACGCGGAGGTGCCCGAACCGGTTCCTGCAAGCGGCCGTGTGAACGCCCACTCCGAAAGTCCAGAACGCGCCGCGCTTGCCTAAGGCTCATGCGCTCTGGGCGGAGAGCTGGAAGCGCGCGCCAACTGTCTCCAAGGTGTCTCCAGTGCGCGCTGCCTACGCGGTCGGCTGCAAGTTCTCGCTCTCCGTCTTGGGTCTTTCTCTCGTGGTAGGGCTTGCTTGCAACGGGATGGGCAAGCTGAATGCTTTACGAAACGAGCCGGGACATGCCTCCTACGGAACCCAGCACCTTGAGTCCTGCAAATGAAAGTGAACCGGTGCCCGTCGAGTAGCGGCAAGAAGCCACAAAGAGCAATCGGCGGCGTCGGGTGAAGAGCGTCAACCGCCTTGAGAAGTCGGGTCTCTCACACAGGGTCTGTCACACACACACTCGCAAAGGCGGATTAAACTTTCCGGATGGCTTTCTGCGCTCCTCTCCCCTTTCTGGTCCCGATCATTCTTTCAAGGGTTCCCTGGGTCCTCTGGCAAACGCCGGGCGACCCAGAGAACCAACAGCTTTTCAGCGAAGTTCCCACTATAAGCTTGTTCCCCCTGCTGGCTTCACTAGGGCCGTGGTCTCGGGAGAACAGGCAAAGGATCGGCGCCCTGGAGCCGTGGGGAAACTGCTTTATTTCGGAGTCATTCCCCTGGAAAGGGCGTCCTCAGGGTGTTGAGAAGTCGCCCCTTCGCTGGCACGCAGCATGTAGACGCCAAGTCGATTCCTTTCCTCAGCTCCGCTCCGGATCTTCTGGGATCGCTGTGAATATTAAAACGGTCGAGCGTTATTTTGGGTTTATTTGTTTTCCCTCCAGCACAATTCAACACACCCCTCTCTCTCTCCAGGCTCGGCTTTGTTGTGACCGGGAGGATTTCCGAAAGGAAGAGATCAAAGTCCAGCACAACACCGGAACTTCGAAAGAGTCCAGGAAATAAACTCCTCTTTCATCGACGTCAGATGCCAATAATTCTTTCCCGCCCTGGGTAGGCGATCTTCCCACGTAGTCCTTCCTAGGGAATTTATCCCACAGTCTGTACAGGTGGGAGTGAGAGCCTAGTGGTGGACACTTATACGTGTTATTCGCAATCAAGTATTGTATGTCCTCGATGCGCGCTTAGCCAAGACAGCGCAGAAGGTAATGTCGGTCCAGGCGCTGACTTCCAAAGCGATGTAATCTCCCTCGTGAGGTTGTTGTGAGGCAAGGTTGTTATTGCTGTGTGTACTGTTCCAGGCTGTGTGTGTGTGTGTGTGTGTGTGTGTGTGTGTGTACAGGCAGCATAGAAATACCACAATCAATATATAAATGTTTGCAACCCCCTGGAGACTGACAGATTCCAGAAGCTAAGCATGATCAGACCTGGTTAGTACTTGGATGGGAGACTACTCGGAAATACAGTACCAGGTGTTGTCAGCTAGATGGGGATGCTGAAAAGCACCCCGGGAAAAGGCTGAACCAAACCATTTCGTGCAGAAGTTTGTTCATACAGCCCATAGCAACTGGGCTTAAATTGGTGTCAGCTATACTCTTAGAGCAATCCCACCTATATCTGCTTGGAGGTAAAGTAAGTCCTCTTGTAGTCAGGGAGCATACAGTATGCAATAGAGAGAAGCCCTTCGTGTAACACAGCCTTCAATAGTTCGAGGTAGGGTGGTCAAACGAAGGAAGCAGGGAGCTCCCACCTCTTTAATATGCAGAGGAAAACTGAGTACTTAAGTAATTCCATGCAGGTTACTCCTGATGAAATCTCCTCTTCCATGTAATTATTAAAGGAGCAGGGTCCTGTCTTTCACTCCATCAGGCCACTTTAAGCTATTGTCTCCAAATGTTTGCACCAGGACTTCCATGAGCAACTATGTGGTTAGACTTAGAGCAAAACTGCTATTGGATAAGCCCAGACCTTGCTGGGGCTAGGTTGTTCCCAAATAATTTGCGTAATCTTAGCTTCAGGGGTCCTCAAAGACTGCTCATCTTTGGGCCAAGCCTATAACCCACCTGGAGAGCCTCAAGTTAGGAAGGGTTGCTATATGGAATGAGGTCAAGAAGCCTGTATCTTTTAGTGGGTCTGTAGAAGATCTGGTTTTAGCACAGGTAAAACAAGCTATGCTTTCTTAAATCCTCCTTCCATTCAGCTATTAAAGGCAAAGGAACCTGCCCTGCTCTAGGAAGCTCTGAAGATAGGGTACCAAAAAACACAGCCAGACTCTTATTTAATTCCACACTCCTCCATGAAGCCAGCTGGGTGACTTTGGGCCACTCTCTGAGCTCCCACAGCCCCACCCACCTCACAGGGTATTTGTTGTGGGGAAAAGAACAGAAGGCTTGTCAGCCGCTTTGAGTCTCCTTAAATGGATGGGAAAAGCAGGATAGGAAAGCCAATTCTTCTTTTCCTCCTCCTCCTCCTCTTCCAAACTAGCTCTTCCCCCCACCTCTGGTGGGTACTTACATATCATACACATCCTTGTTACTTGGCATATCAGTTTGGCTAACTCCTGAAGATGATATGGACATATCCATGTAGTTTTTTTGGAGAGCACCAAATGGTTTGCCAGTTCTTTGTTTGTGGGGAGGCTGGAGATCCAACCTGGAACCTCTGAGCTATGGCATCAATCCATTGCCTCCTTTTGTTCATAGTGGGCAGAGAACAACAACTTGCTTGCGTGGGTTGGAATACTTTCTGGATGTTGGCATCAGAGAGGTCCAGAAATGAAGAGTAGGTAAGTATGGTCCGAGTATGGTCAATCACATTTGGCCCCAGAGAACTGAGCTTCAAACTGTAGCCTTTCTCATAACCTGAATGATCCTGCCATACATACCATATAAACATTCACACTTCAATGGGACTCTGCAAAAGGTGGAGAGTTTCATTAATCCTTAGTGCATCCCTCTGGCTATTTTTCCAGAAGATCCACGATTCTAGGCACATCTTACAACAACGGGAGCCAGTGAACACAACAGGATTTGCTTTTGTGCAAATATGAACCCTCCAGTTTCATCCCACCTGCCCTGATAAGAGCAGTCATAGTGGTCAACGTTACATGGCTCTCACAGTGATTGAAAGCATATCTGTTAGGGCTTCCCCCACCCCAGTGCTTAAAACTGCCCACTTGGATAGATAAGCACTGCATTGCCAGAAATCTGATTCACACAACCGTGCCAGAATCGGTGGATCCCCAGCCGATTTCCTGCCCTTGAAGTCCGGGTCTCGACCCTCTGGGCTTCAGCAGGGAGAAATAGGTAGGAAGATAGGAAGCTGTTACCTCCTGAAGATTGAGGCAGGCCGAGTATCTGCCTGCATGTGGCCCAACTTACCCGACATACAAAATCTGTTTTACTAGGGTCTAGGACCTCCAATGCTCAGGGGCTACGCTCCAGAAGGTGAACGCCAGGAGTTCTCTGTCTGTAGTAAAGCTTTCTCATCATCCCGCCTAGGCCAGGTCAGTTAACCTCCTTGCTTTGCTGAAGGTCAGTCAACAGTCATTAGGATCCACCTTGGGGGAAGAAGAAGAGGAGGAGGGAAGAAGGTAGAATAAGAAGAGTTGGTTTTCCTACCCCGCTTTTCCCACCTGATTAAGGGGACTCAAAGCGGCTGACAAAGCTTTCATTCTCCCCACAACAGACATCCTGTGAGGTAGGTGGGGCTGTGAGAGCTCAGAAGAGAGCTGTGACTAGCCCAAGGTCACCCGGCAGGTTTCGTGGTGGAGGGCGGAATCAAACCCGGTATTCCCAGAGAAGAGTCGGCTCCCTGACCAGGCCAAACTAGGGAATGGCCTCCTCTCTACCCACGCTGGCGGAAATGTATGAGACCTCATTCTTTCAGGCCATGAAACTTTAAAAGGGCTGCACAAAATAATTCCTATCGTTTATGAACAGTGTTGGGATGTTTCTTCTTCTTCTTCTGGAAATGCTAGTCTGCAAAAGAAGCCTTCCTCCATCGAATCCGGCTTTAGCGTCCACACGTGTAAGGTTGGACGACCTCTCTTGCGAATTGAATGAGTGGACTCCTGTGGGAAAAATGCTGTAGATGGAATTATGCACGGTGTAGAAAAGGTGGACAGAGAAAATTTCTTTTCTCTATCGCACAACACTAGAACCGGGGGGGGGGGGCGCTCTATGAAGCTGATGGGTAGGAGAGTTGAATCCAGCAAGGGGGAGTATTTGTTCACCCAGAGGGTCATCGGTTTATGGAATTTGCTGACGGAAGTGGTGGTAACAGCTACCAGCCTAGATGGCTTTAAGGTAGGGTTAGACAAATTTATGGACAATAGATGTATCAGTGGCTTCTAGAATGAATGCCTAGGTGCATCTTTCAGGCTGGGGGGAGGGGGAAGCAGAGTCTTTCTAAGGCCATTTGCTGGGATCTGAGAGCAGACAAAGGTTTGTCCTTGTGTCTCCTTGAGATGCCCATGAGCATTTGGTAGGCTACTGTGTGCAACTAAATGGGCTGTGGCCTGATCCAGCAGGGCTTCTCTTATGTTCTTATGAATGATAGCAGATATATGGCATTATGGTAGTGTAGACTGCGGGGGGGGGGAGCTTTGCTTCACACAGGAAAATCGAGGCTGGATAGGAGGAGCTGTGTGTGTGTGTGTGTGTAGAGTGGGGAACAGACTGATAGAAGGGGGGGCGGGTGTGATCTGCCCAAAATTCCTTCCCCTTTCCCAGTTCACATTCAGGGGGACGGAGAGCCAAGGTAATCCATCGATTGTTTCACGTGTGATTTACATCATTCACAATGTCGTCGTAGGACAATGAAGCGGGCGCCTCCTGCCGACAACGCAAACGTATGGACAGACGGACGAGCGGCTGGTCGGAGCCGGCCGGATAAGCTTCCACTCCAAAGGAAAAGGCCAGTGAGGCAGGAGCCCCATGACGGAGGAGTCGGGCATTGTTTAAACTGTCCGATAAGGGGCAGGATTTGTTCCAGCTTTGAACAGCTGATTTTCAGCTCCCCTTGGCTCCAAGCAGAACCGGTTTGAGTAAGGGGTAGCAGAAATGGACATGGAGGCAGAGGATGCGACAGAGGCGCCCTCCCTGTATAAACCAAAACGTAGCATCTTCTTCTGAAAATGAAACGGAAGAGCTTTTGGAAAGGATATCACAATGCCCAGGGCAAATCAAAGTGTTTACAGCATTAAGCTTTTTGTTTTTTAACCAGCTGAGATATTCACATCCATACATACTCTAAGGCCTGGCCTCCTAATGTCTGGGCTGCCTATCAGGAACAAAGTGACAACAAAAATAGATATTGATTTAAACACGGTATTTCTTTCCTTTTCCTTCTTGTGGGAGGTGAGGCGACAACAGCAGCTGGTTTTATGAACCGAGTAGAGCTTAATCTGGAGAGATGAAGCCTTGCTTGAGAGTTGCTCCTCCATTGTGGACTCTGCCAGAGCAAGAATAGAGCTTTATTCTAGAATTTGCTTAGCAGATCACACTGTGGCCATGCTAGGAATCAGCTTATCAAAATCCTCAGGGGGAGAAAAAGATTGTGTTTGGAAGCCTAACTTTCCTCCTTGATCGGTTTACATTTCATTCTTGCATCAAAGATGCCAAGATGGCGATCAATAGGTCCTTAATAGGTCCTTAATAGGTCCTTAATGGGTACTCCAGTGCTAGTGGAAAGACACCCCAAGTTTACTTCTCACCTTGTCCTTACTGTTGTGGCTTTCAGGATAAAGTGCTAATGCAAATTGAAATGCAAATCAAAAATAACATTTCAGTTACCTGAATGTGACTGCTACGGAATCACAGTTGGTCTACCTGCAATTCAAGAGCAGGTGAGGGTTCTGCCCTTATCTTCCGCTTGAGGTGCCCAGAAGAAACTGGTGGGCCACTGTGTGAGACAGGATGCTGGACTAGATGGGTTGTGGCCTGATCCACCAGGACTCATGTTATGTTCTTATGTGTCTCAAATGGGAGAAAGGACATGACACTTGAGGAAAAAAGCATGATAACCAAAAGTTCCTTGGTGGGAAGAGGTCACTGAATGCTCATTGTGTCAGAATGACCATTCAACCCTTCTTGGTAAGCTTCTGTATGGAAGGACAAGAAGAAACACAACTGTAAGGAGTGCATCAAGTTGACTTGAGAAAGTGGGCAGAGGCAGGCCAGAGAGAAAGCATGACAGGTGTTCCCAAACTTTTTAAAAAATATAGGTGAACTCTGAGGTTGCTCAGACTTTGTGTCAGTGGAATCTCCCTTCTTCTGTAACCAGTCCCCATTAAGTGTCTCAGTATAGGAATCAAAGGGAAATATGCCATTTCCTAATACCAACACTCTACTTTCCCTTTTCAAAGCAAGAAAGGGACCCCAGCTGCACAGCCGTTGGTGGTTTCCTCTTAAGCAGAACAGCCCAGAGGAGATGCAAAAGTTTAAGGAAGGGCACACCTCACAGTCACACAAGTGGGGGAGATCCCATGTGCACTTGGAAAGGGGGGAGGAGGAAATCAGCTACAGTTGCGCTCATTAGATAAGTGAGAGAAAATGAAACATTTCCAAAGGCTGCCTAAATAAGCCTACCACTCTTGTGTTGGTTTAAAAAGTCAGTTGCAACACCTGCTGGGAAGGGAACACATTTCAATGATGGTTGGGAAGGCCATGGCCCTGTATTTGACAATGGCTCTGACTCTCTTTGCCAATTGGGCAGAAGTATGAGCAGGAAAGAGTGAAAGAAGAAAGAGTCCAAGGGAGGGGGAAATAATACTTTTAACTATAATTTCATCCTTCATCTCTGTAGGGCTGCTTTTTATCTAAGATAGAGAGGAAGAAGAAGAGTTGGCTTTTCTATCCCGCTTCCTCACCCATTTAAGGGGACTCAAAGTGGCTGACAAAGCTTTCTATTCTTCTCCCCACAACAGAACACCCTGTGAGGTAGGTGGGGCTTTGAGAGCTGAGAAGAGAGCTGTCACTAGCCCAAGGTCACCCACCTGGCTTCATGGGGGAGGGCGGAATTGAACCCAGTATTCCCATAAACGAGTCCAGCTCCCTAACCACTAGACCAAACTGGAGGAGAGGAAACAAATCTCATAGATATTGTTAGTAAGGTAACAAAAAGCATTTATAAACAAATCTAAGGATGTGTGGGAGCCACCAGCCACTTCAGTGTGAGTATGTGAAATGCAGTCAGTTCACATGAGCTTACTTGAAATGAGCTGGATTAAGCTTTATTGTGGGCTTAGGTCAATGCCTATTTGTTTTGGTGTCTACCCCCTAAAAAGAAACACACATTTCCAAATTGATCTCCTCTTCCCCATTTCTGATCCTAGCATGAGAAGCAGAACATGTAGGCAGTTTTCCTTAGGGAAGTTCCCTCAGGCTGTCCAGGAGTCATTTCTTCCCCCATATGGCACTAAATTATAAATGACATATTTTGTGCATGTCCTAGTTTCTATATTTAAAACACAAAGCATGCATTTGAAATTCATTAACATTAGTAACACAAGGCCGGAGGATAGTCAAACATCTGAGCAAGCCTATTATTGGGCAGTCCAGATATTTGCCTTTCGTAACTGGCTATTCCAAATAGTCATTGAGCTCAAAAAAGCTGAAGGATCCTGAGCCTACAGCACTGACTGTGGCCCTTTCTGCACTCTCCTTGTCCTGGAATGAGCAACCTGTCCTAAGCTGTGACAGGTTGCCTCTGAAGTGGGAAAGAACTGTCCTCATTTGGATGGCCTTTCTTTCTCCAGCCCTTTCTACTACCTCCAGAGAAGCCCAGAGGTAACAGCAAGGCTCCAAAGGCCAGGAAGTTTCTGTTCCCAACCTTTGGAGTTCTCAGTCTGGCTGTTTTTGTGGTGGACCTATTTCTGGAAGTGCTTCTTGGTGTGCCTTGAAAAAAGGTCTCCCATAGTATAGAGGATCACGGGGTCATGTCATCTGCATGACGTCATGGTCTGGTATTATTGCCTCTGGTCCAGTTGTAGACCTCAACATTGAGTTTGACATACAACTATCCCAGGCTAGAGTACCTTTTTCACCAACCTAGGCCATTCCATGCTTTATTCAGTGCAAAGCAGGGCTTGCCTAGTCTGCACTAGTTTGTGGACTGCTGCCCCCTTTTCCAGAATTTGTTCTGGAATAAGGGACAGCATGGGAAAGGACCGTGGTTCAAATTCCCAATAGGCCACAAAAGCTCACTGGATTACCTTGGACCAACTGTTACCTCTCAGACTAACTTCTCTCACAGGATTAATAGGAGAACCAAATGGAGGAGAGGAAGAATGATTTTGCTGCCTTGGGCTCTTTAAAAGAAACCTGCAACAGAAATGCCACAAATAAGTACATAACAAGGTAGATAGGTGCCTGGCAGTTTGTGTTGCAAAGGGCATTGGCTCTTGCCTTGTAGCAATGTGATGGGCCACACTGCCACCCAGCTTCCGCCTAAGGCTACACAACTTCCCTTTAACTAGAGAAGGAAGGGAGTGGGAAGTGTTGCTTTCCTGCTCTCCTTTTGTTCCCTTTCAAGGCCCTTATTCTGAGAAGACCTTGAATAGAGCAGCTTTGCTCTTCATCACTGATTATATCTTAAAAGTGAACCCTCTTACAGGCTTTCAAGAGGGGTATATTTGAATGGATGGATGGATGGATGAACTTTTAAAAATATTGCAAAGTTGATGCTGGATTTCCAAGTTTTCACTACAGTCATCTCTGTACTTTATTCTTCCCCATCCCCATGTAAAAGAGCCCCACTCAGAATGGAATTGCTGAACAGGCACAATTTGATTGGGCCTGCTTCAGTGGGGTGGGGAGATCTTTCTCTTAGAATGTATCAGTGGCGCGTGTGCCCGTGTAAAGGACCAAGGGCATACTTGAGATCTAGATTGTCCCACTAATAGAGTGCTTTCCCCAACTTTCACAGATGGTTTCCAATTTTTTTAAAAAAATATAAAACACCTTTGGCTTTTTTTCACCTTGCCCGTGGAGATAGAGAGCCGCATTCACATGTCATTGGCCCATCTAACTTTTATGTCTGTGCTGACTGGAGGCAGCAAGCCACGCTTTCAGTTAAGACCAGCTCACCAAGGCCTGAACATTACTTTTTTGTATGCAAAGAAGTCTTTCCTACTAGTCAAGGTAGGTTTTACACATGGTTTAAAGCATCTCATAACACATCCCACCTCATCCCTGCACTTCATTAAAGCTCGGATTGAGGGTTCACATTGACTTACCTGGGTGTACCTGTTTTGCATATCTCCAGCATTTCCTGGCAGGGCTGGGAGAAGCCCTTGTAAAGAATCCTGAATTGCTATTGTAGAAGTTAGCACTTAATGGTATCCAGGAGTAGCTGTCTTTAAGGCAGGGCAAAAGAAATCAGGAGAGAGAGAGGCCGCCAACTCAGTGTCCATTTTACACCAAACTTGCATGCATTCGGTTGGTTTCTTTCAGTCAGTCAGGAGGTACTATCTTCTGTTTCTTTCCAAGGAAAAGAGAAGCAGAGCAGGTGCTTGCCTTTGTCTTAGGGAGACTGGGAGTAAAGTTATTCCTGGGACTTTAAACTACAGCCTTAAATTACAGCTATATCTGTGAAACTGTTTTAAACTTTTTTTGAAAAAGCTGATGCTGATTTTTGCAACAGTCCATCAACGTTTCTGTCCATCAAACATCTGTCTTTTTTTTTTCATACCATCTAAGCATGTTCGAATTCCCTCTGGTGTTTTTCTTTCACATTTACTCCAAAATTGGGTCAGGCAGCAGTTAGTGACACCCTGCGTGATCAGGCGAGACCTAAACGGGCTGGCGGTCTGATTCAGTGGTGGGCCGTAACCTGTGACCTTCGAGCACGGATTAGGAAACGCACTTTGCTTGTTTCACACGATAAACTTGTCCCCAAGATTGGCGCAGTCTAATAATAATACATTCCATTGGTGCTTACGTAAATAGAACCGAGACGAATTTATTACAGGCTGACGTCTAAAGATGAATAAAACAAGCCTTAGGCTGCATTCAGACACTGGTTACTTATTCCGCTGTATGTGGATATTGCAAAATAAAAGCATGGATGTTCAAAATCGTTAGGAACATTCCCCAGAGAACCAGCGAGGCCAGCAATAGTATTAGCAACAGCAAGCTCCGGTTTCCATCGGCTATCGCCAGCTAGCCAATGACCAGTTGGCTGGGTGCTCATTGGTCTAGCATCTCCTGGCGCAGAATCAGTACTTTCACTTGTCAATTTCCTGGTTGCTAGCTAGCTTTCTTTCTTTCACCGCTGTCCCCATGATATCTTCCAGAAGCCAGGGAAGCCTTCCTGCGCTGGTGGTTACCCCTTGGCACACCTGCTCTGCAGCTGAAGATTAACTGTTACCGCTGCAGACCAACAGAAGTCCAATAACTGTCTTGCAAGAGAGAAGAGTGGCGGAAGGAGAGAAAAATGGAGACAGCTACTTGTTTCTGCATTTCACCAGCAACTGTCAAAGATAAACGATGAAGAATTAAGCCTTTTCAACCTATTTGGAATGCGTTTATCAGAGTGATTTGATATCAATGAATGGTTCTCAAGTTATCCAGAGTTTTGCCATCCGGGAAAGGGAGGAATCATATAATTTATATGTTAAACAAAGAAAGTTGCATTTTTTTATATTACAATGAAATTAATAAAGAAATTTTAAAAAAGACTAGGGAGTGGGAGAGAATGATTAAAGGCAAATAAAAGATTCCATCACAGTCAAAACATTGTAACCATATTCCATAAGCCTCATTTGCCATATTCAAAACTCCAGGACTTGACTTATGCATCTCTACGCTGTTTTTCAAAAAATGAGAGATTCCCACTGTGATTCCCATTGTGGACTGATCTTGACTACCAACGGTCCTTGTTTACTTCATCTTTTTATTGTATGTTCAGGGTGTTAAGATTGTTACTTCATTCATCATACAAAGTGGACATGAGATGTCTTGTTGGGTATGTAAGTTTTGAGGAGAAGGAGGAGGAGGAGGAAGTTGTTAGCTTTTCTACCCCACTTTTCCAGTCCGTTTAAGGGGACTCAAAGTGGCTTTAAAAAGCTTCCTATTCTTCTCCCCACAATAGACACCCTGTGAGGTAGGTGGGGCTGTGAGAGCTCACAAGAGAGCTGTGACTAGCCCAAGGTCACCCAGCTGGCTTTGTGCGGAAGTACGGAATCAAGCCTGGTATTCCCAGATAAGAGTCCAGCTCCTTAACCACTAGACCATACTGGCTCACATACATTGTTTATTAATCTGATACAAGCCATTTCCAAGTAGCACTTGGCATGAGTGAATCCTCAGATATCCACTGTAAGGTGTTGGGTGGGGCATGACAGAAACACCAGCAGTATCCCATAAATTGGAACTTGCTCAGAGTCAGGTCCTATCCTCCCTCTCCCTTTCCCTTTCCCTGCTTTATAATCCTGGGGTGGCTAATCTAAAAATATAATGCATTTTTTAAAAAAGCCCAGAATGAAGTTCACTAGGTTCAGTTGTGCTGAGTCTCATGTGAATATGCATAGCACTATAGTCTTATTGTGCTCTCCATACTAATTGCCCTTGCTCTAGCTCTTTCTGACCAGAGTAGCCATATGCAAGCCAGATCAAGGTCTTTGTATATTAAAAGCAGCACAGAAGAGGAAAATTCTGCAAGCATAGCTTGTAATGAATGCAGTATCTCTGCTAAAAAAAACAACCCCCCCCACTTTTTTACATAGCTAATAAAGGTACAGAACACTGAAGTGGATTCTGTATGGGAATCTTATCAATGCCTCCCACTATTTCTCTCTGTTCCACTAATCCCAATGAGCATCAGCCAGCACTGACACAAACCCTTTAACATCCGCTCAAAAATCCCATTGGGATCTGCATCACTTCCTCCCAGATATGCCTTGAATTCTTACCACACAGTATGTACACTTCAAAGGGGTACATATAGCTAGACATATGTATTTTTATTCTAGAGTAAAACCCAGAAAATGCAAGTGATTTTACCTTCCAGTGAAGTGTGAATACGATTGAAGCTCAGACTGCACGTGATGCCAAGAGCACAGGCACCTGCAAAATACAATATCCTTCAAATGCCATTTTAGGATCTTTTTAGATTATTGTAAAATAATTGTCATTCCTCCTTGCTTTCATTCAGAAAGGAGTGCTGTGGTCACACCTAAGGTTTAATCCAACTTCAGAGCAAGATAACACCTCAGTAAAGTGACCAGTAATATCCTTTCTGCAGTATTCATCCGAAAGGTGAATTTTCTGAATTATTTAACACTAAAAGAAAACAGCTTGTTGCTTTGCTGATGTATTCTCTCACTCTGAAAGTGGACTGAAGCTGGATTAAACCCTAGGTGAACTTCTAATTTCAGCTACATCCTAAGATAGTTGGAAAGAAGGAAGGCTGTCTGTCCCCTCCATTCCCATATGTTGACAGCAAATTGGGTTGCACGTTAGTAATTTATTATAAGGGTACCTGAGTTTCAAGGCAGCACAAGATTCGTGTTTTGATACAGGAAGCTTACGAGGCTCTGGAAATGTACTCCTATGAAGTCACCCATAAAAAACTGACTTTGTAAATCTCAAAGCATGGCCACGGGTGCTTCTTGGATACTTCATATCAGTATGGTCTTTTAAATATGCATAGCTAATCTCAGCAAATCAGCTTCAAAAGACCTTGTTCCTTAGTTTTTCCTCCATTTTCTTAGATACAGTATGACACCCATTCTCCCCTCTCCAAATTACAGGGACGTCCTGAATGTCCACAGCCCCCATCCTGTGTTCAGCCCTCCTTGACCTTAGTCACCTCTTACTCAGGTCCCCCTTTCCAGGTCCCTGAGGCTGGGATTTCTATCCTTTCCACTTCATTCTTCCCCCTCTGGTGCGGTCAAGCATGTTGATGGGATTGAACAGGGAGAGGTGAAGGATATCCCTGGCTTGGAGAAAGCGTCTCTGTGGATGAAGCCAGCCTGGTATTGGGTAGCATTGCAAATGACCTGTGCATGCCACCTGCTAAGGCTTGTTGGCATCCCAAATGACTGTTCAGCTCAGTTGAAATCCATCTCAGCTCAGAGGAACAGAAGGCCTGTAAGACTGCTGGCTTACTTCAAATATGCCTTCTTTGCCATTATGTTTGGAATCCAAGGTATGATTCCTAAATGGCTTCCCATCCACCTACTAACCAGAGACCCAGGCCAGTTTAGCTTCAGTGAATTTATTGGCTTCTTGCTTATTCAAATCTTGGACCGGAGAAAGAAAGATAGAGGAAGATTTTGACAGTGACTTTAGTCCACTTTGCTTGTGTTTGGCTGCAACAAGACATCAGTTACATATTCCACTATATTTGGATATTCCAGATTAAAGGATGAATATTCTGGAATATACAAAGATTTATTCCAGAATATACAAATATAGTGGAATAAGTAACTGACATCTGGATGTATCATTAGTTGCCAATATGACTATCACCCAGCTCCTGATTTTTGAAGTTCCTGATTCAAAAACATGGGCTGGTATTGTCAAATCTGGTTTGACCACACATTCATGTAGACGTGCAGCCTTAGGATTTAGTGAAGTCACAGACTGGAATTGGGCTGGAGTTGTCATCCAAGAGATAGGTTTATTCTTCCAGTAGCAAATTAGTGCAGGACAGGCAGGGAGAAGTATATAAGGGCAGCAGCTTAACACTAGGACAATTATACAGGTCAGAAAGAGACGTCATGAAAGGGGGGGAAGAACTGACCAATCCAAAGTGACCCCTTCTCCAGGTGCTTTACACAACAAACCTAGCTAACTGAAACAGGTGTGGTAGGTTAGAAAGGCCAGGACATGCCTGGGCATGACTTTATAAGCAGGCAAGTAGCCCAAGAACTACTTTAATAATTTAAAGCTCCGACAGGTATATTCCAACCAATATTGCAAAAGGAATACAAATCAGTGAAACGTTATTCCCAGAAAACAATGAAGAGTATTTCCTTTTCTCCTTCTCCTTCTTTAGAGACCAGATGTTCCATATACAGACCTTGGGACTTGTCTTTCCAGCTCAGTAATTCTGCTAAAAGATAGAAATGCTGCATGCTGAATCCAAACACACCCATTAAAGTTAGGCAAGAATAAATAAAATTTTTATTTTACTTTTCTGATCTTAAGAGCAGTTGGCATTTGTGCATGTCTTTGTCTGTGGTCATGTTCTCACTTTAAACCTTCTCCAGTTCATCTTCAAGTCTGACTGCTCACATCCTTTCATTTCTTATCTGTTTTATCTGTGGACTTTCCATTCAGGTAATACTGTAAATCAGCAACCCATCACTCCTGACAGGTTCTGTGTCTATTTGACTTGCACATACCTGGTGAATCGATTGTTCATTTTCATTTTATGCCATCAGGGCTGCAGTCACACTTAATCTTTAATCCATATTCAGTCTGTTATTTATTCTCAGGGGTCACACGCCAAAGTGCATTTCCGTTTCTTCTCTGAACTGTCCACCCCTAGTTCAAACAGTCCTGTAATCTGATTATCCCAGCACAGAGTCTGTTTCAGCTGCAAGACTAGAGCAGAAGAAGGTATGCCTTCCTCCAAAGGCGAGTTCTTCCTGAATGTTAGGTTGGGTGTGTTTGTGCAGAAGAGGCCACATACTGTAGTGCTCAGCACATGCTCAGAGAACCATGAGCTATGCTCAGAGCACAAGATACAAATGAGGGTGGGATCCTGCTGGGCAGTCCAGGTGAAGGGCTTCTCGTCTCTTCTGCACTTGGCTGCAACATGGAAGGCAGCCTGTAGGCTTTGACACCCAGAGCCAAAGAAGTGACTTGAGCTGGCCTGGCTGGTATACCCTTCCCCAAATACTGCTGGGTCATGCTCTGCTGCAACCTTGCCCCAGGAAGCATGCCCTGCCCCAAGTGAACAGGCTGAATGGTATCATTTCCTTTTCTGTCTTAAAATGGATAATCATATTATGGTGTGACCAGGAGCGTTTTTAAGCTTTCCTTCCTGTCCACTGGATGGGAAAGGAGTGCAATTAACTAATGTTTACTAGTGTTTGCAATTGCAAACATTAGTAAACATTAGCCTACACCCCCACCCCCGCTATCTACTGTTTGATCGCCTACTGGACCTCTTCAGGGCATCGCCATCTTGTGTGCGACACCCTCTGTGACTGCACGCACGTCAGCGCCATCGCCAAGGTGACACTTGGTGCAGTCACAGTTGCATGAGAGGAACTCAGCTCCATTGACCTCCACGTCCTGCAGAGGCGTGGATGGTCACGGGCTGGATGTGACCAGGTAAGTTGGGGTTAGGGTTGGTAAGCCTGTGGAGCATGATTTCATGCTCCATAGCTAGTTGAGTATCCATCAGCTTCTGGGCAGGCAGGAGGCATTTCTATGTTGTCAATGCCTCCTGCAAGTGCAAATGCACTTGACCCCAGGCCCTAGAAGGCAACTTTGAATATCTTTCATTGTCTGGGTAGATCCAGCTCAAGTCCATGCTGAGTCTGAGTGCAATTGGCTAAGGTACACGGTCTCTGGGCTTGGTTGTGCTGCTGCCACATATCCAAACTCTTGAGATGACACACAGCTTACTTTTCTAGCTAACATTTCCTCTTCCCACTTGAAAGAGGTGGATTAGCTATCAGAATATCATATACTTCACTATCCATTCCTGAATAAAGACGTGGCTGGCAATTTCTGTTTCCAGTTCACGGTGGTTCTATTCAGGCAATGCATAATATTCTTCACTGCACCCTAGTTTTGCTGTGAGGGAGCTGAAAACTTTCTGCTGAGCAGTGTCCTCATGGGCATAGAAAGGTACATCAGTTGAGCTATAGCTTTTCTATAGTTATTCCCAGGTTGCAAGTTCTCATGGTATGTGCTATCACCTTTTAACAAGTTAACTTCCATGAATGTCTTTACCTCTGTGACATCTTGTGTTCCAGGTTTTGCAAGGATACCACATATTTTGCAGCTCTGACTGAGGAAGATGATGACATTTTGTCATCTTTCTATCGCTGTGCCAAAAGAGTTTGTAATTAGTCCCTGATTTTTCATTGCAAAATGGTTAGAAAACACCCTAATAGGTCTTTGTTGTGTTTTTCAGATTCTTCTCTAGACAAAATAATGTCATCAACATCAATTTAGTATGCGTGTCATTTTACTACTCTGGGCTTTGGTAAGGCCAGAAATGTAAGAAAAGACTTTCTTTATTGTGCCAAATCAATAAAAGAACCAATAAACGTTTCAGCACTAAGAAATTATCATCACCAGTGTGCTTAATATGAAGCTTGGCTCCACACTAATAGGCAGACATCCAACCAGAACTGCTTAAGCTCCCAAAGATTATACCTAGTTCACATCTAAATGTTTATATATTTTAAAGATTCGGTTTTCCCCCTTTTTGTGTTGATTGTAGAGTACTGTAATTTTTGAATGAATATTGCTCCCATATTTTCTGCCATAGTGTATGTTTTACCTAGCTAATATTGTGATTTTGGTGTTTTATCAGCTCCTTTCCAAGCTTTGTGGCCTATCATTTAACCCTCTTCTAATAATATTTCATGCCACTCTGGGGTTCTCTATACCTTATTTATACTATTCTCCCTATTTTCCCCATGTAGGTTTCCCCTAATTCCTAGCGTATACAGCCCATTTGATTTAACAACTTTCCTCCAACTCCCCACATATTTAGCAGTCCTCCTGATAATTTGAGCATCTTGCTAGAGACCATAAATTTGCATGCCTCCATTTTGGATTCTGGTGCCTGTTCCATGTTCAGTTGCCCTTTAATTTCTTCATACAAGAAAGCAACAGATTCAGTGGTGGTTCTTCTAAGGCTCAGTCCAGGTGGTGATGTAATGGGAATAGCATTACAGTACTGTTATGGTAGGGCTACTTCATGTATCGCAGGCAACCCCACCATAGTCCTGTTTTCCCCAACAAACACAAAAATATTGCTGAAAAACCCAGTGCTGGTCATGGGTTTTCCAGCAATAGCACTTCTAGGCAGGGCCTTTACTTTGTGTCCAGAGCACATGCATGCAGACTGGAACAGGTGTCCATGCATGCATGAAAGTGAAGGTAAGCACATCTGGGTACGTCACATCTGGTGAAGACATCGCCAGCCATGGTACCTTCTCACCAGCAAGGAATTGCCCAGACTTCTGACACAGTTTCAGATCATAAACTCTTCCCAACAACGGTCTTGACTGGAATACAAAAACCTCAGAAGAAACTTTCCCCATCATCCAGATTTTGAGACAGGAGACATATTCCTTTTATTATTTTTTATTTTTATTTTTATTTATTATTTTTAACACAACCTTAAAACTTCACATTTTCATTAGAACATCTTCATACCTTAATAATACATATTCCATGGATACTGCCTCCCATACCTTTAATTGCCAATATCCCTCGGCCAAATGTTGCTGTTTTTCCAGCCTTGAACTATTATTGCCTTCATTACAGACAAGAGTTATTAATAGCTCAGGGTTTTTAAGCTTTTCATTTTGTTCTTCTAACAGATGAAGGAGGCATAGAGATGGATCAAAGCAAATTGGTTCTTGCAATAGAAGAAGTATCTATGTAGCATATGTAGCAACCCAGAATTACTTGAAATGAATATATAGGACTATGAGATGGGATATAAACTTGAAAAAAGCCATACAGTATCCTCTTTAAACTTCTTTTGAGATTTTTTTTTCTAGCATGTGATGCAACCTGAGATTTTCTTGGTATTAGCTTTTGAAATCAATGGAAGTCACAAAGTAACTGTTGCCTTCTAGAATGATTGTAGGCAGAGACCCACAGATACTGATGTGGATTAAGTCACCCAGCCTATAATTACCACATGCTTCTTTGCTTAATTTGGGGATGCTAGCCTTTGGTGTTTAGACAGTAAAGCATTGCTTACATTTTAGCTCAGTGCTATAGGATTCAAATTTTGATGGCCATATTTTGGTGCAGCACCTGATTATGGATGTGGTCTTTGTGCAATTCCTCACTGATAGAATTAGCAATTTCACCTCTTATGATTCTTAAGTACATAGATAGCCCTTTCTCCTTTGGCAATCACTCTATTCTCACACAAATATAAAAAAAAAGCCCGTGTTTGTGTGTAACATAATGCTGTTTGCTTCAGTTGAGATTTTAGGGATGGATAAAAGACTGATATCCAACCTGAGTGCAGGCAAAATATCTTTAAGCACACATATTTTCCACTAAGTGGCATACATGTTAGAGTTAATGCATTCTTTTCCTACGTCATGTGCTTTATCTCATCATCTTTTAGCAATCACAGCCTCTGTGTTATAGCTGTTGACTGGGCTATGAGAGAAATCTGCAGAAGTGATGATGACATGACTCCCTTGGCTTAGACATAGTTGTAATGGGTGGGGCATCACATGTCCCTTCTTTCCAAATTTGGGTAATCCTGCCTTATAGGCACAAGCTGAGCAATCTTGATGAATCTGAAATTTGCCCTTTGCAATTGGATCTGGTTCTTGTCTTGTGGATCCTATTTTATGGAGACTAATCAAACGGCAGAGTCCTCACCCTTTTTAAATTCCGTGTCCTTCCTGTACTTAACTATTTTTGATCCAAATCAGTTTGGCCGGTTGATCCAGTTCATAGGAAGGTGTGGGGTGAATCAATACTATCTGCACTGATGGTGCTGATCTGGTCCAAGCCTCCGGATGGCTGCAAAGCTTGCCTCCTTATACCCTCCGTGACTAGGAGTGAAAGTTCAGGGACATAGCATGCTCCCAAATACCCCTCCCCCAAGTCCTGAGGCTAGGAACCTTCACTCTTAGCCATGAGTAGGGGTGTTTTTCAGCTGCACACTATAGTACGCCACTGAATAGCTACCCGCTATACTTCAGGATCATGGAGGCATGCCATCTGCATGGCCCCATGATCCAGATCAAGATCATTGTGGAACCAATCTAACAGCCTCTTAATCTGGATCTGGTTCTATCTTGTGCAGATGGAACTGGACTAATGGTGGGTTGTTGGGGCCTCCTTGATCCTCATGTGTGGATCAGGAGTCCCAGGATATGGAACATAGGCCCTTTGATCCAGATATATAGGTGAGCACAGAAAGGGCCTTAGTGTTTCTGTTTCTGTTGTTGCACTGCAATTTATGAAAATACTACACAATTGCTTTTGGTTTAAGTACAGTATTTCATAGTCATATGGAAATAGGCTTCTAAGATTCCTCCCTCACACAGCTTGAAATGCCACAGTCTCCTAACTAGATATGCTTCATTGCTAGCTGAATTTCTCAGATAAAATCCCTCTAAGGTATCTTGCCTCCTCCTCCTCCTCCTCCTCATTTTATTTGTATAACACCTCTCCATGGTATACTTTAGATAGCTTACAAGCAATTATTAAAGAGTAGAATCAAGATTCCCTTTTCAATTTAAACCATCAGTGTTAAATTATGACTCTAAGGTTGTGGTCACACCTTCACTTTAAACTATATTCAGTCCATCAGATCTGACTGCTCACACCACTAAGTCACTAAGACACTCAGGTAGGACTAACAAACAGTCCCAGCTGTAACCACTGAACAACTCCCAACCCATGCTTCCAGCCTGCGCATGGAGACACCATTTCTCTCCTGCCGCCCTTTGTGTTCCTACTTTTCTGCCAAGACTTCTTTGGATAATTCATCTGGAGCTGGTGCACCCCACAAATCCAAATGCAGGTATTTCTTCCAGATATGCTCTCAGTCTCTAGTTCTTCTCATGAGTAGAGAAAGGAGGGGAAACAGCTCCTTTTCTTTTGGCTCTTCATTTGAGCCTAAAAGAAAACAGCAATTCAAGACCTTCATGAATAACAAAAAGGAAACTCTCCTTACAGGCGCACACTGTTTATATTACAAAGGAAGCAAAATAAGATAAAAGTTGATAATCAAAAAGGCAAAACATACACCTTTAGAACAAACAGATTTCATTTTAGCCTGAAGCAGCAAGGCACAAAAACAAACAAAAACACTCTTTGTTGGAGTGAAATTCCCGAATGCATAATTTGTGCTGGGTGGGCATAGGGCAAGGCAGAGGTGTGCAAAACACTGTTTCAGTTAGGTTGAAAAAGCCACATATCCTCCAAACAAAGGATAATATTTAGGGGCAGTGGTGTACCTTTCTCCCGACCTCTAGAGCACAAGAAAAAACTTCATAACTTGCACTTGGCTCCATATTGTGCCCTTTGGTTCTCCAGAGTCTGCTGAGCATGTTGAAATTCCATTGTATCATGTGATAGCATCATTGCTCAGCAACATACATTTTTCAGGCCTAACACAAATTCCACAGTCCCACATAGGCTTCAAAAAGCATTATCCATGCTTTTGGAGGCGGGTCTAAGCCTGAGGAAGCTCTGATAGGTCACTGAAGCATATCCTTGACTGATGACATCATCACACAAAGAGACACTGTCATTCCTACAAGCTCTAGAGGGCCGAGGGATGCAAGATGGAGCCTTGTGCAGCCAGGTATCGGCTCCCTCTCTCACAGGCTTGGCAAGACAGACAGCATGCCTAAACTTCTGGCTCCTATTTCCAAGGTACCTGATTAAATTGAGTAATTCAAAACAGCAGTTTGTGCATGCCTACTATGAGGTAAACCCTCCCAAATGTTCAAGAAAATGGAATGGCTTATAAGAAAGTTTGCTGAAACATGTGCACACATACAGGCTGCTCTTAAGACAGAAATATGTAAAAAGATTTATTAGGAGATAAAAACAGTTCCAGAATAAATCAACACAAAACCACAGAAATAAAAACAGGAAAGTTATTCACACCCATAAAATCATGTACAAGGTCCATAGCTTAAAGTTCAGGCCAAGAACCATAAGCAGATGGGCTCGTGACTAGCCAGGTGGGTAACCAAATGGATCTGTTCTTGTTCCCATGGAAAATAAATTACCTCCCCCAAAGTATCGGGGCACGGCAGGGCAGCGGGATATACATGTAAAACTACTTATGTAAAAATCACAGCAGGCCTCACATAGGCATGTCTGTGTCTGTCTTGGGGCAGTAAGAAGAAAATGCGGGAAATGAGTCCCTACCAGACAGCAGGATGATATGTACAGGGCAAGCCTGGGTCTTTACCGTTCTGATGCTTTCTCCCACAATACTTTGATAGTGAAAATATCTAACTTCACAGACCCCTGTCCCTGCACTTGGGCATTGAGTATTTTCATCCAGGTTTCATTCTTGTGCAGTGTGTATTTTCATCGGGGTTTCATTTCTGAGCTTGCCCAACTGATGATGCAGTTGCCATGACTCTGTGATCACCTCTGTAATCAAGGTGTTTTGCACCTTACCAGCATGTAGGGAAGCCCTGACAAGGTTTGGGATAGATTCAGCAGCCCAAAGTGCGGACACTGGATCTATCCCCCATCTGTCTCGGGGAAGTGAAGGAGTGAAAATGCCCATAATCTCAGCAGGGCGTTAAGGCTGTGTTCACATGTAGCAAAGCATGTGTCTGGCCCTCATTTTCTCACCACATCCCTAATTCATGTTCTGTAGGCAGGAATATTCATGAGAAGGTGGAGGGGCAGACTGGCCAGAGAACTAGTCCACCTGTCAAAGTGGGCATTGTCACTGGAGTGGGTTAGGGACACAAAATTATATCAAATCTAATTATTCACCTAATTTTCCAACTGATTGGTGGCAGTAGTAAAAAAAAGTCCACCAAAGCTGTTTTTCCTTTTCACAAATAATGACTTTTTAAAAAACCCACCACTAACATTCTATAGTTCAAGGCCGGGTATTGATGAATATACACACCTTGGATGATCACAGGATAATGAAATTGGGGAGTGGAATATCTTAGAGGTTTCTGATGTGGCGAGTGACAGGAAACAAAACAAAAATGTAGGAGAGCAAAGAGGATGGGGGGTGCCACTTAATGTCTTTGTGTATGTCGGCGTGCTTGAATATGCCAATAACTTGATCTGTGAGCTGCCCTCACGTTTGCCTCCCCTTGGATGACCTTCAAGGTTTTTTGGTCACCATGGAACCAGAGGAATGGTGTATCCTAAAGGAACACTCCCGGCAACAACGTCTGCTCCAGGAAACTGCAGTTGTTTTGTCCACGTATAGCCTTTCACTTGAAGAAAATTCCATCCTCTTTTATTCCTGGCTCCCTCACACACACATGCAGTTGCAGAGACAAAGGGGCTGACAGAACCAGCAAGATATTAGGTATGTATTGGCTCCACTGCACTTGTACAGTGAAGCATCTGGATGTACTTCCCCCCACACAACATCTTTTTGTCTTACCTGACATCAGACCTAAAAACAAGATTCACTGGTTCCCTGTCACATTATGTCCTATCTCTGGGTATCGATGAATAGACAATAGCTTCTGAAATAATTAATGGATAATTTGGGGCAATCAATCAAGGTCCAACTGACTTTGATAAGCAATAGTCTGAATGTGGCCCATCCTGATCTTAAGGGGAGAAGCCGAGCATATTTTACAAATATGGTGAAATAAGTGCAGGAGTAAATTCAGCAGCCTAAATAAGGGGCATCAACCCTACATATGAGCTCATAAACAAGTACTGTATATTTGGAGCATGGCATTAAAAGTGCAGTCCTGAACTTGTAGGGAAATTTCCACTGATCTGGATACATCAGCTCAGATCTCCCAGGTGACAGATTTAGCTTGAATCGGCCAAATGGAATCCAGCTCTGGGATCGTATAGCTTAAATAATGATGTCAATGGATATTTCAGCAGTTGTTCACCAAATTAACAAGGTATCCCTGATTAAAATTCCTCTTCAGCACAATCATTAAAGATGCAGAAACCCTTTTCTGGCCTCCACAGGGCAAACAAACAGGACAGAAACATGCTACTGGGTTGTCTAATCTTGGAAAACTTTTGTTGTCTAGGTATTTTTTAAGTCAGACCTGACCCCTCCTATGTGAATATATACTGTAGATTACTGGACAGATATAGAAGTCTCTTATTACCTTCTTCTGGAGATTGAACCTGCCACCCTTAGCAGGTGCTACCACTGAACTCTCCTTTTTCTTCATAAAACTGATTCTCTTTTCTCCAGTCATTTGAGCTACAGGCTGATCTCTAGGAATATAAAAGGCACACAACATAGGCATCTGAAGGAAGACAGTTTACAAGCTTCACCTTCAATACAGTCTGAAATTCCTGCTTGAGGGGCATGAAAAAAGAAAGCTGGAACATCACATTCCTACACCCATGGCCTTTATAGGGTCCAGTTCACATGGAAGGTTCAAGAGAAAAACATATGAGTCACCCTGTTGGGGAGGAATCTCCCAAGGAAAGCCTTCTGTCTACTGGGTAATTTCACTGAGTCATTCTGGACACAAATGCTTCTGTGCCTACCAACGTCAACTTCATCTTCCACCATCTGTAGTGGCAAGATGAGGAAGATATGTTTGCACAGAATTACTGGGGCTCCAAGGCAAGTCTACCTAGGAATCTTGAAAGAAGTGGTCTGTACCAGTGATGAGCCCAGGATCACATCCCCAAGCCCATATCTGGGCCCACCTCAGCTCACCAGGGTCCAAACCAGTTTGTATCACCAGCAAGTAGCCATGAACCTTGCCTACCTAGCCCTGCCACTTCACTCCACTAACCAACAATGTCTTTCCCCCTTTTTTCTGCCACTGAGGTGCAATGAACTATTGCATAAGGCCAGAGCTAGAATCATAGAATAGGAAGGGACCTCTACGACCACTGAGTCCAACCCTCTGCTCAATGCAGGATTTCCTAAGCCATCTCAGACAATTGTAGGTCCAGCCTCTGCTTGAAGATCTCCAGTGAAGGAGAACTCACTACTTCCCATGGCAACCTATTCAACTGACCGATTGTCCTCATTATCTGGAAGTTTTTCCTAATATCTAATCTGTATTGACTCCCTTGAAGTTTCATACCATTGTTTCTATCTAGTCTTTCCATTTTGTGTAATTGAGAACAGGCACAATCCCCCTGCACTATGACAACCCCTCAGATACTTGAAGACCACTATCATGTCTCCTCTCATTCTTCTCTTCTGTAGGCTAAACATTCCTAGATCCTTCAACAGTTCCTCGTCAGACATGTTTCCCTGTGGACTATGTAGGTCAGTGGTGAATGGTGTGGAAACCAGTGGCTTGCTGGTTCAATCCTCAAAAGTGGACAGTGCCCAAGAAAATGACACAGAAGTGCCCACGGATGTGATCTTGAGGTCCACCACAGAAGTGCCCCTGTTGGTAGCCAGCACAGGGTGATATTGATTTAGTAGAGCATTATTTTAACATTGTGGGCTGTCAATCCAGTGGGGCAGAGACCCATGGAAGCGCCAGTGTTCACCACCCTGCAGGGCTCCGGGCTTCCTCCCTGCGCAAGGGAAGCGTGAGAGGCGCTCGCCATGTCCACTCAAGTTAACACACCTTCCTTCCTTCCCGCCAACCGCATCTGCGCACATGCGCACAGTCCCGTCGCTGTGAGCGAAGCGCCCGTAGTTACGCGAATGGCAGGCGCAAGCTGCGTCGCAAATACCCCTGCAAAGGTGATACTGCTTGGCTGCCTCCTCCAAGCGCAGGGCTGGGGTGATGGATGGGTTGGTTTGCAGGGGATTTGTGCTGGATGGATTGGTCCAGGGCTCCGAGATATATATATTATATACGCATATATATTATTTCTTACACATATTGGGCAGGGAATTCCTATTTGCAATGCAGGGCTGGTTCCTGCAACCCTATGAGCGAGGCATCCCTAGGCAGATGCCAGCCAGCCTCCCTTTGCTTCCAGTAACTATAGGGAAATGCAGCCCAGAGCTCCTTGCAGCTCCCCGGTTTCCAGTTCTTCGCCCTCCCCGCGCGCGATTCCAGCTCCGGGAGACAAAAGCCACGAGTCCTGGCGGTAAGGAACAGGTGTCTCGCAGCCCGTATTTCATTAAATAAACACACGCACACAAAGAGATGGCGAGAGAGGGGAGGGAGCTAATTCATCACGCCGCTAACAACCCTAAATGGGACTGCTGGCATTTTTTCTTCTTCATAAAATCGCAACGCTAGACCGTTTTATTTCCACTTTCACCCAGGCGCGCACTCGCTCCGAGACAGTCAAAATTGCAGCCAGATGGAGGCAACCTTGGTACTGGGGAAAGGAAGGCTTTACCTTATTTAACCGAGCGGAGGCGCAAGAAGATTGAAGCTCTAGTAGTGTCCCAGAAAATTTGGTAGCGCCCCAAGGTGATCGGAAAGAGATCAGACCTTTCCCCCCTCCCCTGAACGCAAGGGGAAGGAATTGGGGACTGGTTACGAAAAACCCAGCGTGTTATACTGGGTTCCCTCAAAAGGCCTGCGATTACCTTTTATCCAAGTGATGGTGGGAAAACAGGGATCCAGGAGTTTTTGGGTTTTTTGTTTTGTTTTATTTTGGCGATCAGACCTGCCCTCCACTCTCTCCGGTAGGCTCAGGTGTTGTACACGAGGTCCGAGGTGGACCTCAACGTTGGTGCTTCCCTGTGGGCGCAGCAGGGAGAGACCGGGAGAGTCCAGCCCGGTTGCTTGGGAAAACTTTCTCTATGAGTAGTAAGGGCTGCAGAGTTGCTACAGCTAACCACTGACCTTCCAAGGCAGGGAGATTACCTTGTGGAAGGTGCAAGTTTTATTTTTAGAAGGGGGGGAAAACCCGGCGCTGGGAAAACTAGATGAACAAACTCTCCCTACCGAACTCCATCTCCAGTAGAGTCTTCTTCCACGATTTTATGGAAGTATCTAACAAAACGGACCCTGTAGGTTCCCCATTTGTTAGTTAAGCACCATGCTCGGCGCTGTACAAAAGTGTGCTGAGCCCCCACCCCACCCCAGATCAGCTTTCGGACGCGGTCAGACAGAACAACAACTTAAGATCTGGATTAATAGAAGCCAACATATGTTTTGAATCCTTCCCTTTTTGTTCAGATTTCATTGGGAGAAATTTCCACCCCCCTGAAACAGAGACGCCCCATTTCCCACAGCGCTTGTGAATCTCCGTGTCCTCCCAAAGCGCCTAAAAAACAAACATAGTTAACAGGAATAAAGAGGCAGTAAAGTCACTCGGCGGTGAAATATAGAGGAATCCTATCTTAAAGCAAATAACTATACTCCTAAAGAGCCATTAGTGATTTAAAGGGGTTGCTGGGGGAGGGAGCTGAAGGGGGATTTTGCAGGGTGATTCAGTAAAAAGGGTCCCAAAATGAGTGAAGAATATGGTCTGTCAATGAAAACTCCATTGTTTCCGACTAACTTTATCACCCCTGCGACTCGATGCCCCTATAGCGCTACGACACGCTCCATACCTTCACTTCTTAACATACCACTTTGGATTTTTTCCCCCAATTTTTCAAATTCTTTTGCTCTCCTGCGTGATCAGGCTCGGGAAAAGCTCAGCCCAGAGGTACTTGGAACTAGGAAACCAGAGACTCGTATTATAGGCTCTTGAGGTCGACTTTATTTTCACTGCCCAAACTGTTGGAAAGTATTTAAACTTAAGCAGAAACAGCTGTATTGCTGGCACCGTTCTTTGTTGCTGCGAAGGCAAACTTTGTAGTCCAGTCCCTGGCTTCTTAAAAGAGAGGAGAGTTTTGGCCGGTTTTGGCCGATGAGCCATTGAACATAATCTGTAAATAACTTCATGGGTCCCCATTATCCCCAGCCAATATTATAATCTCATGTGCTTTGTCACTTAGAATAAAACTCCCTCCTCGTGGCTTTGTGCTGCACATATTCCTCTAATTTTTCCATCCTTTGCAGAGGCATGTAGAAATAAGGAATATCGCGATATCTCGCTAAAACTTTGATTTATTGCTCCAAGACTGATAAATTTGTACTGAACCCTTCCCTCTTTGCTCCAGTCTATTATCACAACATAATTCTCCAGAAAGAGAGAAACTTACAGACTTCTCAGGGACTAGGTCTGTCCCTTCGCAGATACCTTTGGCTTCAATGTATATTCAGCTGAACAGAAAACATGGGTTTATTTATTATTTACTTTATTTCGACTTGTATTAGGGATAGAATCAAACTACCCAGCAGTTGAGTTGCAGACCGGGTGTGAAACTTTCATTCATTCATTTATTATAAAAATCTATTCCTCCCCTAAAAAGTCTAGTGTTTTCAAGCCTTTACAGTCCAGTATTAACCTCCCCTCTCATCCCCTTTTCCTTTGTTGGAAAAATAGCATCGATTTCAAGGGAACGTTTTCAGGATCGCAACTTGTGGTACCCTTGATCCGGTCCCGGGAGCACCGGCGAACAATCGAGTCAGGAGGGCCGATCGCCAGGTTTTAAGTGAGTAAATCTCAAGGTTAGCATATCTCACGCTTGTTAATTTATTTTTTAATCCCTCGCATAGGCAGATCTATAAAAAACGGCGGTGGATGCGAGGCATCCTTTCCCTCTGCCAAGCTGTCCTTGTGTGGTTTCCATGCTACATACTTGTCTCCCCTTCTCTCTCGTCGATCCACCCGTGAGCCACCCCCCACGGGTCCGGACCGGCATCCCATTCAGAAAACACCCACTGATTTGCCCGGCGTGCGGTGATAAAGCGGGGAAGCCTGTTGCGTTTCCACTGCGCAATATCAGAGCTCCCGAATGAAGGGGAACTCCTCGCGAAACGCAAAGCGCAGCCGCTCCGTCGCTGCCTCCTGCGAAGTCTACGAGACGGCCGAGGGCGCCCACGACTGGTCCTCCGACGACTTGCGCACACCGGAGGCTACCTTGCAGGGTCGGTCTCCTGGGGAGGGGGAGTCTAGATGGGGGGTCTCTTCCCCCGGGAGTCACGGGGTGGTCTGAGAAAAGGGGGGGTGTCTTTTGGTGATTCCACTTTCGCAGCGTGTTTTTTAAATCCCCCTTTCTCAGCACAAGCGCAGTCGCTGCTGCTGCTGCTGCTGCTGCTCGTCGGGGAACGCGGCGTCTGCTTTGGCCGGGTGCAGGGAAGCCAGTGCTGGAGCCGGGTGGCGATGGACTCTTTGGGTACACACAGCCCATTCTGCTCCCGCCTCCTACCGCTAGTAAAATACGTTTCCCGCGATGGCTTTAATATATATATATACATATACTGTGATTAGCATTTTGCAAAGGAACACACGAGAGCTGGCCAGACCACTTTGGCCAAGAGGGCCCATACCGGTTCGATCCCGCCACCTTGCAAGAATCCGATAAACTCGCCGCCGCCCCCCCCGCAATTCGGAGCCATGAGCCCCCCTCCCTCCCTCCCTCCCTCCCACCCACCCACCCGCGCATTACTCTCCCCCACCCCCACCCCGCCTCTGTCACTCGGAGAGAGAGAAATTTCTGCACAGGCTTAGCAAAGGGTGGTGGGGCGGGGGCGGTGTAGATACGCCGCTGGAGTAAGGAAGTCGGTGTAAAGCGAGCGAAGAGGAAGCCTTCAGCACCGTCGGATTTCGTCCCCCGCTCCCCCTCTGTGGACGCCTGGACGGGGGGGGGGGAGAGAGAGAGAGAGCAAGCGAGCCCGGATTGGAGAGCTGCAAGGCTCCCTATGGGAGAGGAGGGGGAAGGGAGGGGTGTCTTCGGGGAGGGCTGCATAGATCTACACCCCTCCCCCCGCCTGCAGTCAGTCAGACAGCTGAGGGCCCCCTCCTTCCCCGTAGCACGCAGCCCCTCCGCCTTCCTACCCGCCCCCCCCCGCACTGCCGCCTCTCTCCCTCCCTCCCTCTTTGCTCCTCCCATTTGTGATTGAAACGCGGATCACGTCGCAGGGACGGAGGGAGGCGGGTGCAGTTGGCGGAGCAGGCAGGCAGGCAGGCAGGCTGGCTGGCTGGGGAAGAGCCGGGCCCAGCGAGCAGCAAGCGCCCGGCCTGCTGCGGTCTCCCCCGCTGCTCCCGCAGGCAGGCAGGCGGGCGGGAGGGCAGGCGGGCGGACGACGCGAGGCAGGCTCAGCCAGCAACAAGTGCGGAGGGAGGCAGGCAGGCAGGCAGGGGAAGGAGGGAGGGAAGGCAGGCGAAGGCTGACGTCAGCGAGCGGAGTATTATGGTCTGGGCTGTGCTGGCTGCCGCCGCCGCCGCCACAGCTCTCCTGCTGCCAGCGGCCGAGTAAACATGGAGCTCTCCGCCGTGGGGGAGCGGGTGTTCGCGGCCGAGGCCTTGCTCAAGAGACGCATCCGCAAAGTAGGTGCCCTCGCTCGCTCGCTCGCTCCCTCGCCCTGCTTTGTGCGCGCCGCCCCCGCCGAGCAGCCAGGGCCGCGCCAGGGCCGCAGAGAGGCAGGCAGGCAGGCAAGCGGGCGGGCTTGGCTCTGCCTCGGCTCCCCCTCTTTGCTGCTGCTGCTGCTGCAGCGACGGCGGCGACACTTCCGAGGCTGCCGCTCCCCCTTTGCAGGTCGCCAGCGCCGTCGCCAGCCCCTGCCATAGGAGGGGGGGTCCTGTGCATGCGGGCACGTTTTGGGGGGCCGCGTCTCTTGTGCTGCTTGCACGTCTTTTGCTGCGAGCGCGTTTCATCCCGGTTTGCAGCACGCCCCCTTCTTCATGGATGCGATTCACCCCCCCAACGCTCCCCTCCGCTCCCCTCCCTTCCCGGTCCTTTGCAGCTTTGCATATGCATTCTTACGGCACGCTTTCGGCCGCTGGCGCGGCTTTGACACATGCTTCGGAGCTCGCCGTGGGTGTCACTGCGAGCGTGTTCCAGCGAGCAGATATGGGATCTATTGCATTCTTCCCGATTCTGCTGCCCTTCCCTTCCCTTCCCTTCCCTTCCCCTCCCCTCCCGAAATGGATGCTAATTTGTCTTCCCAACTTGACATCTGCAGGGGCGCATGGAGTATCTCGTGAAATGGAAGGGCTGGTCCCAGAAGTAAGTATGGCAGCTGTCAGTGGATCCCTTGAAGTCAGAATTCAGTGGCCTGGTTTGTTTTGCACTGAAACTGGACACAGTGTTGCTCTGGAGCGTGGGGCGGGCAGGGCATCTATGGAACAACTTCATCCCTCGGTTTTTGTGGAACCTGCACAAAAGCAGGTCTCGTTTTAAACCAGTGTATCTTCTCATTTCCCCTTTTTCTCTTGCTAGGTACAGCACCTGGGAACCCGAAGAAAATATTCTAGATGCCCGCTTGCTTGCGGCTTTTGAAGAAAGGTAGGCTGCTTGAGAGAGAGAGGAGAGAGACTGGCTGAGCTTATCATGCCACTGTTTTGCAGCAGTGCAAAAACTAATGTTCTTTTGCCATTTGTGTTTCCCCCTTCTCATTTAGGGAAAGAGAAATGGAACTTTATGGGCCTAAAAAACGAGGTCCCAAACCCAAAACCTTCTTGTTAAAGGTAAGGAGGGAAGGAAGGAGATGGCATCTTCTGTTTTTAAAGGCAATACTGTTGAGAAACAAACCTCCAAATTGCTTTGCAAGCGGTGTTTTTATGTCACTACCAAGGATGCTAAATCAATCCAGTTCTTTTATCTGTTTTTCAGGCCCAGGCAAAAGCTAAAGCCAAAACCTATGAGTTTCGTAGTGATTCTTCTAGGGGAATCCGGGTGCCTTACCCTGGAAGATCTCCCCAGGAGCTCGGTTCCACTTCCCGCGCTAGAGAAGGACTGAGGCAGATTCCACTGCCTTCCCAAAGCAGCTCCACAACTCCTGCTGCTACCAATGCCTCCCGAGTAGAGAGTATTCAGGAAAACAGGGTTGGAACAGAAGAAGACCCATCTGAAGCAGCCTTTAAAAAGCGAGGCCCCAAACCCAGGAAAGAGCTCTACAAAGACCTTCCTGAAGCTGCCGATATGGCTCTCAAGCGGAAATCAGCGGAGCCAGGAGATAAAATGGTGGTGGAATACCTGAAATCCAGAAAACTGGAAGAAACCGCTACCCAAGGTGCCACCAAGTTCAGTTCAGGCCACAGTGTGATCCAGTTAGCCCGGAGGCGAGAGCCTGAGTTACCCAATGCTCTTTCCAGCCCCAGACCAGAAACAGGCATTAAGCTGTGTGCACCTGAGACTTTTCCTCCCAGACTAACCAAGCACAGGGCAGATTTCCTCGATTCCAAAGGGCAAAGTGGTTTGGACTTGGGTGCCCCTAAGATCTTGCACAGTTCTGCCAACCAGGGCAGCTTATACCGAGATGGCATAGGGACTCAGGCTGGCAGGCCTTCTTTAATTGCCCGCATCCCGGTCTCCAGGATCCTTGGTGACCCAGAAGAAGAAGCTTGGACCCCATCTCTCAACAATTTGGAGAAAGTGGTAGTGACTGATGTGACATCAAACTTCTTGACAGTCACTATTAAGGAGAGCAGTACAGACCAAGGGTTCTTTAAGGAGAAGCGATGAATGTGCTTGGAGAAAAGGAGGCATTGAAAGTGTTTGGGTAGAGGTCATCTGGCTTTGGATCATTATTTTTCGGGGGCTGGGTTGAAAAATCAGTCCTAAATTCATTTTTTCATTCTCTCACCACCAATTTGAGTTTTGGTTAGAAAGATTATCTCTAGAGTTATATTTTCTATTAGATGTAAATATGTTATTTAAAGAAAAAATACATATATATCTATATACATATATATTTCAACTCTTAAGTTGTTGTTTTTTTTATTTAAGGCTCTTGGAGAAGGACAGTTAATAGAGAACTGATGTATCTCTTGCCTCAGTTGCAAGACCAGGTGTAGATAGTGAATGACCTTATGAAGTAAATACATCTTGATTTCATGCCCCCCCCCAGCATTTTCTCTTTCCTTCCCCCAGAGATAAGAGCAAATAGTGGATATTAGTATTTGCCTGGAGCCAAGGGCTCCAGTTTCTTGATTGTTATAATACAAGGTGTTGCTTTGTACAATCAAGTGTGTTGTATACACAACTGTTCTAAGCTGGACAGCTGACGTAAGCACTTGACTTCACAGTATTGTCTGACTTTTCCTTTCGCTCTAGTTTCTTCTTCAACATTGTTGGCTTCAGAAGTGTCCATTAAAAACAGCTGAAAGATGTTTTAGTAAAAGAAGTATTAACTTGAATGACCTTTTCTTGCAAGGGAAAAGGGGATCTTTGTTTTTATGGTTCTGAAAAAGTGTAGCTGCTGTCATGCACTTTAATATGGCTGTCTTGGGGAAAAGGGGAATGGGTGAGAGAGGGAGGGGAGGGAGGGAGGGAGGGAACTGAGCTAGTTTAACTTTGTTTTTTTCCCCTTTCTTTTAGTCCTTCACTGCTCGCTCCAAAAAGAAAATCTGTTTACATTCCCTACGTGCCAGGAAGGTTGGGGAGGAGAATATCTCATATTTTAGATGCTTCTGCTGTTATGTTGAAAGTGGATTTCCCTTCTCTTGTGTTGCTTTCCAGGTTGTTGCATGACTCTTTAAAAACAAAACAAAACTCTGTATCCTTACAAATTTTAAGTGATCCTTAGAGGTGCAGAGAAAACAATGTCTTTTCAAAGCCAGCTAACTAGTGCAGCAGACTCTTTCAGTGGAAGCTGCTGTTTCTCTTGTTTCAAGAAGCATCCTCAGTTTTTTTTCCCTCCCCCAATTTGACATGAGGTTCTTCTGTCTGTGTTTAAAAATGGAGCAGCTTTATAAACCTGCCAATTTTATGCAAAACAGAAGATCCCTTTCTTCAGTCCTTTACCAAAAGCTCTGTGCCATTTGGAGAATTTTTAGAATATCTCATTCAACTCTATTCTGCTTCATGAGAGTGCACATTTGTTTCCTACTCTACATTAACTTTTTGAAATCAGAGGAAATGTGCAGAATGGAGGCTGGCTTTGCTTTCATTTATGTTAAGCAGGTGTTGTAGCGTCCCAATAGATATTGATTTAAGCATCTCTTGTTGGTTCAAAAAGCACAAATCTGCCTCGCAGCCCCCTAAGGGCCTGGCAATGGAATGAGTAGCCATCTCCATCTTTCCCTGAATGGCTTACTTGTGAGAACCCTTTAAAATATTTTCCAGTTTGGGGACTACCAGAAGATGAAAGCACATGTGGCCTAATGAGAAGTGAGGAGGAGGGAAGCAGATGTGTGTACAGAGAAGCATGAGGGCCTTTGCCCTTCTTAGGATCGACTAAAAATGCTTTGCTCCCCCCCCCCTTTGTGGTTGTAGAGCATTCTTACACAAAATGGATGTGGCAATCTTTTTTTTTTTTAGATTGACTGAAGAACCAGATTGGGTTATTTTCTGGTTTTTTCTTCCTTAAACATAAAGCCAGTACTTTTAAACTTCAAACCCTTCAAAGCATTTATGTAACAAACTGCAATTGTGTTCAGTTTTCCTCCATTCTGTGGAGTTGGGAGTACAGTGATATGTATGTTGACAAAGGTTTCATAGCCCTGTTGCAGGAATGGGTGGGTTGGTGGGTGGGGCAGAGGGTAGTGACCAGAAGGAAGACCTCTTTGGCTGAAATAGATCATAAGTGCTGTCCCTACCTTCTCAGGTGTCAAAAGTGGTGTATGCCACTTAGGATGTGTGTTTCTAGACACGCGCACATGGGTATATAAAAACTAAACATACATGTGGGTGTATAGGTGTATGTACATAGTTACATATATTGAATGTATGTGCGTATGAGTTATTTATCTTAAGATCTGTAAAAAAGAAAAACCTATAACCATTGATCTGGCCTACCACTCTTGGAAATGAAGCTTAAGTAGGTGTCTTCTGCCAGTGTTGAATGTCTTATACAATACCTGCTTTTTATGTGAATTGAAATATATATACTACTTTGTAAATAGAGACTTGGCTTTGTTTTGTTTCTTGCTCTGAGGGGTGCAAGAAAGGATCACCCCTTCACTCCCCCCCTTTTTTTGGCACAAACTAGAAGGTAACCATGCATTACTTTGCTCAAAAGGCTTTGTGGAGATGGGAAAAACTGCCCCTCTGTGCTGATTCAACCACGATTCCAATGGAATAGCCAAGGGTGTGGATACGTTTTCCTGAGTGAAACATTTCAGTTACGGGGGGAGGGGGGAATCCACCACCAGTTGCTGTCTTATTGGAGGAAGCTCCTTAAAGATCACCTTTGCTCACATCAATTTATGATGACAATTAAGAATGTGTGGGATTCGCTCAGAAATGTTCTGCTGCCCTAAAGCCAACAGACTGGAATGGATGGCAGTAAGGTGAAATGATCTGTTCCCCAGCTTTGAACTAACTGGGGAAAAAAGAATTATCCTGGGGAGAGTGAATGCTTTGCCTCCTTAATTCACCTTGGGGTGTGTGTGTGTGTTCCTGTGTCTCTTGCTGCTCCGTTAACCACAGTCCAAGGTTCCTCCTGTGCTCCCTCCATTCACAAGAAACCCAAAATTTAAACAGTAGAGGGGGTGTACTTTGGATAGGGAATATTAGAATACAGGAATCATTTCTGGGAAATAGTGCTAACAGATAGCTACCCAAAATCTGTGGCATTGGTGGGAGGCAGGTCATTGTGGTCACCTGAGCCAGACCTGAGCTGATACTCAACAGGAGGTTTCCCATTGACTTCAGTTGGACTAAATGGCTGAGTAGATGGGCCTACGCCAATAGGTACTTCAAGCTCTACATTTATTGGGGAAGAAACCTCCTGTATTCTCCAGAAAAACACCAAAGGCTTACTATCAACAAAACAAGCTCAAGTAATGAACTGCAGGCTTTTGATCTGTGGCAGTGCGCTTTCTATTACTTGGCTACATTTTGCTTTGACTTTGAATGGAAGCATTTATCTTTCTGAGAAACCCAAGGTTAGCTGCTCAGATAAGAACAGTGAAAAAATGCACTCATGTTCTCAGTGCGCCATCAAAGTCAAGAATCCTAGCTCAGCGTTCAAAACAAGCATCGTCATCCAGCTTGGTCATAGCTACAAGAAAAGTTTCTTATAGTCTGGGAAAGAACCATTTGCTTATATCCATCATGCTTTACTTTTCTAGTGCCTTCCCAGGTGTTTGTTATAGATGCTTTAAATTCTTTGATGTCCCCTTCAAGAAATTTAGTAGGGTGATCCACTGATACTTGTATATAAATCGGCCAGTCTGGGAAGCCAAGGCTATGCTTAGGCCATTAAAACAAACACTGAGCCAAATCTTCCCTTTCATACATCTTTCCAGCTGCCCCATGAGATGCCTTTCATTACCCCTATTACTGATATTATTCTTATGTTTGTTTATATGCCAATCTTAATCCTAAAAACACATAGCAATTTACAATATGTAATGTCAGGCAGGCTTCCAATCTAAAAAAATGGCACAGGAGGAAAAATTAACTGGGAGGGAACTGGGAGAAAAACAAGTGTCAGTCTGTGGGAGGGCAGAGGGAGAGGTCCTAAAATGCTACTTATCTCCATCTCACAGTCTGGGAGTGGAGCTAGCAGCTGAAGAGGCAAATCCAGTGTTTCTGATCTGTTATATGGCCATCCTGTCTTGCTGCTGAAGCTCTTTAATGGAAAGACTGCCTGGATGGCAGCTGAGGAGGGAATCCAGTCTTGTTGGGTGCTTGTAGGGCAAATGGAGAGGCCCTATAGTGCCATCCTGTCTTCCTCTTGTAGCCCTATGATAGAAAGGCTGCTTGGAGGGCAACTGATGGGGGGAATCCAGTGTTCTAAGCCATGTGTACCATGCCTGTCCTCTACCTCTGAGAAGACGAGTTTACAGCCCTCATAACTGGCTCTCGTTTTCGAGTCAAGTCTAAATCAGCCATTTACCTTACTGAGGAATACACTTGGCTTTGCCTACAGCTCGTTTTGTTTCTGGTTGCCAAGAATAGGCAGTAGCAGCTCAGCTAGCATGCCTAAGAAAATTCTCTAAAGTGCTCCATGGGCTTTTGTGTGCACAGTACAAAAATAGGGCTACTTTTCTCCAGTGAACTTCTGGATAGAAGAGCTTGTTCAAAGAAGTCGGCAGATGGGCAGTTGCTGAGTACCCTCCGGTTGTGGCCAGCTCCTGGTTGACTGAATGGGGCCCTCTATGCACTTTTCTTGGCAGAGATACAGAAGTGGTTTGCCATTACCAACTTCCGAGGAGATGCTGGGGATCGAACCAGCAACCCTTTGCTTTCCAGGCCATTTTCTCTGAGCTTACAGCCCCTTCCACTATCTTTTTCTTAAAAATAACAGGCTGGGAGCCCCAGAGGCTGTGCCTCTTTAATACACTGTCCTTCCCCCTTTCCCCAGACTATTTGGGGGGCATCCAGAGACTTCACATTAGGACCCACCTTTTGCTTGCCGCGGGAGCCCATCTTAAGCCTAACTTGCAGACTAAGCTCTGCATGCGGAAGGGAAGGGAGATACCATAGTTTTGTCTGGCAGGAAAGACGTGTTTAGGCTGGGAGCCTCTTCCTTCCCCAGACACTACGCTGCTTTAATTATTGTTTGCTATGGTATGTGTGTCATCAGCCCCGCAATTAGCAAGCCCAGGATCGCTGTTTGGGTAGCCTGCCCTAACACAGAAGCATCCGGCACCTTCGTGGTCTGGCTTGAAAAACATCCACTATATTTATTTATTTATTGCATTTTTATGCCGCCCATTTCCCAGCCAGTTGAGAAGGCGGCCTAGCAGGTTGATTCCCTGTCTTGGCATTGTCACAGCACCGGTCCACGAGCACGCAGGGAATTTCAGGACCGCTTGAAGCCTTGAGCAGGGTTCTCTCTCTAGCCCAGGCAGAAATGCTGGACCAGATGTGGTCCCAGTAGAGGATGGGGGAACAGGCAAAAGCGAAGGGCCGCCTCCTTCTTGAGACCTCAGGGCGTTTCTTTTTCGAGAGTAGATCCAGGCTCCAGTATAGACTCACAAGCTCAGTCCCGTTGTTATTCACTTGCCACGGAGGACCTCTCTCCTGGCCGCCGCCGTCGCTTTGTAGTAAGTAAACCAAAAGCAGGCAACTCGGCTCCCCTTCGGAAAAGCTTAAAGCGCCACATCCGGAACACAGCAGCCATGTGAACAACCTCTAGGCTGGGATTTAACTCGGAAGGTCGAAGAAAAGGCGGTCTTGCCTTAGGTTCTCAAGAGGGACGCTGTTCGCTTCCATGTAGCTCATCGCTGAGTTTTGGCACAAGGCCTGATCGCTCCCAGCCTGTCTCGTCCCCCCACCCTCAAGCAAGCCCTGGATCGGAAGGGCCCACCGTGGAAAGGCTGTGGCGATCGTTCCCGGCGGAGGCGGGGGCAAGTCTCCGCCACCCCTCCCCTCTTATCCTTAAGCAGCGGCAAATAGCAGTTATAACCCAGATTATTAATAAATGATCCGGAGGCGCCCAGGTCGGCGCGGCGCCTGGCAGCCCGTTCCCGCGGGGCCACCTCGAACTTCAGCGGGCCGCGTCCGCGCCTTCTTGCGCTCTCTGCGCCGCGCCATCTCCTCTCGGGCGCCTCGGTTAGGATGCCCCCTGCGCTGGCACGGGCTGACTCCGACACGAAGCAACACACGGGCGCTGTTCGTCCCGCGTCAAGAGTCCCTTTCCTCTCCTGGGAGGCTCCCTCTGTCCGTCGGCGTGTCAAACAAGAGGGGATTCCCCGACGGACAAGGATCCGGCTACCGGAGTCTCCCCGAAGCCGTGCTCGAAATGGGACGGGGCCGCTCGAGAAGAGCCCAAGGTATCGTCGCCGTCTGTCTCCTTGGCCGTTTGTAGCGAGGCCCCCCAGACCAACCCCCCCCCCACCCATCCGCATGGCGTTTCTGGTTAACCCTTGCAAGGTGCCCTTGACCCGTGTTCTTCGCCAGCCCCTGCTTCGACCGCTCCTCTGTTTGCGCTGTTCAGCTTTTGTTGCGAGTAGTTTTGTTGCGCTTCAAAGGGAAGGCGGTCTAGGAATAAGTACGGGCTCCACGGGAATGATAGCGGCGCACGTGTGAACAAGTTTTCCTCGCTCTGAATATACAGGCTTGCGAGTTTGGGCGCGAAAAAAACCCACCCCACCTCCGGGGTGTCAGAATGGACCTTTCGCTCCTCTGACCACCAATATTAGATCAGTCGGGTACAAACCGGGTTGGAGATCATCTACAACCAGATAAAATGTGAGATTTTCTTAGTAACTGCGTTTTCCCATAAACCCGCTCCCTACCATCTCTTCCCTCCTTCTGGGTCAAAGATGTATTGTCTCTTGAGGCTGCCCGCCCGCCCGCAACTGCTTAGAACAAATCCGGACAGCCGAGACAGAGAAGTCGCTTTCTGGGTTGTGGGTCACAATTTACTTCCAAGAATACATTTGAAGTAACTGGAGCGACGCTTGGGAACGAGGGCGGGCGGGGAGGAGAAGCATTTAATCTAAGCCACGGGGGCCTTCATCGACGGATACAAGCACAGGCGGTGTGGGCGCGCCCCTTTCTCCTACTTTGACCGAGTAGTCGGGGCTGAAGTCTCCATTTCCCCCTTTTCGGAGGAGATCGGCGAGGGACAGAGGCGTCCCCTAAAGGGAAGCCCCTTTCCTCCTCCCAAAGCCGTCGAGGAAACGCACGAGGCGGTGAAGAAAAGCCTCATTTCAACCACAATTAATTGGGAGCTTTTGGGCTTCAGCCCTGCGACTGGAAATCAAATCTTTCGAGTTTTCGTGGAACCTCGATCCTTATTACCGAGCAGTCTGGATTTGGAAAGGTTACATACATATACAGCGTCGGGTCTTCGGAGCCCATAGCTAAGCGTTGTTCGAGGTGGAGGGTTCGGACGCCAGCTGGCAGAGGAGGGACCCGCGAAAAGCGCCTCTTTGGGCTCCGGCGAAACGGAATTACGTTGGAAAGGATGGTTTTGATTTGCGCTCCAACCCGGATTCGCCCTGGAGGAAATCTTCGGGGAGTCTTCGTTGCGGTGAATGCAGCACCCCGTCTCTTGGGCACACTGAGAGGAATGAATGGATGATTGCACGGTGGGCAGAGTGAGCCGAGGAACAGTTTGCAGGCGCTCTATAGGGCTCCCGGTGGTCCCGTATTTCTGCGCCCGTGGAGCACCGCCGTCCGGGCGGCGTAACTAACTCGCCCTTCGACGGCGCCTGCGGAGTTCGTTAGCCGGAGCCGTAAACTTTACGCAGGGCCCGCTTGGCTAACGCGTCGCTCTCCACCGGACGCCCTTCAACTACAACTCCCATCATCCTTTACAGTTGTCCCCTAGCAACATCCGGAAGGCAGGCTGTCCATGCTTTGGTCAGAACTTTTCCTTAGTGTTGACCAAGTGTATATATATGGAGTGTCGCCTTCGGTATTCCAGTCAGTCATGAAACATTTCTGAGATTTCGCCTGTGAGGTTGATTTGCTGAGGGGGGGGGGCTTGACGGGACAGTCCCCCACCCTACACCAGGGTTGGCAACACTATGTTGCCCCAACAACCACCCACAAGACACTTCCATGCTTGACTGGACAAGGCAACTCCCATCATCCCCTGCCGCTTCCCAGGTTAGCAAAGGCGCATGGGAATTGTAGTTCAGCCGCGCTCTTGAGGCCCACCATTTGCCTTGCCCTGTCTGACCTGGCATACCAGGCTTACTGCCTCTGTAAAGAGGGGAACGGGCAGAGGGTGCGCGATTGACAGAATCTACTCAGGTTTTATTACTACCCACTACAGAACAGCTGAGGAACAGGCAGCACACACCGCTTTATCCTGTTCCCCTGTTCTCTGGACCCTTAGGAGCTCGCATGGTGTAGCAACCCTCATGTCCGCCTCGTAGGAAGATGTAGAGATATACATCCCAGCTTCCATCACTATTGACTCTAAATTTTGAGAAGTAAAACAAAGGGAATAAGTGCTGCCCTTATCAAGGGGTGCTAAACTGCAGCCCACAGCAGCTCAACATGAGCATCCCGCCTTCACTACACAGAAGCTTCATTGCAAAGTTGTGCATAAGGATGGAGCAAAGAGCAGCCCGGTCTCCGGCGAAACGGAATTAGGTTGGATAGCCCAGTTTGAATTGTTCAATGGACCCCATTGTTTTTCTCCTTGTTTCATTGCAAAGCTGTGCTCAAGGACGGGGCAAGGACCAGCGTGGTCTCCAACATATGGAGATAGCTCGGTTTGAGCTGTTCAATGGACCCCCGTTGTTTTTCTCCTTGTTTCATTGCAAAGCTGTGCATAAAAACGGAGCAAAGACCAGCCTGGTTTGAACCGTTCAATAGACCCCGTTCAATAGACCCCGTTGTTTTTCTCCTTCTGGCCACTAGGGGCGCTTTGCTTTGCTGCTGCGCCACCAGAACGCAGGCTATGCGTGGAAGTCAGCTGGAGGTTTTCTGACCCTCCACTGCTGCCGCCGCCGCCGCTGTGTATTACAGCCCCAAGAGACCAGGGGAAAACACGTGCTGCAGGCCTTGTAAGGAACTGCTGAGACAAATGTGAATAAGGAGTATTCTGTTCCTCGGGGTGGTGAAATAAAAGCAAGACTTTCAGATGGTGGAGGAAACTTGGGTGGATCACCAGCAGCTTCTTTAATTTCCTTTAGTGTTTTATAATGGTGGTGTAAGTAAAAACCCCTTGTTTTACTTTACTTGTAATTTCCCTGCTTCTGCTTTTTTTTTTTTTAGTGCAATGCTTCTTCACAACTCTAGAGCAAGCTGTAAGATCAATTACAAACGTATTAAAGGGTACGAGTTAAAAAGAAAATCTTCTTCGGTTCCTGCTTTGCCTGTCTCAGCTAATCTTCTGATGAACTTTCCTTTTGTTTCACAAGAAGTCAGAGAGAGCCCCTCCCAGAGACTCTAAGGTGTGCCCATGCTTAATTGCAGACATAAAAAGTTGAATGGAATAATAAACTGGTTGAAGGTTAGCAGTGACACAGGTTGTACATAAGTGGGAATAGGACTGTGTTTCTTGCTATTTAAGCCTCCTTTAAAAAAATCTTAAGATCACTTTTCTCCTTTTCATTTATATTTCTTCTACATATTCACCTTTCATTTTGATGGAACTTTGTTTTTTCCTGGTGCTTAGTGCTTTTGTTAAAAAAATTTGTTGCTGTTCAGGGCCTTCTGTCCTCCAGTCTCAGGTTTGTTTCTGTAACACTATCCATATCATCTACTGACCTCTTTCCTTTTGCCATCAATCCTTCCCAGCATCAGGGTCTTTTCCAATGAGTCCCATCTTCTCGTTATCTGGGCAAAGTACTTGAGCTTCAACTTCATTATTTGTTCTTCAAATAACAAAGAGTCAATTTAGATTGTAAGCCTGAGGGCAGGGACCTGTCTAAGATTAATATAATATTGTAACCCACCCTGAGACCTTCGGGTATAGAAATGCAAATAAATAAATAAATAATAATAATAAATAAATTTCCTTTAGTACTGATTGATTTGGTCTTATTGCAGTCCAAGAGACTTTCAGAAGTCTTCTCAAACACCACAGTTCAAAAGTGGATTCTTTGCTGTTTGGTCTTCCTTATGGTCTAACTCTTATAGCCATACATTACTTCAGCTTTGACTATTTGGACCCTTGTCAGCAACATAATGGCTCTGCCTTTTAGCATGCCATCCAGGTTTGCCATAACTTGGCTCACAAGGTGCAAGCATCTTTTAATGCCATGGCTGGGGTCACCACCTGCAGTGATCTTTGAGCCCAAGAAAATGAAATCTGACAGTGCTTCCATTTCTTTCCCCTCTATTTGCTAGGAAGTGACAAGGCCAGATGCCACCATCAAAAGGCTTCTTAGTGGTGTTGCCTGTGTATCTGAGGGTGTTGGTATTTCTCTCTGCAATCTTAATTTCAGATTTTGATTAATGCAGCCTGGCATTTATCACTTTCACTGTACACGTTTAGGAAGGCAGTGAAGATGCACCTCTTTGCCCTGGCCTTTGGCTAAAGGGGAATATACTGTCTCTTCACACTTTAGACACAGTTACTGTTTTAATATATACTGTTGTTTTAATATGTTTGATTTTAAATGTTACCCACCATAAGACCTCTAGGCATAGGGCGGGATACAAATACAAATAATAAAAATAAATAAATTATATACTCTGAATATAAGGTAAAAAAACAGGGTGACAATATACAGCCTTGCTATACTTTCCCAATCTTGAATCGATCACCTTTGGTTCTAACTGTTGCTTAACTCACATACAGATATAATAGTTTTCTGAACTAAATTTGCTAATTCTCATTCATTTTAGTTCACTGGCTCCCAATATGCCAATGTTTAGTCTTGACAGCTTCTATTTTGACCACATCCAGCTTACCTTGGTTCATAGATCTTACATTCTGGGATCCTATGCAACATTGTTCTTTATAGCATCAGACTTCCCTTTCGCCACTGGACACATCCATAGCTGAGCTGCTTAACTTTCTGAAATTACCTGTAGTTCCCTTCTGCAAGTCCCCAGTAACTTACTGGACACCTTCTGACCTGAGAGATTCATCTTCTGGTGTCATATCTTTTAGCCATTTGATACTATCCATGGGGTTTTCTAGGCAAGGATACTGGAATGCCATTTTCTTCTCCAATGGATCACCTCTGAGTTCTCCACTATGTCTTTGGATGTACCTGCATGGCATAGCTTGTAACTTCATTGAGCAATGTAAACCCTTCTGCCATCTATGAAGAGCAAAAATTCCTCTTGTAATAATGGTGTAGGGAAGTTCACAAGTAGTACCATGTAGGGCCATATGCAAACAAAAAGTATGTGAACCAGAAATATATTATATATCCCAGTTACTGTTGAATCATTACACTTGTAGATACATCAGTAAAGTTTCCTCACAGTAAGGTTCTTGACCACTATATTCTTTCCTACATCTGAGGTTTGACCACAACCACTCAGATGGCTGTGGCTGAACTATTCAGCAAATGATTCAGCAAATTACTACTCATTTGCTGAACAGTATTCTAATATATCTTGCTTTCTGAACAGTATTCATATTTCTGAACAAGGGATTAACATGGCTACTTCTCTGGAAATTACAGCAGTAATTTTCATGCAGCCAAAAAACCCTCATTAGTTGAAATGTCAGTTTCTACTACCATGTGGAAATAGTTCCTCAAACATCAAGTACCACCTCAATAGTTCTGTCCCCTCCCCAAATATTATTGTTTGAAAAACAGACAGCACCTTAGCTTTCCATAAGCCTTCATTTTCTTATTTTACAGGCATTCTTCCCTCTCTAAAGCCAACATAGGAGTTTCAGCTCCAACTTTCCTGGAAGGCACAGCAAAGGTTTACGAGAGAAGAAATGCTGTTTCCATACGCTGCCAATTCAAGGCTCACAGAAATACATTACTGAAGATTCTCAAGGCAAAACTTTTTTTCCAAAATGATTAAAGAAGGCTTTCTAGATACCATCACCTTTCATGGCTTGTCTAATGACACAGGTTTCTGGTTTAACCAAGCTAATGTACTTTCTCTCACTTTTAGCAAAAGTTGGTTCAACATGCTCAGCTAAAGCCAACCCAGAATCCTCCTGGGACCATAGCAGGAATGGCAGACATTCCACTGGCATTACCAATATAGTCCCAATTTAAGCAGCCAAACCCTGATTTCTTTTGGTATTATGGTAAATCCAGCAATGACAGCAATGCTTACCTTGATGTCTGACAGAAGGTTTGGAACTGAAGTGACTGAGGCTACTGGAAGGCAGACAAGTGTACGAACCACCACCAAAGGAAGGGGTGGGCACTCGCCTGGCTGCTGGCAGCTCCAATTGCTCCAAGTCAAAAATGTGCTTGCCAGACATTGAAGTAAGCCTGGGACTGCTCCTTGTATTTGGTGGGGAGGATGGCAAGAGACATAGCAGGAGGGGGTTAGAACCCACATTTCTTTTGCCATGTGAAATCAGCCTGCTAACATACTTTTTGTACAACCACCACTTTGAGATAGGTGTGTGTATAGCAGCACATATTCCTTACATACTGTGAATCATGGAGTAATTAGATATCTCCATCACTTATGGAAATTTTATTCTATAAAATGCAGCACTGCAGCCAGAAATGGTTATACACAGATAAGGACAAGAGACTATAATTAAATAATTAAAGCCCTCAGTTTCCTTGTTAGAAGGCATTTCTTTTTGAGACTGTTACATTTGGCTCCGATTCTTCTTAGATACCATTCTAGATATTCTGTACTTCTTTTTTGAAGGAAGAGTACAGGAGCAGAACTTTAATAAAGCAGTAGCAAAAGCCACAGTACCGAGAAAAGTTAAAAAAATATTTATTGATACTAAACAATGAATTGAAAGTTATACAAAAGTTGTCCAAGGTTACCATCTTCTAGTCCTTTAAACTTGGCAAAATAAATTAAAAAAACCCCATATGAAACATATGCTAGAAACCAAGCATAAAATAGTGTTGATGGCCAATGGAAACTGGAAGATAGATATCACATCAAAGAAGCAAATAAGCCAGCCAGTTAGGGTCAAGCAAACAAATCTCAAATGCAGCAATGGCCCCAAAGCAAGATAATGGGCAGACATTTCTTTCAGCCTTATTTAATATTCTGGCTGGAAAGTCTGCCTCACTTTAACAAAGAACTGAAGTTTTCTCAGGGTAATAACATCTCCAACACTTGTTCTCTTAGCAAAAAAGCAAAGAAACAGCTCTAGTTAAAGCGATTAGAAAATGTCATACAAAACTATTTGGTTTTTTTTTAAAAAAGAAAACAGTGATTGACGCATTTTACAAGAAGCACAGCACCAATTCTTGCAAGTTTCATTTCTCTTGAACTCACAATTAACCGTGCTGTACATCTGAACAACAGAACATAAACCTGTTTTTGTGTGTGGGAGGGTTGATAAAGTACACACTATTCTTAAGCAACTGGACTAAAACTGTTCTTCCATATAATGTAGAAATACTGTAGTACTATCAGTTTTAAAACACCTTCAAAATTTGAGAAAAGTAACAACAAAGGTTTAAATAGCAGTTTGCCACACAACTAAAACACACTCCAGACACATAGCAACAAACTTAAGTAATACATAGAAGTAGGTTTTGAACACTAAAGTTATCAGTTGATAAACACGGTTAGCATCAGTTTGGAATACCAGCTTACAAGAGTTTAAAAATGTAATTTGCCAATAAGATGCTAGTCTTCTTCCACCCTACCTTCTAAAAGTTTCATTCATTTTCAAAACACTCAACTAATGGAGCCTATTCAAATTGTCAAAAGAGTGGATCCCCTTGTGGGTTAATAAGGCGTTTTCAAGAGATAGACTTTGGAATTGAAATAGCTGGTTAATAGAAAGGCACAGCATTAGAACCTCTGAGGGAGAAGAAAGACTCTTCAGTTTTCCAAGCAAACTAAAGAATACAAAGACTGTCTCGAATGGCACTGGCTGAGAGCAAAAAGTCAAGAATCTCGGACATGTAGAAGGTTGGAGCTGGAATACTCATCAGTATGGGGAAGCTGATTCAAATTACGTGGAAGGATGAAATTGTCCAGTAAATGAACAGTTGCACAGGCTAGCTATCTGACAATATAGTACTGAAAACTGAACAGGTTGCACTATGGTAAAATGGAATATATACTGATCAAACTGCAACACTGCAAGTTCAATTAACACAGATAAGTTCACACGCTTAAAGGAGCTAGTGTCAAGAGATTATACACGTGACAATCTTCTGAAGGAAGGACAAGCTAGTTACCAGTTTTCAGCTGTAATAAATGACCTCTTCCCTCTATTAGGTCTCTGCAACTAAGCATTCCAGTACAATGATAAATTCTACATGTTTTGGGCAGTACATAACGGGAATTTGGATTTACAAAATTGCTATTACACTTCTGATGCCCTGAAGCCAAGTAAAATTGCTTGTGCTGAAGTCAGAACTCTCCCAATCCTGTTGCTATCGCCATCAAAGGGTGTTTTCCACCATGCTCCTTTAGTCCGGATCTAAGAAGATCCGGATCTAAGGATCTACTAGATCCGGATTAAGGGAAGTACCTAATGTGTTTTCATGGGTGGTCTAGCACCCAATAGCAATGGGTGCTACCCTCCCTGCCGTAGAAACACCGGAGCACCCATTTGGAAATCCGGATCTACCCATGAGGGGTCTGCCTGTCACCCCAGGTGTTTGGGGGGTCAGGGGGTACAATATCTGAAGCGTCTCTGAAGTCACTTCGAAGTCTGTGCAAAATAGCTCTGGAGCATCTTTGAAGTCTGTGCTGATCTTCAGAGTAAACTTCGAAGTGACTTCGGAGTCACTTTGGAGTCACTTCAAAGTTCACTCCAAAGATCAGCACAGACTTCAAAGACGCTCCGGAGCTATTTTGCACAGACTTCAAAATGACTTCGAAGCTTAGGTTTTGGGGCTCCCCCCCAAGTGTGCCCCCTCCCCCTAGCCTCCTCTAGACCCCACTGCCAAACTAATGTGGAAACAGACTCCCTTTAATCTGGATTTTCTGGCTGAAGACCCCATTGTAGACCCCATTAATGGGGTCTACAGAAAATCTGGATTAAAGGCCAAGAAGTACCCATATGATCCAGATTTCCTGAGGCGCAGTAGAAACAAATGTGTCCCTAATGGGTGCCGTAGTGGAAATGTGGTCATCTGGCTCTCACCCAGATGGGTCCTTAATGGGTGCTAAAATGGGTACTAAGTGACCGTGGAAAAACACCCCAAAACAGCACAACAGCTAGACTTTTAGAAAAGTGTGCTTCCAAGACAGAACTAAACCAAGCTTTGTTAAGAGTTTTCAAATGATTAACTAGTATTTGTCTTTCCATTTTGCAAATTGAAAGTTAACGGGTTCAGCTGGAATCAGAAAAATCAGAGCACTTAGTATATTATTCCATTTTGACCTCCATAATGGATGAGATTCTGGACTAGGTTATTAAAAAACCCATAAGCTGGATGCTAGGCCTGTGTATTCCAGAATGACAATTTTGGGGCAAAACACGGAAGTAAAATGAACCCCCCACCCCAAACAAGGACAGTCAGTAAAAGTGGAAACTTAGAAAACAAGAATTAACAGGGCATAAAGCAATGGTTTTAAACTATAAGAATACGTTAATTTTTTTCTGTAGTCCCAGAGTGCCAGCTTCAGAATACACAAGGTTCCATTTCTTAAAACAAACACAAACCAAAACTGGAATAGAGGAGTGTATCTCCTCATGAAGTGCAATTGTACTGACAATAAATGCATGATTCTATTTCTGCATGTATTTACACCATAATGCTTTTAGTTTAGAAATAGACGAAGTCACATTTATTTGTACACTTTAGCAAAAAGGATGGGTTATTTTGGTCTGCGCAAAGTGTTTTGGTGGCAATTTGGCACTACACTGCTACAAATACATGAATTTAAGACCACCAGTATGCTCACTCTAGGGATTAGTAATAAGGCCAGATATTTTTTTTTTTTTTGCATGAATGTTAACATTTTGCAAACCATTTATTATGGCTTATGGAGGAAGGTGTCAACTGTCTCATCACCTTAATCAACACACATTTGGAGATTAAAGTGGCTCTGCATGAGGCACCAGCAGTAGCGTTTCTATCAAAACTGTTTTTAAACACATCAGTGCATCATCAGAAACTTGCCCTGCATTGTAAAAATGGCCAGTTCAAAGTAGGTCTCAACTACTTTTACATTTTTAAAAAACAATGAGTTTCAAGGGAATAGATTTGCTTTTATATGTACTTATGAAATAAGCCTCAATCTAGTTAAAACAAGAATGAGTGATTAATATTAATGAGTTTGCCCCCCCCCCCGGGTTCTTATTAGGAACTTGCTGAGAACAATCAACACAAAAGTAAGCACAGAAACCAGTGAGTGAAAGTGCCACTTTAAAAAAGGTTCCCCAAAGCTTGCAAGCTTGTTCCTGGGTCATACTTAATACAGGCTGAACTATATAAACAATCTGTTGTATGTTCAGAAAAAAGAAAGAAAGAAAAAGTTTAGGAAATACCCCAAACAGGCCTTCAAATGGCTCTTACAACTTATGACAGTGAAAGATACCCTGCTACATTGAAAATTACTCTTGGGTATAAAGAGTATTCAGGGTTGTTGAGGGTTTTTTCGGGGGGTGGGGAATACAAGAACATTCCAGACGCTCTTTAGTTAGAAGAAGTAAAGCTTGGCTTGCTGCTCATTGCTAGCACAAGTCTCAAGCAGTTTTTGGCCCATGCAAGGAACATTTATTGTGGAAAAAGTTCTATCAAGCCAAACTGCATCACACGATTCTAGGTAATTTCAGGTTGACAACCCTCTGATCTTTCAGGCTACACGTATAGGTATCCATGTAACATAATGACCTCTTCCAAATATAAACCACAAGGCCTTTCAATCCCAACCATAGCTGAGAGTTAGCTACTTGGGGGGTACAAGACTCACCTATCATCTCAAGCACCAAAGTGCAAGGAAAGAAAGCAAGACTTTCAACTGGCATGTTATCCACAATGAATGCTAAGTAGTAAAAATGCAAGGAAGAATATCAAAGAAGAGATCAGTCTGCTTAAACTATTGGGAACCTTTTCTTTTAATATGAGAAGTCCTGAGCTCAGTTTGTCAGGCACATACTATCCATAGCCACTCCCCCGATTCCTCATTAAAATCTCCAGGTTCTTTGCGTTTTAATAAACTATTTATAGGACGGACTTCTCTATTAACATTACAGTTCTATTTCTTCAATGCAAGAAATGAACTCCCAGTTGGCCATAGCAAGGATCTGGATGCATACGGTTGCTTTAAGCTGTACTATTTTGAGGTACACCATCTTTTACAGAGATGTCCTTCCTATGTAACTTTCTAACAGTTATATAAACAAGTCTTGTCACTTGTACTCAAGATAACAATGAGAAAAAGAGACTGGGCCAAAGAGACATTTGGCAGGTAATTTGTTACGCACAGTCCCCCAACCATCCACAACAATTTTGTTTGGGTGATTTCCTGTACACTAAAAGCACAAGAGTTATCCGACGGCTCTAGTACTTGCAGGAGCAGTGCTCAATCTCACCTAGCTTAGCCTTATGAAAAGCAGCACACGTACATTTTAGGCATATTCCCCTAAATAGTGAGAGTAATGCCCACGATGGCACCATCCCCATTTGTCTTGCAAAGCAAGACAAACCTAGAGGAAGGCAAGCAACATGTTTCTTGCTCCTGCTTCATAAATCAAAGCTTTATTTCCAAATTCAGATTACTGTATATTCTGGCGTATAAGACTACTTTTTAAACCAGGAAAATCTTCTCTAAAGTCGGGGGTCGTCTTATACGATGGGTGTTGTCTTCTTATACGGTGAGTATATCCCAAACTCTTTATTTTAACTGGAAAGTTGAGGGTCGTCTTATATGTCCAGTCATCTTATACACCGGAATATACGGTACATGTCATTATTCTGGGAACTCATAAGAGTCAGGTATAGGTATTTTGGTGAAAGGAGAGGGAAAGGTTTTTTTTTTCTTGACACCAATATTATGATACATCAAAAAGGCTTTTGAAGATCTCTCTCCCCAACCTACCAGACAGCTGGATACCCATGCTCTGCCATTTTAAACTATAAAGCTAAAATCCGCAAACAGCAAATGATGGGCTGTTGTAAGAACCTTCACCTTCTAGGTTGGCTGCCTTCCACAACTACAGCCAATCATGAGAAGAAGAAAAAAGCAGTCCCCAAGTCCACCCTTACATACATATTTGTAGCTGCAAAACAACTTGAGTCTCAAGAACTCTACTGGCTTCCCGGGTTTCCATAAATAAGGCCAACAGAAGCCATAAGCCATGCTCAGCGATTTCAGAACCTTCCAAACATATAGCTTATGAAGGGTGGTAGCAGCTGGATTACATTTCCCTTCTGGCATTCAAGGCAACAGTCGCGTGGAGTCAACAAGACAGGTTGAAGGGAGAGCATTGCTATGTTCCCTGCACGCTTCAGAGCTCAGTAATGTCTAAGATTAAAAAATCCAACACTGGTTGGAGATTCCTTAACAGTCACAGTGATCAAGTTAGCTGTCACATCTGTGACAAAGACATGTTCGATGAGGCTTCGGGTGGGCTTCCAGTCCTCGTTCGTCTGGACAGAGACAGTCATGTTTTGGCCTGCCCCAGTAAAAGAAGCAGAATCTCTATCTGAATCAGAGCCAGTCTCTTCTTCTCCAGTACTCATTTCTGACAGGGCCGAGGCCTTACGATTTTCTGTTGTGGGACACCCCTGTACACACGGGTTGCTGCTTTTTGTTGCGTCTTTTTCACCAGCTGTTCTCTGAACTGGCTTCTCCCTTTTGCGAGGATCTGCATCTGTTAATGGGGTCCCTGCATTTGCAGTGTTTGGGCCACTGCCTGTCCCACTGCTCTTGGTCACACCAGTGCTTGTGGCTAGGTTGCTACCTGTGGTTTTTGCTGTGCTCCCACAACCGTGACGAAGAAGATTGCTGCTACCATTGGTATTCAACCCATTCTTCACACTCTGTAGATTTAAAGCTTGGAGGTTCAGCTCCTGATTGGAAGTTGGCTGGCTGCTGGGAGAACTGGAAGAAACTTTGCTTCCATTATGCAAGTTTGGAGCATTGGCACTATACCCTTTCTGTTCCCCCAAGACAGTGCTGCTAGGCCTCTTGCTTACTTTGGATCCTTGCCCAGCCAACTCCAGATCCCCAGGAATTTTCTGGTTCTTCAGTTTTAAATCCAGACTGAGGTTACTCTTGCATGACATGGCTGACTTGAGGGTCAGCCGGCCCACCGCAGAAGCATCTGCCGCACTCTGGTTCTGTGACATCCTGCTCATATAATGCACAATGGAGCTCTGCCAGCTGATGCCACAATTGGGACTCCCAGGTGGGGTGCTTTTCACGATGTTGGAAAGACTGTCAGTGGACGAGGTTCCAGAACAAAACCCACTGAATGCACCTTGAGCTTCTTTCATGTGAGATTTAAGCATTGCAATACCAGAACTCTGAGCGTTATGTTGTGGCTGCATCTTGCCCATGAGTTTGGTTCCACCCCCTCCCCCTCCAATTTCCTTCCTATTTGTTTTGAGCACCTTTGTGAGATTGACAGTCCTCTTTGCAGCCTTCTGCTCCGGAGGCAAAGGCTTCCGCCCACGTTTCTTTCTAACAGGGTCCTTATTCTCAGGCTTGGCAATGAGAATCTGAGCTTTCTTTTGAGGGACAGGGTGGCTCTCTCTGCTCCGTTGAGTTCTCTTTGTTTCAAGGTCACTTTCATCTTCCTCCTCGGAGGAGGAAGAGGAGGAGGAACTGGAGGAAGAACTACTGCTGGATTTGCTCTTTGCAGGCACCTCAGGTTCCTTTAAAAACAAACATACAGTCAGGGTAGGAGCAATTTTAGAATGACTTCATTCCCAGAGAAAAAATGGAGGACCTTCACACAATCCATCAAACCAGAGAAATATAGTCTGAAACAGTTAACGACTGACTATGATATACTGTTAATCCTATTGCCACAAGCTACCTCAGGTATTCTCTTGTGGCAGGTGAGCCTTAGAATTTTAGCAACCGCTTCATTAAATTAAGATCCTTATAATACATTAGGCTCTAGCTGTTTACTTTTCTAAACTCAGAGAACGAGTAGATTCAATAAATAAAGGTTTCTGGTTACAAATAGACCATGACTATTTACTTTCAGTTGTCTACAGAAACCATACATGAATGTCAGGAAATGAGGCCAGTTCACTTCACTGTTGTGTAACACCAGGCTAAAAATGACATTCTTCCTAGCTGGATGAATGAATAAATTTTATTTATATGGTCACCGACTAGAATCTTCCTAGTTGGTGCCCACAGAATATGTACCTGTTTCCAGCATCCCCTCCAGAAGTCACTCTTACTTACAACATTTTTCCTAGGCCTCCCTCTGGGTCGTTTTCCTCTCTTCCGATTCTGAACTTCTTTTTCATGCTCCCTGAAATAAGACCAACAAAACAGTGATTGTTTTCTGAGCTTTACCGTATTTCCTTTATTATAAGTTGCCACACTGTTCCATGTAAATTTCGCGGCTCCTTCTCTGTAACCACGAGCAAGGAGGATTATTAACTTACAAGGAGAATCTAAGTAGTGCAAGAAAGTTCGTGAGCTTTTTAAATGTATGCTGCCATACTGCCATGAAGACGTCTAATTTGTTTTACAATATTCTGTGGTTGCTGTCCTTCCACCCTGAATTTACTAGCATTGTTGCTATAGGTAAAAATGTTAAGTATCATCTTTCCATTTTGTGTGTTGCTGCTATGTTTTGCCACTATTTCATGGCTATTTCTTGGATCCTCACCCTGCCCCATTCTTCAAAGTTCACTCAGATATAGACGCTGTTTCTGTAAGTTTAGGAATACATAGTAGGCGAGTATTCTATAGCTTCTTGAGAGAAGAAAATGTGATGCTATTAACCTTGCATAATTCAGTATTAGCTTTAAGCATTCTGTAAAAAGCGTGCATATACAATGACAGTTATGATGCATGCATAAGCCAGACAAAGTAAAAAGGCTGCAATACACTTTAGAATACACAGTACCTTCATGGTTTGGTTCAGCTGTGTGCTGAGCCAAGGACTGACTGAAGAACTCAGGGCAACATGTCCCTATTTGGCATCATTCATGTCACTCTTAGCCTGGCTTCCCAATTCAGAGCCTGCTGAACCACTGAGAGCCAGAGAGAAGGCATCAAGATCTGACTTGATAGGCAGCAGACCTGACACAAGCCCATTTCAAATACTTGGTAGCTAGAAGGGACCCTTTAATGAAGATAGAAACATCAACAATAGTAGAAGCTGAAACATGAAATCTGAGGAAGACTGAAAATGCATTAAATTCTTAATAATTTTATGAATTTCAGCCTTACTGATGCAGTTTGTGAACCGCGCAACATTTAATCAGTGCAACAGAAAAATTACATCATCCTTCTGTCGAATTAACATAGAATTTCACACGACGTTATCTATTGCATTAAGTATTTGATTTTACATATCCCATCCAAGCCAAAGACTTGAGTTTTTATTCAACACTAACAAAGCAGTCCTGTGACTGCATTACAACACGCCTGGGGATGAGCTGCTACTGCATTAGCCAAATTGTCATAATATGCAAAGGGTGTTCAACTTGAGGAAATAAAAAAAGTGACAGGTATATCTGTAGCATCTTGGAAACCTTATCACAGCCTGCTCTTGCATCATCATCCAGAAGTCATGACAGCAAAGCACACACTCCCTGCCCCACCAGCCCACATGTAAAGCAAGGTCACACCACCCAGAGACCTTCCCCAGTACTGAGATGACTTCACCACAGCTACCCTCATAAACAAAGACTTAAATTCCTTAATACTTTACACAGCTGCTGCTTTGGAACACAGCAAAGCCAGAAAAGAGAAGACCCCCAAACACAACTGTAAAGCTCCCTAGGCAGGCACAGACCTAATGGGCAAGGTAGCTTCTTTCCACAAGCAACCATGGATGAAAGAACATGCAGCAATGGCAGATAGAAACTATGTATTCTTTGTATACTTGGGCAAAGTTTTAGTAGAGACCAGTTCTATTAGTGGTCTAGTTAGGGCAACAGATGGCTATCAAGAACCTAGGTCATTTGCTGATTCCTATCTCCAAATATCTGGACAAAACAACAGGACTGAAGCAAATGTTTCCCATGCCAGGAGAGCTCTAGTTTCAATCGGAGGTAACAATGAACGGATTCAGCTTGCCTTCTACATGAGCCACCATGTTTATTCACCTGATCAATGCAACCGCTCCTGTTTTGCCAGATGGCATCCTAGCAGACCTAAATGCCCCACCTGCCTCATCTACTAAGGCTTCTTACATTGTCATCATTCACAAAAACTGAGTGAGAAGGTTCCTTACATAGAGCTCATCCACCTTCCTCCTCCTCCCGGCTCTCCAGTTCCATTCGGAAGTTTGAATCACCTTCAACAGGAAAAGCATCCCTACTAGCCACTTCCACCAGCAAAGACATGACACATTTTGACAGAGTTAAAGTCTTTATTGATCAGTGCCTAGGATGAAGGAAATCCTTCAAGATGCACATATACAAGGTGCTTAGCAATCAACCAGCACAGTTCCAAAGCCTTGATACAAAAAGAAGAGCAGACTCTTGGTTCCATACAGCACCAGGCTAACCCTAGCAACTTCACCTGCTGTAGAGCTGTCATGAAGCCTGTGGGAACAGAGGAGCCCACCTGGAGCAAACAGATCAACAATTCCAATGAGCAACAGCTAGAAAAACTCTAACTGCTGTCTTTTCTCACGTGGAGGCATCACCTTTCTGGTTTGCAGCAAACTTCATGCTGGAACCATGTACCTGTGGGAAAAGAAAAGGGTGATGCAAACAAAGCAACAAGCCTCAGGCAGCACCTGGAGCTCCAGAACCTGAATATACAAAAGATGTCTGGAAGAGGCTGATGAACAAAGTCATCTGGACGCTCTAACTATGGCAGTGGTTCTCAACCTTCCTAATGCCGCGACCCCTTAATGGAGT
>MTQE01002208.1:34298923-34314981 GCA_014337955.1 Aspidoscelis marmoratus
AAGTACCCATTCCTTAGATCCAGATCTTCTTAGATCTGGATTAAAGGAGTCAGTGGAAAAACACTCTATGTCTGTGTAAGCCAGAGGCTGCTTTAAAATAAAGGTTGATATTTCCACCTGAGCCTGTAATTTACATCCTGACTACAAGGTCTCCAGGGCTAGAGGAGAATAAGATAAATCAGCGGAGCTTTCATGCCAGCCAGTGGGAATTCACGCTTCTTCCGTGGCTTAGCAGGCATTGAGAGCCTTGGGCACTGTTAAAATGAGATTCTTACTCATCCCATAGATCTGTATGGATTCATACTCCTAGCTATTCCAGAAATCCTTGGAATGTGTTTTTTTCTGTTGTAAGTCAGAGTTGCAATACTAGATATATTTTGAAGTACTAGCTTCTGAGTATACTTTTTATAGGAGAAAGTGTGATTCCTGGAAGTTAGCTACAGAATTAATTAAGCTTCTTATCAGGAACCAGAGAATACTAGAATTTACTGGGGATTAATTCCTATTTGGTTTCAGGAGATTTGCATGAAGGTTATATATCCACTGAACCAAGAGACAGTTTAGATAGGGTGAAATGATGATTGAAAGTCTTGATTTGATCTTTCCATGAACATACTTCAGTATTCACCAGTGAGCCAGTTTGGTCTAGTGGTTAGGGAGCCGGACTCTTATCTGGGAATACTGGGTTCGATTCATCCCTTCCCCATGAAGCCAGCGGGGTGACCTTGGGCTAGTCGGCTTTCTTCTGAGCTCTCACAGCCCCACCTACCTCACAGGGTGTTCTGTTGTGGGGAGAAGAATAGAAAAGCCTTGTCAGCCGCTCTGAGTCCCCTTAAATGGGTGAGAAAAGTGGGGTAGAAAAGCCAACTCTTCTTCTATTCAGAGGACCAAAATGTAACTTGGGAAAATTAAAATGAAATTTCCATTTGACACTCCACACTCCGTGGTCCTGCATTTTCAGCTGCATTTTCTTGCCCCTTTTTCTACTCTGGTCCAGAAAAATGTAGGATTTGAACTCTATTTAGTAGAGTGTACACACTGCAGTGGAAGTGTTGGGCGATATCTCCATGTACTGGGTGAGAGACTTGGTAAAGCATCTTCTACCACTGCATTTCCAATTGTGGTGGCAGAAAGTGTTGTGGCTATTATGCCACCCCATTACCAGGCAGGATTGCTGCTTGTGACGCTGTTTCATGTAGGTGCAGTTTTGCTGCTCTCAATGGAGACTCTTTGAAGTGCAGTTTCTAAGAACGTCTCCTTGCCTGAAAGTGGGCATGAGGAGGCCTCATCCTGAGTGGCCTAGATCTAACATATTGAAGAGTGGCTAGAGATAAGTGCTTATAAATACAAGAACAATGATACTTAAAACAGCTCAACATTGACAGGGTTGCCATCTGTCGATTGCAAAAGGCCACCCTGCTAGGCTCTGTGCGCATTATCCGCTGGTACATAATGTCATCTTAGGAACTTGGAAAGAACTCGATGTGTTATGAAATATCAAAGCCGACATGTTTGGTGTTGTGTTATATTGTGTTTCTGTCAATAGTAGTAGTAGTAGTAGTAGTAGTAGTAGTTTATTTGGGAAATACATCCAGCTTCTTGTTGCAGAGAAAAGAATGAAAACAAAGGCTGTATCTGCATGCATTAAAGACAAGCAGCTGGAAAGCAGCTTAGAAGTCGTAGCATGTGGATGCCAATGTTCTCAGTAAGCCATGCTAAAAGGCAGAGAATGCATTTTGGAAGTGCGTTTTCTGACCTTTAATGTGGATTAGAGGCAGTAGTGTATACTACAACCCCTAAGCTACCTTTTGACCAATTTATTTTACTGCCTGTGGATACCGATCAAAGGACCAGAAAGGAGGAAATGGGACTCCTGCAGCAAGAAGATAAAAATAAGGAAGGGAGGGTGAAGGGATGATACTTTTGTAATTTGCATCATGCAAGAAAACTCTATTCATCCCGGTGTACTTCCTTTCTTAGAAGGTTTTGTGCAGAAATGTTGGCAATTTAGAGGTTACCTCGATCTTATACCTTCAGGGGTCATGGACTTCTGTTTCTGGCATGTCCGTGACCCTTCCTTCTGATGGTTTCCTGGACCTAAGGAATGAGATAGGATGGGTGATACACACCATTTCACACAAAAGGCAAGGAAATACTATATATTTGTGGATACAGTTTCAGGTCAGAACTTCATGACAGGAGGTGGAAAGTTAGATGGTTTATCACTCTTCAGCTGTGTCTGTGCCAGCTGTGTCTGATGTCTGGGCATGAGTGAAGATCTTCCAAGTTCAGTTCTAGTTCAGGGATGGGAGGAGCAAGATTTATATCAAGGGCTCTTTCCTGAATTCCTGAATCCAGAGGTGAAGCAAGTAGTAGCCAGAAAAAAAGGTGATAAAACCTTTACCTCTTTGATGAGGACCCTAGTGCTAGGATACTTTTTTCCCTAAAAAATTTTTGAGTTAAATTTAATTGATAAATGGATAGATTTATATTAACAGGTCTATCTCTATTATGGGTCTAGCCACAGTTCATTAATAGAACAACTGTCTGGAAAGCAAATTTTCACTATTGGACCCAATAAAATCCTTGAGAATGTTCCTACTCTTAACATCTACTCAGACATGCGTCCCACCAAGAGTGGGTCTTATCTCTGGATAAATGATAGATACATTAATTTGAAAAAATGCCAACTATTGGCCCTCCTCTGTTGCTAGTAGCAGCAACATCCAGACTACTCTGTGAGAGAAGGCAAAGTTCTGATTGGATGACTTCTTTCAATCTGCGTGAATCATAGTTTGATCTACTGTTAAGTGAAATGGGGTTTGAGAAGATCAAATGGAGATTTCCAGTTGGATACTTACTTCCAGGGATGTGCACAATTGTGTTTTGGCATTTGAATTGTAACGAATTGAATGTTAGAAAATTCATATTTGTACAAATAGACCCTTTTGATTGTGGTAAAATTATATTCGATACAAATGTATTAGTACGAATATCCTATACGAATGAATACGGATTGGATACGAACGAATATGTATCAGATATGAACAAATACATATCTGATACATATCTGAGATATGTATCAGATACATATCCCGAAAGCATCAGATCTGACCTGAATCCATATTTTAATACGCTCTCAATCCATGTTGAATGCACTCTAGATCTGTTGCAGATGTGACTGGTGCAGCCACTTTCCCACCTCCCCAGTTTAACGAATGAATTTGTTTGTAAAAGATGTCCAGATCCGGAAGCATTTGTATTTGTATAAATGACAATGTACGGATATGGTAACATTTGATTCATGGACAAATGTCTGAATTCATACGAATTCATACAACTAACTAATGTTGTGAATTTTCATGCACAATCCTGGCTTGCTTCATCTAAATAGCCCTGCTGGTTCTGATCTGTAAGCTGCTTAGATAGGCAATTCGATTCTGGTCTGTACTACTAGAAACATTGTCTTCAAGTCACATGACGTAGGGTAGTTTGCACTCTTTTGCATTCCTGAATCAGATCCATGGATGGTTGAGTGTTGAAAGGAACAGAAGGGGAACTCTGAGTAAATGGATTCAAGAACCCAGATTTATTAATACACAAAATAAAATCTGAAGCAATGGCAATATTCTTCTTAGACAATATTCTTCTTAGAATAAAAGAAAATGACAATGCAATCAAAACAGCTGCTTTGCTTTTTTTTCTTTATTCCTCTCCATAATTATGGAGACTTGAATAATTTAACAGGGACTGTGTGCAAACTAGTTACAGTGTTTCCAAACCTACCTGACAGGCTTAGTATGGCAGGTTAAAAAGAGCACAAACATATGGAGCCATAATAAGCTTGTAAGGAAGGCTTATAGCATTGTAGCTAGTTTGCCTCCAGCAAATTATTCAGGTGTCTGGCAAATCCAGGCAGCTGGATAAATGGACCTTTGTAAAAGGAAAATCTGGATATCCAGATATATAACTCTTTGTTTTAGAAAAATGCAGATACCTATATATTTTCATCTGCATATATACAAATATCCAGGTACTTGGAATTTCTCAAATGAAATGAAATGAAATATTAAAGCCTGCTGCACAAGAGAAGGAGAATAATGAAAATCACATAGGGAATGCCCTAGCAAGAACAAGCGGGCAAGGGGGTGGATAGGGGACTCTGTGGTGGCTGTGGTGGTTCAATCCCCTCCTACTTTTGTAAGGACAAACATGGGCTGAGCTTGCAGGGGGGAGTGTACTTAGATCCATGGGCATTGTTCAAGTGAGGGAAGGAATGGGAGATCTGGGATCCTACGCAGAAATGTCAAGGCTCAGGGCCTGGATCCTAGAACGCTGTATAGATTTAAACTGTTACTGCAGTGAAAATTGCATAATACTGTGAATATTTTCCATATTGCTCAAAACTGGGTCCAGTTGTGCAAAAGAAGACCATTATATACCTGGAGCTGGTCCAGCAGAATGTCAAACTCTGACTATGCCTTGACATAGGAAAACTATGTCTGTCTGGGTTGGGAATCTCCATCGTTCATCTGATCAGTGGCTCATCTTGCCCCTGAAGGTTTTGGGTAACCATAGGAACACCTGGGCCAACCCTCGAGCTGGTCTCCTGACAGGCTTCTTTTCTGGACTTTGCAGCCAACTTCTTGGTCACTTAGGACCCCCTGGGCAGCAAATGTCTTTCCAGCATAGGAAAGAAAAAGGAAAGCAAGTGGTGTGGAAATGCGTAGCAAATCGGGATGCAATATAACACGGGGCTCTCCCCGCTGTGCTGCGTGATTCCTGTTAGCCTGGGAGGCAGGACAGGCAGATGGGGAACCAATCACTCTGGGGAGAGGCAGGCAATAATAATCTTGCCAGACACATGTCTAGGAGAGAAAAGTACCTTCTCAACCTTTCAGACGTTTTTTGAAACCCTTCTCTGGCATATGCTGGTTTCCTCTTGCTGAAAACAATCACTTTTTTAAATGGGCCACTGAATGCAAATGGCAGTCCAGGTTGGGATCTTGAGCATTTTCATTTTGTTTGTATATGATCAGGTTTGCCAAATGGAATCCAAGTCAGGATGCCTGTTTCTTTAATACTTGTGCAGAAGAGGAAGTCTCAGCCTATGTTGTATTCCCTATAAGCTAATTGCATCCCCTGATTAGAATGTCTTTTGTAGCTGTATAGGGGATGGAATTAGCTTATAGGGAATACAGCATAGGCTGAGACTTCCTCTTCTGCACAAGTATTAAAGAAACAGGCACCCTGACTTGGATTCCTTACGGCATCCTTAGTTAATACATAGGTGAATACAGCTTAATGTTTCCCTCGCTAAATAGTTTACAGTACCTTTTCTTAGTGGTAAACTTTGGATTTCCAAGTACATGACATATTTTGGAGATGCAGTCTTGGCATCTGTACTTGGGAATTACAATGAATTTAATATATTAAAAGTTTGATTCTTTTTGGTCCACTTGCAACTGTGCTGCTATCATAACTATATTCATGGGGATCCCTCTGCACACGAGCCATTTGCTTCTAAGCAGACTTTTATTCATGAGCAGTCCAAACATTTGACGGAGAAGTGAACTGGGGATTTTGCAAAGAGTTGCTATGTGAAATTCAGGTCAGATTTCCTTCCTGTATTTTTAACAGTTGTTTTGAAAGGAATTCTTAACCAGTAGATGTTGCAGTGCAGGCAACACCTTCTGAAATTCCTTCTTTTATTTATTTCATTTTAAAGGAATTTATTTAAGGAATTTATATCCTGCTCTTGACCAAAATAAGAAGGGTCAAAATAAGAAAGAATAAAATATATAAAATGTTAAAACATATTTAAAAGTACAACCTTCCCACCCACCCTCCCTAACAGGAAAGTACCCCAAGGAAGCTATTTAAAAGTTAAAAGTCTAGGTGAAAATATATGTTTGGGGGACCAGCACACATTGGCAAAGTTCAAGAAGGAGGCCCTTCCAAGGTCTGGGGCCACCAGAGAAAAGGCCCTCTTGCATATCCTTATACCTTGCACCTCAGAGAGGTGGAAGAATGGCATCTCCTTGAGATCTCCGTACATGTGAAGGTCTACACGGGAGAAGGCACTCCTCCAGATACTCATAGCCCAAGCTGTTTTGGGCTTTATATGTTAGTGTGAGCACCTTGAATTGGACTTGGTAGAGAACAAGTAACCAGTGCAGACCCTTCAGGACTAGTGTGATCTGCATCCAGCCAGATACTCCCATCAGCAGTTGAGCTGTTGCATTCTGCAGTAGTTCCAGTTTCTGGACCTTGTTTTCAAGGGTAGCCCCACATAGAGTGCATTACTGTAATCTAATCTGGAGGTTACCAGAGCATAGATCACTGTGGCCAAGTTATCTCAATTCAGGTAAGGCTGGAGCTGGTGAACCAGATAGAGACGGTGGTAGGCACTGCTGTCTTAAGTGACAGCAATGAATCCAGGAACACTTTCAAATCATATACCTGATCTTTCTGGGGCAAAACAACCCCATTGAGAATTGGGTGTTTCTTAACTTCCTGGACTCAAGACCCAGTGACACACAGTACTTCTGTCTTGTGTGGATTCAGTTTTAACTTATTGGTCTACATACAGCCCGTCACTGTATCCAGGAAGCAATTGAGCACATGAACAAAAAAGGAATGGAGAGATAAAGTTAGTGACTTCAGCAAACTGATGGCTCCTCACTCCAAAACTCCTGATGGCCTCTCCCAGCAGCTTCATATACAGTAGCCATTAAAAAGCATAAGAGAAAACCATCTCCTCCACAAGAAAGTTCCCAGGGCATTGAAGTCTCCCATTACTAACTTTGGAACCTGCTCCTGAAATAGGACAAGAACCACTGTAAAACAGAGCCTCCCAGTAACCAAAGTGGCTCCCGTAGGATACCATGGTTGATGGTATCAAAGGCCGTGTCCCCAAGCAAGCCTTTTGGCACACTCTGGGCACTGTTTGGGCACACATGGACCGGGACTGGGACCGCATCACGCGTGTCCTCATGACATTCCTGGCAACGCAGGACAGGTACAGGTTGGGTGCAGATGGTGGCGTACCCATGCAAACTGTGCCAAACCCTGTTATGGGGGAGCAGTGCCATCTCCTCTCTGCCCCCCTCTCTGCACTGGAAGCCAGATTGACATCAGCCCACCCCTGTGCCTCATCCCCCCTCCCTTAGCGGGATTGACAGCCAGGACTGAGGTGGGAGTCACGGAAACAAGTAAAAATAAAGCTTCATTCATAAAAATAACTTAAAAAAAATTAAAATGCTGAAAGCCGCAACGAGGTTTAGCGGCAGTTAGGCGCTTGAGCAGTTTTGTGAACCTCCGCTCTACTGGGGACCACAAGAACATCCGTAATCTGAAAATCAAGCCTTTATTTATGATCGCCTTGCAGATCGGGGAAACGGGGATTGCAAATGGAACAGAAATCAAGCCATTATGCAGCCTGCCTTGGCATTCCTGAAACGGGGTTGGAATTACCTCCATGGAAATGGTAGAAAATTAAAAAACCAAGCCATTCTCCAGCCTGCCTTTACAATCGGCATTTTAAAAAGTCAGCGGCTGCAATCTTCAATGGACAGGACAGGGCCAGCAAGCATATCCCACCTCTCAATGACGTGAGCGCAAATCTCCTCCCCGTTAGCCTGCGATCATCCCCATGTGTGTTCCCGGCTCGCTGACCAATGTGTGCTAGTCTCCCAAACTGTGCTGAGACTTGTTTTTTCAGGTATCAAATTTGGCACCCTTCTGGCACAGTTTGGGGGGATTTGGTACACTTTTCACGGACCAAATTCAAAGCTCATGAGGACAAACCTTGCCGATCCCATGCTTGTAACCACACTAAAGTTGCATGGGGACATAGCCAAAGGCTAGGTCATTCATCAGGGTAACCAAGACAGTCTCAGTGCTGAACCCCTGCCTAAAACCAGATTGGAATTGGTCTAGATAAGCCATTTCATCCAAGTGTGTCTGCAGTTGTAAAGCCACCACCTTTTTCAGAAAAAGGTGGCCAAAAATGGGATAGTGGCCACTGGGTTAATAAAATACATAGGAACCCTAATGAAGATTCAAGGCTGAAGACCTAAATTTGAGGCTGCTAATCCAAATGTATACAAGTGTATGACAAAACATACACTTTCAAAACATGCAACATCTATAGGTGTGTCTCCACTTCAGCACAGAGGAGGATGGAGGGCAGGTGTCCCACTAAAGATGCCCTTTTGCCATCACATTAGGCTCCATTTTAGGGTGAGAAAAATCCTATGGCGCAGGAAACAAGGAAGCAAACTGCCGTTCATGGAAGGTGCTTACAGCAGTGATTATAACCTAAATGGGGGCAGTGTGCTCTCCATGTGGTGTGGCAGGTGAAGATATATCTGTGTGCACCTTTTAAGGATAAGTGCAGACACCACCTTTTTCCATTAAAGACTAAGACACTGTCCACTATATATAGTCTATATAGTCTAGTAGTGTCTGGGCTATGTGGGAGCCACTGTCTTGGCCATGCCAACCACACATTGCAGTGGCTGAGAAAGATGGCCAGACATGTGCAATGAAGGCAACTGCACACTTCTGGATATTTTTGGCCATCCAAATACCCAGATGTGTGCATCAATATATTGTGTACAGATATGCTAACAAGTAGTTATCCCGGAAGTCCTTTTCTCCAGAATATTGCTTGTTAGCTTGATATTTTATATATATAACTTTTATTGCTTTGTCTGTTTGACCATATCAAAATACAAAATATCAAAATCTGTTTGTAGTACCTATATACTACTTTTGATCATATTTGTGGAAAGAACTGCAATCCCCTTTATTTGTTTATTTGCATTTTTATCCTGCCATATACACAAAGGTCTTAGTACGGGTTACAGCCATGAAAACAAAATATAAAATGAATCACTGAAAACATTAACAGTGCCTGAAGATGGGAGGGGAAGATAAGAGATGGACTGACACGGAAGGTTGAAGGGCAGGAAAGGGAAAAACACATGGATCTATTTTTAAGAAAAGGTAGCTTCTGGCTAAGAGAAAACTATTTACTGTATGATATTTTAAACAGTAGTTGACAGGCAGACTAGCCCAATGGAGGGAAAGGGCACTCTGCCATCAGAGACCTCTGGGTCTAGTTTGTGGGAGGCCACTGATCTTAAATAAGGAAAGCTTTACTGTGAATAATATGGAGAAGGGGAATTAAGCATTTATCTATGGGTAAATTGTCAATGGGATGAAACTTCATGGAAGTAGATACATGTTGATCATTAGAAAAAGCTTTCTGACAGTAAGAGCTGTCAGTCAGTGGAATTGGTTAACTTGTGGAGTGGGAGGTAGGGAGGTGCACATATATTGGAAGACATTCGAAATTCAATCGAATTCATCTGAATTTTGACATTTGAATTTGAATCGAATGTCCATGAATTCAAATGTAAACATTCAAATGAATTTTGAATCTCCGAATCTATTTGTTCGAAGTATTCAGACGTTTGTATGTGTACGGGTTTGTACACGATGCATACACGGGTTGCATACGGGATAACTACAGGATGCATATGGACATGTACGGATATGTACAGATGCATATAGTCATCTGATTCAGAATTATAAGGAAGCCATTTAAGGATAAATCCAAAATGGTTTCCTCCCCTTTCCAAGACACTGCTTGATGCTGTAGTCAGCAATCCGACAATGAGCATACAGGAAGTTGACAGTCAGTGACCGCTAGATTTACACGCAGGGTGATCCTAAGGAAGTTTTAGGGGCATACTCTGAAACTCTCAAGTAGGGGGCTGTCAGTGTTCGAGATTGGCCCTCATTCTTGCTAAATCTCTAAGAGCAAGCGTTTTAAACAGTTAATGAAAAGAAGAAGTCATCTAGAATAGATGGAGGTAGGGCTGGAGGTGCGATTTATTTTCCAGGGATATTTGAGAGTCTGACACTTCCCAAGAACACGTAAAGCTTTCCCCCCACCTTCATTACTGTGGATTTTATGCAAGTGTTTCTCTACCAATTTTTTGCTTTCGGTAGTTCTCTCATTCTTCCTCATATTGCTCCAAACAGAGGGCATGGGGGAAGATGCAAAATTATGCCACTGCTATAATCTTTGCTGTTATTGACCCTTGTTGTAGCAGCAAACACAAGGAAACCAAACAAAGGGACTTTGGGCAAACAGATGGGAAAATATGTTGGAGAATACATATACACAACTCTAAAAAAAAAATTCTTGAAATGATTCTCCATGTTCTCTGCGAACAATAGAAACAAAAAATAATAATGAGAATTTTCAGGGAGTTCGTGGCTGCATGAATGTATTTTCTTGCCTTTAGCTTGAAAGGAGGTTTTTTTTTTTTAATATGGATGATTTACCTGAGATGTGGGTACAGCTTACAGACGAACCCTTTTTGTACGATTTTTAGATTTAATAGTTAGACAGATTGTTCATGGTGTGTTTCGCAACAAGTGAAACATACTGGCTTATGTGTGTGTGACTACCACAGGGATTCTGGAAAGAAGCCGAGAGGCGGGATGCAGAGGCATATGGATACGCAGCTCATTTTCAGCTCTGGGTGGTAATTCAGGTTGAAGCTGGAGAAAATGGAGCTTCTGAGCTCCAGTGGTTTTCTTGAACTGTGAGGTGGGGCAGAGGGTCTCAAATCACATCAGTGAGTCATGCTTTTTAATTGGAATTAATTTTCTGACCTATGTTCGGGGGGAGAGATGGATTACACTAACGTTTTCAGTGCACTAGGAGTGCAGTAGCTCTGTTGGATTCCTTGGCAACGCTGCCAGTCAGAAACTGTTAACAATTCAGCAATATGCTGATAGAGTTCATTTGACTGTAAACCTTTCCCCTACCCTGTTCTGACCCTGCAGCTGCAAAAGCCTTTCCCAAGGGCTTTGGAATCATTACCAGTATTGCTATAGTACCTTAAGAGCAACACAGCTTGGGAGCCCCCATCTGTTTGTGAATAGTATTGCAGGATGAGAAGCTTCTGTGACCCAAGTGAGCACGGTCTAAAGGCAATCAGAGAGAGGTCACCCTCCAACCCTTCCTGAGAATCATAGCGACACATGGTGTGTGTTGAAAACTGTGGAACTGATAAAAATAGCACAGTCTTTCCTCCGAACTAAAAATATAGTTAGCTGTTCTTATATCTACATTAGTGTCCCTAGATGGTTCTACTTCTAGTTGTTAATTATTTTAGAAAGTGATTTGTGTTTGCAGGTGACGCTGGGAGCCGTTTTGCAAAGGTATGTGTCCAAATTAAATTATAGCCAAACTGTGGCTAATTTCCTGGAAAGATCAACCTTAAACGTGTATCTGTTGTATCTCTAATTGAAGGGTAACCATTTCCTGCTACTGCTGGAATTCTTCCATAGGGAATGGGACTGATTAAAATGTGCCTACAAAGCAGCACTTCTGAGATGTGATAAACAAATTAATTAATTGTGCTGATTGATGTTTTCAGCCATGTGGATGATTAATCCCTTTCAAACGTGGTTGAGCTTTACTTTTGTCAGTCGATTTGGAATGTACACTGACTTCCAAAGAAACAAACTGGATTTATAAACAGCCAATTCAGAGATATTCCATTATGCAGTTCTGATCTTGGATGGGATGAAAATTGAATGACTGATGTGTTGATTGATTTCTGGATTTTCATAGACAAACTTAGAATTTCAGACTTGCGTTATAACATCACAATCACCAAGTAGGTTAGACATCACAACAACAACAAAAAGGAAAGCTTTAGGCATAATTTTGATCACCATCTGCATTGTTTGATAGGCCATTTTGCTTCCTTTAACCATTCTGCCCTAACTATTCCTTTCATTTTGGTGAGCCGGTTTGGTCTAGTGATTAGAGAGCCATACTCTTATCTGGGATTCCACATTCCTCCATGAAGCCAGCTGGGTGATCTTGGGCTAGTCACAGCTCTCTTCTGAGCTCACAGGCCCACCTACCACACAGGGTGTTCTGTTGTTGGGAGAAAAATAGAAAACTTTTGTCATCCGCTCTGAGTCCCCTTAAATGGGTGAGAAAAGCCGGATAGAAAAGCCAACTCTTCTTCTTCTTCTTCTTCTTCTTCTTCTTCTTCTTCTTCTTCTTCTTCTTCTTCTTCTTCTTCTTCTTCTCCTTCTCCTTCTCCTTCTCCTTCTCCTTCTCCTTCTCCTCCTCCTCCTCCTCCTCCTCCTCCTCCTTCTCCTTCTCCTTCTCCTCCTCCTCCTCCTCCTCCTCCTTCTTCTGGCAGTTTGGTATGAAACTCATTCCAACCACATGGTGCAAAATAAAAATACACATACATAATAAGGTCCTGGCTGCCCACAATTGGTCTTACCTTGCCCTTCAGAATGAATTCTGAATGAAATCTCATGAGTTCTGGGTTAAGGAGATCACATACTTTAATAGTTACAGCATATTGACTTTGCTTGTTCCCAGGACAGGAGAGCTGCCCTTACCACACCTTCTCTGAAACACCTTCCCTACACTCCAATTGTTTGGTCAGGCCAACCTATCAACCACTGCTAGCAATCTGCCACTATTTTAATGCTCAAGAGTCCCTGCACAGAAGAACTAGAATTTGACAAGCCTAGAATGAATGCAGAAGTGTGTTCCTGCACAACCCTGAAAATAGAACAACTACAAAAGGAAGTGGAACTAAAAGGCTAGCTCAGTTTGGTTCCCTTCATGGGGCTCCTTAGTAATAGTGGTTGGCAGCTGGTTCATTGAACCTGTGTCCTTGAGCAGCTCCCTTGTGTTCTTTTTTCTAAAGCAACCTATAGAGCTGCAGAAGCCATGCTGGCTCTCTAATTTTCTGAACCAACTCTTTCAGCCAGAGCCCTATGCATAGGGTATGAGCCAGTTTGGTCTTGTGCTTAGAGTGTCAGAATCTTATCTGGTAGTCACCTGGTTTGATTCCACACTTCTCCACGAAGCCAGCTGGGTGACCTTGGGCTAGTCACAGCTCTCTTCTGAGCTCTTACAGCCCCACCTACCTCACAGGGTGTTCTGTTGTGAGGAGGAGAAGAAGAGAAGGTTTGTCAGCTGCTTTGAGTCCCCTTAAATGGGTGTGAAAAGCAGGGTATGAAAGCTAACTCCTCCTCCTTTGCCTCTGAAGGGCCAGGGGACATGCAGCATCATAGCTTGCATCCCCTCCTGGAATGCCCAAGTCTGATCTCTGCAAATCTGCAATTTGAGCATAGTGCCTTTCCCAAAAAATGTGTGAGAAGAAGCAACATGTTTGGAATCCTGAAAAAAGCACTTTGCAAAAACATGGATTTATTTGAAAATACTTTGATGTCTGTGATTTCACCACAGCTGAAGCTGATTAAAGCGTGATAAAATGTGTGTGCTTACCCCCCGGCCCCCGGTTACATCTAATTTGTGATGCTTACCAAAAAGAGGTTGGCAATTTAAACATCAAGCACACTTTCCACAAAATTTGTGTGATGTTATCTGAAGGAGTACCTTCATATAGATGTGCTGAGTACTGAGATCTCAGAGATGCAAAGGGCAAGGACATGCAAGAGGGGCTTTTCTGTGGTGGCACCCAGACTCTGGAACAGCCTCCCTCTGGAGGGTAGCCAGGCACCTACATTATGTGGTTTTCAGCACGTGGTTAAAGCTCTTAATCTCTGATGAGTGTGGTTCTGGGAGGGAGGGTGGGTTATATTTTAAATCTGTTTTAGGTATGTGCTATATATTTTATTTTTATTGTTCTGCCCTGGGGCCTTTGGGTGAAGGATTGGCTCTTAAATTCTTATATAAAATGAATTTGAAAAAAAAATACTGTGAAACCTTGCAGTTGTTACACTTTAATAATTTTATACATTATGTACTTGTGTGAGCTGACAGAACACTAGGCCAAACCTTTCTGTGAGGCAGAACGAGGGAGCTACCCTTGGCCAGCAGAGTTTTGAATGTCGTGGAATGGGAACAAATTGTTAGCTATTTATTACTGTGTTTCTCCTGCCAATGAGGAAATACTTGTGGGATTTTCTGCTTTAGGTGGTTTAATAACTTGCCTGCTTTGAATCTCATTCAGCCTGACTAGTGGGAGGAGCTGATGTCACCTGCTATTCCACCTCAAGTAGCAGGACACCTTAAGGTGCTGAGGCAGTTTGGCAAGGACCCGACTCATAGTTTTGGGCCACATTCAAATGTCCACCTCTGTTGTTCTGAGGAGTGCCTCAGGAAAAGGTAACAAATATAATATCCATTTATTCATCCTTGAAACTCCATTTCCCTACCTGATGTGGGAACAGGGTGCCCTGACTACGGAGATTTCCTGCTCTCAAGGCACTCCATTCCCTTGATTGGGCTCACAATGGAGGGTCTTCTTGCAACTATGTTATGTGATTGCTGGAGGCCTAAAAAAGCCTGAAACATGCAGGTATTGCTTCCCCAAGCCAACATAGGTTGTAGCAGTTTGAACAGCCTCTAGACAGCCTCACCAGGCCTCCAGCTGCCTGTCCTTGTGTGGCTTTTGTCTAGGATATTTCTACTTTCATCTTACACCAGACCACAGATTTTAATCGTAAATACACATCTGTTCTGCAAAGAGGAAAAAAATGTTATTGTGCCATTATACGTGATCAAATTTTTTATTTTAAAAAAGATGATGACAGCAAAGCAGAGTACTGAATATTATATTGTTAGGTGCTGTTCCTTCAGATCCAGATCACAGGCATTGTGTGGACAAAAGCTGCTACATTGATGTGTCTCTAGTAAAAGCTTGTAGCTTTCCAAAGACATTCCCTTATGTGACTGGCAAAACACCTCCCTAGTGACAGTTTAGGTTTCATGATTGGCTACATTTCCTGCCTCTTACTTGCTCTTATTTCCTCGATTTCAGATTTCTGGTAATGAGAATATTAGTATGTTACGTGATTTCATTTCTTTTCCTGATTGCCTGTTTATTTCTTGAATGCCATGATGATATTGTTGCTTGTTTTTCTACTTTAGCTTTCCAGTACAATTTCCCATCATTTACAGATGTCCCTTCCTGCACATGGATCATTGCCTTCTCATGGTGAAAGGGAACTGCAGAGCTCAACTGAGCTATAAGCTATGCTGTGCAGGGCCACCGAAGATGCACAGGTCATTGTGGAAAGTTCTGTCAAAAGATGATCCACTGGAGATGAAATGGCAAACCACTCCAGTATGCTTACAAAGAAAACCCCATGGAAAGTACGATAGTAAAGGATACGATACTGGAAGATGAGCTTCTTAGGTCAGAAGGTGCCCAATACATTACTTGGGAAGAACAGAAGGCAAATGCAAGTTGCTCTAGAAAGAGTGAAGCCAAGAAGACGCTCAGCTATGGAAGTGCCTAGAGGTGAAAGTCAAATTCTGTAAAGAACAATATTGCATAGGAACCTGGAATGTAAGATCTATGAACCAAGGTAAGCTGGATGTGATCAACCATGAGGTACAAAGATTAAACATCAACATCTTGGAAGTCAGTGAACTAAAATGAATGGGAACAGGTGAATTTAATTCAGTTAGAAGAAATGAAGTAGCCTTCACAGACAACAAAAGGGTGAGAAAAGCAGTACTGGTGTACAATCTAAAAAATTATAGAATGATTTTGGTTTGAATCCAAGGGAAACCATTCAACATTGCAGTAATGCAAGTCTATGTCCCAACCACTGATGCCAGTGAGTGCTATGTGCGAGCCAAGAACTATTAGAAGCTGGTTTTCAAAGAGTCAGAGGAATTAGAGTCCAGAATCACCAATATCTGCTGGATTATGGATAAACCAAGGGAATTCAGGAAAGCATTTTTCTTTTACTTCTTTGACTGTACTAAATCCTTTGAATGTATGAATCACAACAGATTATGGCAAGTTCTTAAAGAGGTGGGAATATCCAGCCAGCCTACCTGTCTACTGAGGAACCTGTATTCTGGTCAAGAAGCAACAATTGAAACCAAACATGGAATGACTTATTAGTTCAATATTGAGAAAGGAATATGACAAGGCTATGACCCCTGTTCCCTCCCACTCCATATTCCTTTTGTATCTTGTCTCTTTAGATTGTAAGCCTGAGGGTAGGGACCT
>MTQE01002208.1:34315096-34331397 GCA_014337955.1 Aspidoscelis marmoratus
GACCTTCGGGTATAGGGCGGGATAGAAATACAAATAAATAAACAAATAAAATAAATATATTGCCAACCTATTTCTTTAACTTATATTCAGAGTACATCGTATAAAATGCCAACCTAGATGAATCAAAAGCTAGAATTAAGATTGCTAGGAGGGATATCAACAATGTTAGATATGTAGAACATAGTACTCTGATTGTACAAAGTGAGGAGGATCTAAGGAGCTTCTGGATGAGGGTGAAAGAAGAAAATGTAAAAGCTGGCTTGAAGCTCAACATTAAAAGAAACTCCTAAGAACATGGCATGTGATCCTATCATTTCCTGGCAAATAAAGGGTGGAGAAATGGAAGCAGTGCCAGATTTTATTTTCTTGGGCTCAAAAATACTGTCTCTTCTCGCTTAACAAATACTGTTACTGTTTTAATATATGTCTGATTTTAAATTTGTTACCTGCCTGGAACTTTCGGCTATAGAGTGGGAAATGAATGAATGAATGAATGAATGAATGAATGAATATGGTGACTGCGACCATGAAATTAAAAAGAAAGCTTTAGCAAACCTGGACAGCATACTAAGAAGCAGAGAGATCACCCCGCTGACAAATGTCTGTATAGTCAAAACTGTGGTTTTCTCAGTAGTAATGTTTGGCTGAGAGAGTTGGACTCTAAAGAAGACTGAGCACTAAAGAATCAACACCTTTTGATGCTGGAGAAGACTTTTGAGAATCCCTTGGACTGCAAGGAGATAAAATCAATCAATATTAATGGAAATAAACTCTGTCCCCATCCAGACAGGACCTAAAATGTGGGATTATTCCAGGATTATGTTGGGTTTGCTACACATATCTGTGACAATCCCAACAAAGATCCAAGATACTGGGGTGACATCATGCATTATCACTATTCTGGGAAAATCACTGATCTGCAGCTTTCCCCAAATAGTGAAACAACTTACATTTCTGGCTGCTTGTTTTCATCGTGGGCCTTGAAGAGAAAGACCCCTGTGTATGTTTGGGGCCAGCAATTGTGGACTTCTGGTTATTTTGCACCACTGACATACCCAGAAGCAGCCACCTCGAGCAGCAGGGATGATGAGAAGCAGTTGTGGGGCCCAAACAAGACCCCACATTTTCTTCTTGCTATCTGGAGACAGTCCCTGGCTGTTCACTGGAAGGACAAATACTGAAACTGAAGCTCAAATACTTTGGCCAGATAATGAGAAGATGGGACTCAAGACCCTGATGCTGAAAAGACTGAGGGCAAAAGGAGAAGGGACAGCAGAGGACGGGGATGGATAGGTACTGTCATGAAAGTAGCAGACATCAGCTTGGACAGACTTTGGGAGGCAGTGGAGGACAGAGATCCCTAGCATGTTGTGGTCCTTGGAGCCATGAAGAGTTGGACAAAGGGCTTAAATAAATAAATAGTATGAACATCTCTTCCAGGGACATATCAATATTTTGCTGCCATAGGACAGGTTAGAAAGATCTAAATGGTTTCTTGGGTGACACATTAATATTGGGAGAAGCAGAAGCCAAAGTCAGTAGGCATATGAAGCAGCTTTCTTGGGCAGTTTGTTTTAGATTGAGAAGAAAGCAAGGCAAACTCTGGGATTTTTACTCCAAGGAGAGGTGACCAAGAGACATTTTGCTACAAATAAGTTTTAGGGGACTGTACACCTTAGGGCGAGTTCCCATTACCACTTTAAAACGGTTTCAAAACAGCTTGGATCCTTTTTGTCCCCATTCCCAATCAGTTTCAGGGGTATTTTGAAGATTATTTGGCTTAAAAATGGAATAAACATTGGATTTTTCCAGTGGTTCCCCCCTCCCCCACTTTTGCTTTTAAAAGGTTTCTTCCTTAGTGCTGTGGGAATGCTAGGGTATTCCCCTATACAACATACTGTTTCATTGTAACAATTCAGCCACTTCACACCTGATAACAGTGTTTCCTTTCCCACCCATGCAAGCCTAAAGATCAAGAAAAGAGGCAATCGTGTTTAATTCTGGCTGTTTCCCTCCTTCCTTGATCTGTACAAAGGGAAAGGGGTGACGCTGCTGCAGGAACTGGGAGATGTGTGTATGTTTAAGTGTGTGTGCGCAGGCAGCGGTGGCAGCAGAGTGAGCCAGCCAGTCAGGGTGCTTTTTTTGGAGGTAACCCCTGCTGGAGATGGTGGCTGTGGAGGTGGAGCGGGCGAATGGGGCTTGAGTTGCCGCTGCCGCCATGCGCACTGGGCAATGGGGAGAGAGGGGTGGGGAAAGGCTGAGGAGGGGAAAGAATCACTTTCCCCAATCTGGGGACACAAAATCAGGGTTGAATCCAGTTGCCGGATGCTCCTTTGCTTCCTTTTAATGTGCCTTACATATCGATGTAAATAGCTTTGTATATAGTGCTTTATTCCTTGAATGGGAATTCACCCTTACAGTACTTTTTATTCTGTTGCAAGCGGTGCAGTGTCTTTGCTTGCCTATGAGTAAATGTAATGTCCAGGAGAAACAGCTATCCATTTCAAGCGTGTGAAAGTCATGTTTGCCTTCTGAGCTATGTCATCCGGTTCATGTTTTCTGTCTAGCTGAAAATACTGTGATTTCTTTCTCCCAGAAAGAAAGAAAGAAAGAAAGAAAGAAAGAAAGAAAGAAAGAAAGAAAGAAAGAAAGAAAGAAAGAAAGAAAGAAAGAAAGACGTGGAACCATCAACCGCCTTCTCAGCTGCCTTCCCTACCCCCACTGCCTGCCCTGCAACAGGTTCCCAAGCCAAACATTTCCTTCCTGCGTTGCTGAGTGGGGTGAGCGTCTCTTGTTTCATCTCATTAGTGGGAGAAGTCCACCACCGGTGAGCACAGCCGGAACTGGTTGCTATAGTAACACATGTTTATTGAGCTCCCGAGATATGAGGTACTAGGCTGGGGAGAGGCATTTTCAAACACCAGAACAGAGGGAGGGGGAGGGTTGGAGGCTGACTGTGGAGCCACTGGGGCCCCTGTGGAAAGGACAGGGTGGCTCTACATCCATAGACCTTGAAATACGAAGATATTCAATGAGTGTAATAAAGCCAGCTGACTTTGAGCAGGTCCTTCTTGCTGATGCGAACCCACATGCTGGAAGAAAAATGTGTAATACAATTGATCATTACCAGGATGAGCTGAAGACATTTTACTGTTTGAGGAAAAGGACAAGATGGCACCTCCTTCCCCACTTCCATAGACAGGACTGGACTGACAGGGGCAGCTTGCCTCATGCCTCTTGGTGACAGTCTTGAATAGGAAATCAGACTCTCACACAGTTCTGATTGCCAGTGAAGGCGAATGGCTCATGGGCTCTGAAAGCAGAGCTGGAAGAGCACTGGTTCTCCCAACGCTGGGACCAATGATGGGTCTGGCTCTGGAAATTCAGAAGGGACTCCTTTGAGTTTTTCATGGTTGGAAGTGTGAATAGATAGAACACAAACGTTGGGTGATGTGTGATGAAGAAAGGGCTTCATAGAATTCTGTATTTGTCATTCATGGAAGAAAATGGTATATCTGGGGACCATTTGCATGAAAGAGGCTTCCTCCAGGCAGCAGCTGGATATAGTGCTAGGAAGCAATGATGTGGGGTATTGCTTCCTGTTATTGTTGCTTCCTGCCTAGACAGCCTTTGTGTGTTTTTTGGTTGAACAATCTGGGCAATTTGGCTGCCATCGAATTCCTGGATATGTTCATCATCACCTCTGCACATGTGTGGTTTGATGTTGCAGCCCTCACATACATGTGCTGGATGGAGATATGATCACAGCTTTGTGCAGATAGGGAAGTGGCTACCATAAAAAGTGCTACTGGTGGAAAACCAACAACCAGCACTGGGCTTTCCAGCAATAGTTAAAAGTGCTTTTTAGAGCCAAAAAGCAGGGGTTGCCTATGATACAGGAGGTGAACCTACCATAGCAGCCCTGTAATGTCTCTATCTTTGCCATATCTGATGCCAAGGCAGGACAGAATCCTCTCACCTTCTTGGAGAGTGTATGTATCTTCATGTAGAAATAAGCAAAAAAGTACAAAGGACCATCTTATACCAAATCAAGGGTTTTTGCTTGTCTAGAGATTCCATTTAACTGCACTGTGTTAGCTTTGGGTGGGTGTAGGATAAATGGTGTTTTACTATAATTTACTAAGTTCATGATAGGATTTCTCCTATTCAAGTTCTAATCAGTCCACATCAGGTCTCCCTTGAAGGACACTTGATGAGTATTCTTAAGTAGATGTTTCCCTGCTTCACTTTAGTGGCCTCAGAAGTCAGAAGTCTGTCCAATGTTACCCCTGCCTCTGCAGCATAAAGCTGCAGTCAAGGAAACCTTCAATATAGGGTGTGTTTTTATTGCCATGGTGTTGGCATAGAGCTTCTGTTTATATACATTATAAGGAAAGACTGAAGCCCTGTTTAATTGCATATTAAATGCTACTTAACCTTATTGGGCAATGATTTTTCCTGTAGACAGTACATGCCATTGGAAATGATCTCTTTGTCCAGGTGTCATGAGAATTCCCACATTAACCCACTGGGAAGACAGTTTTAAAGAAAGGCCACAAGAACCTTCATGTATATAAAGAAGAAAAATGGCAACTAGTTTTAACTACTACAAGACATATGGTAAAAACTGCAGTTGTCTCTGCAGTATATTGGGAATGCCAGACATACCCTTGGCATTCACAATATAGTGCCACTTTTGAGGAGATGAAAATCCCTGATATCACTATTACAGGAAACCCAGCAATGGCATCAGATTTTCCATAATACAAAGGTAATGATACTTACCTTTGAGTCCGGCAAGCACCTTTTGGAATCAGGTTGATTGGGGCTACTGGAAACCAGGCAAGTATGCAAAGACAACCAAAGTAACTGGGCAGGGACTTAGCTGGCTTCTGGTAGCCTTGCTTGAGCAGATCTCAGAAGATGCTTACCAGTCATAATAGTAAGTCCATGATTGCTCCTTGCATTTGGTGGAGGGGGGCATCAAGCAACAGTTGCATGATCTTGTTTAGATCCCCACATTGCCTCTTGCTGTTTGGAGGCAGCCATATTGACTTTCTCCTCTGGCAGGCAGCAGTGAGAACTGCTTTGTGTTTATTTTCAAATAAAGGAAACAAACAAACAAAAACTTTCCATATGGCATTGCTGACCCAAGCAGTAGACAAAGCAGAGAACAGATTTTGGTCTCATCTCAATGTTCCCAGGTGCATCAATCTTTTAATCACCCAAAATTGCTGGTGATAATTGTTCATTTTGCTGCATTAAATAGAAAGAACATGTTTCAACCTTGAGTACTGAGATCACTAATACATAGGACAAGAGCAAATTTTGCTTGTATTTCAACTGTTTCCGGGTTTTATCCCATGAAAATGCTTTAAAGGTACAGCAGAGCAGGATGTCTGAATTCAGGTAGCAAAGTGAACAAGAAATGAAACGACTTCTTCTTCTTCTTCTTCTTTTTTAGAATATCTTCTGTGGTAATAGCTAGACCCAGGCAGAATTATACAGCTGTCAAAGCGATGCCTGATACATTTGTTGTTCTCACAGTGGTATTGTAACAGAATTCAGGTACAAAAAGGGACAAAGTGAGTTTTAAACATGATTCATGTCATAACTTTAAGGCTCCAAACCCAAACTTGCCTTTTTAGGTAATTTAGAAAACAAGAAGAAAACAATGAGCAGCGTATTTCGGCTGCAGGCTTATTTTGATTATTAGGCTGCATGCCTCTTGAGACATCATAACTCCTAACAATACAATGCTTGTTTTAAAAAGCTTCTTTTACTGAAATAAAGTCATTTTTGGACTTTATTTCAGGCAAAAAGACCAGTTTCAGTAGCCAATCCTCATTGCAGAAGACTTGGCACAAATGTCCCATAATGTGCTAGCTTTGTCACTTGAGTTAGTCAGGAACTACCATTCTGGGGGTGAGTCAAACTAAGGCTGCATCCGGACATTGTTTAGTTATTGTGCTATACTTGGATATCCGAATACCATGGAATAAGTAAGTGAAGTCTGGATGCAGCCTATGGCTGTATTCATGCTTACCTTTGCTATTCTGGAACAGGGTGAATCACCCTATACCGGAATAAACATTCTGTCCCAAGCTGGGATGGATTGTCCCTGATGCAGAACAAGGCTGATGGGATCAGGATGGACTGTTCAGTGCCATCTCCAGTGCCAACATCAGAGCTTGTGCCAGTTTCAGAGCTGGTTCAGGGTCCCCGCAAATGCTCCAAAGGCCAGGAAGGAAAACTTCTGGCCTTCTGAGCTCCCAAGGACCCATGATGGCTCCTGAAATGGCTCCTCCATGGTATACCAGTCTACAGAGACATACTGTCCACATGCTTCTGTGGTCTGGTGTATCATCCCCTGGTAGAAAAAAGAGGTCTACTAGTAGTCTGCAACAGGATGCCATTTGGAGCGTTGTAGTCCTGTCTATGCTTGTCCTCTATGGATGGAGCATGCTAGAAGGGGGAGAGACCTCACTTTAATCACACCAGCATGTGTAAGGGGGTGCTGCCCTGTAGGCCTCTTCCGTACTAGTGGTAAGTGTAGGAATGGAGTGAGGCAGGGGTGGTTTATGTGGTGGTACTTGCAGGCTCTGAAGCAATGCAAGTGACATTGTTTCCCCATGTCTTCTTTCTTCCCCCCACAGATAAAACACTCGGAGCAATACTTTCAACAGCTGGTAGGACTCACATTCATTTTACATTCAGACAAACAACTCCTGAGAACTATTTCCATTCAACCATGTGAAAGCCCCTATCTGGTGTGAATGAATAATGAATGCAGCAGGCTTCTTGACAGATCCGGCAAAGAGCACAACAGAGGCATCTTGAGGTGGGCGACCTCTCTGGTTGTTCACTGGGATTACTGTTTAGTGCTGCCTAGAGGCGGCAACATTCCTTTCTGCTGTGAAGACATAAAAGAAAGCAATTGTGAGATATTATTCTATCACTTTGCATGGCAAGAGTTTTGGACCAAGAGTTTTTTGAGCCAGCCTGTTTGGGCTATAATTGTTATTAGCATTTTGTTTTCGATGATCTATATCTTAATGCCATTTCCCAGCCCATATCTGCTCTGTGCTTCTCCCATTCAGGAAAAATCTCAAAATATACGGAAATGAATTCCATTTAAAGTACCGTGTTTCTCCTAACCTACTGAAATGATGTGGTAGTATTTCATGTCATGGATTCCATCCCTTTCAACATAGACCTGAGTGGAGGTTAGCAAAAAAATTATCCCTTATTGTACTTGGACAGTGGAACAGATCTGAGTGTTTCTGATGAAATCTGGTGATCTCATGACGCCATATTGTAGCAATCAATCAAAATAAGAATTAAATATGAAGGAGCTTCTGTGGGAATGAAAGGAGATTCTATTAAAACAAAACATCTCCCGTCTGGGTCAGCAGTCCATTCTCACAGCAGTTTAACAGTAGGAAGCCTGGAAGCAAGACATGCGTGCAAAAGGACTCGGCCCACATAGGTCCCCTGCACCTGTTTGTCAGAAGTACAGGTTGGAGTAGACAATCTTTAATGTCCCATTCAACTTTTATAGTCTATGACAGGGTTTCTCAGTGCAGGGATCATGACCCACTAATGGGTCTTGGAGAAATTTAGGTGTGCCACAAGATTCAAATGTTTTGGTGGTGCTGTTGGGAACAAGTGCTCTTAGATGTCCTCAGCCAGCCAAACCTCAAGTCAGGATATGATGCAGTGCTCCAAGAGAAGCACTGCAGGACATAAGAGGAGTCCTGCTGGATCAGGCCGCAGCTCATCCACAGTGGCCCACCAATAGCCTATGGGCATCTCAAGCAGAAAGCAAAGGCAAAACCTTCACCTGCTCTCTAATCCTGATAAACAGTCTTTAGATACATCCAGCCTACCTTGGCATCCATTCTAGTAACCACTGATACACCTGTCCTCCATAGAATTTATCTAACCTTTTTTTAAAGCTATTCAGACTGGTTGCTATCACATGCAACCACCACTTCTCCTAGCTGGAATCACTACAGTTTGAGACACCCTGGCCTATGATTCTACTACCTCTGATATTAGGAGTGTATCACATCTGTAATAACTAGTGACCTTTAACAGATGTATCTTTCATAAAAGGGTCTAATTTTTTTAAAGAGCCATCTGGGTTTTCCAAGCTTATGAGTGCCAGATGTCACAATTCCGGCATCATCGCTGTTGCTCAGCAGTTTCAGAGGAACTTTGCAAAACAAGACATAGATATATGGCTGCATGGAAAAATGTGCTGTCACCACTAGGGGAGTGTTGTTGGGCAACAGCCAACTCACCTTCACCTTCTTTTCTCTGTCATGATTTACAATCCTTATGCATTTCATATGTAAAAATGTTTCTATATTAGTGAAAATGTTTTGGAATAAAACTAGAGCATGTGTGTGTGGTTTTTGTTTTATGAATTGCCTGATAGGTATTTACAAAGATGTACGTTTCTTGGTAGTAAGAAACCCATGCGTAAGTGCAACCATCTGTCCTAATCCAGCAAGATGCTACATGTACATAAAAATCAGATTCCCATGTGAGTTTCCCTAGCTGGATGAAAACTGCATGCTCAAATGGAGGCAATGTGCATGATTACATCTCTAATCCAACAGCTGAAGAGTTCATAGAGGCAGCTTATTATTTTAAAGTTGAAATTCTGCCAATTAACCATTCTGAAGCAGGAAGCTGAATCAAGGAATAATTGTCACAAGATGATGAAGGGATAGTATAGTTCATTCACAGAAGCATCCAGGTTTATGCAAAATTAATACCTTTTTTGTCTTTTCAAAATGACTGAAAACCATTTAAGCTAAACAACAACAGGGCATCATCTTCATGGCCTGCCCAAAGGTTGTCTGCGTGATGTGATCTGGTGTAGGGATGTCCATGAATGCATTTTTTGCATTAGAATTAGAGTCGATTCAAATATTCAAATATTTAATTCAATTTGAAATTCAAAAATCTGAATTTTTGAAAATCCGGTTCGAATCCGGATTATCCGAATCCGTATTTTTGAAAATCTGGATTCAAATCCAATTTTGATTTGGATTCAAATCCAGTTTTTGAATTTGTGAGCATCTCATTTTCTTCCCGTTTGCATCCCGTGTTATATGCGCAAATAGACCCGATATTTGGATATGATAGAAATGGATCTATTCAGTAAAATTATTCAAAAATTCGTATCGGATTTCCAAAAATTTGAAATTCAATTGAATTCAGAAATTTGGATTTTCGAAAATCCGATTAAAGTTTGAATGCTGATATTTGTCGAATTTGAATCAGATTTTTGAATTTCTGAATATCCATGCACATCCCTAATCTGGTGGTCCTACTTCTGGGATGTGGGATGTGGTGCATAATGGCTGATGCCTGCTATCTTTCCATGGTTTGAGGCCACGGAACCTATTCTGTGACCTCAGAGCTTAGTGTGACAGGAAATGGCTGCAGAAGTTGGACATTTTCTGTCTGCTCCTTAATAATACTGTGTAGAAAACAGCAATGGTAAGTTGCCCCCAGTGGGGGGAACCTAAGCATTGCCCTTGGAGTGCTCTGCTGGAGTTGACTGGCAAGGAGTGTGATCAGACACATTTAATAAGATGCCCTTTGGGTGAATTTGAAACTGTAGTGACAGACATAGTCTCCCTGCAATCACCTTAGCCCATGTCAAAATTTGTGAAAGGCTGTTCCTTCTTCATTTGGGGTTTCAAAATATGGAAAGCATCTCTTTCTTTAGCTGAATTGAATGAGAAGGTGCATAAGCATAGTGGTAGGAAATGTAGTCAGTCACAACACAGGAACATCTGATATGGATGATCAACCAATCAGGGCAATGGAAAGCTGGGTAGATTTGAGACCAATCAGCAAGCAGCACCCATTGTCAGAAAGGCATTGCCACACTTGTGGTTTTTCCCCCACTGACCTCCCTTAATCTGGATCTGAGATGATCTGGATCTAAGGAATGGGTCCTTCAACTAATCCGGACCTAGTAGATCCAGATTAAGGGAAGTACATGATGCGTCCCCACGGGCGGTGCAGCACCCAATAGCAATGGATGCTAGCCTGCCCGCAGTGGAAACGCTGAAGCACCCACGTGGTGAATCCAGATGGATCCATGTGGGGCCTGCCTGTCACCCCAGGTTTTTTGGGGGACAGGGGGTGCAATGTCCGTAGATACTCCATAGATCCTTTGAAGAGTGATCTGCCACAAACTTTAAAGATTCTCTGGAGCCTTTGACAAAGGTCCATAGGATTGGCATTGCTCTTGCATGGGGTCCTCTTTGGAGCCTCTGCTATTCTTCGGAGCCGGCTTTGGAGATTGTGCACAAGCTTTGGAGCTTTGGGTTTCGGTGCACCCCCTCCCCCATGGGTGCGCTTGCCCAGAGCCCCCCCCAGACCCCATTGCCTGATCGTGGTGAAAATACAGAGCCTTTTTGGTTGCAGTCCCTACTCTCCAGAAGTCTCTGACAACTGAAAGATGAGTGTGACTCTTCCTTTAATGCCTTTAAAAAAAATACTAAAAACATATTTCTTCACCTGTGCATTTGATACTGTTCTGTCTGATTTTATTGTTTTATTTTCTTGTAAACAGCATAGAGTATTTGGGAATTTGTGGTATATAAATCAAATAAATAAATAAATCAAATAAATAAATATATTTTTATGATATGGCCCAGATCCTGTCCCAGGGTAGATCCAGGTTCAGGCTCAGAGGGCCAATTCAAGAGGAAAAGTCAGAAGTCAGGAATGATATGGAATGTTCTTCCCTTAACTGAATTGTGCATTTCATCACACATGTTTGTAAAGCAAGGTAACTCATATTCTTTAACTCATAAGAAGATCCTTGCTAGATTGGACTAATTGCCCTTCTAGACACCAACAACAGTAAACATGGGTGATAAAGATGCACCTGTACAGGCCTACCTGGGAAGTGTTTGGTCCTGTACAGTGGGGTGCATTTTCAATGGAAGTGAACTAAGCTAACCTATTTTAACCTATTGCGGCCTGATAGAAGACTGGAGGTGAGAGGCAGAGGACTCTTGAATATACTGGACTCTGAGGATCCAACTGATAGAAGAGCATTGCTGAATGACCATTCACTTATAACTTGCAGAGTTCTTAATTTAGTAGTTAAAATGCATGAAACATTGATTGGCACTTGGAGGGTGAAATTACTAGTACTAGAAATTAGCTGGATATTATTATAATAAATACAGTTTCAGGTCTTCATACCTGGCTGATTATCTTTCCAAGGAAGGTGGAAAATGTGCTTACAAAACCACTCTGCAAGGAGTTCCGGTCATGAGTTTCAAAAAAGAGCCTAAGCCTAGAAATGATGCCAGTTTCCAGGAGAGAAGAGGAGAGGCCAAATTTGTCCCTGTGTAATGCAGAAAGTAATAAAATGAGATAGCATTTAAGGTCATTTCTGTACTGCAAAGTAGTCTGGTTTAGGAAGGGGAATGAGGGCCTCTCTGCGCACTGCTGGTGTGGTCTCAGGAAAACCTATTCCCTCCTAGGCTGCTTCCACACTTGGCCTTATTCTGGGATATATCTCAGGATAGGGGTGTCTTGTCCACATGCTAATACAGGCTATGGCAAGTCACACTAGGACCTGCTGTAGTCTGCAATAACATGCAGATAAGAGACCTTGATCCTGAGAGATATTCCAGAATAAGGCCAAGTGCGGAAAGGGCCCTAGTGTGCTTCCTCTGCTGCACAGGGCGCAGCATACACCAAATTGGGCTGGGAAGCCCAAAATGGCCACCTCATCAAGCATACTGGTAGACCTATTTAAAGAGTTCTACTGGTGTAGTAGTGGTGGTAAACTAGTGCACAGAGGTGTATCAGTAGTGCATGCCTCTGGCATTGGTATAGCAAGGAGGACTCATTTCTGTGGACAACAAGGTGTGTTATTAAAATGGGTCCCCTGGGGGTTCTGAGGCCAGGAACTTTCATTCTGGGACACTGCAGTTTTCAGAAGCAACTCTGAAGCTGCCAAGACCTTCAAAGCCAGTGGAGAGGCTGGGCCAGATCAGTTGTCCCCATGAAGATGGCCTTGTCCAGGTCTAGGGGCAGAATGCCTTCCTTGAACTGGATCAGTATGGGTTGTTCTGATCCAGCCCACTGAAGTTTTTATTTATTTATTTATTTATTACATTTATATCCCGCCCCATACCCGAAGTTAAGCATGGAAATGGCCTAAGTTTCAGTTCCAAGTTAATTCCAACATAGATAAGAAAGATCTGCAGAAAACTGACAAAAATGATTTTCTGGTTTCTTGCAGTTTGCAGGAAGACTTTTTGAAAAGTGTTTTTTTTTTAAAAAATGGAATCATTACAAGGCAAACATTTATTCTCATCAAGGAGAGTTAAGCAGTGATGTGTTAGGTTGACCACTAGATGCCACTGTTTTTTAAAAAATATCTCTTAGTTGCTTTCAAAGAAGGAATGATCAATAAATGTTAAAAAAGAGAAGTTTGCACATGCATGATGATGTGGTTGTGCTGTTTGTATAGTGGTTACTCCGTCCTATTGTTAGCACTGCTATGCTTCAGATGATGTGAATTTGGCCTGTGTACACAGAGCTAAATGGACTCCCTGGGGGCCCATTACATCGTTGAACTTCTTCACTGGCTTAGGTTCAAAAACAGTCATTGCTGTCCTGTTAGAAAGGGTGGGTGGGGCTGGTAGAGTGGGGGCTATATTTTTAATTATGTTTTCAGTATTTGATAAGTTTTATCCTTATTGGAACCCACACTGGGACCATTTGGTGAAAGGTGGGATTTCATGAATGAATGAATGAGTCTGTGCTGGAAAAAAATTATCTCTATCTCTATTTGGAGATCATGGTCTCTATCTCCTTCTTAAGATTCCTCCCTGTGTTTCAGGGTACTTAATGGGTACTTCCAGTGACAGTGGGAAAACACCCATATTTTCATGGCCCTTGCAAACTGAACTAATTTGTTCACATACCAAATGGAAAATATATGAATCAGCTCCTTGGTCTTCTCTGACCATAGTGACACTGATCATTATAAGGGAAGACTGCTGTAGAGAGGTGAGGACAGGGCTGGTATCCCCTCATAGCATTGCTCCTTGGCATTTTGAAATGTCTGTGAACATGAGATTTAATTTATTCCTTCCTTCCTTTCAACCACTGATTTTAGGTTATGTCTGTCAGCAGGGAAAGCAACATACAGTTAGTTGTATTGTGCTCTTGGTCTATCCCAGGGATCTAGAAAAAATTCCCAGCCAGTAGACCATCTGTGGGTGCATTTATGGCATGTGTCATGTACTCTCGACAGTTTGGAGGATGAACTAGATCAGTCCTCACATGAACTCGGTCTAGTCAAATGCAGTTTTCAGCCAACGTTTCTCAGTCACAGCCAACCCCATGAGATGAGGAGGAGGAAGAGGTTCAAGGCATTTTGGCTCAAGATTGCTGGAGACAAAGGGTTAGAGAACAGAGAGCAGCAAGCCAAAGGTGAGATTCTGATTAGGGTCAGCTGAAGCAAGGTGTTTTGTATGTAAGAAGAGGAGCAGTTAGTTGCTCCCTGGTGTTAACATTTTAGGTATTGAGCTTCCTGCCTTGCATTTCTTTGTTCCAACCCTTGACCTGTTGTTCCTGGCTATAGACTCAGTACTGGCTTGGACCATGAATCCAAATTTTGCCCTCAGTCAGCTTCAGCCAGTTTGGTCTAGTGGATAAGGAACCAGACTCTTATCTGGGAATATTGGGTTTGATTCTGCACTCCTACATGAAGCCATCTGGGTGAAATTGGGCTAGTCACAGGTCTCTTCTGAGCTCTCACAGTCCCACCTACTTTACAAGGTATCTATTGTGGGGAGAAGAAAAGAAGGTTTCTCAGCCGATTTGAGTCCCTTTAAATGAGTGAGAAAAGTGGGGTAGAAAAGACTTCTCCTCCTCCTCCTTCTTCTCACACCTTTCTAATCATACACCTTGTGAGCTGAATCCTTTGCAAACCTTAAAGCATGGAATGCAATGAGGTCAGCTTCTGCTATGCCCAAGTGCCTCTTTCAGAGGGCAGCCTTGCCATCTGTAGTAGAGGTCACAGAAAAGGAGTAAGAGGAAACTATCAGGGACATCAGTATTCAGATAAAATCAGAAAGCATCAGATTAGCCCTATTTAGGCTACAAGGTCTTAGGGACATTTCTCATGCCCCTAGTGTGGCACAGATCTAATGCACACTTTGCCAAGGCATCCAAGATCCTGCAATCATGCACTCTCAGGATGTAGGGGTGTATGTGTGTATGTGGAAGTTATCTAAGAGGCAGAGAGCTTCTGAAGTTGCTATCTCATGCTCTGATCCTTTTCTTCCCATGCCATGGGCTACTCGCAATGCATGCAGCAGCTGACTTGCGTGGAGTACCATCAATCCTGTCTGCCATGCCACTTGTTAATATGTTTAAAGGACAAACGAGAGGAAAGGATCCATCCTATGCCCTTCGGCTTTCTAGCAGTGGCTACACAGAGAGGGAGCAACCCATTTTAACTTACAGCTATTGACAAGATGATTTGCAGAAGTGTGCAGTTCTCTCCAAACCCAATTATAATGCTGCATTTATAATTCATTTCAATAAGCATTGGATTGTAATTGCCCATAGATTTAAAAAGAGAAATCTTTGCTTGGAAGGCAGTATGATAATAGTTTTAAAAAGCATACCTCCTAGTGCAAATGATGGAGTTATCTGTGTAAAAAATGAACCTCGGGGTTTGTACTTCACTCCCGTCTTCTCTAACCCTTACGTCATTCTACTTTGGGAAAGCGTGGTTTGTTTAACCTGTTGTTTTGGACTTGATGCATTGCTCGTCCCTAATTTGTTCTCACTGAACATTTTAAAAATCTGAGTTGGGTTTAATATCTGAGCTTCCTGATGTTTTTGGACTCCACTTTCCATAATTTCTGACCATTGGCCATGGTGCTGGAGAGCCCAGATTTAAACATGTGACAGTTTCCTTGAGTTCAGGCATCACGGAATACAGCATTTGGCTTAATGCAGGGGAACATAAGAGGAGTCCTGCTGGATTAGGCCACAGCACATCTAATCCATCATTCTGTCTCACACAGTGGCCCGCCAGTTGCTTCTGGGCATTAATCTTAAGCAGAAGACAAAGATCTTCACCTGCTCTTGACTCCCTGCAAATGCCCTTTAGAGAACTCTTGCCTGTCTCTCCAACCTGGAGGGGGTGCCCAGGCATCCGTTCTAGTTCACTGATACACCTGTCCTCCATGAATTGATCATAACGTTTACTTAAAGTGATGCAGGCTGGTTCCTCACACCACCTCTTCTGGTAGTAAATTCTGTAGACCAATGACTCTCTGGGTGAAAAAATACTTCCACTTGTTGGTCCAGATTCTCCTACCCATCACTCTTAGGGTGCTTCCGCACATGCCCTTTAACACCCATTAAGGACACACGTGGAAGCACACATCCGCACAGCGGCAGCTTTTAGCACAGGGCGTCCGCACTTTAACCCCCATTAAGCACAAATGTGGCAAACCGCGTCCGCACAGTGGCACCCATTAAGAACAGAATGGGTGGACCACGTCCGCACAGCGGTACCCATTAGAGACAGATGGGGTGGCCGTGTCTGCACCTATCTGTCTCTAATGTGTGCTTAATGGGTGTTAAAAAAACACCACATATAATGTGCCCTTAAAGGGTGTTTCTGCTGTGAAAACGCATCCATTTAGGATCCGTCTGCACAGTGGAAAGGTGCCTACCCGGGGCCCTCCCCTAGCCTGCCATGATTGGCTCCTTGGAGCCAAGCATGGCGAGCCGGGGGACTCTGCTGTCGGGGCTCGCCTCGCCCCAGAAGCAGCGGATCGCCGCTTCTGGAGCCAGGGGGAGCTTCTCCAAACCCCTCCCTAGCACCCCCAGGCGAGAGCCCGAGCGATTCCCTCCTTACCTCTTCAGCGTCGCCTCGATTCTGGCCGGGGAATCCCAGGAGGCTGCGCGCCTCCATGCTGCGCGCCTCCTGACTGGCCAGGGCTGAATTATTTTGTATTATATGTGATTCTATAATGTATTGATTATTATAGTTCATTATGATGTATTATACGGTATCTTTTCTGTTTGATGTAAACCACTTCGGCCAAATTTTCTTTTATTTAATTTGTTGATTGTATATGTTTATTGTTCTGTTCTTTGGTGGAATGGCCATTATAAACTAACCAACTAACTCACTCACTCTGGCACAGTGGCAGAAACTGATGACACTCAGGGTGCGTCTTCATGGCATAGTTATCTCGAATTCAAAACGTTTT
>MTQE01002208.1:34332707-34348968 GCA_014337955.1 Aspidoscelis marmoratus
TTCGAATTCTTTAAACTGAAATAACACATGCCATGAAGACGCGCCCTCAGCTTCCTTGTACTTCCTAAGAAATGCTGAAGTGGTTCAACTGGATCAGGATCAGTTCAGCTTTGACGCTAGTTGGACTGAAGTTGAATTGGCCCATTTGGTACCAAACCAAACCGCTAACTGTGGTTTGCGCACATTCTTAATACATTTCTTATTACCACCAATTTTCTGCCTGGAACTCCACAGGAGGAATTCCTTGAAGCTGAGACAGGATCTGTAAAAAATGCTTATTCCTGCTTCTAGAAAGAATCTAGCTCTTTAGGATTTAAAACTCTATGTTAATGGTTTCCTGGACATGCTACAAGAATCCAACAACTGACCAAGCAATCAAATTGTATCACTTTAACTAGTATGTAATAGTTGACCAATTAGTTAGTTAGTCTGACTTAAATTATAAGCAGAAAGTCATACCTGCATTTTTGAGCATATGCTTAGTGGCCTCCAAGGATCCATCATGGGGTTCTGGTGTGATCTGCAGCAGTTCACAAAGGAGGGCATAAACATTCACACTTTCAAAAGGTTCTACCTCCAACCCACTCTTGAAATCTGGTCCTATAGCTCGGAATATGGTCTTCATGTTCATATCTGCATTGTCAAAACCGTGCTCCCCAACGTTGAACTGTACTTTGTATCTCTGAAGAGGAAGAAAATTACATAGACTGTGATCAAACACAGAAAAAAAAAGCATCTCTGGGATGGCTTAGAGAAGGTTTTGAGTTTTAATTGTTCATGCACCTGTCTGCCCCTCCCCCTCTCTGGAACGTTCTGTGCTAGAAAAGGTGGATTAGAGAAGACTTGGGAACACCAGGGCTGCACACTGTTGCCATGGTCACACCTTCATTTTAAACCTTCTTCATCTTCTGATTTCAACATTCAGAAAAGTGCAAATGAAGGGTAGATACTACACACACACACACACACACACACACACACACACACACACACACACACACACACACACAGGATAGGAATGAAAAGTTGTGAGCAGTCAGACCTGAAGATGGACTGAGGAAGGTGTGACCATGGCCAATGCCTCTGTGAGTTGTGTCTGAGACACCTCCCAGGCACCCCTTTTGTTATGTCTGAACACAGCTGTAGATTACCACAACTGTATCTTCAGTAATTACCCCCCCCCACACACAAAATTGACAAAATAATGATGAAGCAATGTAGTTTTCATGTGTTAGGCTGCATATTAAGGCCAGCCTGTCTGTTAGGGGGACCAAGGGATCACACTCTGGGTGAGAGGGGACAGGGGAGGGGGAGCTTAAGCACGGAGGAATACAGAGGTGCGTTGGGGGCAGTAAATATGCTTTGATTAGCCTACTATACTGTAGAATGAAATCTGGGCCTTTGGGCATCCCCATTGGCAAGTCAGATCAAGGCAGGCAATAGTGCCTGTGGACGCAGCGAGACTTCAAAGGTTGTTAGCCCTGGCAAGGGATGTGGATGCAACTTGTGCTCCACTTTAAGCAGCAAAACATCTTGCTGCTTGCAGAACTCCCCATCTTTCCTTTTTTAGCTCTGAAAAGATTTTTTGTTTTTGTTTTTTCTATGCACCAAAGAGAAGACACAGTGAGGAAAGAAGAAATGAGGTGAAAGTGCATGCCAGTTTTAGAAGACCTCATACCCCATGGATCACGTATCCAGGATCACTGTAAAGCACGAGAGGCGTGATCCGTCGGTTGTTTGCATAATGGAATCTCTTGGGAAATGCTTCCTTCTTATAGACGTGGAGATTGGGATGAGCATTTTTCAGGGCTTCATAAACCTGTTCAAGTTTCCCTGGTTTTGGCACCAGTAGCCCATTAGGTCCATAATCAAGCAGCTCAAACTGAATGTCACTGAAAGAGAAATTTGGCACTGTTCTGAGGTGAATTTCATTTTTTTTTATAACGGTCTGCATGCCGTGGTCAGATGTAATGATCAAGTTGAGCGATGTGTCCAAACTGTTCTCCTCGATGCGTCTTCTCAGGTAACCTACTGTCCGATCCACCTGACTCACCATGTCTTTCCTCTGCTGGGATTCTGGGCCAAATTTGTGTCCAGTGGAGTCAGGTTCTCCAAAGTAGAGGGCAACAAAGTCAAGATCATCCTCCACAAACCACTTCATGACTGTGTCGATGTTCTGCCTCCACTCAGTCTCATTGTTGTATTTGTGAAGGAGTTTTTCTACTTTCTTGACATTTACTTGTTCTCCTTGGTAGGTTGCATTTCCCCCAGGGAAAAACAAGGAGGCTGTCTTCAGGCCCTAGAATAAGAAATCAAAATCCTTGAGACTGATAGAATAATAGGTATGATTCCATACCTGTAGGACTGTAGTCCTACAGACCTTCTGTTAAATGCCAGCCCTTCTGACAGGCTGATGAGGAGAGTCCCTTTCATGACTCCTCAAACTCTGGAAGGGCGAATCCCCATGGCGAGCTTATTTCGGTTTCCCTAAACTGAAATAATAGAACTGCATTGAACCTGTCCCCATTACTTTCAGCTTGATCCGGCTGCCCCGTCTCTCCCACCCCTCCCCCCCGGTTCCAGGAGCAGCCCCTGCGTTTCTGCCCGCCCACCGTCTGCCTCCACAGCCAGTTCAGCGGTGCACGGCGGCTCCTCCGCGCTTCCTCTGTCTGCTGTCGCTTTCGGCGCTGCTCCTGGAACCGGGATGGTGGTGGTGGTGGTCGGGAGAGACAGGGCGGCCATGTGTGGGGAAACGGTCTCGCCTGTCGGCGGGGAGGATTCCTGAAAGGCGCTGCCGCCTCCGCCTCCACCGCCTCTCGTGTGCGCTGCTCCGTCTGTTGGGGAAATGACCAGGGCTGCGGGCGGATTTCGATCCCTTCAGAGCAGCCGGAGGAGCTGCAGGCGTCGCTGCCGTTGCCGTTGTGTTGTTGTTGGTGGCCGACTGAGGGAGTGAGTGAGGCGCTGCTGGCGGGGGGGGGGGGCGCCTAGAATGTGTTTAAAACCTAGGCATTCATTCTAGTAGCCATTGGGTAGAGTGCTATTGGGGCAGGGAAACCCTAAACACGGATTCTCATTCCCACATTAAAAAATGTAAAACGTTTCAAGCGCGCTATCTGGAGTGAGACCTGTTGAAATCAGGATTGAGATTCACCACGCTTTGGAGTGGTTTAACACGGGGAAAGCGTGTTAAGCCAAACTGCCATGCGGACTCCGAGGATTCAAAACGTTTTGAATCCGAGATAAGGTTGCCGTGAAGACACGGCCGAAATGTTGTGGACTGATGACTCACCTGCCTTTGTGCTGTGATCCAAATCGGGAGGCTGCCATTATCCCACCAGTCAGACCTCCCCTGCGTGTTGTAGTAGGGAAGTTTTTGTCCAGTGCTGGTGTTGAACCACATGTTGTGAATTACACCATGGTTTTCAATGTATTTTCCTGCCAGGGGAGACATGAGTTTGGAATTACTTATGCACTCTCTAGTGTTAGGAGGGGGTAATTCCCCGCTCCTTATCTATCTACATTATACATTGGACACCACTGAAAGCAATCGCCAGGCTCAAGTCGACCAGATTTCTTTCTGTCCTTGAATGCAGCAATGGGCTGAAACGTGCAGAGGACTGATCTGCAGAGTGCAGACCAGGAAAGGCCTGCAGAAGTAGGGGCCAGTCATGAAGCTGTTGCTGATCATTGATGATTCCTTCTTTCTGCTTAGCTAGACCACCTTAATGAGATGTTCCCCAGTATCTTGAAAGTTTTGGACCACAGCTACAATAATTCTTTATAGGAGCTGAGCAGGCCAGCCTAAGTTCTGGATACTCTGTTTTATAGTTAACATGCCCTTACTACCTTGTTCCCCAAGCTCTTTTGTGCTTTGTGTAAAGACTAGCAACATCTGTAGGAAACTACTCAGTTGAGCAAAATTGACTGTAGCCTTGTGAAGAAGGCCTGTTTGCACTTAACCCCTGTGGAGCAGTTCCAGCCACTCCTGGGAAAGCCCACCCTCATACTATTGCCACTGACTCAAAACTCATAAAGCCAGCCTGGGCCTGGCCATCTGCACTTCAAGTGCTGGTGATCCAAGTGGGACTGCACCAGCATTTGAAGTGTGGAGGACTCTCTCTATGCTTCACCTGACTGGAATGATATACTATTTCAATTAGGGGCCTTTCTGCACTTCACCCAGTAGTTACTTCCCAATGTTGCTCCCAGATAGAGCATCTGCATTGGAAGAGCCTTTTTCCAACTCAAAAATGCCCCGTTCCATGCAGGAGCGCACTGGAAGGCAACTACGGGTGAAGCATGATTTTGTGCTCCTCACATAGACTTACCACGTCCTTTGCTGTCCTCTTGTGCCCATCCACACCTCTGTTTTGCACAGAGGAGCACATGATACACCATGCAAGCATACTGGTACATCACATGATGTGCCAGCACCAGTGCATGTCTTGTGACAGTGCATGGCACTGGCACTGGCATCTGGAGAGGTGATTGGAGCTGGCATCTGGACAGAAGATGGCAGTGCTTGGACATGTGTCCACACTAAGGTAAATGTTGGGGCGTGCGGAGGTGGGTGGGTCGTCACGCACTAGCATTCGTGAGCGTGAATGCTAGTACATGCAGGACAAGTTCTTCATTCCAGCCCTAGGACGGGACAAGAACTGTGAATTTGCCCCTGATAAGTGTGAACAAACCCTTAGGGCATGTCTACATGCCGAAAATACTCCTGATTTAAGCTTGTTTTGCCTTGGAGCGTCTCCATGCACAGCTTTACCCTGGGCTACATCAGGCGCAAGGGAGGAAAATCTGCAGCAGAAAAAAAAAACCCTTTCAGACAGTACTACATCTGACATTGGGGGATTATCCTGGGAGCATGGAGACGCACACAGATTTCTTTAAAGTGTCTTTGCAACTACATTAATCTTTCTCGCTCTTTATATGTGCATGTGAAAACATTCCTTTCCTTAGCTGTGAAGAGTTAAAAGCATAACCAATGCTTGTAACATAGTCACAAGCATAACTAAAAGCAAATCACTCTGTGCAGCCTATCAACCAGCCAGCTGTCACATCTAGCCTCCCTGCATTCCGTTTAAGAGCACGAACTGTGCCCCAATCTCTTTCTTCTTAAAATAGATGTTTCCCCCCCTGACAGCAAGCACAGAATTTATCTCCCCCTCCCAATAATGTGAAAGAAAGAGAGAGGTTGCTGGACAGCTTCTGTGCACAGGTAGCTGCAGGGAGTGAGCTGCTTTCAGTTATGCTTGTAACTATGTTACAAGGATTAGTTATAGAGAGAGCTAGCTGCTTTCAGTTATGCTTTTAACTCTTTGCAGCTAAATAAAGGGATGATCTGTGTTGTGTTGTGGAAGTTCAGTTGAGGTTTTTGCCTGTCATCGCTGCAGGTGGTGGGGCGGGGTGGGGAGAAAAAGATGCAGGCTCACAAAAGGTGGCTTTCATGGGGACAGGAAAGTACGTTTTAAATCCGTGTTGCCCCAAACCACACGGGGACTCTTTATTTCGAATTAGAACCCACATTTTAAAAATCCAATGCAAGAGAGAAGCAAAAAGAGACCATGGAGATGCACCCATTGAGTGTTTTTGCATTTTACATGGACTAGATTACTCCAGCTGGTCCATTCCTAGCTGAAGCAATCCATCTGTCTCGGAACAAGACACTGGGGATTGCTGTTCCAGGATAACCCCTGAACTGCTCCAAAGCTTGTGTGATGGTTAATTACTTGTTACTTTATTTATATCCCACCTTTTCCCCAAAGGGACTCAAAGCAGCGTACAAATAATTAACAATCCAATACAATATATAACATTCAAACAACCATGTTATATGAAATCCAAATATAGAATCTAAAACATATAAAAGATCTATGTAACACATATAACAACATATACAACAAGCTATTGGGGTATTGGATAAGTTCATTTAAAATATAAGGAGGCAAAAGTAAAATCTAGGTCTGGGAGTAGAGTAAGATACGACCCTGTGGTATATAACTGCTGACTAACTGAAGCAGGCTTACTATTTTAATACCATTTGTATTTTCAATAGTGATACAAAAGAAGAAATTTAAGCAGGTGTGTTTTGTTGTGGAAGCAGTACCAGCTAAGATTCTATTTTCTATACAACTCTTTTAAAAATAAGAGGTCTGTCCTTTTTTATATAGTAATTCTGGCTGAAGGCACATGGAGGTTCTGTATATGTAAACAGCTGTTTTCCTGCACTTCCTCACTCCTTAATACATGGCAGCAGTGGGACTGGACCAAGGGTAGACCCCCTGAGGCCCTCCAGGTAGTATTGCTTTCGAGGTCCCATCAGCCCTATCCCGCATGGCCAAAGATCAGCGATGGTGACAAATTGTTTGGAAGGCGACAGTTTTCTTACTCTTCTAGCTCAAGGGACCAACAGTTTTCATTTTTTGAGTCTTTAGAAAAACACAGCTACTTATTTCCTCTTGCTTCCATCCTCTTATTTGCCAACTACCTGCTTAGATTTTCTTCTCTCGTCTTGGAATACTCTGCCCCCTCATTTTTTACGATAAATGTAAAACAAAGGAAGCTATAGATTCAGATAATGGGCCATGAAATGGCAAATTTAGATAATGGGCCATGAATGAGGTGAGGTCCATTTTGGTTATGTTATGATTTCATTGTCTTTACGTGACTGGCTCCACTCTACAAGAATGGGCATTGGGCTAAAATGTCATTTTTTGAATGTGCTTCAATGGCTTTAATCGCCCACTGGGCTGAATGGCAGTGACAACTGGGAAAATACTCAAGATAAGGATTGTTTAATCTGCCAGCTGTCCTTGTCCTTGAATGTTTTCTAACAACACTGAAGTTTTCTGTGCCATTTGTGGTTATTGATCAAAACCACAAGGCCTTCGGGTGGCACATTGAAGAAACAGCCCAAGACATGTGATGTCTCTGGATGTTTCATATTCAGAACTTGACCAAAGAACAGTAGAGTCCTGCTTCAAGACTGCTGAGATGATGTGGCACACCCTCCATTAGCCATTAAGATAACAAAGTACATGGTCTGGTCCAGGAGAATCCACAGAATTACTGGACCCAAGAATTAGGCTGTCTCCAGACAGTGGCTGAAAAACCCCACTATTAAGTGATATTCTGGAATAAACCTATTCCAGAGTAATTGCTTGGCGCCCAGACAGAGAGGAGCAAGCTGACAGACTTACCTGTCTGGACACCATGCTCCCATCATCAGTGCGCCACCTCAGATATGAAATATCTCAAATTGCAGATGCCCTTTTGGGGCCCCACAAATGCAAGGTGGCTGTCTCTAAGATGGCAGCTTCCTGGAGCAGCATCCAGACGGGTAAGTGAATGTCACTATAAGGGGAAAATGAGGGTAGGCAGTTCTTATAGCAACATCTGGCACGGTGTTGGAATTGCCATGAACATGTCTGGCAATCCAAACATAGCCCCATGATACTAATGAGATTTACACCCTGTCTAAAAGCCGCCTAGAAAGAATAGTCATGGATACCAGTTTTAGCTTTCTACTTTTGCCTAAAGAGAGGGGCAAATGGAGGAATCATCCATACCTATGGCAGTGAGTACCTTCAAACCCCCAAGGGCCTAGTATTCAAACGCTGGAGGCGCCTGCCAACTTAGGCTGCTTTGAGGCCTCCTCCTCAGAGAGGAAGAAACAATTCTGAAAGTGCTCACCTTCCTCAGTTATTCTCACTGCTGCCATGTAGATTCATGGTGCTGATAGGAGCAACCTATGCTGTATGCTTGCAGGTGCCATGTTGGCACAGGCCCATTCCTAGCTTTTTCCTTGTATGATGGGTGGACCAGAGCCATCAGCAATGAAGATGTTGAGGAACAGGGAGCAGGACTTGTGGAAGTTTTGTGTTCCACTGTGGGGGTAGGAACAAGCATCCCCTTCTCAGAGTGCCCTATGACAATAAGGGGCATATGCAGTGGCATTAGTAGACAAAACAGTGAAACTGGCTGCAGCATCCTCTAAAGAAGGGATCATCATCACTGATATGTTGTATAGGACTTCATCAGAGGGGATGAGAAATGATGGTGGAGGATCTGTTATTATTGTGGGTGGTATGCCATAGCTGGACATGGCTCAAGCCACTTGTCTGTGCACTGGTAACCTCATATTATTGCAATCCACTCTAGGTGGGGCTGCTCTTGTATTTGCTGTGAAAGCTACAACTAATGCAAAGTGCAGCAGCCAGGTTGCTGCTGGATGGGGTGCAATTCCAGGGGCCTACCAGAAGATTTGGTGAGGAAAATCAATTAGTATGGTTTGCCATCCTCTTTCTCCTAAATGCATGAGATGTATGTATTTAGGTATGTAGGTTTAGAAGCTTTGATATATTCTAATTATGCTTCTTAAGGGTCAATATTGTTTTATTTTCTGTATTTGGCACACCTGAGATGAACAGACTGATGTAATTCTGTTTGACCTTAGGCAAAAACTGCATCAAGATTTTAGTATAAGTGGTATAAGGCCACCTCCAGATGGCAGGCAAGCAACCCACTAGTGAAATATTGATCTCCTGCCATTATCCTTTGCTAGCTAGACAGTGCTGTGGCTTGTGCTGTCTTTGTGCATGCTGGATGGAGTTAGAATGCTCGCTCTATTACAAGCTAAGTGGACAGCCTAAAAACACTATTAGGCTGCGTCCAGACATGTTCATACTGCACATTGTAATGTGCAGTCCCGATCAAGCTGTTACAAATGACAATTGATTGTCATGGCGCCACATTATATGATTAGGACTGCGAATTTAACTTAATGTGGAATTAATGACACTCGCACAGTATTTTGATAATTTGAAGCTTCAAACCAGTGCAGGCAATATGGCGAGAAAATTTAGTGAGATGCCAACTAAGCAGAAAGGGCAGCTCAAAATTTGATTGGCTGCCTCAAACCATGTGACAGCACACACCGACTCAACTCTTGTAGCTCCAATAGGGGAAACTACAGAGCTGCCTTCCAGTCAGGATGCCCAGTCTTTGCTGAACAGTGAGTATACTGCACTTTTATTTATTTATTTGTATTTCTATCCCGCCCTATATCCGAAGGTCTCAGGGTGGGTTACAGTATTATATGAATCTTAGACAGGTCCCTGCCCTCAGGCTTGCAATCTAAAGATACAAGATACAAAAGGAAAATGGTGTGGGAGGGGACAGGGACATTCTGGCAGCAACAGTGTGCTTGCAATGGTAAAATACTTTTATTTTCTTTTTCTCCTCCATTCCCCACAGGCAAGATGGCTCCTTCATAGCCTGTGTGGTGACAGTTGGGAAGGAGGGGTCAGTGCTTGGAGCATGATGGAAGTAGATTGTGGAATACATAGTTACACATTAACTGGATAACCTTTCTTGGCACAAGGCCTCTCTTTGTAGCCTGTCGCCCGGGATGTCATAATTAGCATGACCTCGCCTTCAACTCTTCCTCTTTGTCAGGAGCAATATACTTGGCAAAGAGTGGATTAGATCAAGGGAAAATGCATCAAGACAAAAAATTAATCAAACTTTAGATAAAATTAGTCAAGCCTTAAATGAAGGGAAAGTACATTAAACAAAAATTGGGCCTTGAACAGAGAGAAAGATGCCTTTGCACGATTTAATCACCTGGACCATCTATATAATGAGGACTTGAAGCCAGTTCACTTCGGCCTCAGCTTGGACCATCTGGAGGGTGTGCAACCATGCGTCTTGGCCAAGGAATGTGCATAGCTGTTACTTCAGGTTCTCAACAAGCAAGAGAAAGTACAGAGACTGATGGTAATGTATCTTTTCTGACTTAAAGCAGCTATTTTTCTATCAACTAGGCTACCGTTTGCCTCTTATCATCTAGAACCTGCTTTTATTGCTTTTCTTAGATATCTTGTGCGCTGTTTCTTGGCAGGGAAAAATAAACTCCTTTTCTTCCCCAAACTGTGTTTGATCAATGCCTACTATCTAACAAACTTCAGCAGTTGCCGACAGAAGGTGTGGCAGCTTGTGCCCACACATCATGCCTGTTATTAAGCACCTGCGATGGTTGCCAGATAGCTACTGGGCCAGATTCAAGGTCTGGTCGTTGGCATACAAGACCTGTGAGATCATCAAGATCATCAGGGGAAATCCTGCTGTAGGTACCACTCATTACTGAATGTCATCTTGTGACTATCACATTTAGGCCTAATTTGTGGTGGTACCCATCCTCTGGAACAGTCTCCCCTCTGATATTAATGGGGCACCTACATTTCCAGCTTCTAGGTGCCCAGTGAAGATCTAGTGTTTTATCCAGGCCTTTCCGGAGTGAATGCTTTTTCTCTCCCTGTTCCTGATTTTAAATAACATTTTTATATAAAAAAGATGGTTTTACTCACTTTTATTTTTAATGTTCTGTAAACTGCTTTGAGAGTCTATTTTTAAAGGGAAGCAGTATATCAATATTTTAAAGTAAATGTTAAGATTATGAAGCATTCTTCAGCCACCCTGCATGCGCGCATGCACGTTGAATAAATGGCTCAAAAGCATTGTAAAGGTGGCAGTTGGCAGACGCTGGTGTTCTCATCCGACCTCTAATACTCATTAAAGGTCAGAGGCTTTGAAAGTGCCTTTTGTGGCCTTTAATGTGGATTAGGGGCATTAATGCGTGAATGCTCTCAAATGCAAGCTGTTTCTGAGGCCACATCCAGATGGAGATGGGGAGGGTATATAGTACCATTACAACACCATTATGGTGGAGTTGCCTCACATATATGAGGCAACCCCACCATAGTCATGGTCCCCCCCCCCCAAAAAAAAAGCTAAATGCTATTTCTGGAAACCCACAGTAGCAGTTTTTACCTACTTTCTAGATGGAGCTTCCATCATAATTCTGACCAGCATGCATATGTCGAGACCAGAAGGGACATCCATGCACGTGCAAAGGTAATGAGCACCTCTGGGCATCCTGTGTTCTGGGATGTACACGTTAGGTATGCGCACAAATATTCATAACATTTGAAATTTGTACGAATTTGGACGTTTGAATTCAAGTTGGATGTTGGTACATTTGAAGACTGACATTCAAATTCAAATGGAATGTTTTGGTACATTTATATGAAGCTTCGTATGAGATTCGTACGGGATTTGTATGAGCTTGTATAGAATTCGAATCATATTACTTTAGAAGGGGATCTATTAGAACGAATATGAATTTTCTTGCATTCAATTCAATATGAATCAAATGCAAAAAAAAAAAAAATTGTGCCCATCCCTAGCACACGTCCATTAAAACACACTAAGACAGTGCTGTCTATGGATTTAACTGGCTATCGAGTAATAATAATGGAATTTCCTGCATTATCGCCTCTTGGCTGCATATTCACTGTCTCCCCCCCACCTTCTGACTGTAAATGCAGCTCATGAGAACAATGAGGCAAACATTTTATAAGTCTTTACTACCTTACGCCGCCAAAGCTAGCAAATCCTCTTGAACAGGTGTGAGTACCTGTGACTGCTGGATTACAGCTCCCATAATCCTCGGTCACATCACTATGGAAGTTGAAAAGAACCAAAGCCTGCCTGGGGCGAGACATTCTCCTTCCCTGTTCTTTGCAATAGGTGGAGGAAGAGAAGCGTGCCCCTCCAGCTGCCAGTTTCATAGATGTGGAAGCGCGTTTGCACAGATGCTTTCAGGTCATTGATTTGGGGTGGGATGGAATAGAGAGATGAATGTGTTTCCTAAAATATCCCTTCAAAAGGTAAATTGGCAGCAGTGGCTTTGCCTTTCCAGGGGTGGTGTAGACCGGCAAAGGAGTAACATTGACACTTAATGCACACAGATGTGTGCATTATTGTAGCAACTTACATACCTTGGGCCTCAGATGCAAATGAGTGAAAGGCTAGAAAAAAACATTGTGGTAAAGGAAGTGGAAGAAGGGGAAGGCCAACGTACAAAGTGTGATGAGTGTGATTTTCCGGATGACTGACATGTCCTTGGAAAAGCCCTTCCTGGTCCAACTTTGGAGTCCGGGATGAAAGTTTCCAGACTTTGAAGTTCCCCAACAGAGCTGTTTTGGGCAGGCACCCAGAAGCAACATGCTTCTGGCTTCACTTCTGGGTGCCCGGTAAAATGGAGCCAGACATGGTATAGCACAGGGTGTGGGTGGTCTGTACATGGGCTGCTGCTCTGTTATACCAGCTAGAACATTTTGTAGTCAGCCTATAAGCTGTCCATACTTAGCAGGCATGATTTTCTAGCAGACCAATCTGCAGCAAGGGTGATGTGATCCAGGCACTTCTTTTAAAGCATAGTTAGGATATTTGTAAGAATTAATATATTGATTTGTGATTGATCGATGTTCTTATTTGTAAACGGAAGCTTTCTTCTCAGCTCCATGTTTCTATTTCGAGTCCATTTTGGGAGGTTTCTTCAGTTTTCTCAAGTCACAATAAACTCAATATAAAAAGATAATTAAAAATCAACTCACTAAAGCAATAGTGCTTCTATTGTCAGGAACCACCATGATGTGGATCCTGCCCTGCTTTAGGCTGCAGAAGGCTAACAAAGAGCCCCTGGCAAATGATGACTGTAGGCGGCCACCCTATCAGGCTTGTAGCCGGCCTCCGAGGCAGGAAATCCACCTTCAATAGCATCTTGTCAGCCACCAAACCCTGGCAAAGCACCCTGAGGGTAGATTTTGTCCTCTTGTGCCCCCATTGCTGCTGTTTGCAGAGATGATGGCAGCAGGGCAATTTACCTGGGATGGTTTCCACCCAGTGAATGAAGTGCTGGACAAAAACTGCCGATTTCTGTGGCCAATTCCTATCCAATGCTTAACTGTGTTGGGCAGAAGCTTTGCAGCTGCAAAAATTTTGTCCTGCAGCTTCAAAGATTTTGAGACTGGGAGTCAGCCTATCCCTTAGCCTAGCAGTGGGATCCGTGAGGATGCAGCCTTTAATCTGGTGTGTGTGGGGAGTGAGATTAGTGGATTTAATTTCGACCTGAGCCTTCAGGTTCTATAAAAATGGATGTGTCATGCATGCACAATGGTGGGGGCAAATGGTTCTGAATATTTGTCACCAGCTGCATACCCAGTTGCACGTGCCACAAAAACACAATACTACGAATTATCGCTTCCTTGTGAGATGTTCAACCACCATCTGTAAACAGCCTGCAAGTTACGCAAACCGTTGCAAGAAACAGTGGTGTTGTTTGCATCAGGAGTAGGGATGTTCATGATTTTTTTTGGGGGGGGGCATTCAATTTGTATTGACTTGAATGCAAGAAAATTCATGTTCATTCAAAGAGATCTCCTTCGATTGTGGTAGGATTTGAATTCAATACAAACGTTTGATACAAATTCAGTATGAATGTTTGATACAAATCTCATGTGAGTCCCCTATGAATCACCTACATATCTGCTCCGAACATGTCAAATCTGCCCTTAATCCACTTTGAATCCTCTCTGGATCTGTTGCGGATGTGACTGGTACACCTGCTTTTCCCACCTCCCCAGGTTCACGAATGTAACAAAGCTTCATACGAATGTTCCAAAACATTTGATTCAAATTCGAATGCCCAAATCTGGATGAATTCATACGAATTTTGAATATTACCAACATCCATGCACGTCCCAAATCAGGAGGGTGGAGGGCTGGATCTGTGCTTCCATATTGCCATCAATTAATTGTGAATGGTGGATTAGAAAGGATCCTGGCCCTTAAAGAAAATGTGTTACCTGCCATGTCGGATGGAAAATCTTTCCCTTCCTATAGTATCCTGATTCTTCACTCCCTGACAATTCTGCACTCACCTGTTAGCAGGGTGAAATGGCAAGGGCTGGTCTGGGTGACAAAGGCAGGAGTCATATAATGTGCTTTCACCCCCTCTTTAGCCATGGCATCTAGGTTAGGGGTGTCCACATCTTGATCATAGTTCCAACGAAAACCATCAAAGGAAACCAGCAGGAGCTTAGTGCGGTTGCTTGCTACTTGCAGTGGGGCACAATCTCCAAGGATGACAAGGACAGCTGCCAAACTCAGGAAAGCAAACATCTTTCTAAGAGATCAAGAGAAGGAAAGGAGGCAACATTTAGAAGATGTCAGTTATATAAATATGACAGGGTCTCAAGTTCACAAGCCGATCTGATCTATTCTCTGGACTCCTATTGGGAGCAAACTGCTTATCACACAGAGGCTCGTGGTGTGAGTGTGTGCGGAACTGGAAGACAGCCCAGGTTTGTTTGGTTTCTTTTTTCCTTTTTACCCTCGTCTCTGCAAAACATTCTGCACTGGTGTATCTCTTGCAGTAAAGGAAAACTGGCTTTAATGAATGGAAATGTTAAAAGCTGACATGATAGGATGAGAAATGAAAAGTGCAGTGAAATCAGCAAGAGCAGAAAGAAGGAAAGAGGAGAGGGCCACTGGGAGTCTAAGAGCCATTCCACACTGACTGGTATTCCTGGTCGGCAAACATACTAGGAGCCTCCCTTTCGCACAGTGGTGCAGTTTAAGGGAGCTTGTGGTAGGATTTGAATTCAATACAAATGTTCAATACAAATTCAGTACGAATGTTTGATACAAATCCCATGTGAGTCCCCTACGAATCACCTACATATCTGCTCCACAAGTAGAAGGACAATAGATCCTCCATTTTCCATTGGTGATGCACAAGGGAAACAACTTTTCCTTTCATTGAAAAGAAGACTTTTGGGCAAAACTGGCACTGTACTTCAGCAGCCTTAGGACAAGTGGCACATTGCAGCCTCTCTGTAGGGGTAGGGCTGAATGCTGGTTGGGTGAGCCTTGGCTGTGCCAATTTGGTACCATCAACTTGCCATCAGTACCATACTAGGGATGTGCATGAATATTTGTAACATTCAATATTTGTACACATTCGGATGAATTCGGACATTCGTACATGAATAAAACATTATGACATTTGAACATTGACATTCATATTTGGACGAATGCTTTGGAACATTTGTGAACTGGGGAGGTGGGAAAGCAGCTGCACTGGTCACATCTGCAATGGATCCAGAGTGCATTTGACATGGATTGAGCGTGGATTCAAAGTGGATTCAGGGCAGATTTGAGAATTTCAGAGTGGATATGTTATGGAATGCATATCAGATACGTATTGGATATGTATCCTATGCGTATCTGATACGTATGCATTTGTATTGGATATTCATACAAATTTGTACAAATACATTTGTATCAAATAGAAACCTACCTCATTTGAAGGGGATCTATTCAAATGAATACGAATGTTCTTACATTTAATTTGATACGGATTGAATGCAAAAAACTCCATTCGTGCCCATCCCTATACCACACAATTTCATTGTGGGATCCATGTCACCATAAATGTCTCAGAGGGAGGTGAGGTGGAAGGGACCTGTCTAAGATGAATATAATATTGTAACCCGCCCTGAGACCTTCGGGTATAGGGCGGGATAGAAATACAAACAAACAAACAAACAAACAAACAAACAAACAAACAAACAAACAAACATAAATAAATAAATAAATAAATAAATAAATAAATAAATAAATAAATAAATAAATAAATAAATAAATAAAAAGTCATCTGCTGACCATTAGCTTCACTACCACAAATATTGATTCCTCACATTCCGCCTTTTTATTGAGCTGTCCCCAATGCACGCATGCTGTTTTGAAATTTCACATTTGCTGTGAGGTAGATGTAGAATTGAAGTTGCTCTTGCGCTCATACTGGCTGGAGAGGGAAAAGGAACAAATGATGAATGAGAGCAACTCCCCTTGCACACTGCTTTGAAATTCAACATAGTGCAAAACTGCAATTACAAAGGAAAATGAGACTGGACTTTTAAAAAGTTCTATTGTGCAGTAGATGTGGAGTTGAAAATTGGGCTTGGGTGGGTACAGGCTGGAGGGGGAGATGGAACAAATGGTGAATAAGAGTTACACCTTCAAGGGAGTCCAAGTGCAGCAGGGAAATACAGAGGGTGGAGTTTGACTTTCCTGTCTCTTTGAGGTCAAGATTTGAAAACTGAGATGGCATCCAATCATTGACCACAGAATGTAAGGAATTTGGTGAGGAATGGAGAGAGAAAAGTATGGTTTCCCCATGCTGACCACAGGAAAAGTGAGGAGTGAGACTGAGCAAATCAGAACTGAGTTTGTGTTATAATTAGAACATTTTTTGACATTCTATTCAAATCAAATATCCCAAAATCCAATTTGATTTGAATCTGTTAAATTCAAATTTAACAAGATTCAATTTGAATTTACCAAATTT
>MTQE01002208.1:34349060-34371428 GCA_014337955.1 Aspidoscelis marmoratus
TTTAACAAGATTCAATTTGAATTTACCAAATTTGAATCTATTTGTTCAAAACATTAATATGTGAACATATGTGTCTTCCTCATGCCTGTACACATCTGTACGCATGCATACACATACATAGTTATCCCGTATGCAACCCGTTTTTGTCCCGTAAGGATCCATACAAATGTGTACGGATGTGGGAAAGATGCAGATCTTCAAGTACACATTGTGTACAAATAGATCCAAAATTCAGGATTCAGTTTGAATGTTTACATTTGGATTTCAGACATTCTATTCGAGTTCAAATGTCAAAATTGGGCACACTTGATCAGATTTTGAATGCCTATGAATATTCATGAACATCCTTACTTATAATGTGGGAATGAGAGGAACATGTGCTCAATCCCCATTTCGCTTAATACGGATTATCTCTATGATGTCTGACTGCACCTTACAGAAGTTTTAGTGTTTTGCAATTTCATGCTTCTGGTTCTTTTAATTTTGTGCCTGTTTTTATACTGTATATAGTTTTTCTGGTTTCATTGCATTTTTGAGAGTTTCTTTTTTGTGTGTGCCAGGAATGCTTAAGTTTGTTTATTTGAGGCATGTTTATACTGGTTCTCATCTGAAATTTTAAAGTGCCAAGCAGATAAAATAATCAATAAACATAAACAAACCTACATTATTAATAACAGATAAAATAACTCATTGATGAGATAACATTCAAAACATCAAGACAGAGAAAACCAAGCACACTGGGAAGATGGAGGGTATGAAATGCCATAAGAATCTGGGAGAATGTAAGAGGAGCCCAGCTGGATCAGGCCATAGCCCATCCAGTCCAATGTCCTTGTACTAGGGATGGGCACGATTTTTTTTGTGTGTTCGATTTACATTGAATTGAATGCAAGAAAATTCATATTCATTCAAATAGATCCCCTTTGAATGTGGTACGATTCAATTCAATATGAATATTTGATATGAATTGCATACGTATCACATATGAATGTCTGAATTTGTCTGAATTTGTACGAATTTTGAATGTTACGAATATTCATGCGCACCCCCACCTTGTACTATGACCCATCACATACTTCTGGACATTCTTAAGCAGAGAACAAAGGCAAAACCTTCACCTGCTCTTGTCTCTCTGCAAATGGCCTTTAGAGGCATCCTGCCTGTCTATCTTGGAGGCTGTACCTAGGCAGCCATTCTAGCAGGCAGTGGCACCTCCATGAATTTGTCCAATCACTTTTTAAAGCCATCCAGGCTGGTGTTTGCCATGACCCCATTTGGTAATAAAATCCACAGACCAATAAAAAACAAACAAACAAAGAAAACCTTTCCCACTTCAGTGCTAACTTTCTTCCCAATCAGTTTCATACTGTGATCCTGGCTGCGCAATAGAGAAAATAATTTCCATGATTTACTGTTTCACACCATGCATAATTTTATAAACTACAGCTCAGTCCCCCCGAAATGTTATTTTTCATGGCTGAAGACGCCTAGATGGTGCAGCCTGATTTTATAAGGGAGGTTTTCAATCACCTCATCAATCTGGTTGCACTTTTTTGTACTTTTTCCAGTTTCATAGTATCTTCCCTAAAGTGTGGTGACCAGAATCGTACACAATATTCCAGATGTGGCCTCACCATAGATTTATAAACAGGACAAATACTGAAGCTGAAGGTCAAACGCAGGGCCACCTAATGAGGACTCCTTAGAAAACACCTTGATGCTGGGAAAGATTGAAAGCAAAAGGAGAAAAGGACAGCAGAGGATGTGATGGATAGTGTCATGGAAACAACAAACATGACCTTAAATGGGCTGTCTCCCAGACTAGAGGGCTGAAGGGCCTTGTGTGCCAGGGTTCATGAAGAATTGGACATGATTCAATGACTGAATAACAACAATTGTCCCTAACACTGAATATGCTTTTTCAGCATTGCTGCACACTTGGCCATCACCTTCATTGAGCTCTATACCAGAACCTCAAGGTCCCTTTGCTGTCACAGAAGCATCAGATCCCATCAACTTATAGGTGTAATTCCTCACCCCCACCCCAATGTGTATCACTTTACATTTATTAATATTGAAACTCTTTATTGGTTGTATGCTCTGGCAGTGTCAAGAGGTCATTCTGGAACCTGAATAATTTAGTGTCATCAGCAAACTTTGCTATCTCACTGCTTAACCCTACTTCTAGATTGTTAATGAATGAATTAAAAAGGCAAGGATCCAATACTACACCCTGGGGAACCAACTTTTTAATAATTGCCCTTTTGTTGCTCTCAACTTCCTCGCCTCTAGCCAGCTACCAATCCAGAACCTGCCCTCTTATTCCATGACTGATTGGATTATTCAAGAACCTTTGATGACGGGCTTTGTCAAAAGACAATGCCTACGTCCAGATGAACCATCACCTTTTTCAAAGCTGGTAGACACTCTCTAATGCAAAATCCTGTACAGCATTTTCTGGCTCAACCCAGTAGTCTCCCGCTGGATAGCTTTAATAAGCCAAGATGGGCCAGAAATCATGCTGTTCACTGGACACCTATCAGCTTCTTGTACCACATGTTCATGCTTCGAAAGCTGGAAGCAATCACAGAAAAACAGAGAAAAATGTTTCTGGAGTCAGCATGATGGTGAACAATTTTGTCTTTAGTGTGCCTTTCAGATTCATTACAACATGCTTCTGAGGGATCCAGATTTGAATTCTCTGGAACAGATGGCAACAGTTCCTTTACAACTTGCAGAAGGTTTGTTGGGTGATAATTTGAGGGTACCGTGAAGGTTGCAAAGTAAGGCATTAGGCCTGGACCTCCAGACAATCCCAATGTCATGTCAGGGCTCTCATGGTCCATCAGCTGCTTAAGTCACAGTAAAAATAGTGTTGGGTCCTTAGCACTATTTCTACTTGGCTGGCCTGGTTTGTTTACCAGTGGCCTCTGGTGAGGTCCTATGGCATAAGCACATAGGAAGGAAGGAAGGAAGGAAGGAAGGAAGGAAGGAAGGAAGGAAGGAAGGAAGGAAGGAAGGAAGGAAGGAAGGAAGGAAGGAAGGAAGGAAGGAAGGAAGGACGAAGGAAGGAAGGAAGGAAGGAAGGAAGGAAGGAAGGAAGGAAGGAAGGAAGGAAGGACGGACGGACGGACGGACGGATGGGTGTGCACATCAGCAAGTGCCTGGAAGTTGCTAGGATCCTGACAAACCATGCTGGAGGAGCCCTGCATGAGTCTGGGAGGCCATGGTGTTCCCCCTTGGCATCCCCTCTGCAGCCTTCACTTCCATACAGATAATCGTGTTTATCTGTGCTCATGCATTTTGTGTCTGTTTCATGGGAAGCATGATGCTACATGCTTCCTAGCCATCACCTGGCACATTTCACACAGAATCCACATTGTATGGATCCTGCCTGAGATAGTCCCATAGGTGTAATGGCAGTCATGAAGCTCGAAGGTAATCTCGGCATGGATGTTGATTTTTCCTAGAAGGTTGGTTCTCCCAGCATCACATTATTCAGTCTAGCTGAAATGCAACATAGAAAATAGCTAATAAATTACCTGAATTTGCTTAAGCAGAAGGCAATTGCAGCAATATGAAGTGGTGTAGGGTGGATGCCAAGGAACCAGCAGAGGAAGCTTCGGTACATCAAGGTGAGGTGTCTCGCTTCTAAGGGCAACGTGGGCTGTGACCCACCATACCTTGTAGTTCAGAGCTTAAGTCCACCCCCCTTCTCTCCTTCCCTTCAGTCCGGATGTGCTTCAATGCAGTTAGTTTTCACACAGATTTGAACAAAACTGCAACTATACAGTGCCTCATCTACAATTAGGGATGGGCATGGATATTCAAAAATCCAATTTGAGTTTGATGAATATCGACATTCGAATCAGATTTTTAAAAATCCAGATTTTTGAATTCAGATTTTCAAAAATCTGATACAGATTTTCAAATAATTCGACTGAATTCATCATCATATATCACATCTGAATATTGGGTCAATTTGCGCTTATAATACGGGATGCAAACGAAACACAAACGTGATAAAAACGGGATGTGAACACATTTGAAAATTGGATACAAATGTTCCTGATGTTCGTATCATTCAATTCAAATCGGATTTTTGAAAATACAGATCCAGATAATGCGGATTCGAACTGAATTTTTGAAAATACAGATTCTTAAATTTCATTTCGAATATTCAAATATTTGATTAGAATAGAATTCAAATGCATATAATGCATTCCTGCACATTCCTGTCTACAATTAGTTCTCCCTGTTCTGACCCCTGGCAGCCCTTCGTTTTAGCTACTTTGCCATCAGCCCCACAAACCGCACCAGCCATCACTGTGTCAAGGGATGCTCAAATACAGACAGGTGATATTTGTATAACTTAGGATAGAATGATGATGTAATATTTAAGAATTAGAAAGTGTGGGAGTCATAGGAAGGAGGGTGCCTTTGTCCCAAGATAGGAAAAAAAGAAGATAGTTTGCTGAGTTTCATCCTGTGCAGGTCATAATTTCAGCTGTTTAAGAAAGCTTCAGTACACAGAAAGTGGAGCTCTTTGGTATCTGATCTGGAACTGATCTGCAGGCTTTCTCTCCATCTTAAAAGGCATAATAACCCAGAGAGGGATGGGTGGTTAGGAGATAACATGAACTTGGGCCTACTGCAAGGATCCTGACTATACCCCTCCCCCCAAGTACATATAGTCTGAATTGAATCTGAATTCGGCAAGGAGCATCCCTATGCAAAGCCCCCAAACTGGGCTACATGTGGACCAAATCACCCAAATCTGTGGTAAATTTAGTCCAGGGGTGTTTTTCCACCGTCACTAGAAGTACCCATTAAGTACCGTACTTAATGGGTACTAATAGTGACAGTGGAAAAACACCCCTGAAGAAAACTGTTCTCACTATGGTTCGAGAGGCATGCTCACATTATTTTGGAGGCTGAGTTTGCACATGGGGAAACTCCCGAGTTATTAAGGGAGGGGATTGACGCTCACGTCATTAGAGGGAGGGTTTCACATCCTGTGCTCACCATTTCTGTTCTGTGTGTTGGAGATCACAACTGTTTGGGGATTTTTGGCAATAAATGGTGACTGAACAAAAACAAATCTCTTTCTGCAAGCATTATTCCACCCCCTTTCCCCGATTGCCAAATCAGCAAGACAAATAGAAGCTTTAGCACCCCAGTTTTACAGTGAAAGATGTGATTGCCATCCCACGAGTCTCTTTCTGTGACCATTATTTCACTCCCCCCTCCCTGATCGCCAAGACAGGCATGATCATTTAATTTAAATGGCTTAATTTAGCACACGAGCAGTAAACTGGTGTACTGGGTGGAGCGAGGTGCGCACCTACAGTAAACTGCCACCAAACCCCATAGCGGCTTTGCAGAATGATCTGGCAACTACAATATCACATTGTAGCCGAGTATTTTATGGCAACACGACTTGGAGGTTCACCTTGGGTCTTTCTGTATCACACGTTGGTCTGGGGCACAACTGTCCTATCAGAGCCTTAACCCTCTTCCTCTGCCCCGCTGGATCTACTGAGTAAGAGCCCCTTTTGCACTTCACCTCAGTGGGATACCATCCAACTGAATGGTTCAGAACAGGAATGGTGGTTAGCATTTGCACTGTGAGTGCTGGCATTGCTACAAACTTCCCTACTGGCTCTTGCAGTGTTGATGGCCTGTCGCAGTCTGTCCACATCACTAGCTACAGCAACTTCCATTACATGCTAGGGCATTGCTATGCCAATTGCAACACGGTACATGACTGTGCAGCTGCAACTGAACCACCTCAGCCCCATGCAATGTTCGTAGCAGGAAGTGGCATGAATGCTGCATCTGGGAGCTTACTGGGAGTATACTTTATGCTCCTGGTAAAGTGGTGGAACAGTTTCTACTGCTCGACATCTACAGAGAGAGCCTTCCATGCTCTGGGCACTCTGGGGTGGAGGAGATCCTGAAGGCTGCGTATACATTGTCTCAGAGCATGTGAGGCTGTCCCAATCAGGTAAATATGAAAGAGCCCTGTGTCAGTGCAGAAGAATAGGCTTGAAACAAAGGGCACCCTGGGATATCCAGAATGTTGAGCAACTTGAAGTTCTTCAAGATGCTCCATTAAAAGAAAGGAGCAGGCTGATCCTTGTGTTGTGTCATAGCAGAGAATGGCATTAAGACCTGAGATGGAAGAGACTGAAAACACTGACCAACCTCCCCCTGTGAAATGCTGTTGGTGTTGATGCTGAGTTTCCCCAAAATCTATCTGTGCTGCTTCTTGATGGAGTCAGTGTCACTGCCTGGTTTTCTTGTTGTTTGCTTTACCATTTTAATCTACTGATTTTATTTGGTTCCCTGCATGAAGCAGGGCATTGACTTCAATGGTCTAAGTGTCCACTTCCACCTCTCTAATTTTATTTCATTCTTATTACTGCTAATTGTCCTGGGGTTTATGGAGAAGGCTACACTTTAAATGTATTTCAGTGGGTGAACAATGTAATAGTCAAGTGCTGGGTCATTATGAGCCTTATTGCTTACCAGAAGGTGTTTCTTGGTGGTGGCTGGGTTAATGGAACAGGTGGGCTGGGGGAGGGACAAACACTGATTAGGACCCTTGTCTTTGATCCTGCCAAACCACATTTTGATCCATGGCAAAGGTGAACCCAGATGAAAGGCAGAGGTTGAATCAGAGCTCCACTCCTCATCTGCATCTTCATTGGTTATGTTTTGCCAGTCTGTACCTTCAGAAGAAAACCACTGGCATTCCCAAGGAAGAGCAAGTTGAGGTGCAGCTTCAAATATAGATGTATAGTGACATGACATTCATGGATGAAAGGTGTATCAATGATTACTAGAACGGATGCTTAGGTACTTCCTCCGGGTTGGAGAGACAGGCAGGCCATTTTCAGGAAGACTAGAGCAGGTGAAGTTTTTGCCTTCTGCTTGTGATGCCCAGAAGCCATTGGTGGGTTCTGGACTAGAGAAAGGGATGCTGTCCTAGTTGGGCCATGGCCTGATCCAGCAGGGCTCCTCTTATATTCTTATGTGCTGGTAACAGATTCAGGGACTTGTCAGGTATATACAGAGATGCTGCTCAGTCTGTTACAAGGCTACCAGCCAAATTTAGTGCGTGTTTGCTTCTTCTGTTATTCCTTCCGGGCACCAATAACTCTACACTTATTACCTAAACCATAGCAACATAGGAATGGTTACAGAGTCTTGGGATATTTGCACTGCAGTACCAAACTCCTTTGGTCTCTTGCCAATTAATACAATTGGAAACAGAAAAGCCACTTTCTCGGGAAACATTGCTTTCTGCTATCTTGATAGAAATCTCCACTGGAGGCTGAAAATTCCCCTCAATCTGGATTTTGCTGAGGAATGTAGCCTTTCTAGATGCATCTCTTCCCTGGCCCCGAGGGCCTCGGAGCGAGCAAGCCATCCATCTGCCAGCTCATAGCCCTGACGGAGACAGGCGCGACCTGACCTTCAACGTGGCAGAGTTTTATTATGTCGACTCTCTGCTTTATCAATTGCTCTTGCTTTTTTATGACTTCTCTGGGGTTTTATCACTGCTGCTGACTCACCTTGCAGTGAAAACGGGGATTAATATTTTAAGGGAATTATGTCATGTGGCTCCCCAGAGATCCCATATGATCGACCTTGGTGCCTTTCCTCCTGTCCCTCTTTGCTGGCTCAATGGGTTTCGAGTTCCCTCTATAGCTGCTCATTTCCTTCTATCCTTTGGCAGTCATTCTGGTGGTGGGATGGAGAATAAACAGCTTCAGCTTTGATGTTCTTCTGTGGTTTTCCTGTGGCAGCAAAGGAGAGTTTAGAGCCTTCCCTTGGATTTAGTTTGCTTCTTTCTACAACATTCCAGATTGTTGTCTTCAAGAGTTTTTACTGAGCTGACTCTCTAATATCACATAATGCATTTCCACTAACTCTTTCAGGGTTCCTCATTTCATCCAGAAGATGAGAAACATTGGCCCTTTCTGCATTTTCCTTAATTCTGGACCATGTTCTGGAATAAGGGCCTGCCCTCTGCTTGCTAGCATGGAACAGGACAAACTGGATGAAGTGGTGGACTGGGCTACAGCACCAGTATGACTGGGTTGCTTTTGCACTTGTCTTGCCATTCGCTGAATAGGAAAAGTGTGTGACAGACCATTGTGTACTAGTGTTTGCACTTAGGGATGCTGAAGCCCCATCTTCACGGCATCGTTATCTTGAATTCAAAATGATTTGAGTCCTCACAGTTCAGATGGCAGTTCAGCTTAACACGCTTCTTCCGTGTTAAACCACGTTATACCGTTTTGAAATAAATCCTGATTTCAACAGGTCTCACTCCGGAACGTGCCCTTGATACGTGTTTCATTTTTTACTGTGTGGACAGTATCGTTTTCTGGGATGAGATTCCGTGTCCAGGCTGTCCCGCCCCCAATCGCACTGAACCAATGGCTTGTCCGTATTCGAGGCATGTCATGTTTAGGATTCCCTCCCCCAATAGCTCGCTTCCAAAGAGTGATTCCATTGAAAGAATCCAGTCTCGAAACAGCCACTTCCTCCAAAGCTACACTGTAGCGATGTAGCTTAATAACAATGTTGCAGTTTGCGCAGTTCTGAACTTTAAAAAGGAAAGGAAAGGGGAGTCCCCGCGGAACTTTCCCAGCCCACTCTCCCCGCTCTCCGAGTTCCCTCCCAGCCCTGGGGGAAGAGTGAGCGAGGAGCCCCCTTTGCCCTCCCCCACGGTGGGCACGCTGAGCCCGCCCGCCCTCTCGCCCGCCTCTTGGCTCTCCTTTTCCCGCGGCGGCAGCGGGCAACGATGAGCCCCAGGGCGAAGCTGCCCGCGCCGCAGCGCCAGGATAGGTGGATGGGTGGATGGATGGATGGATGGATGGATGGATGGCGCGGCGGGCGCCGGAGCCGCCGGTGGGGGAGGCAGGGGTGGCCCGGGATGCGAGCGTGCTCCGGCCAGTGGGGCGAAAGGTGCCGAGAACGCGGCGGCAGCGGCGGCAGCAGCGGTGGAGTGGGGCAAAGCGGAGGCGGGCACCGAGGAGCCCCAGGGCGAAGCTGCCTGCGCCGCAGCACCAGGATGGGTGGATGGGTGGGTGGATGGATGGATGGATGGCTGCTGCTGCTGCTGCTGCTGCTGGTGGGAAGGGGGAGGGGAGAGAACGGGAATCCCCGGCGGAGCATGGATGACGCAAAGGGAAGGGAGGGTGGGATCCTGGGACGGAACACCAATGAGAGAGAGGGGGTGGGCAATGGGTGGGAGGACAGGGCTGCCGTCTGGACTCCCAGGATTGATTCCAATTTAAGGCTGAAATCGGAATGCCACTGAACCGGGTTAACTTGCAAGTTGTGTAAACAGGATTAACCCGGTTCACTTATTTCGGTTTCCTTAAACCAAATTAAGGCATCCCATGTGGATGCAGCCTGATAAAGGTTGCACTAAGCGCAACATGCCTGGAGACTTACCTTTGTCTGGGCACATGTCTGATCGCTGGCATCTTGGTTCCGGAGCCTGGTGTGACTGTATATGTGCCATTGCCAGCATTATGTGGCACCTCAGATGGCCCCTTGCACTGAAAATGGAGTGAATGGCCATGGGCTGGGTGCAACAGGTAAGCTTTCAGGTAAGGCTGGGTTGTGTGCACGCTTTCATGCACCACCGCTAGTTGACAATAGGTAAACATCTGGTAAAGCAGGAGACATTTCTAGGTTGTAAACGCCTCCTGCAAGTGCAGATGCACGTGCCCAGATGTTAACCTATCATGAATTACGGGGCCAAGTGAGAATTGGCCTCTGCTGTGAACCTTTTTAGAGAGGTCCATAACAGAGCCAGTACTCCTCTTCTGGACTATGGAGGGCATGTAGACAGCATGACCCCAGAGGCCAAAATATGCTGGGAGATCCTTTGCAGTAGCACTCCAGGAAATGCCACTGGAAATGCCACCAGAAGTGGCATGCCACCAAAAAGGGCCTTCCTGGAAACTGCAAAAGCTGGGAATGCTTCACAGTTTCTGCACTGTCTCTGAAGAAGCTTTGGAGGCAGTGGCAGAACCTGGAGCAAGACAAGTTTTCTGAATGCAGATGGTCATATCTCCAGCAGCGACCTGTCCCAGCACGGGATGGGTTGCTTGCTCCATGACAGGACACTCTGCCCTTTCATGGAAAAGGCTAACTGAGTGCAGAAAGGACCATTATCCCATCAATTCACTTTACAGATCCTATTATCAGCACAACCCATGTATGGTTGAATGTGAGCAATCGAGGCATGCCAGAATAATCAGAGTGAAAGGAGCCTCTCCTTTCACTAAACACTATTCACTATTCACCAGGCACAGCTGTTCAAATTTTAATACACCCACCTGCTGGTCCAGCTTTCTCAGCACCTCCAAATTTCATTCATCCTTTGTCATATGCCTTCCCAGGCTCCAGTAACCTATTGCTTTCATTGTTTTAATTCCACTAACGGTAATCTTATGCATATGTCATCAGAGAAAAGTGCTGTTGTATTTAAGTAGGCTTACTCCCACCTAAATTAAAAGTTGTGTTTCAAAAATCCATGTGGTGTCTGGACCTCTACTACAACAAAGATGGGGGGGGGAAGGGTCTAATAAAGAGGTGGGTGGAACCTAAACTGTAGACATGCCAAAAATTTGCAGAAGAAAGGCAGGGTTTATGGCTTAGAATCCCTCATTTATAACCCTGGTATAGCCTTGTTCTTAAATAGGTCATCAGACTGCATTTATGGTGTAAAAATACTTTAGGCTGGTCAAGACCCAGCACAACTGTGGGTGTTTGCACTTTGAATGCTGGAAGAGCTCCGTACTGGGCCAGCAGCATTAAAAATGTGAATGGTCAGGGCGAGGCAGGCCAGATCGCCATGGTAATGTCCAAGACAACATCTTGCATACACCCAAATATTGCCATGGAAATCAGGATGCCACACACAACTGTGCAGCTGCAGTCACCCTGCCATGCCTAGTCACCATGCTGCACCCAGAGGAGGTGTGGACGCAGCATCCAAGAGTGATCTAGCTGTTCCTGGTAAGTGTGTGGACTGTTTTTTTTTAGCAGTCCACCAACAGGGTGAGCCTGTAACTTCTGGGCTAGAGCTCACTTCAAGGAAAGTGAGAAGAGGCCCTATGTTTCACAGAGTAGACAAGAGTTAAAGTTGTGGTTAGAATCGACTTAAATGGATCCTGATCCCTGATTAAATGCTCACAATCTTATAGTTCCTCTGAGGTCATTCTACTACACTGTGTCCATTGATCCATCCATTGATGCACCTACAGTTTGCAGCAGGCTCCAGATGGCAGATCTTGGGGTTCTAGAGAAGATTCAAGTAAAACCTGCAAGTCTGACATCTACCCACAACTATTCTAAAGTCACACTGTGATGGTACACTACACAAGATTGATCCCAGTCTTTGGCTCATCCAAGGATATTTAAACTTCACTTTCTTTTAGGCCCCATCTGAGTGCTTTTGGCCAGAGTTTAATATTTTTTGGGGTCTACAGTCATCATGGATCCAACAGAATTAACAAAACATATCCATACAAATGTATAAAAACTAGACTTAAAAATATTTTATAACAGTGAGTGGATGAACGTGACATATATGAACTGAAATGAAGTGAGAACAATAATCTCACCTCTGGTTTATGAATTTATATCTCGTCCTTTGTGATGCGGTAACTGTTGAATATGCTGTCTATAGGCATTTTCAGTTGCAGCTAAGATTCTGAGTGCATGTTTTGTAAGTAGTCCCTCTGTTCTTTCCAGGAGTATGGCATAATTAATTATTTCTGATAATCTCCATAAAAAAACGTTCAAGAAATATAGGACTTAGTGTTTCCACGGCTCCTGTTGCATACAGGCAGAAGTGCTGGTGATAAGGGATTCCAAGAAAGTTTCCTGAGAAAGTGGCTTTTCTGTTTCCAATCAGCTCCATGGAACACTATGGCTCTATGGTGAAGCTGTTGCAATTTCTAGGTATTCAGCTCTGTCCCTCTATGAAGACATAACTGGGTCAAAATATTTGGCTGGTGAAATAGCCAGTTTGGTCTAGTGGTAAAGGAGCAGGACTCTTATATGGGAATACCGGGTTTGATTCCACACTCCTCCACGAAGCTAGCTGGGTGACCTTAAGTGAGACACAGCTCTCTTCTGAGCCCTCACAGTCCCACCTGCCTTACAAGGTGTCTGTTGTGGGGAGAAGAACAGAAGGTTTGTCATCCGCTTTAAGTCCCCTTAAATGGGCAAGAAAAGTGGGATTGAAAAGCCAAGTCTTCTCCTTCTCCTTCTAATGTGGAATGACATATTGCAGCAGGAGAGTTTTGATGGTCTGCTTTTTATGTGTTGGATGGTGGCTTGTACAGCTTTATCTAGAACTAGTGGGATTAAGAATTCAGCAGAGAGACCTAAATTTCTTTGTTGACAAATGTGCCAAATTGGTTTCCTGCAGCTATGTCTGATAGCAGCAACAGGAGCCAACCCTGGGATGGGGTGGTCCAGGGAGTCTGAGCCAGTAGCATAAGCTAAACATCCAAGCTTGCTGCATCATGGTTATCACTCCTATTTCTCAAGCGGAGAGCAGTTGCAGTGACACAGTTCGGGAGCCCCAGTATTTTCCGCAGGAATTATGAAGACACTTCCCCATTCATGGAAGCCATCTTGTTATCATAGTGGGATTCCACATAGTCTCTATGCAAAAATTTTAGCCTTGAAGACCTGTGGCCAGATTAGGTGCTGACGGTCGACACATTGTCAGCTTCAGAAGGGGTTGGGCTGGCGCCAAATTGATATTCTAGAGAAAAGCCTCCAGAATTATTATCATTTAAGGATGTACACAAACATTCAAAGTTTGTACAAATTCGTATGGATTTGTGCATTTCATTTTAATTGAATGATGGCCGCATTCAGATTGACATTTGAATGTGAAGCGAATGCTTTTGTGCATTCGTTTGATGCTTAATTACATCCGTGAATGTGGGGAGGCAGCAAAGCGGATTCAGAGTGGATTCAGAGTAGATTTGGAACATATTCAAGATGGATTCAGAGGGGATTCAGAAGTGTGACTGGCAGCAGGGATTCTAATCAAATTTATATAGTATTTGAAGAACATTCACAACAGATTTTAATCCTACCGCAATCAAAATGGCTCTGTTCACCTGAATGTGGATTTCCTTTACATTTGCTTTGAGGTGAAGTGACCGTGAAAAAAATTCAGGCACATCCCTATTATCACTTGTTGAACGGTATTCAATGTACACATCCGGGTATTTCAATGGCACAAAATACCTTGGAAGTGCCCAATTGCCACCAATGCCCACGTGTGGTTGTCTTTTTCAGCCCCCACAATGTTCAGTGGCCATGGTGATGATGGCAGCTCTGGCTACAAGGTAAGTTATAGCACTATTTTGGTAGAATCTACCACCAGAGTTGGGCTACCTTGAAGTAGCCTACAGTGGGATTTAGGGGAAATATAGGGGGCTATGATGAGGTTGCCACGGATACGGGCAGGCATAATGGCATTCTATATCCCCTCTTTGGACGAGGTCTTGGTTTGCCTCCTGTGGGCAAATTGCCTCTCCCACAGAGGTTTGTGTGTTTTGTCTATGCAGATCTATTCAGTTGCACATCTGCAAAAAGCCCGTTCTTGGCACACCTCCAAGCAGAGAGCTGACTTCATCCTGCTTTCCCCTGTGCATCCTTCTGCTTCATTTGATCTCTGGTTGTTCCACTTTTCCTTGTTGGGAAAGGGAAAACTAAGACATGTTGGGGCTGATTTTGGAGGGGAGAAGAGTACTTAGGGCATGTGACAGAGGCATCTTTGGCAGCTAGGATTCAAGATAAACATTTTTTTTGGTGTGGGGAGGGTTTTCACAAAGCTAATAACATGAACCTGTGTCTCCTGTTATGACCCTGAGTAGGAAGATGGAGAGGGAGATGAACACCTTAGCCAATCAAGGAAGGGAGGGAAGGATTTTTTAATATGGATGGAGGCTGCACATCTGCTCATTTTCACACTGGCATGTGAGAAAATGTTTAAAGTAGAAAGCCATCAACCAGCAGAGCCATGGGAGCAGGGATCTAGAGTGACTGAGTTAGGCCACAGTGGCCCAAATTTCTCTTTTCCAAAGATGCTTACTTGCTCACTTCTTCGCTCATTCACTCGTTCACGCATTCATTAGTTCATTCACTTATTTGTATGTTTGCTCATTCCATTCCATTTCTATTCTCTATACCTAATGTATGACATGTGAACCACATGGACCTTAACCCACAGCAGACCATTTTATGTGCACAGAGTGGTCCTACTGACCTGCCACCAGGATGAGCTGTAATATGTCAGGTTTTTTTGTGGCACCTGTTTCCTTGAGCTTCTATCCTGTTCCTCTTCTGTAGTCCCTGTAAAGTAGAGGTCAGTCTTCAAGGCAGTTTTGAGGCATAGTACATAAGTTCGCATTTCAATGTGATGCCCCACATTTCTTTTGAAAACTATTTGCTTCTTTGCTCAGGATTCCTACTGTCTCCTTTTCTTTACAAATTGCCTCTTATGTCTACTTAGCATCCTCCCTTTTCCTCCATTCCCTCTTCAAAAATCGTTTCTTTCAAAGATCTGTCTTTATGCTTCACTTTCCTTGCTCTTCTATCAAATGACTGATATTCCTTGTACCAGGCCCATCTCATCTCATTTTACAGGGTGGCCAATGCTTGACCTTGCTTCTCCAAGCAAAGTTTGTAATTAATCTGAACATTGAACTGCATGTTACCAAACTGGTTTGGCTTAACATTTTTCTTCCCTATTCCTATTCTCCAGGGTTGAGTCAACTACTTCTGCTCTGCACCACAAAACTGCATGTTACCAGCCCAAGTGAAGCAGAAGGCCAGGAAACCATTCCACAATTGGCATGCAATGAGGGTGTATTGTCATAAGGCTTAGTTGCACAGAGGTGATAACTGCATATATTTTGTGACCTTGGGTTTCCTTCTGAGCAGTAACTCTTTGTTCAATGGCTTATAGATACGATTGCCACATGAAATCAAGGTTATCTTCAGTAGCTGTGTTAGAGTGGGAACTTCAAATTGAGTTGTCTGAATTAGAAGCTACATTTGCTAGGGATGTGCATGAATTTTCAGCACATTTGAAATTCTATGAATTCACACAAATTTCAACATTCACAGGCAAATCAAAAGGGCCCTACCGTTTGCCTGCAAATGAAAAGGATCCAGCCTTTGTCAAAGCTTTGTAGAAGCTTCAATGACAGCCAGATCTGACCACTCCAGGGCTCCCCTCCTCAGGCTGTGCCCCATTACCTGCATATGTGGCCAAGGCCACCTCCTCCTCTGCCATTTGCATGCTGCTCCGAGGCTGAAGTAGACCTTCCAGAGGTGTGTGCACATATCCAGAAGGCCTACTTCAGTCTCAGAGCAGCATGGGAATGGTGATGGTGGCCCACCCCCAGCCACCTGTTCCCCCTTACGGCATTCAATTACACCATGGAGGCAATGCCCACATCCTCTGCAACCGTTTGTGTGCTGCTTCAAGGCCAAAGTAGGCCTCCCAGAGATGTCACAATCCCTGTATAGGGAGGTGTGTGCACTTCTCCAGAAGGGCTATTTTGGCCTTGGAGCAACATGCAATAGGAATCGCAGTGATGGCAGGTGAGTGAAGGATGAGGCTGGATGAGAAGGAAAGCACCTTCCCCGCATCAAATCGAATGGGGGAATTTAGCTTTGTGCACTTCCCTAACACTTGCTGAAATGTCCTCTTCTATTAAAGATATTGGAACCCTGACCTGGATTCTGTATGGCAACTCTATTTGTGATGGAGCTGGCTGCATTTTCATGTGGAGAAAAACATGTCACGTAATTCTCCATTCCTTCAGCACCTGCCATCCTATTCACTTACACAGTGATGTAACAAAGTCATCTTCTAACAACACCGAAAGTCTTTTATGGAGCTGATACAATGGCTCAGGATCTAGCAAAACCAGAACTGACAGGACCTGTCAATATTGTTCACAGTCAGAGTGCCTGATTGGCATTAGTTCTTTATGAGAACTCTGAAATAAAATTCTCACAGGTGGGAAAACAGAATGTTCAGTTGTTAGGCTGGTAGCATAATTATAGTCAGGCAAACAAATAGTTCAGCGTTAACAAATCCATGTTGCATGATATTGAAAATGCCTCCTAAAATGTGTAGTTGTTAACGCTAAATCAATATTTGCAATAAGAGAATCAGAGTTGAATTCATTCTGAACTATTCCTTTCACTTAGCATTGAAATGATACCTTGTAGCTGTTCTTCAAAGAAGCTAGGCCAGAGTCTATACAGTATTTATTAAACAAAACAAGTATTTTCTTCAATAAGCACCAACAAGGTAATAAAAGAAGCACACAGTACATCCTATCTCATACTTATCTCCTGATCAGCATAAAATAGAATCTCATTCCATAACATAAAAGAACATTGGTACCTTGACCATTAATAGATAAGAAAGTATAACACAGCGTACTAACCAATTCCTGTTGAAAGGAATGAAAGTATCAATGGCATTTTCTGCACTAATCTTTAAGGGCTGTGAAGTTCACTTCTGGGCCTCACTGGTGAGACCCCTGCCCCTGCTGGTGCACTCAGTCTGCATTAGATGAAGCCTAGTTCTGATCTGGGAGGCCTTCTTGGCACTGTCATTAGACCTGTTTAAGTAGATTTGTCTGTGGACCTGAAAGCCCGGGTCCAGACCACAGAGGCATGCGGAAGGCACACCTCCATCATCATGACTAGTGGAGGACCCATTTTTGTGGTATGAATGCACTCCCCAGAGGCCTTGAGGCTAGGAACCTAGTCCTTGTCCTTAGCCCATGGAAACTTTGGAGTCTGGCCCCCAAACTCATGTGAGCTTTGGGGCTAGGGTGGAGACTGGTCTTGACCTGTCATGCAAATGGCACTTTTCCCAGTCATACCTTTCCGTGGTCTGAACCTGTGGGCCTGGCTGGTCTGGACACAATGGTTCAGACCATGTAGAGATAAATATAGAAAAGGCTTAAATTCCTGTCTTGAAAATAACACTTCTTCTATGACCTTAGGGTGACTTCCATGCTTTGGCATCCCTGACAAGCACCTCATTAAGGAAGAAGCTTTTATCAGAACAATTTGCACCAGAACTAAAGGGTGATTCTGCACCGGCTAATATACCAGGTCAGCAAACATACTAAGCGTTTGTCTTCCACACTAGGCTGTGGAAGGCAGACTCCTAGTATGTTCAGTGGTCTGGTATTCCAACTGGTCTGGTATTGTATAGCGCACAATCACTGATAGGTCCTATGGCTAGTGTGGCCATGACTCTGGCTGGTAGAAACTGAAGTCCTTGAAAATGAACTTCCCCACATTTCAGCTCAGACAGAATATAATACAAAAAATCTAGATTTATAGACTCACCCACTTCTATCACCCAATTAAAACTGCAGCCTCCCTGAATTTTTCCCTGCATAAGGCTTCACTATAAACAGGAGTCGTGCTTATCAGACAAATTTATCTAACAGTCTTCTGTGAGGCTGTATCCATATGAGGTAAGTGGAGTGACACAGAAGCAACCAGGAGGTTGTTTTGTCATGTGCAGTCACATGTGCTCTACATTGATCTGAGGGTGTCTGTGAGACATTGTGAGGTGTGACCAGACATCGCTGGGATAATGTGCATTGGGGGGGGGGCTCAATTATGTGTTCCAGATGTTTCCACACTTGTATAAGAACTCAGTTTCAATTCTGATTTACTTGTTCTCACTCCTCATTTTTCCCATATTAGGCATGGGGAAACTGTACCTTTCTTTCTCCTCTCCTCACCAAATTCTCCTACCTGTGCTGACAGTGATGCAGTCTTCTCCTTCAAATACAGTGGTACCTCGACATACAAGTGCCCTGACATACAAGTGTTTTGAGATACATGCCACCGAGCGAGTGATATTTTGCTTTGAGATGAGAGCAAGATTTGAGATACGAGTATGTAAATACAGTACAGTACATAACAAAAACAACTGAGGTGGTGTTTTGGGAGCTGGAATGGATTAATGGGAAAATTGCTTTGAGATACGAGCGATTTGACATAAGAGCAAGGTTACGGAACGAATTAAACTCGTACGTCAAGGTACCACTGTATTGACTTCACAGGGGCAGAAAAATCAAACTCTACTCTCCATATTTCCGTGGTGCTGCATCAGAACATGGATCCCCTTAGTGGCATTACTGGTCGTTCACCATTGGTTTCTTCTGCCTCTCCAGCCTATATCCACCTAAGCATAAATTCAGTTCCATGTCTACCACTCAGTAAAACTTCTTGAAGGCCAGATCTCAATTTCTTTTCCTTTGTAATGGGCAAATCTTCTATTCAAAGCAGGATGCAACGGGGAGAGTTCAGTGAAAAGGGTGGAATATGTAAGGGGATCAGTATTTATGACAGTGAAGTAAGTGGTCAGCAGACTCCACCTTCCCTCCCTTCAAGACATCCATGATGTCATGCGTCCCACATGGAAGTTGTGTGGTGAAGAGGGCAAAGTTGATGGTGATATGTGTCACTCTATTGGCTTAATGGGACTGTGCCCCCAAACAGGCTCAGCTGAGGCACACCTCAATCAGTGTGCACCCCCACCCCATGGCCATTTACGAAGAAGACTAGTATGCTGTGCTGCTTGCACTAGTGCCACGGAAGCTCAGGGCTGTTTCTGTGCAAAAATCCTCTTTTAATGAAAGGAAATGTTGTTTCCCTTGTGCATCGCCGAAGGAAAAAGGAAGAAACATTCCGTCTGTCTCCTCCTACATCTACATCTACATCCTCCGGGAGGGCTGCTGCATGCATGCAGCCAATCCAGAAACAGTAACGGTTGTAGGAAATGCAGAAGCTGAGTGCAGCAGTGCTCCCAAAATTCTCATAAGTGGTAAATGTGAATATACTTGTTGACTTATTCCTGGGGGAAAATGCTTGAAAAGAAGGTGTTTTTTATTTTAGTGACGGTGTGGGTAGGACTTGCAGGAGTTCAGCCAACACTTAGACAAAGAAGCAGGTCTAAGAGAGGAATGGGGAAGCAAGAGGAGAATTCAGTTTCAAAACTCAGCTGGTTAAGACAAAGTGTTGAAATTTCAAACAAACTTCCCAGAAAATTTTCCTGAAAATTCCTGGAAAACATTCCTGGAAAAGAAATGTCAAAAAGCTAAGAGGACAGAGGTGGCTTTATTAGAGTGACATTGATGCGTATGGATGTGGAACTTGCGACTCATTGGCCATCCAGTCATTATTCAAAAATAATGAAGAAGTTCCAAGATAAGAGGTGGAAGAAAGGGACAGAGAATAGGCAAAAGCAAGCAGACTCCGCTAGTTTGAACAAGGCTTTTGCGGTTGCCTTGAGAAAAAGACGGATTCTCACAATGAGGTTGCTTTAAGGAAGGGAGGTATCTGCCGTGCTCAAGGCGTGTGAAACAACCAGAGCATGGCTCAGGATTTTAACAAAAGGAATAAAGAAGAGGATAACATTTTGCACTGTTTTGGGGGGAGCCATGACACATCTTGATCTTAATATGAGGAAGAAGACATATTAGAATCCGAGGAGATTCCATAGCTAAATACCTGATCAGCAAAATAAATGGTAACATCGTTAAGTGGGTATGAATACAAGCAGAGGAGAGGAGGGCTTGAGAGGACAGGTTTGTAGTTAATTTTGAGGCAGGATGACTCTCAAAAGTGAGAGATGCCGCATCCAGGTACATTTAAGAAAGCAGCTCCAAAGCAGCTTAGATGTGGTAGCATGCGGATGTTAGTGTTTCCATCCCACCTCTAATCCACACTGAAGGCCAAATAATGCCGTTTGGAAGTGTTTTTTCCCTTGGCCTTTAATTTGGACGACCGCGCTAGCATATAAATACTATCGCCTCTAAAGCTGTTTTTGAGCCACTTTTTTACTCTGTGAGGAGGTAAGTAGAGGGACAGAGGTATGGGACTGAGTGGAAATAGAGAAGGCAGGGACCCTTTCTGCGATTATCGGCTGTAGATCTGGATCAGTGAGTCTGGAATAACTGAACCCAGTGATCTGGAACATAGGGAGTCATGGGTTGGATCAGTGCCATTTGCGCCGATGGTGCTGATTTAGTCCATGCCTCCTGCAGCAGGGAAGCTCGCATGATCTTCACAGCTGCCTCTCCCTGCCTCTGATGGCTAGGAATGAAAGTCCTTAGCCTTGGGGATTGGGTGTGTGTGTTGTTGTTTTTCAGTGGTGCACTATGGAGTGCTGCTGAAAAGCAGCCCACAGTAGTCCTGGAAAACAGGACATGCTGTCTGCATGCCTCCTGTGTTCTGGAACAACACCTTTAGTCTTCTTGTAGACCAGATTAAACAAGCCTACCAGATATCCAGATTAAGAGCTGGGTTGTTGAGGGTGGGGGCAGAGTCTTTGTGATCCACATTAACGTGTGAATATGGAGGGTATGATCAGGAATAGGAGTCTCCTTAATCTGGATCTAAGGTAAGTGAGGAAGGGACCCATGATACAACCCATAAGGCTGGAGATGTAGTATATAAAGCAACTGGTACATAAATGCACTAGAAATCAAGAAGCTTGTGGAATCATTGGACGCAGGAGCATGGATAGACACAGGAGTTTGGGTTAGACAGATTTATGGATGACAGATGTATCAATGGCTACTAGAATGGATGCCTCAGTACATCTTTCTGGCTAGGGGGATGGGCAGGGTGCCTCTAGGACCAATTGCTGGGATTCGACAGCAGGAAAAGGTTTGCCCTTGTCTCTGCTTAAAATGCCCATGGACAGTTGGTGGGCCACTGTGTGAGAAAGGATGTTGGACTAGATGGGCTATGGCCTGATCCAGCAGGGCTTCTCTTATGTTCTTATGGATGTGGGAGGTGTGGGGACACTGGCCAATTTAGAGGAGAAAACAAGGAGACAAACATGAGGCTACAGTATCTAAAGCAATGGTTGCTTTTGTATAACCCTGTCCAGGCCCTACAGTCAACACTAGAGGTCTTCCTCTGTTTCCTGCCCCCTATCCTATAATAATGGATGTTATGAAGGTGCAACCAAAGATGAAACCAAGGACCCCTGTCTGTGGAGGTCTGTACCCAGGTAATTCCACCTGGCTTCTGAAAGAACATGTTTTGGACACCACCTGGAATCCTTTCTTTTCACTGGCATGAAAATATTTAATTTAAGGACTGATCACCTGGATTGGCTTCCCTACATGCCTGAAGTTGAGGGTTATCCCGTATTATTAAATTTTTGAGGGGTTACCTTCCTTCGCCTTCCATTTTGGTCTTACTCTGATCTTAAGAGCTTTATATTTCCCTTCTTTTTTATATAACAGCTTCATGAAAAAAAAAAAAAAAAAGCCATGAACAGATTTTAGGAACAGCAGTGGAAGAAAAGTCACCCTGGTTTTTAATTCCATCCCAAGATGTTCCATAGTCCCAGTCTGTGAACGAAAATAACAATCACAAAGAAGCAGTGAATGGAATACTCAAATTCAAGTCAAATCGAATATCCAAACATTCGATTTGCATGTTTAGAATCCGAATGGAACAAAATCCTATTCGAATTAAATGCATTCAAATCTATTTGTTCGAATGTTAGATTCAGATCTGAAGATACAAATGTTGACAACATTCGTATGTGTTATACGTATCTGTATGCATTTCGTATGCACCCCGTTTTATCCTGTATGCATTCCATTTTCGTCCCATACTATCAACGCAAATGCATACAGATACATATGAGATTCGTACAGATACGAATGTAATAGATACAAATCTGCACATTCGAATGTTTCAAATCATTTGAACAAATGTTTTGGAACATTCAAAATTCATGCAGATGTTTAAATTCGAATGTTTAGGCATTCAATTCAAATGTCCACATTCAATCGAATTTGATCCAGTTTCATTTGTTTAGAACATTTGTGCACATCCCTAGTTAGGGAATCAGGGTGTCTACATAGTAATTATGAACTTTGCTAATTATGCCTGGGCCTAGCATCGCTAATGTTCCTTTCCTGTATCTCCCTGTCCCAGGCATCATAAAGAGTGACTAAGAGGCTTGACTAGAAGGTGACAGCAACAACATTCCAATCAGGCTGGAATTAAATGGGGACAGTTGGTCAAAGGGTGTTTCTGCACAGGCCCTCAAGACCCCATTAAGCACCCGATAAGGACCTATATGTCACACATTTGCAAGGTACCTTCTGCACAGCAGGGCAGAATAGAGCCCTTTCAAGGACTCCACTTCCACACGGCCTAGCACAAGATCTGTCTGTAATGGGGTCTAGAGGCCACCCAATCCAGTTTTTGGGAAGACCTGAAAAA
>MTQE01002208.1:34371509-34384949 GCA_014337955.1 Aspidoscelis marmoratus
ATCCAGTTTTTGGGAAGACCTGAAAAATTAGGTCTTCAAACCGTTCCTGCAAAATCCAGATCAAAGGAGGATGCTTCTACACAGGGACAGGATAGAGAACAGATGTGGGCGGGACCGGAAGTCAACATGTCGAGCAAGGTGGCAGCACCACATTCCGGCTACGTAGTCCATCCCACAGTTGCTTAACATTAGACATGCGCCAAGTTACGTCTGATCCTTCTGGATATCGGTGCTGCGGCGTCCACATAGCAGCCGTGCGATGCGTTCCTCAGTAACCGTTCTCCCAATGCATGTGCAGATGTGTTAGGCCTCATTTGGATTCATCCCTATTTCAGATGGATTTTCCCAGGGGCAGATTCCAGAAATTCGGATTTCCTTAATCCAGATTTCAAGCGGTAAGTGTGGAAACACCCAAGTTTTATCTCTCAAATGTTTATTCATCCCTACCTTTTGACCATTAACTTATCAAGCCCATGAGTTTCTTCTGCCCCAGAACTGGCTGGCTGGTGACACTAGGAAAGAATCCTGACAATATGATAATGTCCTCTGGCAAGGGAATGTCTCTCTTCAGAAGAGCATCTGATAATGGAGGCTTTAGTGCTTATTCAGAGATTAGCTATCAAAGCAGAACTTTGTGCTTTTGATAAAGGACTTTACCTTTGGTCCTCATACGCACAAAAGTTCAAAACCCCGTGCAAGGAGGCTTGGATGACCCAAGTAAGTTTAAGGGACAGGTGGTGGAATCAGAAAGAATGCCAGATTTGTGCAATTTTTTTGTTCTCATTTTTAATTAACCTTGAACTGAAAGAGCCCTGCTCAGAGAACGTCTAATGCAAGGCTGCTTGTAGACAAAATGAACCACAGATTGCCACAGACCTGTGATACTGGGCCCAGATACATCTTTCAATCTGCATTTGATTCACTTTTATAATTGAAGAATCCATCTGCAAAGTGACAAGCAGTATTCTTTCCGCATTTTCCAACCCAGAAAAATCCACCTTTGAATTAGATAATATGGAAAGAAAACAACTTGTCATTTTGCTGATGTGTTCTACCTAGGGATGTGCTGAACTGAAGTTCATTGAAGCATGAACTGCTCTAGAGACTCAGGACTGACTGTCCCAGCTGTCTCCGACACCTTTATGCAACTCCCGAGGAGTCCTGCATAGTGTGGAGAACTCACCCATATTATAAAAGGCAGGGCTGTGATGTCTGCTGTGTGCATTGATGTGCACCCACATGATGCCGTTGTGCATGTGCAGAGAGCAGCAGTGCAGTGCAGTGCAGTGCAGTGCGGTGCGGTGCAGTGCGGTGCAGTGCGGTGTGGTGTATGCATGCATAATAATGTGTGTCAATATGCATCACAGCCCTGCCTACATAGAGAGCTATAATGCTCTCAGTCATGCTTCTGGAAAGTTTGTATGTTTCCTCACTGTGTGGACTCCTTGGAAGTCACAACTCTCGCTGCACAGTATATAGTAGGATCAAATTATTATTCCAATGTAGGAAGGGTGGTGAGAAATGACAACAAGACATCTCCTAACCAGGAAGTGCAGCTCAGAACTTGATTGGCTGCCTCAACCCATGTGACGGTGCACGCTGCCTCATCTCTCACAGCTCTGGTAGAAGAAACTACAGAGTTGCCTTCCAGTCAGGATGACCAGTCTTCCCTGTGCAGTGAGTTTACTGTGTTTTTTTAATTTAACTTTGGATTTATATAGCTAGTCAGGAGACAGTCAAGTTAAAAATGGATACAAAGAAATAAAAACCATTAAAAAAAATTAAACACAATGGCAGTCTAATTTTCTCAGTCATGCTCTGTTTCCTTTTTTTGATATCATTGATTATAGTGTGCTCCTGGATTGCCTGTGTGGGGTGGGAGTGGGAGGGTCGGTATCACGTTGGCTTGGTGCCTACCTGTGTGGATAATCCCAGACAATAGTACTGGGTATGGAGGTGAACGGATGTTTGTAACATTTGTATGACTTTGTATGAATAACAAAATTCATACAAAGCCCCAAAATTAAGTTATTTTGTTTAAAATACAAAGTGTGGCGAACACTGTATGTCCAGACGTTCAAAAGTGTCACCAAAGTGTGTTTTTTAGTAATGGTAAGTAGTTTAAGGGAGGGGCTAGTCAAGCTCTCCAGGAGGGAGTGTGAAATAGAATCCTGGCAGAGTCTCCACCAATCAGAGTGAAGCTAGCCAGCCAGGCCCATATTTAAGGGAGCCTGCGGGAACAGTTTGTGTTCTCTGCCTGGGGTTAACTGACCAGAGGGGGTTAACGAAGGAGGGAAACGGGCTCTAAGCTGTCCTGAGGGAAGCTGGGGAATAGAATCCTGAGTCATTAGTAAATATACGGTGATTAGAAAGTAAAAGAACTGAAATGGTTATACATTACTGATGCTGCTGGCATTAATCTGAATAGGATTGGAGTCCTTGGGCTGAGTGAGGAAGCTGGGACAGTTCAGTCAGAAGGGTGAATGGACCTGTGATTGACATAGTGAACTTACCTGTTTATTATTAAGAAAGCTGTACACAATAAACTTGTTTTCTTGTTATTTAAAGAAGCTTCAACTGAGTACTCTGTTTTCAAAGTGAGCCAAGTTAGGCCGGAGTTCTAAACAGATACTGTAACCCACTGCTGGCTAGGCAGAGTTGGGGGAGGAGCATTGGCGAGCAGCTATTGTTACCATAATATCAAGACTTAGAGACAGAAGGAAGAGAGACATTTTAAAAAGGGAAGTTCTGACATATCCTTGTTTAGGATATAAATACACGCTACCCAGAACAGTAAAGTAACTTAACCTGAAACGTTATAACAACCGGCCTTTACACATGCATGAATAGAATATATTCGTACATGGACATCTGTAGAAATAGTTCAGGCATTCGTTAAACTGGGTACGTGGAAAAGTGGCTGCACCAGACATCTGCAACAGATCTAGAGTGCGTTTGACATGGATTGAGAGTGTATTAAAAGTGAATTCAGATCAGATTTGATGCTTTCAGAGTGGATTTGTTAGGGGATATGAATTGAATATGTATTTATTCCTATCAGATATTTGTACAAATTCTTACAAATACATTTGTATCAAATAGAATTTTACCACATTCAAAAGTGTCTATTCATACGAATACGAATATTTGAACATTCGATTCATTACAAATCAAATGTCAAAAAACACATTTGTGCATCTTACCACACAATTACTTCAGGGAGTAATTGTGAGGAGAAGCGGCATATAATTATTTTAAACAAATAAACACTTCATGGGTAGATGAGCTCGTTTAATCATTTTGGTGCATTTCTGTATTTTTCTGCCCTCCACCCATCTTTCCTGGAGAGAGAGAGACACAGGCCAAAGTGCCATGGGCTCCCATGTAGGGAGTGAAAGCCATTAGGACCAAAACGCAGAATCTAGCCCAATTCAGATTGATCCGTTTGACGGTGGATCCTTAAGCACCCAAAGTTTTCATAAGAAGACCAAATCTTAGTGGCTCACTGACTCCAACGACAGTATATGGAGAGAGGCATCATTGCCAGAATGAAGGACTGAGCCCGTGAAACATGAACGTGATGACGCAGCATACGAGGCTGGGAAGTGATTGCTTTGACGGTTGGGAAGCCCTGAAGAAGCTAAAGGCACTGTCTCCAGCAAAGCCTCGAGCACCCCAGCAGTGAGTCTGAGGTGTGGAGTTTCCACATTTGGCGATGTGAAGAGCTCCCCTGAGGCATCTGGGGGAAAGGGTGTGAAATTGCGTTTCTATGCAAGTGCTTCACCTGCTACTTTCTCAGTTAGAAGCCCTTGTGGGGCAAATGTGGATACAAGGAAATGCCTGGCAATACTTGCGCAGAGGCAACTGTCCCCGGACATCTCCCATTGTGGCTGTGGAGCGATGGCCAACGTTCTCAGAGAATGTGTGATGAGGAAGATATCCACCACTTGAGTGAAAAGTTTCAAGTGCAAACTGTTTCGTCTCCAGGCCAATATCCCATGATATCCACATGAGGTGTCTTCACCGAAATGGCGCTGGGGTGAGTTTTCCTCGCCTACTACCCATGCATGTGCAGCACTAGAACAGGGGCAGGAAGCTTGGGCAAGTGTTTAGTGCCTTCCACTAGGAGTTTGGCAAAGAGAGGGCAGATTTTTGGCTGCTGACTTGGATGGTTTTCAATCTGGCCTGAAAATTGGTCTGTGCAGCTGAGGACTGTGGAGGTGCGTCTGAAATGGCTCCTGCTTTGCATCTTTAGGGAGGGCTGTGGATTTTCAGTATGAGATGGGGTTTGTGTCCTTTGTTTCTTTACCACATTTCTGTCTTTCCCTATAGCTCAAGGTCTCAGGCCAGGTTACAGCAATTAAAATTCCTAACAACAACAACCACAAACAGGTAAAAACAGTGTAGTACCCAGACTCGTCTTTAGCCAAAGTCCCAAGTGAAGAGACGCAGCTTTACCAATCTGAAATACAAAAGCAAATAATAATGTATCAAAACTGGGAACTTTTCAACCTGAATGGTCCCTGGTCTTAGAGAAGGGAATTCTGGGACTGGGCACTGAAGCTCCATTCTTCCTCTTTTTTTCTTTTCTTTTTTGTGATCCCTTACTTAAAGGGCATTGTAAACTTACTTGGCTAATCTAGATGCTATTCCACTTATCTTGAAGAGATCATTTAGACCAGCGGTTCTCAACCTTCCTAATGCTGCGACCCCTTAATGGAGTTCCTCATGTTGTGGAGACCCCCAACCATGGGGGTAGAGCAGCTGGGAAGTGGGAGGGAAGGGCGGCGGGAGACCTGTCGCGACCCCTCTGAAAGGGTAGTTCGACCCCCAAAGGGGTCACGACCCCCAGGTTGAGAACCACTGATTTAGACTGATGTGACTTAGGTTATAATCCTCCATGCCCATGCTTATGTTTGAATCATGAGTATGGCTGAGCAGACGTTCTTTTAGTGTTCAGTTCAGGACTTGCACATGTGCACGAATGGGGTTTTAATTTTTTTTTTTATTTCTGTAGAATCAAATGCAAGGAAATTCATATTTGTTTGAACAGATACCCTTCGAATGTGGTAGGATTCATATTTGATATGATTATTCAGTCCCATATGAATCCCATAAGAAGCTTCATAGGGCTGTATCAAAACATTCCATTTGAATTTGGATGTCAGTCTTCAAATATGCCAACGTTTGATTCGAATTCGAATGACCAAATTCAGCCAAATTTGTATGAATTTTGAATGTTACAAATTTTCGTGCACACCCCTATTCATGACTGGCTTCATGGCAGTGACTTTGGGAAGCAGTAGCTTTATAGATCAGGAGTGATGACCCCTTTTGAATTCCGGTTATATGGCTATGCCAACACCAGACCACAAGGTGGCACTGTATAGCCTTCTATCTATTGGGCAAGCAGTCCTTTCGTCTGTTATGAGCAAGCTGGTGGGGCCAGTGTGCTTTCCTTGAAGGGAACAGCTTAAAACCACAAATGAAGGACATAAGAATTGGAGCACTGGATGCTGTATGGGGGACTGGAGAAGCTTCCCTTTGCCTTAAGGAGCACAAATAGTGAAAGAAATGTATTCATTTCCATGTTGTCCAGATATACAGCATAAGCCAATCTGGTGAGGCACTGGAGACAGGCGTGGCTAGTCCAAAAGCCCAAAGAGGAAGACCCCTTGCACCTGGGAGACCAGACTTGAGCCACCCCAATGCCTGACAAATTTGATCTAACCTTAAGCCTCTTTCAACTGCCCTGAAACTGCCTTATTGGGGAAGCTGACTTCTAGCCACCGGCCATGAACTGAGTTGAAGTGCAGACATGTGACCAAACTTGGGGCCATGGACTGAATGTGTGGTGGACCTCCAATTGCACGTCTGCTCTGTAGCTGTGATTCTGTCCATATATGGAGTTTCTGCTGGGTCAACTTTTATTTTGGACCATGTTCCTGCTTGGATCCCCCCCCACACACACACACACTGAGGATGCTACCTTTGATCCCATTCTCCTTTTCTTCTCTCCATAATCTAGGAACAGCTAATTTGAACCTGAAGCTACACTTCCTACTTAAATGTAAATCCTTCTATGCGTGGTGAGACTGTGGTTCTACCACACTCCTGTTATGACTAGAACTGCTTATTGCTTCTGTTGGCTGTGCTTATTTCTACTTGTCCTGTTCTTTGCCAAACTCAACAGGTACTTGCTGACACTAATATCACAGTTCAAAGACATAACTGGTCCCCAGTTTAGGCCTGCATTTGCCACCATCCTGCCTTGGGGAGGGAAGCACATGAACTACCATGGGAATGATAGAGTGTTGGCCATTCAGTCGAGCCCCTGTGACAGAAGAAGAAGAGTTGAAGAGTTGGCTTTTCTACCCCTCTTTTCTCATCCATTTAAGGGGACTCAAAGCAGCTGACAAAGCTTTCTATTCTCCTCACAGCAGAACACCCTGTGAGGCAGGTGGGGCTGTGAGAGCTCAGAAGAGACCTGTGACTAGCCCAGGGTTACCCAGCTGGCTTTCTGGAGGAGTGTGGAATCAAACCCAGTATTCCCAGATAAGAGTCCAGCTCCCTAATCACTAAACCAAACTGGCTCACAGCAAGCGCAATGCTGCTGTGAGTGGAATTCTACTCACAGCAGGGAGGATTCTGGCTGCAATTCTTTTGGGGACGAGAACCATGCCAGAGCTCTGGGTCTACATCAGTGATTCTAGCCAAGATTTCAGTGTTGGGATTGTTTTGCTTCTGTTGGGTATCACTGAGTTATAACTGGCTCCTGGTGGACTGCATGGGTCCCTTCATGGACCCCTCAGTGTCATATTCTTGACAGAGACACAGAAGTGGTTTACCATTGTGTATTTCTGAGGAAAGCCTGGGGATCATACCAGCAACGCTCTGCTTTCCAGGCAGTTTGCTTTACCATCGAGCTGGAGCCACTCTGTAAGTAAGAACTATTCTGGAATATTTTCAGTTGGCTTACTGGTACTTTGCTCTTGTTGCAGGCTGGGGAAAGTCCATGAGCTGGATGGGAGCAGAAAGGTCTGGATGCCTTGTCCCTCCTCCTCTTCCCAAAGAGGGCCTAAAATGGCTGTGTGGATGAAGCCTGAGTCTGCGTCCCCATGTTAAGAACACTCTGAGGTGAATGTGAGTTCACCTCGAGAGAGTCCCCATGCAAAGCCCTAATTCAGGCTACATGAAGGACAAAATCCCAAAAACCCAGGTAGAACCCCCTTTTATAACTGTTCTCACCCCGAATTAGGGAGCAAGAACGGGTTATCCTGGGGGCATGGGGACACTCCCGGGTTACGATCGCAGTATTAGTGGGCGGGGTTTCGCTGTCCCTGCCGCTAATGCTGCGATCGCAACTGTCCCCCCGTGCCTGAGCGTGCAGTCACCAAGGTAAGGGTTTGCTTTACCCCAAATGACTGCCTGACAGCTTCCCTGCAGTCTGCTGAGCAGCTGTCAGGCGGGTATAGGGGCTGCCATGCACATGAGCAGAGCTCCGGTAAAATGATTATAACAGCAGCGGCTGTTTTAATAATTTTACCAGATCTCTGCTTGTACTCTTGACAGCTCCTATACGCGCCTGACAGCTGCTCATCTGACTGCAGGGAAACTGTCACGTGATCGTTTGGGGTAAAGCAAGCCCTTACCTGGGTGACTGCGCACTTTGGCAAGGGTGGTAGTGGAGAAAACTGCAGCATCCCAATGCAGGGATTTACCACGGTTTTCATGGGGACAGGCAGGTTCAGTATGAACCCTCCCTGTCCTCCATTACCATGGGGACTCCTTAATGCAAATTAAGGTTCACTTTAAGGCTGACCCGAATCCACTATGAGGCATTGGCAGCCTCATGGGGACGAGCCCTGAGACAAGAAAGAGCCATAGTGCAGCAAAGAGTAATATTGGATAAGCACAGCTAAAAGGTTAGCATGGAGGTGTCCTAAAAGAGGCCATTTGTAGTACAGCTTAACTGGCATCCGGACATCACTTATTTATTCCACTATATTCAGATATTCTGGAATAAAGCATGGATATTCCAGAATATCCATGCTATATTCCAGATTATCCAAATATAGTGGAATAAGTAAGAGATGTCTGGATTCGGCCTGGGTTTCAACTCAACCCAGGATCTGTTGTTTTCCCAAGGGCAACATAACCATAACCATAACCATAACCATAACCATAACCATAACCATAACCATAACCATAACAATAATAATAATAATAATAATAATAATAATAATAATAATAATAATAATAATAATAATAATAATAATAATAATAATAATAATAATAATAATAATAATAATAATAATGTGGAGAACATTATAAAGTGGAGAACATTTAGATCGTAAGGAAAAAAACATGTTTGTCTGTCATATTCACATGTTATTACATTTTTAGTAGCAGCTCACTTAATTCTTTATGGGATACCTTTCCTATTCATTTCTATGATTTCTCATGAGTTCCTAGGACAACTTTGATCAATCTGTTTCAAAATCATAAGAACATAAGAACATAAGAGAAGCCTTGCTGGATCAGGCCACAGCCCATCTAGTCCAGCATCCTGTTGCACACAGTGGCCCACCAAATGCTCATGGGCATCTCAAGCAGAGACAAGGACAAACCTTCTCCTGCTCTCGAGTCCCAGCAGATGGCCCTAGAAGCGCCCAATTTCCCCCCCCCTCAGCCTGAAAGATGCACCTAGGCATTCGTTCTAGTAGCCATTGATCAAAGCAAACCATTAAGAATAACCATGTACATCAAGGCTATGTTCACACCCAAGTTTTAATTCAGTTTCAGTCCACTTTCAGAGTGACAGAACACATCAGCACAGTGGCTAGTCATTTTCTTTTCACTTTATCTAAACCAAAGGTGAATTTTCCACGTTAGCTAATGCCATAAGAAAACAGCTTGTCACTTTGCTGAAAGGGGACTGAAGCTGGATTAAAACTTAGGTGTGAACGCAGTCCAAAACAGATTTAAGAATAACCACCTTGCCACCATCTGAGTATTTTGAATCTAACTGGTCACCATGGAGACCTAAACAGAGCCATGCCTTGCTGTGTGCCCATGTGCCTATACTACACATTTATATTTGCCCCAGGGTGCTTGCCTATATCTTTGCTGTGCCCTTCCTGCACTTGGGCAAACCTCCTATGCTGACCTAAAACGTATTTGCTTCTATGATCATGCTCAAAATCAGATGTTTGCAAGGATGAGCACTGGTAGATCTGATGCTTTCAGGTGGCACAGGGAAGTGTTGGCTCATGAGAGAATTCTGGCATTTCCCTGCAACATTGGGCTACAGGACTAGCAAAATCACCCTCGGCACAGACCATGCCTGCCTCTTTTCTTCTGTTATTTCTGCCCATGCAGCTTGCTCTCAAAAATTCAGTCCAGCACTGTGTCAAGATCCCAGATTCCTGATTCTCCTGCAGCATGATGCCACTGTGGAGATATCAAACTTTGATACTGGCCTTGTCCTCTGGTCTGCACTGTCCTTCATATTAATGATAATGCCACTAAGCTAAGCATTAGTCTGTCCATTGCTGTGAGCTTTCTATATCTTTGGAAAGAGGGAGGCTGACCGGAAGGATTGCACATACATTTGTTGTATCCATGAATGACTGGCTCCCATCTGATGTTATTCATGTGGAAGTGGCCATGTACATTTCTGAAGCACCAGACATCCCCCTCCCCAATATGTCTGTCCACTTGAATGTCAGAGTGAGCCTTGAATTGTTCCTTCGTCTATAAATCTGTCCTAAGCACCAGTCTTGCAGCGCTGAGTTCTCAAATCTAGCTTTCCTTTTGCTCAGGTTTCCTTCCACATTCAACTGCACATCCAAGATATTGACTCATAGCGCAAAGACTGGCACCATCCAGGCTCTGTGCTCAGCCAGCCGAGGGGTATCTCCCACTCAAGGTTATGCCCTGGCAAACAGGAAAGACCTGACTCAGCAGCAGTTCTGCTTTTGTTCTCTGCCAGCAGCCTTACAGCTCAGAAGGATATTTTTGACATCTTTTCTCCTATTTATAATATTTATGATGCTCTTCCATGAAGCAGATCGGAGCACTGTTTGTTCCTTTCCTAATAGGGCCAAGAAGCAATGGATGCTAAGAAATATCAGCTTGTTCAGGGCTACAGAACTCACAGAATCCAATGCCCTTTCTGCACTGGGATTGGATGTGGACTATTTCCCAGAATAGGGCCTTGCTGTCTGCAAGATGGTGCAGACTACAATAGGCCCCAGACAGGATCTGCCATATTCCGCACTACCATGGAAATGAAAGGTCCTTGTTCCAGGATATAATTGGGGCTAAGGCCAAGTGCATTCAGTAGGATTCAGTAGACTGTCCCTCCTTGAGCACCCTGTGAGGCAACCAATTTGACAGACTGATAGCTCTCACTGTCGTTAAGTTATCCCTAATGTCTCCATGTGCTTCACTAAAGTTTCATCCCATTGACTCTAGTTCAATCCTCTGGGCAAAGTGAGAATAAATGTTATCCCCCTCTAGTGAGATAGTGCAGCCTCAAATATCTGAAAGTACCCCTCTCCATCTATGAAAGTTCAACATATTCAGATCCTTTAAACGTTCTGCATAGATTTTCTTCCCAGACCTCCCACCATCTTGCTCCAATTTCTTTTTAAAATTGGGATGCCCAAATGAGGCTTGAACAATGCAGAGAAGAGTGGGATAATCACCTCATGTGACCAGGACTCTATGCTCCTCCTTAATGCATCCCAGGATGGCCTTTATCCTCTTCACACTTGTGTTGTACAGCTGTTGCATGTTCAGCCAGGTCCTTTCCACATGGATTGCTGGGGCAGTTTTGCCTCATTCTGTACATGTTTCTTTCATTTCTCTTACCAAAATATAGGGTGTTACATTTCTCCCTGTTAAGATCTTTTACATTTCTGCTTCTCCAGATCTTCTTTAAATCTTCTCCTTCTCTTCCAAAGAACTAGTCACCTCTCCTAGATTGGTATCATCTACAGATTTGACCAGCATCCCCTCAACTCCCTCATGCAGGCTATAACAACACAAGGGGTTCGGCCACACACACCCCTTGGAACTACCTTCCAGGCAGATGTGAAGCCATTTGTGACGATCCTTTGGGGGTGATCATTAAGCCAGTTATGGACCCCCTATTGGTTGTCCATCAAACTCATATTTGACCATTTTATTAATGGGGGTATTACGAGAAACTTTCTTGAATGCCTCACTGAGGTCAAGATACATTATATCTATGACATTTCCTGATCAACCAAGCTAATAATTATATCATAAACAGAGATAAGGTTAATCTGGAATGCCTTGTTTGCGACAAATGTATGTTGACTCCTGTTAATGATTACATTCCTATCTGAGGGCTCATGCTGTTTAACGCTCTGCTTGAAAACCTTGCCCAGTATGGATGCCCAGGCTCAGAGGGGTAACATCTGTCCTCTTCTAGGCTTCTGAGACCTCTCCCACTCTCCAGGAATTCTCGAAGATTGAAGAAAGTGGTTCTGTACTTGCCTCTTGCTATTTCCTTCAATACTCCATTGAAGAGACTTGAACTCATTTAGATTAGCTAAATATTCTCTCACCTTCCCTAGTCTATCCTGAGCTTCAGTTCAGTTCCTCTCCCACTGGCACAATGAGTTGTTACCTCGAACTTTGTTTCTCCATTCAGTAAACAACACAAGACCTGCATGAACATTTAAATTCTAAGGTTTCCATCCCTACTTTCAATGTAGCATGACAATGTATTTATTGACAGCCATTTATATTCTTCCTTTCTTCTGACACGGAACCCAAGGCAGTATATTTGCGGTTCCAAGGATGTCTCCCATTCATGTACTGACCATATTGTGCAAAACAAAACCCTTATTTATTTGAAACATTCCTATCCTCCTTTACGATGATGTCTTGAAGCAGTCTGCACAAACAATGAAAACAAATATAACAATATTAAAAACATTTTTAATACCGTGGGCAGATTGAGAGAACAGAACAAATAAACATTGACTCAGAGAGAAGAAATAAACTTTTAGTAGGTGAAATAGTAGGTGGCTCCTGAATGTCAAAGAGTGTTCCAAGAGCATATCAAAACTCAGGTGCTGCCACCACAGAGAAGGCCCAACTGTGAGTGCCTGTAAGGTGATGCCTAGTAATTTGTAACAACTGCAGCAGGGGCCATCCTGGATGATCAAGATTCAGGGTTTATCTTGCCAGCACTGGGGTGAGTCCAGCAGACAGCCCCATGTCATGTTGGAGTGCTGCTGATTTATCACCCTTCAAATTCAGACTAAAGAGAGTGGAGGAATCCCTCCACTCTACGGATATGCACGAATGGTTATTTTATATTCAACTCATGCCAAATCAAACACAAGAAAATTTGTATTTGTTCTAACAGATTCCTTTCAAATGTTGTTGGATTCGTATTTGATACAAATGTTCAATCCAATACAAATCCCATACGAAGCTTCATATGAAGCTTCGTACGAATGTAGCAAAACATTCTATTCGAATTCTGATGTCAATATTTGAACGTGCCAACATTCAATTCAAATTCGAATGTCTGAATTCATACAAATTTTGAATGTTACGAATATTCATACACATCCCTATTCCACTCTTTCAATGTGCTGGCATGTCGCTGGATGGTCAGACATGTGGTGGGTGCCTTTGAAGCAGGACCAGAATGCACTTTTGGGAACTCATTGTGTGCATTAGGAAGGAAGGAAGGAAGGAAGGAAGGAAGGAAGGAAGGAAGGAAGGAAGGAAGGAAGGAAGGAAGGAAGGAAGGAAGGAAGGAAGGAAGGAAGGAAGGAAGGAATTTTGAGAAGTTCAACCTGGCCCTGTGCCTGCACTACTCTGGCAGCCCATGTTTCAAGGCAAAGGCAGCATTCTTTAAAGAGCTGATATGTCCCCATGCTGCCTAGAGACGCCCTGTAATGCATGTCCTGCCAGTGTTTTGCTTTGCTCAGAATACACCAGGAAACCTTCTATGCCATTTCCCCCTGTTGCCCATTTTTTGTCTGGCTTGGGGATGTGTGCTCAGTTCTCTTCTCCCCACACACAATCGTACTCACGTCTCCCAGATTCCCTGACACCTTCCGCAAGAAGCTAGGCACCTTCCCCCGATGCCAGACGAACCTATTTGCTAACTCTGGATCCTCCCCACTGTTCTGTGTCAGCCCATGCTGTGACACCGTCTCTGCAATCCCATAAGAGCCTTGGCATATTGAAGTCAAAGCCGCAGAGTTCTGCCACAATCTCACACCTCCTGGGCTGCACGGCAGGGACCCCCCAAATAACAGGCACACTAACACTTATCTGTTTTTAAATGGGCTTTATTCTCTCCCAAGCTTAAATCTTCTTGCCCTTGCCATTTAAAGAAACACCAACAACACTGTGTCATTTCTCCAGCACAGTTTTTTTTTT
>MTQE01002208.1:34391100-34420459 GCA_014337955.1 Aspidoscelis marmoratus
CTAAGATCTTTCAGCACTGCCCCCAGTGTGCCAAGAACCACTGGGACCACGTTTGCTGGTTTATGCCAGTCGCTGCAGTTCTATTTTCAGGTCTTTATATCTGGTAAGTTTTTCTAACTGTTTTTCATCAATTCTGCTGTTGTCTGGAATAGCAATGTCAACAATAAACACTTTGAATCTTTCTCCATGATTGTGATGTCTGAGTTATTATTTATTCCAGTGTTGTTGTTGTTGTTGTTGTTGTTGTTGTTGTTAGTAGTAGTAGTAGTAGTAGTAGTAGTAGTAGTAGTAGTAGTAGTAGTAGTAGTGGTGGTGGTGGTGGTGGTGGTGGTGGTGGTGGTGGTGGTGGTGGTAGTAGTAGTAGTAGTAGTAGTAAAAAGTCATGAATTTTGGCAGCAGGTTAAAAACTGTGTTGTGATCCAGACCCAATTCACAGGCTGGTGTACCTCTTTTCTCTGGCATTTTGTACAACAGCAGCATCTCTACTGCACTTAACAATTGTGAGCTGTTCTCCACCTGGATAATAATGCTATATAAGTCTGGCCACCCACTGAAGGAAGCTTGTTGTTGCTGCTGTTGTTAACTGCGCTCATAAACGAAACAGTTGGCCTGCCTAAGATAATGATCATGCCATGATCCTTGAAAGGTTGGAGAAACCAGTATCCCTAATTCTGGACCATCCTGGACTAGATAAACGGATTGTCTATCACAGTACAAGGTACCTTCCACTTTGTGGGTTAGGCACGATCACTCAGATTTCTAATCAGGTGTCAGGAAGATATTGTTTCCCATGATGAAGAGGAAAATGCTCTTTCCCAAGAGCTACTAATTGATTTTTCTCTCCTGAGTTTCTCATTTCACCCCTACTGTGGTTGAGCAGACACCTAGTTTGGGAGGGGAGGAAACTACCCAGCATTGTCTCTGCTTTAGAAAAGAATCAGAGACTATGTCCCTGACTGGCAGATCCTGAAATTACTGATAAACACTCATTGGCCACTGGAGCCTGGTGAATTGCCAGTCATGCAACCCCAGTGGATTTCTTCCTTGTCAGCATCATTTTTCTTGATGACAAGGTGTTTGAGAGGAGATGGGTTAGGGCTTAGCTTTTGTGCAACTTTCCTCCCTTTTCCATGCATCACTCATTCTAAATGATCTCTGCCTTAAGAACAGATGAGAGGGAAATCGGAATGAATATCTACATTGTTCTTTCTGATTCATTATCCAGAGGGCTGAGGTTGCAGTTAGAGATGCCTGACAAGAGATCCAATGGTTAGCATTTGAAGTGGATGTCCCATAGCAACAAACTAGCCCCCTTTTTAAAGGCACTCAGTATGAGAAGGAGCTACTAGGGATGAGCACAAATGTTCTTACCATTCGAAATTCGATTGGATGTGGACATTTGAATTCGAATTGAATGTCTTCACCTTTGAATTTAAACATTCGAATGAATTTTGAATGTCCCAAAACATTTGTTCAGATGATTCGAATGTACAGATGCATACGTATTACATATGTATCTGTATAAATATCATAGGATCTGTATGCATTTGTGCTTATAATATGGAATGAAAACAGGATACATACAGGATAAAACAGGATGCATTGAAATGTTTACAGATTTTTGTTGCGTTCAGATTTTAAGCATTAGAATTGAATTGCATGTTTTGACATTCGATTTGACCCAAATTCGAATTTTAAAAAAAATTGTGCACATCCTTCAGAGCTACCCTCCACACCCATTTTGTATCTGTACAGTGGAAATTGACTGCCCTCATCAAAGAGAGCTGTTCCCAGCAGGAATGAACAGTTTGACTGGGCGTCCCCATGGTGAGGATACTGCGAGGCGATCATGAGCCTGCCTCACAAGAGTCCCCATGCAAAGCCCTAATGCGGGCTGCATGAGGGACAAAATCCTCTAAACTGAAGTAAAAAAAACCCACTTGATAACTGTTCTCACCCCGAATTACAGGGCAAGAACGGATTATCCTGGGGGCATGGGGACACTTCCAGGTTACGATTGCAGCATTAACAGGTGAGGTTTCACTTTACCTATTAAGCCCAGGTAAGCCTGACAGCTGGCCTGCAATCAGCTGAACAACTGTCAGGGGTTTATAGCAGCTCTCATGTGCACAAGCGAAGTTCCGCCAATGATTAACAGAGTGATGTGAACATGGAGCTAATTAATATGCACCTCTTTCCAAGGCTGGAGGTAACAGGCAGCTCTGGGGCTTGGAAAGAGGTGCATATTAATTAGCTCCTTGCCTGAGTCTCTCTTCATTAGTGAAGCTCTGCTTGCATGCATGAGAGCTGCTATAGCCCCCTGAGACTTGCTCAGCTGATTGCAGGGCAGCTGTCAGGCTTACCTGGGTGATTAAGTGCTCAGGTAAGAGGGGTGGAGAAAACAGCAGCATGCCAATGAAGGGATTTACTATGGTTTTCATGGGGACAGGTAGGTTAACCTTGAATCTGCCCTGTCCTCCATTGCCATGGGGACTCCTTAATGTGAATCTTAATTTGCATTAAGGCTGCCCCAAAGCCACAGTGCATCAGGGGCAGCCCCATGAGGATGCGCCCTGAATTTTGTAAAACACTTTGTGACTCTTTCTGCACTTACTTGCTAATCCGGATCAAGGAGCTGCTATGAACACATTGTCTGCATGGGAATCTGGATGAAGGATCTGCTAAGGACATATCATATGTATGGGAGTAGAGTAGATCCAGATCAGAACTGTAGATAAATCTGGTCTACATCCGTGCTTGCACTAGCACACATTTGCTCTTCTAAAGCCCACTCAATGCAGATCCCTTTGCCTGTGGTTGATCCAGATCTAGCTAATTTGGATCTAGCTAATCCGGATCTAGGTAATCCAGATCTAGCTAATACAGATTAACTGAGGGAAGTGTCTTTCAGTCAGGGGAGATCAGAACTGTAATCTAACAATGTCTGGATGGTGACCATCTTGGAGAATGCTGCTATAGAGCTATACAAGTGCACAGAACAGCTGGCACCATTTTCATTTATAATGACAGCTGGCATAGGTGGATGGGCTATTCATAGAGATGTGCATGCATATTTGAAACATTCAAAATCCAATCAAATTCATTCGAATTTCGACATTCAAATTCAAATCAAATGTCTATAAATTTGAATTTAAACATTCAAACAAATTTTGAATTTTTGGATCTATTTGTTTGAATTATTCGGACATTCATATGCATGTATGCATCTTTCCCATATCCGTATGCATTTGTGCGGATCTGTACAGGATGCATACAGGTGTGTACAGATGTGTACAGGTTGCGTAACAATGCATATGGGCACATACAAATGTTGTCAACATTCATAAGTGCAAACTTGAATTGACAATTCAAACTAATAGATTCAAATTTGCTTAATTCAAATAGAATTTGAGTAAATTCAAATTTTAAAGATTTGATTTGAATTGAATTTTCAGATATTCGATTTGAATTTAATTGAATCCTGAAAATTGCATTCGTGCACACCCCTAGCTATTCATGGCTCTGTGCTGTATACCCGTTGCCAGGGAAGCTTCAGTGCGATGCCTGTGGTATGATGTGTATATAGTTGTGTAATCTACTGCTTTGTCTGTAGAAAAAAATTCTGTCCCATTTTCTTCTCTTTCTTTGTTTCTTGCTTTTTGTCCATGTGCTGCATCTGGCAAAGATGCCACATGCCAGTGCATTTGATTTGACTCACAGCGATGCCAACAGGATCTTCTGGGCACAGTACATTAAAAGGAGAGGTGCTGAAAAATCTCCGGAGTAGTTTCATTATTTTGTTTTTATTCACATTTAAGTTTCACGTTTCTTCTGAAACAGTGAAAGGTGAAAACATTTCATCGTCTTTCCTTTTTAAATTTTCACCATAAATCTGAGAGACATGCCCAGGCCCAGGTCCAGGCTCATTCAATGATAAGAGGAGACTTGAACCCTGATTTCCCAGGATATAGCCCAAAACTCTGACCAGTGAGCCACACCACTTTTCTTTGCTCAGTGTGTTAGCCAAGTCCAAAGTATGTGTACATCTCTCTTATGCTCCTTTTGATCTGGCTACTGTTAGTTCCTCTTGCATTTGGGCCAAGAACAATGTGTTAAGTTAATAGCATTACAAGCAAACAAAGCTGCTGTCTTCTTTGTTTGGGTTGTAAGATGTTTCATAAGATTAATGTTCAGAGTTGTTACAGGGATGTGGGTGTCTTTCCCTGCAGAACAGCTGAAAAGAACTACTCTGTTAAATGCTGTTGCACAAGAATTCAGATTATCTCATTTTCGGGGGTCAGAAGCATAATTTTGATGCTACTTCATATAACTGAGCCTGTTAGGTCCTGTGAAGACTGTTTATGTAATCTACACAGGGTGAATAATATGTGCCCACTATGGATTGCTATAGGAGTGGTGTGCCTGCATCGCTCAGCATATTTCCACACTGAGTTATGAAGGATGTTAGACAGCATTCCTTTCATGCAGAAGGCACAGGACTGAAACCTGGAGTTTCCACTGTTAAATACTATGATGGCTGTAGCTGTGACTAATGTGTGATAGGTTATAGGGTGCAGAAGGGCATGTCCAGAAGGGCATAAGGGTTATGCATATCTATATATAGATTATTATTTCTATACTCTCCTTCACTGTATATAGAAGGGAGGGGAGTAATGGAGGCAGGATAAAATGATATTTTTAGTTCAATGATGCAGGAAGTTAGGGACAGAGAATGCATAAACTATTGCATGACACACAGTTGGATCTTGAGCATGGGAAAGTACTGTTTGGAGGAGTCCTGAGCACTTTTCAGCTTTCCTCCTCCCAGTGATGAAGTTTGCAAAGAAATGGTGGCAATGCTGGAAAATGTCTTGACCTTCTTGCCTGTCATGAGGCTGAACAGTCTAGAAATTTGAACAAATTTAGGAATTCTATTGTACAGTGAGAGGTTAATTAGTTGATTGCAAAAGTAAGGTAGTATTATTGCTAACTTTAGGTCCATTATCTTTGGCCACCTCCAGACAGTGGCCAGACATGTTGCTAGCAAGTGATAATCTGGAGTATTGCTCTTCTGGCATTATCACTTGCTAGTCAGACAGTGCTGGCCACTGTGCTGTCTTTGCATGTTTTAGTGACGTGCACATCTAAGGTATTTGGCTTGCACTAAATACCCAGAAGTGCTTATCACCACAACTGCATATGCGTGGCTATCTGTTTTGACCACCACACATGTGTGTTGGATGGAGTGACAATAGGTGCTTCATTTAGAAGGTGAGTAAATCTACTATTGTTGGGAAACCTGCCACCAGTGCTGGGTTTTCCAGCAATAACTTTCCACCTTTTTAAGGGAGATATGGCAGAGCTATGGTGGGGTTGCAAGACGTACGTGTGGTAACCCAACCACAATGGTGCCATAATGGTATTATATCCCTCCCTCCGTCTGTATGGAGCCTTTGTCTCATATGAAGCTGCTTATGTCCCCCCACCCTCGCCCAGTACAGACACTGTCATTTTAAACATATTGTATATTGTTTTACACGTGTGTGAATTTTAATGTCTTTTAATGCATATTCTATTTTAATATGTTGTTACCCGCCCAGAGACCTTCGGGTATGGGGCGGGATAGAAATGTAAATAAATAAAATGAAATAGAGTGACAAGCCCCTAAGAGAGTGCCTGAAGTCCAGAGTGGTGGTCTTCAAAGGGTGTGTCCAATGGATCTTAACCATTATCCAAGAGTAAAAAACTCCCCTCCCAATAGTGGACTAGTTATTTTATCTATGACTGCGTCCCCAAGCAATAAAAAGCCTGCTAAAAAGCTTCCTTTGCCTCTGAGCGCCTCCATGCCCGGCTTTTCTCCGAGCTTCCAGTGCCACAAAAGGAGGAAAATACACGGGGGGGAAGTGCCCTTTAAAGAAGACTACCAGCGCACTTGTTGGAAGCCGCAGGTTTTCCTGGCAGCATTTACCATGGGGACGCTCTGTGGCAAAAGGGGCGGGGATTGCCACCTGCACACACAGCCATAAAACATTCAGACATCTCCCAGAACTGTGGCAGCTTCCCTTCCTTTCCCTTTCTAAAGGTCAAAACTTTCAAAGAGCCAGAATTGTGGAGAATTGCAACATTGTTACCAGGTGTGAAGTGGGTGGATTGCTACAGTCACCGCTGTTGTATGGGGTGGATTTTGACAGTGATCAGAGGGAAAGTGTTGAGAATGAATGAACAAATGATCACATGGTTGATGGCTGCAGCCGCTGCCCTTGCTGGCATGGGAAGCCTTTTCGGGGGGTGGAGATCTGGGAGACGAACAGAGAACTGATGGCTATTTTTCCTTTGGACTTGTCAGGGGTTTCTTCCTGGTGGTGGCCACACAGAGCGCAGTCCCTCCCCATTCCCGCCGGCACCCTATCAACAAGAGAAGGGGCAGGGAGAAAAAATGCGGGCAAAGAAAACACGCTTCCGTGGGGACGGTAGGTGCGTTTTAAACATGTGTTTTGCTGAGCATCATGCGGATGCTTTTCCGGAATTGAACAGCACTTTTAAAGTCCACTGGAATAGAGTGATGGTAGAGGGAAACTAGAGAGGCAAATAAGTTGCTTGGGGATGCAGCCTATGTGATGGTATTGATTTTTAAAATCACACGTGGTTCCATTCTGATGACATTTTAAACAAACAATTGCAAACATCAGATGAAAGATGGCAACAGAAGAAGAAGAAGGAGTAGAGCTGGCTTTTCTACCCCACTTTTCTTTGCCATTTAAGGGGACTCAAAGTGGCTGACAAAGCTTTCTATTCTTCTCCCCACAATAGAGCACCCTGTGAGAGCTCTCAGAAACAGAGCTGTGACTAGCCCAAGGTTACCCAGCTGGCTTCATAGAGGAGTGTGGAGTCAAACCTAGTATGTATTCACAGATAAGAGTCTGCCTCCCTGATCACTAGACCAAACTGAAGCAAACCAAACAAGGTACAGAAGGCAATCCATCCATGAACGATGGAACCATAGAAGGCTGCAGGAAGATACCTGTTGCCTTGACTCTCAACCACATCCCAACCCTTGCCCTTAAATAACTGTGCCAGCTGTCATAATTTTTCATCTTTGTCAATATGTGCTAAGGGTATAGGAGAGTTCTGAATCCATACCCATCTGGAACAAAGGTTGTGGCAGTGTTTTCTGTAACTGCGCTAAGGAATCCTTTGGCAACAGATATTGTTTGCCAATATCTGCTGGTTCTTATTTTCCACATTTATGAAGGGAAGCTTCCAGCATTCTGTAGATTCTCAGTTGCCCTTTGACAAGCAACAGCAGATTCTTTTTTTTCTTCTAATGAGACTTTGACCCTTGAAATGAATTGTTAGCCAAGGGATACCAGATATATTTTTCCACAGGTAAAAACATCTTTGCCAGTAATCTGATGGTATAGTGGCCTGTTTTTATTTATATTTTAAAATAAATTAAATGTTTGCTAACAAGGGATGTCATTGCCAAATCTCTAAAATGTGATCCAAGGTATCCCAAGTTATCAAAGCCATACTTGTCCCCACTACCATGATGAACTCATAACAGAACATATCCATGAGGAGTACAATTCTATTAAAAGATCCATCATGCCTCTACCAGATCAGATTAGCAGGTTTTCCCACCCACAAGACCTGAAGCTTCAGATTATTTACCTTCACCTTATTTAGAACTGCTCCCAGCCGCCTGTTCAAGACTACTATGGCCACGCTGGAGCTTGTAGTTGGAAATGAGAGGCAGAATTGTGTGTCTTCTTCACCATATTGATGATATTTGAATCAGCCTTGCCAATGTGGTGTCTTCATAGGTTTCTGGCTAATAACTCTCAGCATCACTGATTATTGGCCCTTCTGACTTGGGACTGATAGGAACTAGAATGAAAAACATCTGGGTAATAGATAGTAAAGGCTAAGACGCTACCTGCAATAACAGTCAAAGAAACATTCTGTGACCCATGTATGAAGAAGAAGAAGAAGAGTTGGCTTTTGTATCCCACTTTTCTCACCCATTAAGGGGACTTAAAGCAGCTGACAAAGCTTTCTCTTCTTTTCCCCACAACAGGGGCTGTGAGAGCTCAGAAGAGAGCTATGACTCGCCCAAGGTCATCTGCTGGCTTCGTGGGGAAGTGCAGAATCAAACCCAGTATTCCCAGGTAAGAGTCCTAACCACTGACCTAATGTTGGATTTGAAACCAAGGAGAGGCAAGGATCCACAGGGCAGGTAGTGTTTGAGCCGCCTTCTATCATTCTGCTCCTGCAGTTGTTCAGTGAATCGGTTCACACAGAAGACACTGTCAATGATTCTTGCATAACTCACTCCAATCACAACATATCAAAAAAATGATAAATAAGTGAGTAGCCATTAGTAGCAAGGCAGATGGTGATTCCCATATCCCATTCCCAGAGAGTGAGTGGATTTTTTTTTAACCAGTCATCTTAAATACTTCATATATGTGGCTCTTCAGCAATTATTCTGTGTTTTGTTTGAGTCAGTCTAGGGAAGCTTTCAGCCTAAAACATTAGCCTTACATGAGCCTTAAGATGTCTCTTCTGAAGGTTGTTTTTCTTAGCCCTTTACCAACTACCCCTCTAGAAAGCCTATTGCATTGTGGTTCCCAAATCTGCTGCTGTGTGCTCTACTATATTAGCCAAGCATTCCCTGGGTTGGTTTACACTGCAGCACTTATGGGAACACATCTCCTTTTATTGCTCCGTTCCTCCAGTCTGCAATGCAGTAAGCGGCAGTATATCCACTGGTGTGTAGTGTAAATATGTATGTGCATATACAATAGAACGGCGCCATTAGAAGGAGACAACTTTCAAGCCGCTTCTTCAACAGTCTAGGGAAGCCTATTAACATGAATTGATGCTCTGATCCAAAAACACTTGCAATTAAATGAACACATCACCTTTCGCTTTCACACTTTGGGTTTGCAAAATAAGAACAGGCTCAGTGCTAAAGGAGTGCATTCCACTACACACACACACACACACACACTTGCATGAACACACACATGCACGCACTCTTGAGTCCAGCAAATACCCTATTCCAGTTGTCATGGAAATTAGGAAGGGTGTCTGTCTGAATTTCCTCAGTACAGGCCGCCTCCTTGCTACATCAGAGAGCCTCTGGCCGGGCTGTGCCAGGCGCCACTCTCATATGATGTCTGGGATGGTCAGTGGGAAGACACCAGGCTCCCTCCACCCCCGGGATGGGCGCTGAGGACCGAGGGCCACAACTGAATGTGCCAGGCTTCTTTAAGTGAGGGAAAGTGAAGATGTTTCCCAGCAAACTGAAAGGTGTGATTAATCAATGCGGCTCCCCAGAGAAACCTGGCTTGTCAGGCACAAAAAACCACATACATCACAGCAGGGGAGAGAGAGAGAGAGAGAGAGAGAGAGAGAGAGAGAGAGAGAAAGAAAGAAAGAAAGAAAGAAAGAAAGAAAGAAAGAAAGAAAAAGGCTTGCTTGAATTTTGTGGATGCTCCCCCCCCCCCATGTTTCCATGCCCATTTTATTTCTGCAGAAGCTTCTGGCTTTTTTTTTTTTTCATGTGAGATTTGAAGCTTTGGAAGGTTTCTGGGCAACAGAGAGGCCAGGAAGATCAGGCAACTTGCTCTGTGAGCCATGAATCGTCAGCCGGATAATGAGCTGTTGCGAATGATGGACGGATGGATGTTTCACGTTACCCTTCTAGGTAGTAGCTGCATACAGCACTTTTTATTCCTCTAGCCTAGGCAATTAGGCCGGATCACTTGTATTTGATGGTATGCAGAGCAGAGGGAGAGGGAGAGAGAGAGAGAGAAGCAACAACACTTATATCAAAACTCCTGGCTGGAGCTTTGCATCTCTCAAAACTAAGCAGCAACATCTTGCCAACATTTGCTCAGCATCCTGGTTCATAAGCCCATTGGGGGTGTAATGAAGATGGGATCAGGCACTTCCATGCGTAATTGCTGTTTCTGCAAGGAAAGGTTAATAAAACAGCCAAGGAAGGCAAAGAAGAAATGATGGCGGCATCTAAAGAGGATTGTTGGGGCATGCTGAGAGCATGGAGGGAAACTCCACTCTCAGTGTCTGCACTGGAGGAGGCATCTCAGGCTAACAGCTGCTGTTGGGAGGGTGGGAGTTTGTCTTCCCACAGGGAGGAGACCCTTGACTGTGGTCGCACCTTCACTTTAAACCTTCTTCAGTCCATCTGCAGGCCTGACTGCTCACACCCTTTTCATTTCTATCCATTGTGTGTGTGTGTGTGTGTGTGTGTAGATTTTCCATTCAGGAAAGTCCAAATGAAGGATGTAAAGGCGACAGATAAAATAGATAGAAATGGAAAAGTTGTAATCAGACAGACCTGAAGATAGACTGGTTTAAAGTGAAGGTGTGACTGTGATCCCTAAGTATGGTCACCCTGATATTTTGGCAATGGAACTGTTGGGAGAAAGGCCAGGTGTTTTTTTTTAATGGCCTATTCATTGTCCCTGTGTGGGTAGTTACAGTCATGGAGGAAAGCACTATGCATGGATGGAATTGGAGTGGGGAGGGGACGCTATAGATTGTTGAAAACCATTGCATATCAGAGCTGGTCCATTCAGATTCCAATGGGAAAGTGGGATAAAGTGACAGGAAATCAGATGTCTTTTGCGTCTTTTTCTCTTGAACATGCTGCCCTGAGCTGATTTAGAAACATTTTACTAGAGCCCTAGTAAAACAATAAAATTTGTAATAGATGCCACATAATTAAAATTTGGTATAAAGCACAATCCTACTTCTCCCCTAGCAGGTTTGCAAGGAAGCTAACCATTGAAAGTCTTGGTGAAGGGGTATATTTTTATCAGGAGCAAAAAAAAAAAAAAAAAAAACATCTAGTGTAGGTGTCTGGTGAACCTCTGCTGGGAGGTGCTCTTCAAACTCCTGGGCCCAGCACAGAAAAGGCCCTCTTGCATGGGGGCAGGAGAACCACAAAAGGTCCCTACTTTATGGTCTTAAGATGCGCACGAAAAAAATGGTCACTGAGGACTGTTGATCATTTTCAGCATCGTGAAGCTTTCTGTAAGAAGTGTAGAAAGATTTGGTTTGGTTACTGAAGTTGCTTCTGCACAATTCAGTGGGGCTGTTCATGGTTGTTGCCTATGCACTGACATCTCACTGTCCCTGTGTGGTGTTCATGGGGGCAAGTGAGAGAGAGGAATGGCTTGGTGGGCTTTTGGCAGCCAGCATGATGGACAGGAGGGGCGTGGCGACCGGGAGAAGCCACACCAGTCAAGCCACATGGACCAATCGTAAGCGGTGAAAATCAGACTATAAAATAGGCATCCGCAGTAGCTATGGGAGGGAGCAGCGCAGCCCAGCTCCGCGTGTGTGCATGAGAGCCTCTCCTCTTGGTCTCAGAGAGGAGAAAAGCCCGCAAAAATAGAAAACGGACATGTTTGCTTTTGGGCAGAGTTGAAAGGGGACTGTTTCCTTAGAGGAGAGTGGTAGAAGGAGGGTGATTACAAAGAGGACTATTTTCTTTTTAAGGAACAGAAGGACTTAAAGACTGAGAATTAAGCTTGCTTGTTTATGTGCATATTTTTTTCTGCTGTAATAATAATCCTTTGGAGTTTGTTCATTATATCAGTGTCTGTCTATTGTTGGGGAACAAACAGAGGTAACAGGCAGATAAAAGGAGGAAGCTAGGGTGAGTTAGGCATTAAAGCTGAAGGAAACTGGTGGGAGACTAGAGGCCTTTTCGCATGAGGTGGTCTCAAATGTGTCTAGGCCACACCAGGACGCTGCGTTCGCACACTTGGGGCGGTGGGATCCGTTCCCGACTGCCCCAAGTGTCCCGGCATGTCCTAGAAGCATTTGAAATGTAGAGCAGTAAAATCTGCTCTATACATGTCTTTACGCATTCGAAGCATCCCCGGTCGTCCAGGGAGGGAAGTGTTTGCACATGCTTCCCTCCCTGACAGCTGCGGGACATACACCCCCCTCCACCACGATCGGTCGAACAGGTGGCAGGGCCGTGTAATCACTTACCTTGCTGTCTCCAGGGTTGCCATCTGCCGTGGTCTGTGCAGGTGCGTAGACTGTGGTAGACAGGACCCAAGGTGACCATGTGGATCCCATCTACCGGGAGCACACGCGCCTGTGCGATGGCAAACCCAGGACAGCAAGGTAAGGGACTGCTGCATGGGGGGGGGGAGGTGACTTGCTCCTGGCTGCTGCAGTCCCATCAGGACTGCAGGAGTCGGGGAGACACACAGATTGGCCTCCCCTCACCCCTTTCCAGGGTGAAGGGAGGCCAATCTATGGCTGTCTATGGGTGGGGTGCTCTGCTGCTCTGGCAGTAGACCAGACCCACCCAAAGCTCTGAATGGGTGGGCCCCGTTTACTGCCAAAGTGGCAGACCACCCAGCCCATCAGGGCAGATTGTCGGGCTCTTCAGGGTTGAGCCACCTCAGTCTAGGCAGCTAAGCCCCGCAGAGGTCCCCTGGCACCCCCACCCCGAGGCCCGGGGATGTGCGTGCATGCACGCAGTTCCTGCCTTCTGGCTGTGCTGGGTCTCAATGATGAATGCACACCACATGCACACAGCATGGCTTCTGATTGGGCAGATCACCCACATGGGCAACCTGCCCAATCAGAAGCCATGTCGCGTGCACATGGTGCGTTTTCCCAGCTGTCGTGGGTAATTGAGACCCAGCACAGCCAGAAGGTAGGACCTGTAGGCCTGCACACGTCCCCGAGCCTCAGGGTGGGTGCCCAGGGTAGGTGGGGGGCCGGGGGCAGTTCCTGCCAATTGTAGGGGACTGTATCAGTCCCCTACAAGGTGCAAGAACTGGGGGAAGGCCCCTGACAGGTCTCCTCACCCCTGGATGTTCTCACCCAATGGCGTGCATGCCTGGGAGGGGCGTCCCAGTCCCTGTCTGGCCTTTGCAGGCTAGGGCAGTTTGGGACACTTTCAGCATTCTCATGTAGGTAGGTAGGTGTAAACATGTTCCTTCCTGCCTACGTGTGAATGGTGAAAGTGTCCCAAACTGTCTTAGCCAAACTGCATTACAGCCGTTCGGCTGTAATGTGGAAAGGCCTTAGGTACTTGGCTGCTTGCTTCCAGCTTGTGTTGGTCTGAGGAGGACAGGGAGGGAAGAAGCAGGCAGGTCGCCACACCCTGGATTGCAAATTATGTAACATGGAGTTTTTGCAGGCTCCTCCTGGAATCAAAGAAAGTTGTGCAGCTGTTGTCCAAATTGCGTGACAAGGGGTTCCAGGAAATGCAGATGCATGCACTCCCTGCCAATTTCTATGGACATCAATTGGATATTGCACCATGCTGGTGAGAGGGCTGCTCCCTATAAACATTGAGAATGAATGAGAGCAGAGGAGGGTGCAGTGGATTAGGCTTTCTGAGATCTCACTTGAAGCAGTTGCAACGAAGGAAAAGAAACATTTTGCCTGATGGACAGCCACAATATTCAGTGAGAGCAAATTGGTGCAGTTCTTAACCCAGCTGCGGGATGAAGAAGCAAGCTCTCAGTTATTGTTACTGCTGCACTTTACCTAGTTTGTGTTGATGTCCACTTATGCTGTGAAATTGTTGGGACGTGAAAACCCTTGTCCTATATCTTATTCATCCAAGAAGGGCTCTTTGGGGTTGTGCCTATGTGTGTATCTGCCTGCATTGTACTAAGAAGAGAAGATCAATTTGCAAGTTATCTAGTCTGTGTTAAATTGTGAGATAACCATTTGATTTTATGATGTATAATGAGGTGAGAGATACCAACACCATGTATTATGACAATGCAGGTGAAGATCCCACGATGCTGCCTAATTCTAATTGGAATACTCACAAGTGCAGCTTACTTTCTGGCCGCAGTATGGGACATATCCACGCAGTTTTCAGGACAGAACGATGGAAGTGATTTGCCTTTGTCTTCCTCTAATGCAGCAGTTCTCAACCTTCCTAATGCCGCGACCCCTTAATGGAGTTCCTCATGTTGTGGAGACCCCCAACCACAGGGGGGGAGCAGCTGGGAGGTGGGAGGGAAGGGCAGCAGGAGGCTCATCGCGACCCCTCTGAAAGGGTAATTTGACCCCCAAAGGGGTCCCGACCCCCAGGTTGAGAACCACTGCTCTAATGAGACACCAAGTTTTGAAACTGGGACCCTTTGCATGCAAAGCAGGTGCTCTACCATGCAGCTGTGGACACTCCATTACGCATGCTCCCATGAAAACTGGCAGAGCTGAATTTAGTGGATTAAACACAGATTAGCCTGATCTGGATGATAGCATCCATTATGAGTGAAAGAGTGGACTCAGGCCTTTGAGGTCCTGGGTATTGTGAGGTGCTGGCTACTTTGCCTATATGACCCTGTTCAAGCCGTGTTGACATCTGCAGTCCTTCACAAGCCAATTTATGTTTCTCCTTGCAAAATATTAGCGTCTAATAACCATTGAACAAGTCCTGCTTTTTTTGCTAGGGGCTCAGGAAGCACTGGCTAGCTAAGCATACTATTTGCTTATTATTGTGCTCAGTACATGGTTTTGGTCCATTCCACCCTACAGACAACCCTGCAAAGTAGCCCAAAGTGTCTCTATGATGAGCAGATAGCAGTACTACCTAACTGATTATTTGGGCCATAAGCAAATTCACACTTCACCTTCCTGGGGAATTCTGGGGACTCCCCCCCCCCCATGATGCAACTGCACTGCATGAAGCCACTTCTATACCAGAAGTGGCTCTGTCCATATTGTAGTGTCACGTGGCCAGGATAGCCATGGGTCACATTTCTGTGCTCCACTACCATCCTAGTGGCTAGGCTGGGATAGTTGCTGTTGCATTAGGGATGTGCATGAATGGGTTTTTTTTGCATTCAATTTGATGCAAATCAAATGTAAGAAAATTTGTATTTATTCGAATAGATCCCCTTCGAATGTGGGGGGACTCTATTCAATGTGAATGTATTCATATGAATTCATATGAATATCTGATACGAACACATACATATCCGATACATATCCCATATCATATCCGCTCTGAAAGCATCAAATCCACCCTGAATCCACTTTGAATCTGCTCTCAATCCATGTTGAATGCGCTCTGGATCCATTGCAAATGTGACTACTGCAGCTGCTTTCCCGCCTTCCCAAATATTCCAAAGCATTCATACGAATATGAATGTCAATGTACGAATGCTGTAACATTCAGTTCGTATACGATTGTCTGAATTTGTACAAATTCATATGAATATTGAATGTTGCGAATATCTGTGCACATCCCTACATTGCACTGTGATCGCCTCCTTAGCGGCAGTGATTCACACTGATCTGGTGCATAGTTAAGTGCTGGCTAAGTTCAGAATGGTTTGGGTGTCCCAAAGTGCAGGCATCCAAACAATCCCACAGCTTTGACTCCCTGGGATGTTTTCCCAAGGGAGGCAAAGTGCAAAAAAGCCCTATGCCTAAACAGAAAGTTGATGTTATGTCTTCATAACTCTCCCATGAAGCCAGTTGGGTGACCTTGGGCTAGTCACAGCTCTCTTCTGAGCTCTCACAGCCCCACCTACCTCACAGGGTGTTCTGTTGCTGGGAGAAAAATAGAAAGCTTTGTCAGCCTCTTTGAGTCCACTTAAATGGGTGAGAAAAGCAGGGTAGAAAAAGCCAACTCAAAACACCTCCTGAGAGCATGATGCCTGCCTGAGCATGGTGTTTGAGGCCAAGGAGGGGAATGTAGCGACTTTGATGCACCTGGTGACACGGTGCTTGAGCGCTTCTGCCAAGGTTGCAGCTCCCATATTAAAAACAGAGACATGGCCTCAGTAGCTGTGTGGCTGTTATAATGGATGATGGATGACAATTACATTGAAGTCATGGTGTATTGCCCATAATTCTTGAAATTCTCTCTTGCCTTCCCAGAATGTTTCCAGGACTGTTGCCCTTTGTTCTGTTCCAAAATGAAGGTGCAGATGGGTGCCTTCTCCTGTGACGCTTGCCTATCACCACACAGAGGCGCTGGCCCAGTTCTGGTGACATTTCCTCTCTGTATCTGGTCCCTGTCTTTCCCTTTGCCTCTCCCCGCCCCTGGCAGTGTGTTTCAGCTCCTCCTTCTCTCTGTTCACTACATTAGCACAACACAGAGCTGTGCTCCCATCTCTCCGTCTCAGCACTGAACATAAAAGCAGCCCTGATGGCCGTGGCTTGATAGTGGAGCCAGAACTTAATTTCACAGCGTTTTTCACGTAATACTCCGTAAAACTGAACAAATTTGCTGGAGTCCAAATTCCATCTCATTATGCCAAGTTGGTGCAAAAGCGGAACCCTTTTAATTCCAGGGCTCGAAGGCCCACTAAGGGGCTGTTACAGAAGAAGGAAAAAAATAATTAATTAGGTACCGCTCTGTATCTTTGATCCTCCATCGTGAGGCACATTAAATAAAATGCCTGGCTCATGAATATCAACGTGACACGGCTTCTTTCTTTCTTTCTTTCTTTCTTTCTTTCTTTCTTTCTTTCTTTCTTTCTTTCTTTCTTTCTTTCTTGGAAGATTAAAAGTGTGTCTCAAGTAGAAGTTTGATTGACTTGAAACAGTTTCTGTTGAAAAGAGCATTTCAGCACCTCTGGAATCCAGTTGCTTAAGGATCCAGAGGGGCAGATTCTGGGCTTGCTAGCCAAGGGCCTTACATAGAGTTGCAGCCTGAAGAATCACCCTGGAGAACCAGCACAAAGAATTGCTCACAAAGACTGACAGGTGCAAGAGGTCATGGTTTATAATGTGTGTGAGAGAGATGCCCAAAATCCAGGAGTTCCACATGTGACTTTGCTTCTAGCTGCCAAATAAGGTGTGTCAATTTTATTTGTTTATTTATTTTAGAATTTATATCCCACCCTTCACCACAGGGCCCAGGTGGGCCACAATAGTAAATGGCAAAACATATAAGGTATGTACTTAAAATATGTTGCTGAGTCAAACTGAAACAGCTGCGTTACCCTTTGAGGTTCAAAGATCCATTCTGGCAAGAATCTCACTGGGTAGAAACTCCTTCATGTTAGGACTTGCTTCTGTGGCTTCTGAGAACCTTCCAAGAACTCATTCCTCCTCCCTTGCCTGTCTTTTGCCTGATTTTCTCTTCTTGGCTTCTCAGTTTTAGGCTTCCTCCAAGGAGATGTGCACAAATGAAAATTGTGTGTCCGGTTTGCTGTCGAAACAAACACCTGTTTGCTTGGTTCACCAGCAAACTGTTTAATCAAACAGCCGCTTGTGTTCGATTCCAAACTTTTTTGCATTTTTTTTCCATTGGTGAAGCCAATTTCAAGAGCAAGAACACAGCAAATATGAACTGTGCAGATGAATCATTTGTGTTCACAAATTAGAGACTAATTTGGTTCAACCAAATTCCTGAATATAAGAACCACTCATAGTAGTGGTTACGTAATCTTAGCATAGTGGAATTCAGCTAAACATATCAAACTTGCACTTCTTTTGTGTATGAATTAATTCCTTCTGTTGCAAAAAACAAAACAAAACAAAATTCAGCAAATACATGTGTGTCAGCTAAGGTGATCTACCTGAGAATTGATGCATTTTAAATATATATATTTAAAATGCATCAATTAATGGGTACAAAAATGCCATTTTGTACCCATTAATGGGTACTTAATGGGTACTTTTAGTGACAGTGGAAAAACATACCAGATGTTCTCCAGATACTTCTCTTGAACTACTCTCAGCTGTGGCATCTAGTCTGCAAACCTGAGTGACTTTGCCCTCAAAGTGCCCCATAAAGTTGTTACAGCAGATGTTACATGGCCCTCACCATTTATCCCTTGGGTTGATCTTGTAAGGCTATTTGAAAAAGCTCTCAAAGATGCAACTGTGGCAGAGAAAAGCCTCCTTTTCACTACTACCATGGCCTCATGATAGAGTCAATAATGTGCTCTGACCTGTGCTCAGTCATCCTTCCAGCAGGAGTTATGGCATCTGGGTTCTAGCAATGGATTCTCTTGTTTCATCACCTGTATTCCATTGGCTACCAAGGTGCTTTATGGGCTCCACAGCTACTCCAAAGGGACTTGGGGAGCCATTGTTTCATCTCACAGTTTCACAGAGAGACCAAAGCCTTGGAAAGATTGCTAAGAAAATTCCTCAGATCATTCAATAAGTCTCCAAGAATCCATAAGTCTCCAAGGGTGGACCATCTTAACAGGTCCCCACCCGTGTGAAGGGGAGGTATCACCAACAGCCCTTCTGTCAACACATTATCATCTGTAGCAAAGACCAAGGGTGCCTCCAGATGTGAGTAAAACCTGTGATTCTCCAGGGACTATACTGAGATTGACAAATATATCAATGGCAATCCCAATATAGTCCTGGATTAGTCAATCAAATATACAATATATTGCTATCTTGGCCCAGTCCTGCCCCAAAACACCAAACTCCCTCACCAAGGAGCCCTATTGGTGTCAATAGCTCTGGAGACTGAAGGTATAGTCCAGCAGGCTACAGATGGCATCAGGCAGCAACAACAGAGGTTAGGAGGTGGATCTCTTACACTGGGCACTGATGGTACAGTTTTGTAGTCTTCTGGCAAGGCTAATGAGAAACTCCTGGGGTGGACACCTCTGAGGAAGGCCGCTCCCTACTGCATCAATAGGTGCTCTGTTTCCACTTCCCACCTGGAAGGGCATTTGAAGGTACCATGGTTGGTGGGTGCTGTGCTCTTTGGGCACCTTATGCCACCGAATATGGTTATTTATGCCTCAGATGGGCTGCTTAACTGCCTAGGGACTATACTCTCCTCCTTATTAAATCAAGAAGCCCCTTACGTTGTAACCTTTTCATCAAGCACCTTGATAATTTCAGTAGCTCTCCTCTGAACTTTCCCTAACTTTGCTATATGCTTCTTTAATGTGAAACTAGTAAACCTGAACATAGCTGCAGTTAGACCATCAGTTTCTATATGTAGTAGTAGCATCAGCATCAGCAACCATATTTGATTACCTTGTCTGGTATCTGAGTGCCTCTTTCCCCCCCATGGATTTTATGTTTCAATGGCATGGAGAGGTCATTCAGAATGAGCAGAATAGATTACTGAGTGAGCTTGATAGTTAAGCTGTATTTTGGAGCCAGACTGTCCTGGGCTCCTCACCCTGTCCATGACAACCACACTGGTTCAGGTTTCTTTGGATGAGACTAGCAACAACCTGGCACTCATTTGCCTTCTGTTGGGACAGAAAATCCAAGCCTGCAATTATAGAATGAGGAAGCGAGAATAAAAGAGATGATAAATGGGACAGGCACAGGGCCTGGCCAAGCATAGAGCAGGGATAACTTAGCTAGATATGGCCTTAAAAAAGTACCAAAGATAGTACCTCAGGATCTTCACATTTGACTGTTCAGTGCCTCTCTCTCTTTTTCTTAGTCCATGATTCTTTCTCAGCTCCACATGGTTTGCTTTGGCTCATCAGATTCCTGTGATATTGAAGAGGTCCATGGCTCAAGGTAGGGTTCTGCTGACTCTCCTGGAGAGGATGGAAATACGTGAGCAGATGGTGCTCTTGGGGTCAACAGCAGCATTGCACTAGCAGGCAGATTAAAAATGTCCAGCTGAAGCAATTTTGCCAAGGAAGGAATGTGTGAGCTTCTTTTGCCTGATGAAATTAATTAATCTCCAAGCCAACAAGGATGCTCTTGTCTATTCTTTACTTAATCCATAACCCTGAAATTACGGCATCTGTTCAATACAGATGAAATTAATTACCTTGGGAAACAGGCAACAGGTTGCATTTCTAATGCCCCCTTATCACGTACAGTAATCAAAGCTACAAAGTGCTTCCTTGAACAGACTAGGCAGCAGCCATCATGGGATTGTTTGTAGTCGTCATTAAACACCAGAGCAGCTATCCTCATAAATCTGGCACAGCAAACCTTGCCTGCTAAGTAAAGCTGCAGTCAGCCACAGGGGAAAAGGTCAGTAGGAAATCCATGTAGGATTCCAAGCAAGAACAATTTGCTAGCATCAGAGCCATTTCTTGAAACAGGATACAGGCTGCCCTTCTGGCACAGTAGGAGGCTAGAATCCAGGTTACCTTTTTTGTAGGTTCCAGAGATGTGCAAAACATCGTTCTGAAAACAGGTCACAGACTAGGTGTGTATATAAGTATCCTATGTTAGAACAATTTGCCAACTCCCCTAGGAGCTAGGTCCTACCTTGGGATAACGCTTCCTTTTTCACAGGTACACACTCTGATCTTATCAATGGGATGTTGCTTCACCCTCCTTGCTCAGTCCTGATGAAAGCTTTGGCTCCCAAGCAGAGGGGATAATGCTTCTTTGAGAACATTTGGAGCAGCTTTCTATACAACCATAATATGTGCTAGAAAATGATTTCTGTGTGGCTTGCTCATTACTTGACTTCTTCTGTCTTGGTCTACAGAATTGCTGCTCAGGGTGTGATCAGAATGTTCTAAACATTCAAAATTCAAGTTTGATCCAATGTGGACATTCGAATCTGAATAGAACGTCTACACATTCGAATTTAAACATTCAAACGAATTTTGAATATTCTAAAACATTCATTCAAATGATTCAAAACATTTGAATGTACAGATACGTATGTATAACATACGCACCTGTACGAATCTCATATGTATCTGTACGCATTTGCGCTTATAGTACAGGACAAAACCGAGATGCATATTGGGATAAAACGGGATGTGTACAAAATGTGTACAGATGTGTATAACACATATGAATGTTGTCAACATTTGTATCCTTGAATATGAATGTTGTTGACATTTGTATTTTCAGATTCGACTCTAACCTTCAAATGAATAGATTTGAATGTATTCTATTCAAATCGGATTTTGCTGCAATCGGATTCTAAACATTTGAATCAAATTGAATGTTTGGATATTCTAATTGACTCAAATTCAAATGCAAAAATAATAATAATTGTGCACATCCCTAGATCAGACAGAGTTAAAAAGTCAACTCTGGAGAACTTGGATTCTTAACTGGCAGACATCAGTCCTCAGCTTGTGACTTCTTGCGTCAGTGCGTTGGGTGCAATTCCACAGCACTGATGTTGCCTCTTTTTTCAAGCCTCACTCATTTGTATTTTGATGGGGAAACTGCATAGTCAATCCCAAGAGCAAAATTAGGAATGGAACCTCACTTTGTCACTGGGCTAAACTACTGTATTATTGGGCCCCTGTTTGGGGCAGTCTGGCAAATCCAGCACCCTCTCAGTGCTCCTCACTTCTCCATCAACCTATTTCCAGCTTTGTACCTTGTCTACCTTCTGTTTTCTTCTGCCTAAGATCATAGTTGATTCAGCCATAGCCACTTAAATCTCTACCTTCTGTGGGGGCATCCAGGTGGTTGCACATATAGGAACACCTACATGAAAGAGTGTTCTAGGAGATGGGCATTTCAGGGAATCTTATTTCTTAAATTCGTTTGTAATGCTTGTCAGGATGACTGTGAAAGATGGGAATTGGCCCTTTAAAATTAGGAAGAGTAGTTGCCTTCAGGTGCCTGTGAAGCCTCTTTTGATCAAGTTAAGGAACCTTTCCCACAGTTTGGGTGTTGGCATTTCTCCTCTTCAATTCACAAGATTGTTTCTTACATTCAGGGTAAATAGACAATATTAGTGATTGAGAAATGGAGAAAAACAGCTTGAAGAATTACAGTGGAAAACTATTGATCACTGCTCAAAGTGCTAATGCACAAGCTACTGCCTTTATTAGAAACGCAGAGGGGAGCAACTATAGCCATTACAAGCCATTATTAACAGTATGTGGGCAGATACACATGTGTGTATGTAGGCACCAGCATGCTGATACATTAGGGTTGCCTCCAGATGGCAAGAGGAAAACATGGGATCTTGTTTGGATTCCACAAACTGTCATGTTATGGATACGCGATCCACCACTTGGCTCAGGGTAGTTCTTGGCAACAGCTGGGGAGCTACTGCAATACACCAGCTTTGTTCTGAAAGATTTACCCAGGCTTCAACCAGCTCAATCCTGGAGACCAGCCACATGTTATGGCTGACCCGAATAGGCTAGAAAACAGGGGAGGGAAATGAAGAGTCTGGAGGCAGGCGTCAGGAGGAATTCAAGAGAGCGTTTTAGTCTTGCCAGGGGTTTTTTCTACAGCCAACAAAGGGGCATGGGGGGAATGACATTGAGGCAACCTCTGGGGAGGTGATTGGATGAAGGCTGGAGTCAGGCAGGTCAGAGATCCTTGTGATGTCACATCCTCTGGTCTGTGGCGGGAAAAATATGCAGCCAGAAGAGAAGGGACAGCTGTAGTTTTTTTCTCCACATGGGCTAGAACCACCATTATACTGACCGGCATTGACATGGAGTGAAAAGACTTCAGCACCTTGGACAGCACCAACTGTGTAATGCAACTCTATGGAGAGAAAAATTCCTGGTGTTTTTATTCTCGGGATTTATCTGACCATGCGAGAGGCCTGATGAATAAGGTGAGGGCTGAGAGGGAAGCCAGGAGAGGAAGGCTGTGCAGCCTAGTGGTTACTACAACAAATACCTCTTGCTCTCCATGCCAGATGGCAGGTTACATTGTGGGACTAGTGCAGGCATTTACTTTGCCAGGTGCTGCTCCCATAATGGCATTTTGTGTGAACTCGATGTTGCAGTGACCCAGAAGTGCATAACTGAAAATGTATAGCCACCATTTTCTGGATGTTTTCAGTGCTACGTGTGCATGGGAGCCATCTCCAAGATGGCAGATCAGACAAAAAGCATCTAGACAGCTGGGTCCTTTTGCTTTTTACATGGAACCTGGTTTGGGAGTTGATTTTCCTGCAATAATGTTATTGTGGGATATCACCCCTTTAGGCTTAGAGCAGGAAGACCCCATTTCCACTGCAGACCCCATTACTGCCACATTTGTTTCCACCAGTTGTAGGGAAATCCAGGATCTATAATCCAGATTTCCTGTAGACCCCATTAAAGAGGTCTACAATCATTAAAGAGGTCTTCAGGCATCAAATCCAGATTATACGGAGCACTTTTCCACCGTGATTGGACAATGGAGTCTAGGGGAGGCTCCAGGGGGGCACACCCATGGGGGGATGCCCCAAAACCCAAAGTTCCGAAGCCTGTGTGCAGTCTCCGAAGCTGGCTCCAAAGCCGACTCCAAAGAATATCACAGGCTCTGAAGAGGACCCCGTGCAAGAGCAATGCCATTCCTACAGACCTTTGTTGAAGGCTCTGCAGAATCTTTGAAGTTTGTGGCAGATTACTCCAGAGAATCTCTGGAGGTTATGACAAAGCTCCAGAGAATCTTTGAAGAATCTCCAGAGCGTCTACAGAGATTGCACCCCTGTCTCCCCCAAAACCTGGGGTGACGGGCTGGCCCCACATGGGTCAATCCCGATTCACCACACAGGTGCTCCAGCATTTCCATTGCAGGCAGGCTAGCACCCATTGCTATTGGGTGCTACACCGCCCGTGGGGACGCATTGGGTACCTCCCTTAATCTGGATCTACTAGATCCGGATTAGTTGAAGGACCCATTCTTTAGATCCGGATCATCTTAAATCTGGATTAAGGGAGGCCAGTGGACCCCCGCCCCTCTTGTCTGATCTGACTCACCTATCCCCCTGGTTCTAGTGTTCTATCCACCTTTTCTATACCATGCATGATTTTATATACTTTAATCAGGTCCCCTTGTTGTTCCTCTCCCACCTGATCCTGATCTGGTATGGATCAGAACTAGGTCTGATCCCATCAAATGGCCCAGGAAAATTTGCGCATTGTCATATTATTACTGCCCAGGCCACCAGCCATTGCTTTCCATTTGTCGAAACTGTATCCAACTTCATATTGAATGAACTCACTTGGTTCCAGATATGGGAGGAAGGTGAATTGGGAATAGGTAGCAAAGTATACAGAAACTTACTTTGGGTCCAAATCTTCAATGGCAAAAGAGAAATAAAAGTTTAGAGAATTCTGTCCCCAACCATGCCAGGCTCTTTATCTGGTGGTCTATTTGCTCTTCAAAGTGTTAAAAAAGAATCATTTGCCCAGGTATAGGCCAGGGGAAATGCTGTGTGGTAACAGTTTAGTACATGTGAAAATGATTTGGGATTTTAGTAGCATCCCAGACTGAATATGAAATAGCGGAATGATGCTGGGAAAAAAAAAGGAAAGAAGAGGAAATGCAATTATGGGCTGACTCAATAGGAGTACAGTTTCCGTCTCATAAGAAAAAAAATGATTCTACCCAGTTGGTGCTGCTTACAACTTCAACTTATTTAGTCCTGGGCACATGAATTTTTAAAAACTCAGCTAAATTGGAGGATATTCAGAGAAGGGCATTGAAGGTTGGTCAGGAGACTGGAAACAAAGTGCTCTGAGGAGAGATTAAAGTTGTGTCTCCACTTCCAAGTGGAGGTGGCTTGGGGCAGCTGTGGGGGGGGAGGCAACATGGAAAAAAGGTGCCCTCCTCACCTCCATTTTGGAGCTCAGAGGCACCACAGAACGGTGTCTCGTTTATACAGATCAGGAGAAACCATCCGGCACTGGAGGAATTTTATCAGCTATCATACTTGCAAAAGGGGTCATCATGGTTGCTCAGAAGATCCGAACACCATTTAAAAAGGAGATTGGGTGGTAGCAGATGCCTTCCTGACCCAAGGAGGTGTGCCCCAGAAGTGTAAGAGAAGATGTGGTCTATAAGATGAAAAGTGTCTTACAAGATCAGGAGATGTTGATGAGAACTCTGAATGGAATATGACAGCGCACTTCAAATACATGGGGTGCGGGGGGAATACATAGAAGAAAACTGTGACCTGTCCTCTGTCACTCCAGAAGGAAAGGGAAGGAACAATAGGTTTTTGTTACAACAAGGAAGATTCTGGTTGAGCTTCAGACAAAACTTTATATTACAACAATAAGCAATTCTGTAGTGGAACCAAGTACAATAGTCTCTTGTAAAGCATGGATTTGTAAAGTGTGGTTTTGTTTTTATTTTCATTTCCCTTGTTTAGTAAGATCCTGAGTAACACACCCAATGCAGTTTGCTACCAGTAGGATGGGGTCAACTTCAAGGGCTTCTGGAAGCCTGTTTTGGTGAACCATTGTGTCACTAATCTTTGCACACGGAAGAAAGGCCATTCTGGAAGCAGAGAGAGTGGGAAATCTTAGAACGACCCAAACTTTCTCTGCCATAGCAAAAGAAATAAAAGAAACAACAGAATAAGGGGAGAAAGTCCCAGGGTGTTAAGAAAAGGGAATTAAATGATAAATGTTGATTTTTAAAAAATTAATAAGAACACAGTCCAAAATCTATTTAAATACATTGCATTTATTAAATAAATTTTGGAGTCTGGTCTTATTAATAAAAATATTTCATGGTGTTTATCTTTCAGTTCTCTTTCTTTAGCACTCTAGGACTTCCTCCCTTTGCTGTATTCATTTCCTCTACAGTGCCACAGTTTCAGATTGATTCTCCTAACCCCTGGTGGTAGTTTCTTGCATATGGTAAACTGTGGTTAGTTAGAACCAAACCATCACATTATAGATGGTGGCCTTTCTCCTATTAGATGTCAATAAGTGAAGGTTGGACAAGCATTGGCTGGAGATGCGTTGATTTAGCTCTCTGCATAAAGCAGGGAGTTGGCCTCTGAGGTGAAACATTCCCCTCAACACCACGATTCTCTTCGCTTTTTATAACAAATCTCTTAGCTCAGGTTCCTTACAGGTTTGCCATGTGAATGAATTATCCCTTCATTATCCTTTTCATCTAAACAAAAGAAGCTGATGAAGGGATTTGCATTACGCTTTTCTTTTCTTTCGCCTGCAGACCTGCGTTCTCATTTGGCCCTGCTGTACTTCTGCTTGCATGTGGATCTTTCTCTCTGCATCCCTGATTCTGACCTTCCCCCGGCAGGGCCTCGACTGGTGAAGGACGCTCGCCTCTACTCCAGCTCACGCATGCCAAATGACTTTGAGGGGAATAGAAAAGGTCTTCATCAGAATGGATCAGGAGAACATGAGCCTTTACCTCTGGGTACAGAATAATAGTGATTTACTTTGTATTAAAGTCCCCTCATGGGGAGTTGAAGAGACAGAGAGATAGAGGACGTGAGAGGGAAATATGATCGAAATTAGTTCCCTCAGTGGAACTGAAGAGCAGAGTAGGCATTGGGAAGCAGCAGGCACCCTCTGCGGGGGCTCCAGGCCTCCAGGAGTGCTGACCAGCACAGGGATAAGCTTGGCTGTAGAAACAAGTGTCTAAAAGGCCTGGCACAGCAGGGCAAATTAATCACTGTTCCTTGACAACAAGCAATAGGAGATTTGTGTGATGAGTAGTGAGGGAAGGAACTTTTCACAGAACTTGCTGTATCCCTAGCAGTGGACTTTATTTAAACAGAGGCAATGGTCCATCTTCATGCTCAAGAAGATGCTCAACCTCCTATGCGTGAGATGAATGACATGGGAATACCTCAGAGAAGCTGGCTTTGGGGAACGTCCTGTGCACTTTGGGCAGAATGTTAATGGATCCAAAAAAGTGAGAAGTCCCAAAGTGGTGGGGGAGGGGAGATCTGAACCTAGAATATAGACATAGCAGGCCTCCTAGTTACTCTGCCCAATACCAGAAATGTATTTATTCTCTCCCTCTCTCTTTATCTATCTATCTATCTATCTATCTATCTATCTATCTATCTATCTATCTATCTATCTATCTATCTATCTATCTATCTATCTATCTATCTATCTATCTATCTATCTATCTATCTATCTATCTATCTATCTATCTATCCATTCATCCCACATACCCTTCCATCCCACCCTATACCTGAAGATCTCAGGGTGGATTACCATAATATCACTATAAAAAAAGATTAAAACTTTTGACTATAACAACAACAACCAATGCTAGCATGTAGAAAGGATGAATGTTGTTTTTAAGCATAATATCATCATCATCAGTTTATTTTTATACCACCTTTTCATGATAAGCTTAAGGTGGTTTACAAGCAAGTAACAGAGTACAGAGAAATCATTGAACGGAATATGAAGCAAAATACAGTGGGACTGTAGAGCACAGCATAACGTCTAAGGCCAAAGTCCAGAACTATGAAGATACTTCATTAATGTGTTCTTGAAGTTTCCTGCACATCACAAGGCTTTGGGCCACATAAAGCCCTAAAGCCTTCAAAGCAACACACATGGAGATCAAATGCTGCCTGAGATGCTTGTGATACACAGATGTCACTTCAGGATAATCACTCTCCTCAGTTTCACCAAAGCAGGTTAGGGACCGTAGTATCAATATGGTACTGCCTTAATCCACATTGAGGTGCCTTTGATCTACTTTTTAGATAGAATATGTGTGAATGCAACCATTTTTCTCTAGCAATGAGTTGTTCCATTTAAGATTTCCTGGTTTTGACTCTTTGACTGCTTCCTGACTCCTGCTTCTGTTCCACGTTTGGACTAGGGGTGTGGACAAACACAGTTTTCGGGATTCAATTTGAATAGAATACTCGAAAATTCAATTTGATTCAAATCTTTTAAATTGGAATTTAACCAAATTCTATTTAAATTAAGCACATTCGAATCTATTCGTTCAAATTTTTCATTCGAATTTGCACTTACGAATGTTGACAACATTCGTAGATGTCAATATGAGCCTTTCCCGGGTCCGCACACATCCATATGAATCAGTACACATCCATATGCATCCCATAGTTATCCCATATGCAACCCGTTTTCATCCCGTACAGATCCATACAAATGCAAATGGATGCGGGAAAGATGCGAATCTTAAAGTACGAACCAGTATACTTACAAATGTCCGAATAATTCAAACGAATAGATCTGAAATTCAAAATTAGAATCAAAACTTCAAATTTAAGGAGATTCTATTTGAATTCAAATGTCAAAATTCAGTTGATTCGATCGAATTTTGAATGCATTTGAATATTCGTGCACATCCCTAGTTTGGACTGTATGAAATTTAGATTCTTAGCTCAGCCCTGAAATACCTCTGCCTAATTTCTGAGGAGCTCCTTGCATGTCTTAATAAACTAAATATTAATAAGTCACCGGGACCAGATGGTATTTATCCAAGAGTGCTTAAGGAACTCAAATGCGAAATTGCCAACCTTCTAGCAAAAATATATAATCTTTCCCTAACATCAGGCTCTGTACCCAAGGACTGGACAGTAGCAAATATAACATCAGTCATTAAAAACAGATGATTGCCAGTGGTGATCCAGGCAATTACAGACAGTTTAACGTCGGTTCCATGTAAGGTGACGGAAACCATCATTAAAGACAAAATTAGTGTGCACATGGAGGAGCAAGCATTGCTGAACAAAAGCCAGCATGGCTTATGCAAAGGTAAATTATGCCTTACAAACTTGTTGGAATTCTTTGAGAGTGTGAATAAACATGTGGATAAAGGCAAACCAGTAGACATTGTCTATCTGGACTTTCAGAAGGCTTTTGACAAAGTCCCACATCAAAGGCTACTGAGTAAACTCAACAGCCATGGAATAAAAGGACAGGTTCTATCCTGGATTTATGACTGGCTAAAGGGCGGGAAGCAGAGAGTAGTAATAAATGGCCAATTCTCAGGGTGGAAAGAGGTAAAAAGTGGGGTCCCCAAGGTTCAGTGTTGGGACCAATGCTTTTTAATGTATTCATCAATGATCTAGAAGAAGGGGTACATAATAAAATAGCAAAGTTTGTTGATAATACTAAATTATTTAGGGTAGTAAAAACCGAAAAATATTGCCAAGAGCTCCAGAGGGATCTCTTAGCATTGGGTGATTGGGCAACCAAATGGCAAATGTGCTTTAATCTCAACAAATGCAAAGTAATGCACATCGGAGCAAAAATCCAAATTATGTCTATAAATTGATGGAGTCTGAGCTTTCTGCAACACACCAGGAAAGGAATCTCGAGGTTCTGGTGGACAATTCAATGAAGGTGTCAACCCAGTGCACAGCAGCAGCGAAAAAAGCTAATTCAATGCTGGGAATAATTAGAAAGGGAATAGAAAACAAGTCAGTAAGTGTCATTTTGCCTCTCTATAAATCTATGGTGAGGCCACATTTGGAATATTGCATACAATTCTGGTCACCACACCTCAAAAAGGATATTGTAGAACTGGAAAAGGTATGGAAAAGGGCAACCAGAATGATTAAGGGGCTGGAACACCCCCCTTACGAAACCATGCTGCAACATCTAGGCCTCTTCAGTCTGGAGAGACGGAGTTTAAGAGAGGAACTGATGGAAGTATATAAAATCATGCATGGTATGGAAAGGATGGATAAAGAACATTTCTTTTCTCTATCACACAACACTAGAACTAGGGGGCA
>MTQE01002208.1:34420469-34442674 GCA_014337955.1 Aspidoscelis marmoratus
AGATGGCTTTAAGGTAGGGTTAGACAAATTTATGGATGGCAGATTATCAATGGCTACTAGAATGAATGCCTCGGTACAACTTTCAGGCTGGGGGGGGGGAGCAGGACACTTCTAAAGCCATTTGCTGGGATTCAATAGCAGGAAAAGGTTTGTCCTTGTCTCTTCTTGAGATGCCCATGAGCATTTGGTGGGCCATTGTGTGCGAAGGGATGCTGGACTAGATGGGCTTTGGCCTGATCCAGCAGGGCTTCTTCTATGTTATGTTCCTTTTCCTTTGCTCCAAGGATATGTCCAGACACGTTCTAAACTGCAAATGGAATGCGCAGACCCAATTGTCCCATCAGACAGGATGATAGATTTTTCATCATTGCTCTGCACTGCAGTATATGACCACTACAGTGCATTTCCCTTAATGTGGGAGAAAGAACCCTCACTGCACAGTATGTAGTTAGTATGTGTTTAGATTACATTATTATGCAAATGCAGGTGGAACAACGAAAAGCACAAATGAGATGACGCTAAACCCAGAAGCACAGCTTGAAAACTGATTGGGTCTCTGAACCCATGTGATGATGTGGCTGCCTACACTCTTGTTGCTCCGATGCCTCTTTAAAGAGGAAACAGTTGATTTTTAGTGGGGACGATCTATTTTCCTTTCACAGTAAGTATACTGTGTAGTATTTATCGCTAAACTATGAATTTAAACAGTTCTTTCTGGGGGCAACCGAAGTCTCTGCGCAACTTTGCTGCAGCTATGTGAGCTCTTGCTTGCTCCAAGGCTTGTCCACCATGTAGCTCCTTTGTTCCTGCACCGCATGACCTTTTTTAAAAAAAACTGATTCTTCACTCCCTAGTCCTAGTGCGCCACCTATGAACTGGCAGGGAGAGAAATATTGGAAGTAGGGTCATTCTATTCTTTGCTCCTTTAGTTGCCCCATATTCAAAATTTTAAATTTTCAAGTATTTCTAATTGCTCTAAATCTAAAGTATTTCCATTTGCTGGGATTCGAGAGCAGGAGAAGGTTTGCCCTTGTCTCTGCTTGAGATGCCCATGGGCCATTGGTGGGCCACTGCGCAAGACAGAATGCTGGACTAGATGGGCTGTGGCCTGATCCAGCAAATCTTCTCTTATGTTCTTATGCTCCTTTGTTTCCTTTTCCGTATTCAAGTCAGTGTAATTTTGAACAGAGATAGTGGACAATGTAAATCAATTTTTGTGGGTGTTTTTTTTTTTTTGCAATTCCCTTTATCCTTGAATTTACACTGAAGTCTTTTGCTTCTCCAGTGAAATTTTCCATAAAGTGATGTTTTGCCAGAAGAGAGCCCTTCCATTATAGGATATTTTGTACTTGACAGGTTGTGGATTTGTTGCTCACTTCTGCAAAGGAATCCCAAGTAATAAGTAGGGATTTATATTTACTTTTTACTTCCCAGAGAAAACTCTGAGCTGATTTGTGGTTTTCTCTCATGTTAAAAAGTCCCAGGTGTTCTTGTATCATAGTAACAAAGATAGGCTTTGTTTGCAATCCGATCTTCTAGCCAGTACACATTTAGACACTTTTAAAAAGAAGAAAATTAAGCCTGCTTTGTAAATTGGATGAGATCATTAGCATTATAATACAGAACAGCCAATTATGGATTCACTAGTGAAGGAAAAAACAAGAAAAAATCAAGCAAAGTAATATAACTAATAATAATTTTAATTTCATTTCAAAATCCTGGGGCTATAGAACACTCCCATCACATATGCAGATACATACCTCTAACTCTACAAAGCCCTTTTCAATTCATTATATAAACAATGAACTGCTTTCACACATACTATCTGCTTATAATTTTGTTGGCACAGATAGAAAAGATAGGTTGTTTTGCCAAATTCAGTCTTATCTGTCATTATTCCACTGCACCTGTAGCTTTTTCTCCACTACGCCACACAATGAAACACAGAAACCTCAAAGAGCCTTGCCAGCTTCTTTGTATAGGGCTTAAACCATATTTTTAGATCATCCACACAGATCTGGACATGTGGGGCAACAGGAGCAAGCAAAGCATGATGGGAAGCAATGTTTTATCTAAGGCAAAAAACCAGCACACAGGTAGAACCAAAGAGGTAAGCCAAGAGCTACTGCATCAGCTCATACTTCTCCTGGGGTTTCCTGTCAGCCACTTTCCCAATCTCCTGTTTGGGTGGTCACCTCACCCACTCCACTCAATAATTTGCTGTCAACATCTTCTTCTCCAAGAAAGCAGTCAAGAATTCAAATACATGGTTGGGTTCACCATGGAGGCAGAAGACTGGGAAAGCAGCTGCCACAAACCCCCAGGAAAGGTACAAGCCAAAGGAAGGTCTCCTTGCTCATGAGTGGAACTTTTCTTGCTCTGCCTGTGTTCCCTTGGAGAGAATATTGATGTTGAGTCCTCGGATGAGGAATTTCAGGTGGATGCGCATCCAGACACTGAACTCCTGACTACAGAAACAGGAGAGGATGTTCACTTGGAACCTGCCCAATCTAGCACAGGTGAGGCAGACAATGGGCCTGCTCCAGAACAAACGGACCTGGCTGACAGTAGAACAGGGGTGAGCCAGCTCTGTAAGGAGAAGGCACAGTTGCACCTGTCATTGCGTCTTCATGAGAAGAACCTGGTGCACAGGGAATGCTTTTGCAACAGTGCATAAAGGCACCTGTGAGCCATCCCCAGCTGTTGCAAACAATAGATCTAATCTGGCAACCCCTTGGGCTTCAGCTCGTATTCTGACTTGACTCCTCCCTAATACCTGACTCCTGGACTGGCTTGACTGTGTTGATGACCTCTTTGAAACTGGATCTCTTCTCCTGGTAACTGACTTCCCCAAATGACTTTTGGAACTGACTTTGGCTTGTTGCTAATGCTGATGCATGTGCAGCCAAAGTGCAGCCTGCTCTGGACAGGACAACTGATGGGAAGCCCCACCTTCATCTGTCCAGAGCATCTTTATGAAGGTGGAGCTCCAAAGTGCAACTGGACTGCGCATTGCATTGAAGCTTCCAATCATGCTCCAACCTGCCAAGCCCAACCACTCCTTAGGTTCTGATCCACAGGTTACCATGAATTAGCAGATGGCAATAGTTCTGTACCAATCAGTGGGGACTTGTGCAACAGAACCAGCAGAGGGCAAAGCTCTCAGTAGGGATCACCCTTAGTCCCTTTCAGCTTTCTCTGGATCTCTCATGGATCAAAATGTAGCTGAATGTGTTTCCACAAAGGTCATTTGCATCGAGTAACAAATCATATAGCGGGGTGGGGGTGGGGGGCAAGGATGTGGTTGAAGTCTTGCCTTTGAGTTCTGCTGGTGGTATTGCAATGCTGAACACATTGAGCTTGCTAGTTTGAAAGACAAAAAATAAATGAATCAATCAGTCTCCATTTTCCTAAGCAACCTGGATACCTAAAGACTGGTGTGAATGTTTGAGCATTTTGTCTGTGTGGCTGTAGTTTGGTAGTAGTGCAAACAGAGGATAGCTGGTTGAAACCCCACTTCTGTGTCTCTGCCAAGAAAACTATATAGAGGTGTCCAGGTGGCCAACCAGGAGTCAATCATGCATGGTATAGAAAAGGTGGATAGAGTATAATTCTTTTCTCTATTACCAATGCGATTAATGCTTGTTATGCAGAAGTCTCCTACCCATCATCTTCATAGAGTGTCTCCTGGTTCTAGAAACAGGGGGCACTCTATGATGCTGATGGGTAGGAGAGTCAGATCAGACAAGGGAAGTATTTCTTCACCCAGAAGGTCATCGGTCTACGGAATTTGCTGCCAGAAGACGTGGTGACAGCAACCAACCTAGATGGCTTTAAGGAAGGGTTAGACAAATGTATGGATGACAGATGTATCAGTGGCTACTAGAATGGATGCCTAACTACATCTTTCAGGCTGGCGGGACAAGCAAGATGCCTCTAAGGCCATTTTCTGGGATTCAAGAACAGGTGAAGGTTTGCCCTTGTCTCAGCTTGAGATGCCCATGGGCAATTGGTGGGCCACTATATGAGACAGGACGTGGGACTAGATGGACTGAGGCCTAATCTAACAGGGCTCCTCTTATGAGTGGGCCATGACTTGGTGGTACTTGACAACTATAACAAAAACAGTAAAAGGAAAACAAGTCTGTTCTGAATAAATTTGATTTCTTTTCCCCCTTCCTACCCCTTCCCCATTGGCTCCCTCATTGCTTTAGCCAGCACTGTGAAGGGACTATTCACAAGAGACCCAGAGGTCCTCTTTCCTTTGGCCAGATTCTATGGAGGAGAAAGTCTGCATCAGAGATTTGCAGGCTTTTAAGGCTGCAGCTGTTTCTGTTCTTGCTTCTGCACCTCATGTGGCGACAATCTTTCCTTCTTTTTTTTTTTAATAGCTTGCTTGAAAAACACAGCGACAGATCACAAATGACTTCCACACAACAAGCATTAATAGCCTTATTCCCAGTGCCCTCTGCCCATCACCTTCTGTGCATCTGCATACATCACACTGCCTGGCCCCAGCAGGGAAAATGGGCCACTGCTTCACGTATCCTGCTGAGGATCCTCTCAGCATTGCTGATGTGTGTGCTGTTTGCCTTGCCCTGCTCCAACAAAGTCACCTGCTTTCTTCAGGCTCCTGGAAAAATCTTCTCTTCTCACGCACAAGCTATATCTCCTCTCTTACCCTGTAGTCCTCCGGTGCAGCGCTTCCGCCTGCAAGGTTATGGCCTAGACATCCATAGAGAATTATCACTCTTCCGCCTAACCTGTGCTGGTTGGTCCTCCTTTGAAGCGCTCTAGGCTTTCCTTTTGCCTTTCCAGCATGGTGAATCATACAAGCACAGATGTGTTGCTGTCTATGAAGAGCTCTAACTAAATAAAACAAAACAAAAAGCCTTTCAGTGAAAGATGAATCCCCTGGGCTGTCTGAAGCCAAAACACTTGCAAGTTCCTGTAAAAAAGGGGCAAAGGGGCATAGATGCTGAGGAACAGCCCTAGTCAGCATGTCCTCTCACTGGAACAAACATCAAAGCGTTTTGGAACCAGCGTTTTTTCCCCTTTCCACCCACTTTCTGCAAAGGAGCTCTATCCAGCCTGTTAAAAGTTTCAAAAGTTCTCTCTCTTTAAAAGCCTTTTTGATTTGATTCATTTCCCAACTCTTTTCATTTGATTTTAGGTGTTGGGAATTTATAAGCCAAAGATAGACAGAAGCAACTCTTCTCCTGCATGGCAAACTGCCCTTGGAATGGAAATGTGTCTGGTCAGAAAGGCTGCATGCATTTCCCCCTCATGAAGCTGCAATTTGTAACTGGGTAATACAGTTAGATGCAGTTAGGGCCTTTTCACACCTGGCCTAAAGGGGAGGCCCTAGGATGTTCCAGCACAGAGCATCTGCACTGTGCTGAACCGCTTCCATTCCAGAAGCAGCTCTGCATGTGTGGAACCATCACCCAGCCAGATAGTGGTGACAATCAATGGATGTAAGTGCACAGCAGTATTTGCACTTACCTGGCAGTTGGTGAAGTGCCAGGTAAGTTTGGGTTGGTTTGGGTGTTCAAAATGTGAATGCCTGATCCATCCCAGTTCTGTACTTTTGTTGGTGCATTGAAGAGCTGTGTTCACAGCTAAGTTTTAATCTAGTTTCAGGTCACTTTCAGAATGAGAGAACACATCAGCAAAGTGACAAGATGATTTCTTTCAGCATTATTTAACTCAGAAGATCCACCTTTGAGTAAGATAATGAAGAAAGAAAATGACTGTTTACTTTGCTGATGTGTTCTTCCATTCTGAAGGTGGACTGATGCTGGATTAAAACCTAAGTGTGAAAAGGCCCTGTGTTTCTGTATCCAGTCATGTCATTGTCTGAGTCCTTGGTCCACTGCAAAGGTCTGTTACTCTCCATCCATCCTACCCTGTTCCTTCCTCTCCCACCACATGACTGGATATTTCCTAATCAATCAGTTTACATTTTTCTCAGGTGTGGGGTCTCTCTCATTTCCTCTGGCTTCTCACTCACTGGCCTTCCCTCCCTAAAGATGTTATCACAGAAACAATTTCCCCTTTCTTTTCCTTTTTCTTCAACTTCAAAGCAGTGTTCATGGACACCACTATAGAGAGTTTATGAAACATTGAATGTTCTTGCATCTTGTATATCTCCTACGGGGGTTCCTGCTTTTTCAAAAAATGTGTTCAGTCCTCAACATGATTGGTATTTTCCCTGAAATAAAAAGGCACAGGATTGTTCCTTTAGTTCTTTATTTCTTCTGCATCAGGAGTCCTGCACTCCAGGGCGGTAGTGTACACAGTTTTTGAAACAACATGTTTGACATGATCACAGCATCTGCCTTCTCAGTTCCTGCTCTTCTTCTCATCCCACCTCACCTCCCTTTTCGGTCTCCAGTTTTCACAATCTGGTTGTCTTGCCTGTGGCTGTAGTTACTTTCCTGCTACTTCTCTGGGCTGGTTCTGGTGGCACCAGGGCCAGATGCTGCTCTTGCTTTGCCCCTCCCACCTAAGCCACATATTTCTTCTGATTGGCTGCTCTTCCCTTCTTTCTTCACATTTCCAGGCAACCACCAAGCAGTATCAAGCCTGTTTCCATGGAAGCCTTTGTCATAGAAAAAAGGACTCAGAATGACTGTAAGATTCCTCACAGGTGAATGCTGACCAACAGAGGAGCCCAATGTAAAAACAAGGGTATTGAGAATTGCACCCACAGGGCAAGGGAAGGTTGTAAAACATAAGAACATGTGTACAATTTGCTACAGTTACTCAGCATCACTGCCCCTGTGGTGTTGGGCTGAAGAGGAAAGTATGTGCCTTAACAGCAGTGGTATGAAACAAGAACAAAAGAAAATGAAGTCCATGTCAGCCCATATTAAAATGACAGTGGAAGAATGCAGGTTCTGAAACAGAGTGAGCAGAAGGGAAGTTCACCCATTAGGAATTTTAAGCAAGCCAATGGTTAAAAATATGCAGGGAAAACAACCTTGCTTTGGGAGCTTATGACCTGCCCAGGGAGGCGGAAAAGGAAAAGTAGTTCAGCTTTCACCGCTAAGACACGGGAAGGGAGCAGTGCAGGCAGGCATTTTAGGCCCAGAGAATTAATTTAAACCTAGGTCACACGCAGATGTGCAGAAGTCAATATTAGAAAGGGAAAAATTAAAGAAAGATAAAGTAGAAATAAACACCGAAAGCTGAAAAGTTTTATTCCCAGGCATGGTTGTAATGAAAGATATCCAAAATAAAGCGGGCATAGGGGGGTTCCTTCACAGTTTCACAAGCCTTTGTCTAGGTCCCAAGGGACAACAGTGCTGTGTTCTGTGAACTATGGAGGGGTGCAGCAGAGCCTGCAGTAGGCTATCCCCCAAATATGGTATCCCTCTCTAAAACCCAAGCATGGCCAGTGAGGAAGGTATAACGTCTTCCTCTTCCCACACAAAAAACTCTCCTATTGTCTCCAATAGTCCGTCACATTGGCCACACTCAGGTGCTGAACCAAACTATTGGTCAGAAAGTGGCCTGAGACCAGAAAAAGTCCAGCAACCAAAAATGCTAGATTTTGTCAGAAATAAAATGGAACCTCCACAAATGAGTTTTCAAGGGCTAGATCCCAGTATAGGAAGGGACTGCTTGGAGTTGCAGAAAATTTGAGGTGCGATCACATAATGGACAAAATAAGTTTGTTGCTAGGCCATGCACATGGATACAGTTTACCTTGCGATATTAAAATATGAACTGAAGACACATTTGCAAAGGAAAATTATTAAGCAGTGACATGACGGTCAACTTTATTTTTTGACATGTGAATTGCCCATTGCAAATGCCTTCAATACCCATCTGTAATACAACACATGAAACACCAAATAGACAATGGACCGAGAGAGAATCATAAGGAAGAGTTAAATATAACCCACAATGGCTCTGATCAGACTAACCCTCACAAAATATTTGTATTAGAACAGAGCATTGATTAATGATCACAAACTATTCCATGGTTTTCCTTGTCAGAGAGCTTGAACATGAGATCTCACCTGTAACAATGATGGGAAAAGTCTGAATGGGGTAATTTCTGTTTCCTCATGGAAGTTTGTTTGGGAACAAAGAAAACAGAATGACATCTCATTCAGCCCAACTTGTATCCTATTTCTGCCTGCAATGCTGCCATAATATGCCATAAAGATGTACCGTAATATTTTCCTTGATCATGTGCAGCTTATGAATGGTGCAGGTTCCAGATTCCTGCCCTGGGACACAGGCCTAAAAGATAACAAGTTGCTAAGCCAAGACCTTACAAAGGAGAAGTTCCATTATATTGATTTCTTAAATGTCCAGATCCTAAAGATCCCTGAGAAGAAAATGGGCCTTTCCTCAGTTACCTAAGATCTGGAACAGAGGGCCACAAAGTCCACTTCAGAGCCTCATTGGGCCACACCTGCTGCCGGTATGCTCCATCCACACAGGATGGAGTCTAATGCAGATGAGCAGGCCCCTGGATTACTGGCAAAAGAAACAATATTAAATGGTAACTTGTATCAAGTGGAGAGGTTTTAGAGTATTTGCAGCAAGAGCATGCAGAATAGGCTTAGCATGAAAGTCATCAGCCCTAATACAGAATATAAGTATATAAGTCAAGGGAAACAGAATAGAAGTCAGACAGGCTAGGAGGATACAGGGGATTCTTCAGCCAATCAGAATCTACTGTTTTTTTTTTTAATATTTTCCAAATGTACATATACAAATGCAAACATTCAAAACAATACAGAATACAAACAAAATATTACAACTAATACTAAAACACAAAACAGAACAGAACAGAAAACCCCTTAACATAAGAACATAAGAACATAAGAGAAGCCTTGCTGGATCAGGCCACAGCCCATCTAGTCCAGCATCCTGTCGCACACAGTGGCCCACCAAATGCTCACGGGCATCTCAAGCAGAGACAAGGACAAACCTTCTCCTGCTCTAGAGTCCCAGCAGATGGCCTTAGAGCACCCCAGTTCCTCCCCCCGCCCAGCCTGAAGGATGCACCTAGGCATTCGTTCTAGTAGCCATTGATACATCTGTCATCCATAAATTTGTCTAACCCTACCTTAAAGCCATCCAGACTGGTAGTTGTCACCACCTCTTCTGGCAGCACATTCCATAAGCCGATGACCCTCTGGGTGAAGAAATACTTCCCCCTGTCAGACCTTATTCTCCTACCCATCAGCTTCATAGAGTGCCCCCTGGTTCTAGTGTTGTGCGACAGGTAGTGCCTCAGTCTAATGAATTCTCTGTCATTATAAGTTTTAGCCACCTGTAAATTGCTACCCTCAACTGTCACCCACACTAGCTCATTATGTGGGCCCCCAGACTGAGGCAACCTAACCAAGCTACAGCTCCCTTTTCTAGGAGAAGTGGAGCTTCACAAAGTTCAATCAGCAGAATGAGAGAAAAACAAGGGAAAGAAAAGGAGAGGACGGATTATGCCTATATATAATCAGTCCTGCATGCCTCCTTGAACAAGCTGAAGCAAGATTAAACACCTGAAGTCTGGTCACTAGGTAGTTCACTTTTGGGCTGCTCCAACCTTAATAGCAGTAATGCAAGTCAGACATCAGCATGGAAGAGACAGTGATTCACCAGTTCTCTTAGCCCCAGGAAACATAGGAACCTACTCTCTTTACAAACTCCCAAAGTTCAGTTCTTGTTGGATCTTAACAGGAACAAGAACAAAGGAAAGTCTTCTGGTGTAGTACAATCACACACAGTTTAGCTTTTGGTGATCCTGGCAAAAACAAGGACATACACTGAAAGAAGGTGCATATTCTTATATCCCAAAATGTACCTTCAAGGTATAGGACCAGGTAGTTGTGAGATATAGGATAAGCAAAAGATTTGTATGCATTCAGGTGTCCCATAGCATGTAAACAAGGTCAGTGATTAAATCAACTATGTGCCTGTATTTATATTTTAATCTTGCAGCCTTCTCACCTGAGACACGGAAACTGCTTGCTCAAGTTGGATCTCCTCATTGCAGACTGATCTTGTGGCACCAAAAGCTACATAAAAGGATGTTTTCTTGGGGAAGTAGACAACATCAAAGACTCATCTGCAGGATCAGTAGATCAAGTTAAGAAGGTGGTGGTGGTGACTGCTCCAATAGTCATTCATCCCATCAGATACTCTGAACACTTGCTACACGTCTTTGATTTAAGCATTTATCATAACAAAAGTACTATCTCCAAGATTGCTTTAAGCAACTGTTGTGTGACAAGTGCTCTGTGCCTGACTGGTGAATGGAGATGGCCAGTCCAAGCCATTCAGAGTCTCAATATTGCCTCATCTCTAAAGATGGCAAGAAGACCCCTACAAAATGGCAGCAATATAAGATAACGCAAGATGGAGTGTTTACTTTGTGGAGGCCATTTGTCAGGTGGCAAAAAGTCATGTGCTAGCCAGCCCTCCATGTCCTCAACCATACTCATGATAGTTTTGCTTTTGAAACAATTCATTCTGAGCCCAGTGTGCATTTCATGTCAGAAACACAGCACTGAAATGACCTCTCTGGGATTCAGTGGGAATAACCTTGATGTTCTCACACAGCTACCTATGAAACCAGCTGTAAAAGGTTCAGGGGGGAGGGAGGAGAGAATGTAAGGGTTGCTGTATTCTGTCATAGTCCAGGCTTTAGGAGCCATGAAATCTCTTAAACATTTTTCCTCCCATTTCTGTCCTCCCTCTTGCCAATAACATTTCAGTTCAGAGCAGGATATATATCCATCAAGGTTCCTTCTGTCTAGGAGCTGCAATCTCTGGAAAAGAAGGGGAGGTTCCTTCCCCTGCCAATGGCTTTGGGTCTCTTTCAACAGGGGCATTGTCTGTTCTCTGCTTTGCACAGCAGAGCCTGTCAGTGATACTTAAAAGGGAGTTAGAGGTGATGGTTCCCATGGCCAACGGGAAATCAAAGCTCTGACTGTGTTATGCCTTTCTGCATAAAGCCTACCCTAGTGCAGAGCACCATTAATCCATCCCAACTTTCACACAGTCTTCCAGTGTAAACAACTAAATCCCTGTCAACAGTTTTAATTAAAGCCCATTAACTAGAAACCAGTTCTATCCTTAGCACAGCCAGAGCATGGCTTCAACAATACGTCGGCAGGAAGGCTTCAGTCCCAGCTTCTTCCTGCTGACTTGGCAAAACAACTTGCTAATAAGGATCCATCTGCCAGCACTTGCTGGAGGTCTGTTTGAAGCTGGTCGAAGCCTCTAAAGTCATTTTTGTGGATTGGTTTTGGTGGTTTAGTTTTTCTGTAGGGAGGGATTTACTGTAAGTGGCTGAGACAGATACCAGTCTACGCAGGGCTAGCACACTAGGGCCAGTTGTAACATAAAATCCATCCTAAAAGGGTTGTAATGAATTCAAAGAATTGCCAAGCTGACAAAGGCTGATATTACTGCCCCTTTCTTGGAGCCCTTTTATTTTCTCCTCCAGCTGTTGAAGTTTCACTCTATGGATCATCACAAGTCTTGTGAAGGAGGAAGGAGAGAGAAAGCATTGTATAAATAGAATTGTTCACTCCCCACTCTGCTCCTATCAATTTAAATAAATTAACTATTAGATTAACCACATTTAAAACAAAACAAGAAATCAATCCTACTGCCTCAGCTGCTGCTAAACTATGTTCCGCACCACTAAACTGATAATTGCTGAGGGTGCCCACAAAGAGGTGCCTATAATTGGATTCAATCTGTGTGCCTTCTATGGCTTTGCTTTGGCTGAAAATGCAGAAATATGGGGACAGAGGGGGAGGAGGAGCGTCAGAGTGAGAAGGAAAGGTCTGTTGACCTTGCTTGGTTCTCCCCCAGCTAATCTATTTTAAGAAGGATAATACACAACATTGGAAAGGTTCCTTGCAGTATGGTTCCTCTTTGACCCCACCAGGGAGTGCAAAAGAAGTCACAAACTTCAGGAATGTCCAATCTATAGAAGGTGACAGGTGTGATTGGAGGCTATGATATCCTTACAGAAGCCTATGATGCTAGCACATCTGTAAGGAAAGAAAATGACAGGTTAGATGGTGAGTTTTTGGTCTTTCTGGTGCTCAATTCAAAGCAGGCATTCTCTTTCACTCACGGAACCCAACTTCATTTATGCCAAAAGGAATAAAGACTGATTTTAGAGCAAGTTGCAGAAAACCAGGCTGGAAAACTGAATTCTTACTCTGCAGCGATAACTAGATTGGGGCGAAACAGCAGTGGTGGAATTCTGCCCTTCCACACACTAGAATGGTTGACCTAGCTAATCACATTTAAAGGAATGATGGGAGTTATAGTCTAGTAATGCTGAAAGGACTGGTTTTCCCAATCTTGTCATTCTAGGTCAACTTAACTCTCAAACAGCTTTAGGGTGATTTCTGTTCTGTCCTCACGAAAAGGGGCCCAGGTATGATTTTTTGATGCCCTTGGGTAGGATTGGAAGAAAAAGCCAGGGTACTTTGTGCCAGTCACTGTTGACAGTATTTATTAATGAACTGTATTTGGGTAGCTGACCAATTGCTAAGGTTCCCTAAACAAAAACAGAATGATAACATTAGGATCAAAAAAGAAACAGCAGATTAAGAAAAAGTTAATCAGGCCTTAAGATGTCTGAGTTGAGTAAGAGGGTCTTTCACTTGATGTCTAAAATGATATAAGATGGTAGTAAGCAGACCTCTCTGGGCATGGGTGGGTGATGGCTATTCCAGATCATGTCACCACTGAGGATGGTCTTTCCCTTGTGACCACCAGGTGACGTTACTTCATCTTACAAGGCTGCTATGGCAGAGCTTGTGCTGCTGAAATTGACCGAGATGTACAATGAATGCTTTCCACTCTCTGGCCACTTGTCTGCCTGGCTTTCCATGCTCCAGACCTGTCACTCATCTGTAGCAGCAGTTTGTAGCAGTTTGGTTATGTTTCCTACCTTTGTACTTATGTAACTTTACACCCAATCTGATCAAAAGAAAGAGTTGCCCTGGGTGTTACTAAATTCCATATGAGGAAGGCACACCCGTTCCCAGAGGAGTTAAGGAGAATTGAGGAAGAAAATGCTTGTCCTTACAGTATCAAATTAATCCAGAGGGCACCTCATTAAATATGTCTGATCACATTCCCTGCCTCACTCTATGGCAGATCTTTGCACAAAGAGAGCAAGGGCTCACCTTTTGTCCTCACAAATATTGAAGGCTTTGATATTTCCTACTGGAGCCCTTAAGCAATGTGCAGAGAATGGCCCCAGCAGTCAGCCATCTTCTGTCTGTTATTTAGTGGCCCCAGGAGTATGATGACTTAGGGAAGTCACCTGGGCCACTGCTGGCAACTTGTCCAGCAGTGGCAAAGGCATGTGGGCATAGCAAGCACTCTGGAGAGCACATCATCGGTCCCTGCGAAAGGGTTTTTTTCCCCTTTTCCCAAGGGCAGATTCTGTTCTAGGAGGTGAGTTTTGCGTCCCACAGACACTCTGGCCTATGGCTGCTACATCCCTTGGATGCCTTCAGGGAGCCTAATTTTGCCTGAGCCAATCCTGCCTCTATAAAGCTCCTGTGATCTGGATTTATCTGCCACAGGCTCTCCCAGTGTAACATCTGGGAGCAAGGAAAAACCTGGTGCAAAAGCAGACGACTTTATTACTAGAAATCTGTCCCTTTCTCATTTGCAGAAGGACCTGCTGTTCCCATTTTCTTTTCACCAAAGTTACTTTTTTGTTTAAACCTCCTCTAGCAGCTTCTCAAACAAATTAGCATCTAGAGGATCTTTCTCTTTTTGCATTCAAGGAAAAAGAACACAGTAGTGCCAGCAGCAGATTGCATTGTTTAGAAGCATTAAAGAGATACAGAGAAAGCTCCTGATCTTCCCCCTGATGCTAGCAAATATAATTTAGCTCAGCAGGATAATGGTCTTTTCTCTGTATATGCATGCATACGCACAAGTACATGTGCACATAGGTGCACACGTATTCATGTTATGGGAAATAGATACAGATTAATGGGGATCTCTCTGTCATCACCCACAAAATAGGATTATGACTAGCTGAAATGGCCACATATGGTGCCAGACAAAGAACTGGAAGGGAGAAGCATTTTTCACTGTGGGGAACAGAATGGGGAAAAGAACTTCCTGGCATTTGTGAGGCTAAAAACATATCCTTTTCAAGATAAGAGCTGCAAAGAGGCCTGTGCATATATGCCTCTTCCAGCCAGTGGTCCATTTGTAACGCCTTGTGCAGCAAGTTTTCATTTGGAAAGACCCATCTGGTTTCAGATCCCAGATTTCTAGCCAGTGTCAGCTAATATTCACTCACCTCTGCATTACATTGTGTGTGGGTGTGGGTGCAGAAAATCTCCCAGGGAGGTTATTTTTTGGCAAGTCTTACGACTTGAGAGGAAAAGCCATCCTCTCATATTGAATCAAATGCAAGAAAATTCGTATTCATTCAAATAGATCCCCTTTGAATGTGATAGGATTCTATTCAATACGAATTTGAACAAATATCCAATACGAATGCCTACACATCCCATAACATATCCACTATGAAAGCGTCAAATCTGCCCTGAATCCACTTTGAATCCACTCTCAATCCATGTCAAGTGCACTCTGGATCCATTGCAGATGTGACTGGCACAGCTGCTTTCCCACCTCCCCAGATTCACAAATGTATGAATGTCGTAACATTCTATAAGTATACGAATGCCTGAATTTGCCCGAATATGTACAAATATCAAATGTTACAAATATTTGTGCACATCCCTGCCACAGAATGGATGCTTTGTGCACCATTTACTTTGAGAAAGCCCTTCGTAAAAGGCATTCTTCAAAACACAGAATTGTACAGCACTTTAGGTTTATATCAATGGAGATGTTTAAATCTAAATCGAATCTGAATTCGGTATCCAGCATTCCCATTCAATTTTTTATCCCTGGATTTTATGAGGACTATCCAGTGAAAATCCAGAGATAAAAAGTCCTGAGGAAAACTGGACTTTCCCCCTCTTTTGCAGCTGCGTCCGCTTCCCTCCCCCAAATAGGAACGCTCCCGGACTATTTGGGGTGGAGCTCTAGCCTTCTGGCAAACGACTGCCAGATGTGGGTGGGATTTCACAGCTGTGAAGGTCCCCTGCCCCCCTTGCCATGCCCACAATGCTAGAGCCCTGATCAGCTTGAGGGGAGACTGGCTTGAGTCACAGAAGTTTTGCTTTTAAAACGTTTTTGCTTGATACATATGTATCTTTCAGATTATTGTTAGCAGCTGTTAGAAATGGATACATTCCTAGTAGATGCTAACAATCAACAGAAAGATACACATATACCAAGGAAAAACGTTTTAAAAGCAAAATTGTGATTCCAATTGCGCTCTGTCCCTTTGCTGACCTGCTTAAGCACAAATGCCCTCTTCCCAGTAACATGGAAGGAGGTAATGTTACCAGGAAGCTACAATCTGAAAGGGTGTGAAAAGGGGAAAGTGTGATTGTCCTGTGTGGGTCTGTTCTTCTGCTCAGCTGATTGACCAGGGCAGGCTTATAGGGTTTGCACTGGGTAAGTGGGGGGAGATTAAAAGGTCCTGTTTCTCTGTGCTGGGGAATCGAAAAGCAATATTCAGGTTCAGTTCAGTTTACTGTCAGGTAAATGGGAACAGCCCAAAATGCACACTCGGCCCTGTATCCGGATTAAAATAGTCCAACAGGGACTAAAATAGTCAAGTGGGAACGTACCCTTAGGCTGCATCCAGAAACCATTTAACTATTCTGCTGTATTTGGATATCATAGAATAATGCATGGATAGTCCAGAATATCTGTGCTTTATTCTGGCATATCCAAACATAACAGAATAATTAAGCAATGTCTGGATGCAGCCTTAGTGGACTGTACACTCAAGCTTCCTTCATGTCCTAGAAGTTCAGCAGGATAACCCCGTGTGCTCCCAAGTTTCTTAACACAAATTGCTCAAGAATTTAAACTAGTAGCCTTGATCTACAGACTCACGTGGGATTGTGACATGTGGAACTGGGGAACAAGTCACAAAATACCTGCTGTAGGGCATATAAGAATTGGATGAAAATGGTGCCTTTTGTTTCTTAGCTCTAGAGGAATTCTTAAAGGAAATAGAGAAGAAATGTTAAAATTCTGTGTAGAAGCCTATGAACTCAGAGAAAGCAATCTCAGAATGGAAAGCAGAAGCCTATGAGCTCGGAGAAAACAATCTCAATGGAAAGCAGAAGACAAACCCTCTGCTTGATCAGTTTTTTTTTCAGTGATATGAGTTCCTCTCATAGGTAGAAGGAAACCTTGGCATTGGTTTGGGTGTCCACATTGGGGACTTTAGCATTAGAGAGCTCTACAGCCCTCCCTTCCATATGCTGGTGCAGTCTAGCTCCCACAAGTTTGTTCTGTCCACAGAGGACAGAGTGTAGACCAGACTAGGGCATCTAAAATGGCACCCTGGTCTGGTATACCATCATACTAGGGGGTAGCATACCAGACCATCGAGGCATGTGGACTGTACACCTCCATGGTCTTATATACTATGGAGGACTTGTTTCAGTGGTGCAACATGGCACACCACCAAAATGCCCCCCAGGAGCTCCAAAGTCACCCTTTATCATCTCTGAAGTCATTACAGGGGTTGGAGCAGAACAGGACCACCATTACTTATTCTGGTATAGGACAGTGTGCCCTGTACTGGAATAGCAGAGGTAAGTGCAAATATGGCCATAGTCCTCTTTAAAGTGCAAAAGATCTTAAAATTTGTGGCTTGTTTTTGGCAATTCAGGGACTTACTAAACAGCAGGGGGAAATGTTGGCTCTTTTAAGAAGCCAGTACTACTCTACAGATGAGGCTGCTAGACAAAAGCTCCTTCATTTGGGAACTGGGCCATTTTCTTTTGTTATTTTCCCATGCATGGCAAGTTCCATCCAGTACTGAGTCAGAGGAGTACATGCCAGTCACCCAATACTCTTTCAAAATGCCAGAATGCTGAAGATAGTTCAAGATTTCCTGCTCTATCTTTAATTCAGATTCTGGCAGCAATATGCTCCCAGTGTCTGCCAATTCCAGCTCAGTTCCATCACAATTCCAGCAGGTTGCTGGCATTTTTAATAAGTTTGGATATTACCTCAGACCAAGGTGATGGTTTTACACAGAGCTCTTATGTGGACATCCATGACAGAAATAATAAAGAAATCTGAGCAGTCTGAACTGAGGATATTCCACCTTCAAAATGAGGGAAAGGAAGGCATAGAACTACAGTGATAGAAAAATCGGCAGCTCACATGCCCCCAGGATTCTGAGACCATTTGGGTTTTTCATCAATTTCTGTTAGAAGGATAGGAGCATAACATGTCTGCATTAACATGGTCACAGCAGGGTGGCGGTTATGAATTATTCTGCCCCAGTCCCTCCCCATGTGATGATAATAGTTATCATAATCCACCATTTCTCGGTCCTTTAGGCCAGTGTTTCTCAAACTTTTTTCAGGTCACTTGGATAATATTAAAGCTGAGGCACCATGAAAAATGTACCTTTTCTATGCCATCGTATGAATTAGAAATAATATTAGTAAGGAAAATTATCCATATGACTTTGCAGTCTTTTGTTAAATGAAGCTTCTATGCATTTTTACCTTTTTGGGGAAATGTGATTCAATAGCAAAGCATCAGGGTCTGATTCACAGAGACTGAAAGTCCATAGAATCATAGAGTTGGAAGGGACCTCTAGGGTCATCAAGTCCAACCCTCTGCTCAATGCAGGATTTCCTAAACCATCCCAGACTGATTTAGGTCCAACCTCTGCTTGAAGACCTCCAGTGAAGTAGAGCTAACCACCTCCCATGGCATCCTATTCCATTGACTGATTGCTCTCACTGTCAGGAAGTTTTTCCTAATATCTAATCTGCACTGACTCACTTGAAGTTTCAACCCATTGTTTCTAGTCCTCCCATCTTGCGCAAGTGAGAATAGGGACACTCCCTCTGCACTGTGACTTGGAGACTGTGATAATGTCTCCTCTCAGTCTACAGGCTTCCTCCAGCAAGCAAGAGGCAATGTGCCTATTAAATGTGATTCCATGATTGCTTCTTGGGCAGCATTCACACCTAAGCTTTAATCCGTTTTCAGTCCACTTTCAGAGTAAGAGAACACATCAGCAATGTAATTTTTCTTCCAATTGATCTAACTCAAAGGTGGATGTTCTGAGGATTTTCTATCCTGCTAGGAAGGAAAACCAAAAACCCCTACTTACCTGCACATCTGGTGAGCAGCATTCATGGTCACCGTGAGAGAGACTGCTGGAAGCCAGCCAAGTGACTGCCCCCTTTCTTCTGTTGTTTTTAACTGAGGCCATTTCCACACAGGTTTTGAAGGGGTCCAGAGGCCTCCCCTCCACACAGTTGGTGCCTTATCCCACTCCACTGGTAGGCCTAGATGGTGAGCTCTGCCAGCAGACTAGTGACCTAGTCCAGAATGGTGGACTATGTGTGGAAGGCCAACGGTCCACTATTCTGGGGTATGGTCCCTCATTTTAATGGTGCAGCAGGAAGTGGCACCAGAAATAGTAGGACTAGACCATGTGAAAAAGGGTTGTGTTGAAAAACTCCATTCATATACTGGGCCTCTGCCAAATGGTAACATGGAGGGCACATGCAAATCTTTGGGGCAGGATTAGAGATTGAGGATTGGGACCAGTATGCTGAGGTTAGACTAGAAGGTATGTAGACTAGAAGCAAGAGGCTTGCTTGGAGACAGGAACAAGGCTTGGAAGCAGGACTAAAAGCCCAGGCAGAAGCATATGCATTGAGCAGGTTTTGGAACAGTAAATGTGTGCTAAAGTGTGCAAGTGCAGATGTAGATCACATTTATCTGTCTACTAGTAGTCTGATTTAGTGAGCCCTTAGTACAGTTCTGATCTGGCTCTAGTCTACTCCTGAGCAGACGATGTGTTCTTGGCAGCTCCTTGATCCTGATTGGCAAGTAAGTGCAGAGAGGGTCTAAGGCAAATGAGGCTGGAACCAGAGCATGGCTGGGCTACAGGCTTCTCAGTGCTGGGGTCTGGAGAAATGCCAGAGACAGGTCTGGAAGGTGAAGCTTGAAGCAGGAGCTGAGAATGAAGGAATAAGTGGTGGCCAGTCAAAGGGGTTACAAATGGAAGTACCTCTGCTCAGCACCTTGGTTAGTGGGCTTTTTAAAATGGACCTGAACTGCTGGAAATTGGCTCCTTTTTGGAGTTGTAGCATTGCAGGAACTTCAAAAAGAAGACCATTAGCAGGCCAGACAAGAGCTTAAAAAGAAGAAGATGGTGAACCAATGTGCCACATGGGAGGGGCAATCCCCTTGGCTGGTTGCCCAGGAAGACATGGAGGCTGAAATCTTCATAGGGGCAAGGAAGTCAAGGCTGAATTTTTCACAAAGCGATGCAAAGCAGGGCAGAGCAGAGAAACCAGAGTTTACAAAGCTAACCAAAGCATCAAGCCAATTAGACAATTCAGGTACACAGAAACAGAGCCAAACTATAGTTTAGAACCAGCAGTCAGGGGGGAGAGATCTAAAGTCAAACCAGGAAATTGATAACAGCAGCAGATAGCAAGGAACACAACTCATCACAGAATGACCTTGATACTGAGGCAGCAAGCTGAGGATGCATTGCAGCTCTGACCTGTAGATTGTAGCCAGACTCAGCTAAGTCCTGATTAGCTTCCACTTTCTCATGAAGCCACTAGATGGCACTCTGGATGGCTCAGATGTCAGCCTGCAAGGAGTCCAGGGCTGAATTCACACTTAGGCCTCTGGTATGCAATTATGGCAGCCAGAGGCCTAAGAGTGAATTCAGCCCAGGAATTAGCCTGGACCTCTGCCTTTGCTAACACAAATCAACTATATTGACTTACATTAGTAGACAGGAGGCCTCTTCGCACTACAGCTAAAACGCTGCAAACACGCCTTTCACCTACCTACGTGTGGATGGAAAATTGTCTTAGATGCGTTCGGGCTGAATGGCCGTTGCAGGATTCACAAGTCCCGCCCCCGGCCTCACACCATTGGCACCCTTGGAGCCAGGGGTGGACAGTCCTGGTGCCTCCCTTCCCTGGGGTCATGTGCACTCTAGGGATCCAGATCGGGCTCCTGCAGTTGGCGGGAACCCCCCCAACCCCCAACCCCGTCCCAGGGCTTTGCTGCATGCCCACTCCTTTTCTGGTGGTCACCCGGTCCCTACTGGCATGATCGGGCCAGCTGCGTTTTCCACCTGCACGTGCCGGGGTCCCTGATTGGCTAGGCACCCGTGCCTGCACAGACAGCCAGTTGAAGCCAGGCGGGTATCTGGCCAGTCAGGGATCCTGCTGCACTCAGGTGCAAAGTGCAACTGGCCTCCTCACCCCAGTTGCTGCCTGGCGCCGAACAGGTAAGCCCTGTTCACATGTGCGCACCCTTGGGGTGTGCTGGGTGGGGGTCCCTCCACCTGCATGGGCCTGATCTGGGCCTATGCAGCTCGCAGGACCCGAGGGAAGGCACCCGACAGGCTCCCCACCCCTGGCTCCACAGGAGCCAATGGGGGGAGGCCCGGGGGAGGGGCCCAGCTGTCACGGAGGGGGAGCGTGCAAATGCTTTCCCTCTGGTACAGCTGGGAACAGCCAGGGACAGGCCGAACGTGCCGGGACGGTTTCAGAGCACAATTTTGTGCTCTGAAACCCAAACACATGTAGATGCGTTGGGTCGGGCAGGAGCAGCCCAGAATGGAGCCACCAGCCCAGAGGAGTGAATGCTCCATCCCAACGCATTCTACATGTGTTCGAAAAGTCCTTGTGTGAAAAACTCTGGTCTCCATAGATTCCCTAACCCCCTAGTTTTCCACTGAGTTAAATGGTTAAACCGGGCTTCCAGGGTTCCTGTAACCCAGGTTTCCATACCTGGCAACAACCTGGCCACTACAGTTGCTGAATAACAATGTGCTTTGCAGGAACCCTAACCACAGTGTACAATGAAGGATGAAGATGGTGCATTTTCTGAACAAGCTTTTCTAAATTTTGAATATATTCCCACTCAGGAAGTTCTGGTTCGAAAAATCACGAGCGCCTCTCTTTGCTTTTGCTCAGTGTTAGCCAGTGTTCAGGGCTGAACGATGGTTCAGCAAACAGGGTTTTCATCCCATGTGGCAGCGCTTCCTTCCATGTTGGATCAAAGTCTCTTTGACCACCTTCCAAAGACCTCATAGGCAAACAGCAAATTGCTGTTCAGCCCCACCCCTGTCACACACATCCATCTACCTGCCACTACTGTTTGTATCTTCAGAGAAGGGAGGTGGGGGTACACAGCACTGGATTCCTACTCTGTGTGCTCTGAGAAGTGACCAACTTTCTACCACAGTCCCTGAGAGACAGCGAAGGCTTCCAAAATATTTGTGATGGCAATTCACAAGGAAACTGTTCTTTGTCCCCTAGGTAAGTCTAGGGATGAGAAGAGGCAGAACAGCAGATTGCAGGTATGCTTGAGGGGACTGGGAAAGGAGTCTGTAGCTGGGGAGACGCTTTCCAATAGATCCCAGCCTCAGACAGGGGAGCCAGGCGACACAGACTTGGCTGCCTTTACTGCTGACCTAACCCCATTGATTTCTACCAATCCAAGTCTGATGAGATGTGTGAAGTAATCAATGCCTTGCTGCAGTACTGTAGAAGAATTTAACGGGAGGAATGGAGCAATATAGTATTTAACCCCTCCAGTTCTGCATACTGTAGGTATGATCTACGTAAGTCCAGGAAGGAAACAAAAGCCCACTTGCTTTCTGTTCTGTGATGCCTAATTTCCACAAGAATCCTGAACAGCTCAGTGTGAATGCAATTTTTGGAATTTGATTTGATTTGAATCGAATATCGCCAAATTGGATTCGATTCAAATCTTTAAAATTTGAATTTAACCAAATTCTATTCGAAATAAGCTAATTTGAATCTATTGGTTTGAATTTTCAATTTGAATTTGCACTTACGAATTTGCACAACAACATTCGTATGTGCCCGTACACATTGTTACACATCCGTACACATCCACACACGTCCTTATGCATCCTGTAGTTTTTCCCATATGCAACCCATTTTCGTCCCGTACAGATCTGTACAAATGCATACAGATGCGGGAAAGATGCATATCTATTTGAACGAATAGATCCAAAATTTGAAATTCGTTCAAATCTTTAAATTCAAATT
>MTQE01002208.1:34504504-34516102 GCA_014337955.1 Aspidoscelis marmoratus
AATCAAAACGTTTTGAATTCGAGATAACAACGTCGTGGGGATGCGGCCTCAGTTTTGATAATACAAATGAGCCAAGGATGGAGGTATGTGGAAGGAGTTACAGATGGAGAAGGGGAGAGAAAGGCACACGTGTAACTACTATTGAGCAAGCCTGGGATTTTTCAAGGCCTAGAACACAGAGGAGAGTTCTTGTGGAGCACTTGGGTCACTGCTAAGTTTGGTGCTTATAGTTTCACTGTTTGCGTTGCTTTGAGCTCAGTCTGGATGGCATGACAAACTTATCTTGCTTTTGTTGGCAGGAGACCATTCCACCCTAGCTGAGACCCTGCTGGACAGAAGAGCACTTTTAACACACACACACACACACACACACACACACACACACACACACACACACACACACACACACACACACACACACACACACACACACACACACACACACACACACACACACACACACACACACACACACACACACACACACACACATGCTACTTTTACTGTTAAATTCTGACCCATAATATTGCTTGACATTCAGCAAGGCTAAATTAATGAAAAGCAGCACACGTCTTTCACTGCTTTGTGGACTTGGGCCCCTAAAACTTCTCCTCATGAAAAGAAACGCAAACAAGAAAGCCCTCTGCATTTTATATAACTCCAAACTTTATTATGGCTGAAGTCGAACCAATAGAAACACTACCTTCCTTATTTTGAATAGCCTACTTAAAAGATTTCAAGGTTACTTTATCATAATCATTTTTGGCCAGCAATATTAAGGTGAGTTGAAAGGATTCCCCCTCCTATTTTTTCTTCTGGAGGTTATAAAAGGTGTGTGGGTGGAAAAATGCTGCTGCTATAGAAGAAGAAGAAGAGAGAGTTGTGTTTTCTGAAATGCTAATGAGATGGATAGGATTAACATTCAGCCCTGGCCTTAGCGGCTGCTGCTCTAACTAAAGTCAAAAGGGAGCTGTGTCAGCTTATGTCAGGGGCAGAGTTTGGCTTACAATGTTAATAAAGTGTAAACTTCATGATCAAAAAAAAGGGAGGGGTGAGGGAGGGCATTTTTTTGCAGCCAGTGAAACAAAACTTTTTTGATCTAAGAGGTTGCCTCAAAAAAATAAAAGGTAGGGCACCGCAAAAGTTGTTATAGTCAATGAGAAGTAAAGGTAAAACAAACACAGTCCTGTTAGACTTAGCTGGTGAGATTCATTACCATGACTTTCAGGCAGCCTTGCAAGAGAAAGCAAAGTTGCAAAGGCAGTCTCCACCAATAGGAGGCCTCCAGCTGTTTGGGATGTCCAGTTGTGTTGCATCTAATCGGCATTCATAGCTACATATATGAAGCGGTTCTGCACAGGGTATTTGCCTCATGGAGGTGCACAGTGGGAGCTCCCAGCGTGGAAAGGCCGTAGGGCTGGCCCAGTCTTCAGAGCCAGCTGTCATGGCTGGGCTGGAATGAACCATCAGGTATGTGAACGGCCCTTAGTCCTTAGTGTGGGCTGGATTATTTATTTATTACTTACATTTCTATCCAACCCCAAACCCGAAGGTCTCTGGGCAGGTAACAACCATTAAAACAACAGATTAAAAACAGAATATACATTCAAAGCACTTTAAAAATCAACAAATCTAAAACAATATACAGCATGTTTAAAGTGATGGTAGCTGTGCTGGGATGGGAAATATAATCTCAGCCAAAAGACAGGGTAAAGAGGTGCATCTTCACCGCCTTCCTAAATATATGTAAGGAAAGGGCATGATGCACCTCGAGGGGGAGACTATTCCATACTCTGGGGGCCATCACCAAAAAGGTTCTCTCCAGGGTGCCCACCAACCTCACTACTGAAGGTGGTGGGACGACCAGGAGGACCTCACCTCCTTGATCTTAAGGCACAGGCAGGTCGGTATGGGAGAAAGTGTTCCTTTAGATATTTAGGGCCCAAGTCATTTAGGGCCTTATAAGTCAGAGTCAGTACCTTGAATTGGGCTTGGTAATAAATTGGCATCCAATGCAGCCCTTTTAAAACTGGCATTATGTCCATCTGGCTAGCTGTCCTGGTCAGCACTCTAGCAGCTGCATTTTACACTAGCTGCAACTTCCAGACCATCTTCAAGGGCAACTCCATGTAGAGTGCATTACAATAGTTGAATCTAGAGGTTACCAGAGCATGGATGACTGTGGCCAAGTTGTCTCTATCCAGAAAAGGCTTCAGTTGACGCACCAGCCATAGTTGGGAGTAGGTGCTCCTTGCCACGGCCTCCACCTGAGCGTCAAATATCAGTGCGGAGTCTAGGAGTACCCACAAGTTACGCACCTGTCCCTTCCAAGACATTGCAACCCCATCAACGACAGGATATCTCCCAACCACACGGACCCGAGACCCTGTGACACACAGCACCTCTATCTTGTCTGGATTCAGTTTCAATTTATTGGCCCTCATCCTGCCCATTACTGCCTCCAGACACCTGTCAAGCACTTCAACTGCCTCTCCTGATTATGTAGTGCAAGATAGCTGCACTGTACAGGCTGTGTCTTCACCCTACTTAGTGAGTGCTTTCCAGAAGGGGCTAAGCTGCCATGTTTCCACTTGTGTGGCACAAGACACCCTGTGACAAGCCTGTTGCCCCAGGAGAGTGCAATTGCTGTCAGAGGCACATTTGCAATTTCTCACTCTCTGGAAAATGCGTTGATTGCTGCGTTGTGAGATGCCTTCATGCTCTGAAATGGAACCATGGAGGGACTGTTTGAGGTGGCAATCAAGACACCTCTGCAACGATGCCTTTCTTCAGACCGTCTCCTCCTTCCCATGGAGAACACAGCCTAAGCCAAAGGAAAGACATAAATTTCTTTCCAAAAACGAAAGAGGTCCTGCGAATTGCAGGAGTAGTTGCTGGGGATGAAACTAGAATTGTCCAAAAGAGTTTCCCCAAAAATTTGAAAGAGTGAGGAGTTTGTTTCCTGTGTGCACTCCATCTCTCCTGGGAGGAATGGACAAGCCCATCCCTGAACATCCCTGGCCTTTTGCAGCCTGCAGGAATGGCACCCAATAGTCATGTTGACAATGTTATTTGGCACCAGTTATTGGTTTTGCCACTACATCTCTTTGATGCTCAGCAGGCCTACTTTCCAGATTTAATTATGCATTTAGCACTACAGTACTCTATCCCCTAGCAACTGTGAAGGGATGTATAAAAAAAAGACAACTGAGAGTTTATGAAGCTGTGAGCATCTCAACATATGGCTATCCTGAGTCAGACCATGACAACCATTGTCATCTTCTTTGGATGTAAGCAACTCCCTCAGTTTTAGGTAGACTTCTGCAATAATCTTGCCCTCTCTGGTTCTCTAAAGAGAACTGCTGGAATTAAAGCTGAATCTTCATGCCGGGGAACTGCAGAATATGTATTCTAGGACTATCATAATTAAAATGCAAGGTCGCTCATGCCAGAGCCTGAACTCAGATTTACTGTTGCACCCCTTCCAACCTTTCCCAGATTTTAGTAGTGTATCTCACAATCCCTCTCCCACTTCATGCCTTTTTCAGAAGTGTACAGACACAACTTTAGAAACTGTAGGAGGTGTCTTTTTTTCTTGACAGTTTCTGGAAGTGTATTTTTCTCCCCTCTTTAAAGATAAGGATAAAATGATCAGCCACACAACATAGGTTCTCATGAAGTGTGACACTCTAGTGGCAAAAGTTGTTTCAAAACTAAAAATCCTGTTTTGTATTGAAATGCAGTCATGACTTTTGCCTTTTTGTTTCAAGTTTACTAAAAAATTCCCCCCGTTGCCCTATATTCACCCCTTCTTGTTTCACATGGTCAATTAGTTTTCCCAGCTACTATCTGTTTTTGAGAATTGCTCCTTCACACATGTCCTTCTGTCTGTCAGGCCTAGATAAGCACATTATGCTGGAGGCCACGGATCCTAAATCATGGCACCAGCTCAGCGTAGGACTTTTCCACACATGGCGGCATGAGGTTGCCTAGCAATCCTGTACGATCTCTCTGTGGCAGCTGCAGCTTGTCTTCTGCTATGCTCTGCCCATCTAATTGTGATGCACTTTCTTATTCCTAACACACACACATATACAGAGAGAGAGAGTAAATGTTGGCTTTTAAAAGAAGTCTGGTAGCTTTGACCCAATTTCCTCAATTCTCTAAAAGAAGCCAACCTATGTGCCTGAGGAAGAGCACCCTGTAAATGATCCACCGGGCACTCTGGGCTGCCTCAGCTAATGTTCTAGTGTCAGAAAACACAAAATATCAATTCAGGTAAAAAGTGGTGCTGCCAAACCAATTTCGCCATGTAAAATAGAGAGTGACAGGTGTGGCTTGCAAAGTTGCGCCGTGGGGCATCAGCCTAATTGAAAGCTGTGAGTTCTGCTCACCCAGATTGTTTCCTGGAATGATGCACACATGGAACAGATTTGGGTGAAAAAAGCCAAAGATTTCTACCATCCAGCTGCTCAGTCTCCCCTGCCCAGGGTCCCAAGCTGCACACTGTGCGTGGAAAGTTGATATACTGTACTGTTTATAAGGAAAAATATTGGGAGGGACCAAATCCCAACCAGTCTTACAGTACATTGGGCTCTTCTACACCTAAGTTTTAATCCAGCTCCAACCCACTTTTAGAGCAAGAGAACACATGAGCAAACTGACAAGCTATTCAGCATTATCTAACTCTGAAAATCCAACTTTGGGTTAGATAATTTGGAAATAAATTGCCTTTCACTCTGAAGGTGGCCTGAAGCTGGATTAAAACTTAGGTGTAGATGGAACCTGTCATATTTAAATTCCTCTGTTTTATTCAGTGGGAGGGCTCACACTGACCCTCATATTGCCAAATTATCAATAGGGATGGTTTGTGAGGGGAGGAGCTGCAGTGTGTCTGTAGGATTTCTCACAAGCTGTGTATCATGATTTGCCCCAATGCCATAGAGAGCAATGTAGCATCTGTGCACCATTCATGTGAACGCTGGAGAGAATGTGCAGTGGGAATCAGAGTCCACACATTAGGGTCTGAGTGCTGCAGGACAAATGTGGACAAGGCTTCAGTAGGATTGTGCCCTCGTGAGGCATGTATCCTGACTTTGGCTCACTGTAGGAAAGACAGGATATACTGCTGCAGCAAAGAAATACTAGGATAAAAGGTTAACAAATGCTGCTGACACAATAAGTGTACAACGTGCACAAATTCACTTAAGGGTCTGATACAACAAAACAAGATTCATATTTTAGTATTCCTACATCTCCCGCATACCAAGGATCACCTTCTTGGATTAACAGATGTTGCATGAACATGTGCTGAAGTCTGTGTGCCTCTAGAACAGTGGTTCTCAACCTTCCTAATGCCACGACCCTTTAACACAGTTCCTCATGTTGTGGTGACCCCAAACCTAACCCTAACCCTAACTCCCAACCATAAAATTATTTCCATTGCTACTTTAGACGACCCCTGTGAAAGAGTAGATCGACCCCCAAAGAGGTCCCAACCCACAGGTTGAGAACCACTGCTCTAAAATGAGGCAGTGAAGTCTGTGGCCCTCTGGGTATTGCAGGGCAAAATCCCCACCCTTTGGAAATGTGGGCTTGAGGTTATGGAAGCTGAAATCTAGCAGCCTCTTCAGGGCCTCAGCTTCTCCGTTCTTGCTTTAAAGGCTGTTTTCAGCCATGCACAGCTCCTTCCTAGCTCACAGACAGCTTCTACTTTGCTCCGGTCTAGAGTACAAGCCTGCCAAATTTCTAATTCCCTGACTACAAGAGGCTAGTAGGAATGCAGTTTGCAAAACATCACCTGTGCTTCAACTGTATGACAAGAGACAGCAGGTGGGTTCTTGTAGCGCTCAAAGAAATGATTGAAAGATACTGATCACCGTGCACCACGGATAGTGCTTTCTCTTCAACAAGGGCCTGAGCACTGGCAGGTTTTAGAACAGCAAGAACAAATATAAAAGGGGTTGTCTTGATAGGAATGTGATAGGAATGGAGCAAGAGCAGAATTTGGGAAACTTAAAATATTTTCCCTGCAAAGGTAGAACATGAACTTTGCTCCCCCAAACAGATGCCATGCTAAGTTTGTTTGCTCTTGCAGCACGTTCCATTCATTTCCTCGAAATATAATTAATTTTGTTCCTATTTCTATTCTGTTCCCACCCCAACTTTGCAGGGGTCCATAGGAGGCTAGGCTGCTTGTGGTTTCGTCCATGCAGCCTGATAGTGTCAGCCTGGGGTGTTGATAAATGATCCTGCCCTGCTCTACTCCAAAGTCCCCAAAGACACACCCTTCTATGCAATGCAAGCACACTGAGGGTATATTACTGGGGGAAGTTGCCTTACTTAGTGGAACTGGTCACCAGGCCACTGAATGAAGCCTCAAAAATGGCTAACTCCTAGCTGTATCTTCAGCAGTTTGAGAAGCAGCCCAGGCTGGAAACTTTGCTGCTGTGTAGTAGCTATCCCTCCCCGATGTGGGGGAGCTATTGCAAGGCACATGACATTTGCTGCGCTGGTTTCCTGCCAATGCAATGTAGCCAGGTCTTTGTGTGTTTGGTTATGTGCAGGTCTGATGAATTACATACTGTGAACCTTCTACCTCCACTGTGCACACCAGTTAACCTTTTTATGCAGACAAATTTCAATGAATTCTTTTGGGGGGAAATGTTTATTTTAGCTAGGAAAATGTACAACATTGATGGTGGTCACTGCAACCTTAAAGGAACTCAAAACACTTTTTTAAAAATGGCCCAATTGTTCAAACCTCCCTTTCCTTTCTCCTGTAAGTCCTTGTCCTCTGTTCTCCAGAGCATACCCTAATCTCTCAAGATAGATTTGGGGGTACATGGGGAACGTCAGGAAGAGGAAAGGAATATGAGGTTATTTTGTATAAGAGAATCTTTCTTCAGTCATGCATAGACAATGACAGATAAAACAGTTTTGTCCCCTATTTCCTAAACTATAGCCCTGAATCCTGTAGAAGAGACTAGCATTGCTTGAATCACGTTCTTGTTCTCTTTTGCTCAGTAAGATACTGATACTGCCCTACATAGACATATATCAAATAAATAAACCAAACTGAGAAACTACTAAATTTTTAAGGACCATAACTTGCTACCAATCAAGCAGCGAGAACAATGTCCTCAGGCAAGGGTGATAATGGGAATAATAAATGAAATTCAAGGGGTTTGAATGGGTTGATTATAACATCATAATTATTAAAGCATAAATGAAAGGAATATAACAAAAAGAGTAATGTTGGCCACATTATAATTGGTAGCTTTAGATGCATGATACACGACAATATGGGATACAAGGTTTAAACTAATGGGTAAGATGCAAAACTTGAAACAATTAGGGTATAAGTACAAAGCTAGATTATTCCTTTTAAAAAGTTGCATTTCATCAATACTGTAGTGAGCTTAACATTGTATTGTTCTAAATTGTTTAGGTTATATCATAACATTCCAACAGAACAACGGTATAGACAAGCCTTGTTTTTACTACATTGAAGATGTAGTTCTGTGGCAATCAATAGGGCATCCCAGCACCTTTGGGTCACAGGATAAGGCTTCTTTTCTGTGATGTCAGAAGAAGAGATCTGCCATGGGAAACCCAGTGCTGGGTCTTCTTCTCTGTTCTTGGAGTGACTTCTATGGCCTTCGCCTGCCTATTAAAGGTTCAGTGTGGTAGAGCCATCAATGGACCATAGTGTATTCAGTGTGGTAGAGCCATAAATGGACCATAGTGTATTCAGTGTGGTAGAGCCATAAATGGACCATAGCTTTCTGAACCACGCTAGTGATAGCAGGACACAACAAAACAAGCACTGTTGTGCAGCAATCTACCCAGGCAGTGTATAGGCAGACAAGCTACTTTTAGATTTTGCACCTATCTTCCTCCTTAGGAATGTAGCTCAGGTTTCTAAACTTAAAATTGCATTCCTAAAGGGATGCATCTTTTTCTGTTGTTCCTGATCATTTGCTGTTTGAATATTCATTGTGATTTTAAAATGTGATTTTTGTATTTCTGTTTTCCCCTGGTTGACAAGCTGAGAACTGTGTCTGAAAGGCTCTCTTCTTTCTGTCATTCAGGCTATAGCCACAGCTAACCCTTTCGAATTTCACCTGCATATTGCTTCAAACATTGTCTTTATCCAACTAAAATACCACTAAAAAACTGGTTTTAGAGCTTGTTAAAGTTCCATTTTGGACTACTCCCACAATTTCTAGTTGATTGTCATAGATCAACGTTTTACCATAGGATCCCCTGGGGTTCTTTGCTAAGGACTAAAACTCTATTGCATTCACATTCCTGATGGAAAAGATCTCTAAAATCCAATTTTTCTATTTGTGCTCCAAATTCTCCCCTCTCCTCACAAAACTTCTATTTTCAATGCCTTCTGTTTCTGCTAATTTCTTTATTTTAAACACTTACATCTTCTCCTACTCCTTGACACTCCCTCTTATGTTCTTCATTCTGTTGGAAGCTTACATTTTAAAACAAATCATATTATTTTCAACATGGTTTAATTTACAGCCTCCAGGTTATTTTCACGTACACTGTCATATAACCAGAATATTCTGCCTCCGGATATAAGGATGATGTCCTTGTTCAGCCTTTTTGACAAAAGCCTGTGCATTTCCTCAAAGCTTTGCAGCCTTATTTCTCTATTTCCTTGGGTATTTTAATTCTCTTCTCTTCCCCCCCCCCTTCTTCTATTATTAGCCTGCAATCCTGCAGGAGGACCTGGGTTATGGATTGAGTTCAGTGGGAAAGATGATGGTTTGCATTCAGAAGGTTCTGCATTCAGTCTTTGGGGTCTCAGATGGCGTGGCAAGGAAAGAGCCCCTCCTTGAGACCATGGAGAACAAAGAGGGCTGTACCTTTAGTCCACAAAAACAGGAGGGAATATCCCAAGGTGCTTATAAATAACTTTAATATATTTTCCCTTTAAACATCCAACACATTTTGAGCCACTGTGTACTCTTTGGGACATTGTAAAAGTGACACAGAATGAACTGGTTTCCTTTCTTCTTTTCTCCAGCTCTCCAGGAGCTGCAAAGAGAAAGGAATCCAGCTTTCTTTGTAATGGCTTTAGAATTCTTTAAGAAGAGCACCCAGTGGTTCAGAAAGCATTAATGTAGACAATGATACTAAGAGGTTATTTATAAGCATCTCAGGATTTTCCCTTTTGTTTCCGTAATATAATCATGAGAAGTAGTTGAAGCAGCAAGACTTCAGCAAGGTAGGACTTCTGGTATTTCTCAGAGTAAGGGAAACTGATGTTAAGGGTTCCCCCCCCCCTCTTCACTTTTACATACAGCACCTAAATCCCCAAAGAGTGTGGCTATAGCTCAGAGGTAGAGCAGACTGGAAAGCAGAAGGTCACAGGTTCAATTCTCAGTTCTTCCCCAGACATAGACAATGGCAAATCACTTCTGTAGCTGGCTATGGTCACACCTTCACCTTAAACCTTCTTCTGTCCATCTTCAGGACTGACTGCTTACCCCTTTTCATTTCTGTCCATCTTAAAACACCATCTAACTACTTATACAATTGTGACTATAATTGTTGCTGTTCAGTCATTCAGTCATATCTGATTCTTATTTGTAACACCTGGACCATAGCATGCCAGGCCCTTCTGTCTTCTATTGCCTCCCAAATTTAAGCTTATTGTTCATTGTTTCCATGACACTATCTACTCCTCTGCCTTCAACCTTTCTTAGCATCACCGTCTTTCCCACTGAGTCCTGTCTTTTCATTATGCGGCCCAAGTATTTCAGATTCAGTATTTGTCCTTCTGATGATTAGTCAGGATTGATTAGTATTAACTGATATTTGATCTCCTTGCAGTTCAAGGGATTCTCAAAAGTTTTCTCCAGCACCACAATTTAAAAATGTTGATTCTTCAGCTTTCAGTATTCCTTGTTGCCCAGTTCTCATAGCCATACATTTGCTGCTGAAAATTATAGCTTTGAATATTAGGACCTTTGTTGGCATTCTTCTACATTCCCTTCTTTGAGATTGTAAAGTGACCTTTTCCAGTCCAATAGTCACTTGAGTTTTCCAAATTTGCTGGTATACTGAGTAAAGCACTTTAACTGCATCATTAACTGGATCATGACCATTTAAAAGCCTAATCTTTTAGGATTTTAAATGGTCCAACTGGAATTTCATCATACTGCTGGCAAAGCTTCATAAGGCCACATCTTCACTCTCTAAGATGTCTGGCTCTAGATCAGTGATCACACCACTTTGATTACCAGTGATGCTAAGATCTTTCTTGCTTAGTTATTCTATGTATCCTTGCCACCACTTCTTAATTTCTTCTGCATCTGTTAGGTCCTAACCATTTTTTCCTTATCTTGACTATTTTTTTTCATGAAACATTCCTTTGATATCTCCAGTTTTCTTGAAGAGATCTCTTTTCTTTTCTTTTCCATTCTATTTTCTTCTGTTTCTTTCCATAGTTAATCTTAAAATGCCTTAACTTTCCTTGCTGTTCTCTGGAAATCTGCATGCAATTGGGTATGTCCTTCCTTTTATTCCCCGTTTTACACTTTCCTTCTTTCCTCAGCTATTTCTGAAATCTCATCAGATAGCCATTTTGCCTTCTTGATCTTTTTCTTTGGGATATATTTTTTGCTGCTGCTGCTGCTTTCTGTACAAGTCATAAACCTCTGTCTATAGTTCTTCAGGTGCCCTGTCTACCAGATCTAATCCCTCAAATCTGTTCATCACCTCCACTGCAAATTCATAAGGGATATTATTTATGTTATACCTTAAGGTCTAGTGGTATTCCCTGCTTTCTTCCATTCAAGTCTCAGTTTTGCACTAAGAAGCTCATCATGTGAGTCACAGTCAATTTCAGGTCTTGTTTTGCTGGCTGTAAAGTCCTTTTCTATCTTTGGGTGTAAAATATATAATCAATCTGATTTTGGTATTGACCATCTTGTGATGTCCACGTGTGGAGTCAACTTTTAGGCTGTTGGGAAAGTGTGTTTGTTATGAACAATGAATCATTTTGACAAAACTCTATTTGTTCCCTACTTCATTTTCTACTTCAAGGCCAAACTTGGCTGTTATTCTGGTTATTTTTTTTTATTTCCTACTTTAGCATTCTGATCCCCTATGATGAAAGTGACATCTTTTTTGAAGTTAGTTCTAGAAGGTGTTGTAAGACAAATTTATGGATGACAGATGTATCAATGGCTACTAGAACGAATGCCTAGGTGCATCCTTCAGGCTGAGGGGGGGGGAGGAACTGGGGTGCTTCTAAGGCCATCTGCTGGCACTCGAGAGCAGGAGAAGGTTTGTCCTTGTCTCTGCTTGAGATGCCCGTGAGCATTTGGTGGGCAACTGTGTGCGACAGGATGCTGGACTAGATGGGTTGTGGCCTGATCCAGCAAGGCTTCTCTTATGTTCTTATGTAAGTCTTCATAGAACTGGCCAGCTTTAGTCTCTTCAGCATCAGTGACTGGGGCATAGACTTGGATTTCTGTGACGGTGAGCAGTTTGCCTTGGATTCAAACAGAAATTGTTCTGTTGTTTTAAAAAATGTAACCCAATACTACTCTTCCCACCTTTTTTTTTTTT
>MTQE01002208.1:34556470-34582668 GCA_014337955.1 Aspidoscelis marmoratus
GACTTTTGAGAAAATTTTCCTGGGTTAAAAAGTAGTCTTATGCGCCAGAAAATGCAGTACCCAGATGCCAGAGCATAGTGACTTAATAAAGGCTACATCGAGATGTCAGTTGCTTATCCTGCTATATTTGGATATTCTAGAATATGCATAGTTTATTCCAGAGTAAATATCATGGAATGAGTAACTGATGTCTGGATGCAGCCCAAGGCTCTTCAGCAAAAGCACAAAACATTCCATAAATTGTAGTCTTTCCCCCACTGCCCTTGCACACACCTCACTTGAATCAGAGCACTACTTTGTTGTTACAGTTATTATTTTGGGAAAATGCTGTTCTACTTTTTGCTTCCCAAAGCCTTCCAAAGGTGGCTTCCAAACTAAAAACAGTAACAGCAGCTTGAAAGATTAAAAACAAATCTAATCAGTTAAATTATTAATACAACATCATGAGAAGAACATAGTTGTTCATTTTTAAAACGTATCCCCCAGAGCAGGAGATTATAATATATTAAAAACATGATGTCATTCTCATGAAACTTGGGTGGGAGAGTGAGCCACAAAGCCTCCCTTGGGATGGAGTTGCACTGTCAGGGATTTGGCACCAGTAACATAGAAGAACATAAACCTGAGTGTGATGTATGAACAAATTCATGCAGAAAATGATGGACCCATCTAGCATTCATTCTTCCCAGGGGACCATCAACCTTCCAGACAGCTTAGGTGAAGGTGTGGCCATTTGTACGCCCTCCTGTCTGTTTGCTGCTATACCTTTGGGACTGCTGCTGTTCTGTTGATTGCCATTTGCGCTCGCTACCTCAGTGATATGACAGTTCATTCACATTATCTGCTGTAGGTTGCTATATTTGGGGCAGTATAGGAAAGCTATGTGTGGTAATGGGTTAACGCTGCAAGGGGAGTATGAGAGGGGTAAGAGAGGGATTATGTGTTGTCATAGGCTGAATCCAGAGGGAAAGGGGAGTATGCTTAAAGGAAAGTGCCCTCCCTTTCCCTCTCCAATTCCCAAGTCAGAATGTCTGAATACGCTGTCAGATGGTGGGTGTTGTGTCTGGAGTGGGCAGCAGCAGCAGCAAGCACATGCACACGTATGTGCACAGCAAGAAGCCAAGTCAATTTCCAGAGTCCATGGGGATACAGAGTGCACATAGTCAAACAGGCCAAGAGTCGCATTACCAGAGAGCGGTCATAAGTTGGGAAGTCAGTCAGGATTCAGGAATCAGAGTTCACATGAGTCAGGGTTGCCAAGAAGATTCCTTGTTTGCAGTGGAGGTTGCTGGATTGGGCGCTTCTTAAGTAGAACCCAAAGAGTCACGCCCCCTCTGACGCACCTGTTTGGCATGGAGGGGTGCTGAGAGCAGCAGGTGTTCTCATTGTCTCTGGAAGAGAACTCTGGTCTGGGCGGGGTGCAGTGTCTGAGTCTGAGCCTGAGTCCTCTGCTTCTGGAGGGACAGAACCCTGGGGAACACCTCCCTTGTTTTGGCTGGCATGGGTGGGGATGCCACTCTCTGTGGAGTCAGGAATCAGAGGGCACGAGGCATAACAGTGCGGGAGTTTTCTTTGGCACAATTTGATGAGAGAGGAAGCTTGCCCCCAACCCTCAGGACTGGATGTCATTTTACAGCTAAAAGTGTGGGGAAGAGGGCTTCTCCCTTCCCAGGATTGGATGAAACATGACATCCAACGCTGCTGGAAAAGGGTGGGGGGTAATTTTATTTGCTTCCCTTGCCCACTGTTTTGAAGCAGAAGTTTCTGTTTTGAACCGGTAAGCAGTGAGACCGTTCCCTGTCTTCAAAAACAGAAATTATCACTGAGAGGGACCAGTAGGTCCCCTTGAGTGGTGGTGGCGGCAGCAGGGCTACCACCACATGTGAAGCAAGGTGAGTTGAACCCACTCTTCTGTAACAGGGCCTTAATGGCACTTGAAGCACCCTAAGGGAGAAAGAACACAGCATCTGAGCAGACACCACACTTCTTGTCTGTTTTGAGTGTGTGATGAAGGGACAGTGTCAAGCAAGCACCGTGTTCTCAAGGCACCATAACTGTGCTGTGTGAATTCAGCAATAGTATGTGAACATTAGATTCATAAGATTTGTTTGCTTTCTGCTTTGATATTTCTTACAGTTTTATTGGTTCCTGTAAACTGTCTTGGGCTTGTTTTGGTAAGAGAAGGTGAGATACAAATAATCAAATAAAGCTAAATTAATCACATCCTTGAATCATGCCTAGAAGTGAATGGAAAGCCAGTGTAAGTAAAACACACACACACACCCCAAAGCAAGGCTTTTCTGTGCCTACCTGTAAGTGTTTCAGTACAAGGTCTAGATCTCTTCTGGACCTCTCTCACCATTTGGTATGGACTAGAGAGGCTGTGCCCCCAAGTAAACCACTCCATTTGCCATCCAGGCAACTCAAAACAGTGATAGATCTCATGACTGTATAGGCGCAGGGAGACATGTGGAAGGACACATGCCTCCTTGCTCCAGTTTAGCAAGGGGGTTTATTGTGGAAGTGGACAGGGCAGGAACTTTAGTCTGTGGCTGATGGAGCCCTCAGAACTGACTCCAGAGTTCATGTGAGCTTTAGGGTGATTTGAGGGGCTTTCCAGAACACCCGCCCCAAGTCTAGACATTCTTGTTCCAGGATAGCTGGGCTGCTCCAACTGACAACCGTTCCAGTAGGAACAGTTCTAGCTCCAGTGGTCCAGCCCAGCCAAATGCTGAAATGGCCTCTGTGGCCCTTTCTCTCTCATCTCATTGGCTTTATTCCCAGGACAGCTGATAAGTTCCTTGCTAGTACATAGGCTTTTATTCATGTCAGTATATAGGCATTTAACTTTCTCAAGTTTTATGTATTGTATTATTATTTGTTTATTACAGTGGTTTATGTTTAATCTTTCAATACTATTCATTTTTATTGTAATTGGTTGTGGTAAATTTGTACGCTTGGTTGAGGTCCTTTTTGGAAGAAAGGTGGGATATAAATAAAGTAAATAAGTACTGTAAGTAAATGACAATGTATTCTGGTATGGCCTAGGAACTAGAATTCCCTGTAGTCACTCTGCCCTTGTTGTCATTTATGTGAGCTTTAACTACATTTCTGTGTATAACTGATTTCGTAAGTGCATGCAAGAAAAATAAGAAAGCAGTGAGATATTGTTATTGGTATTAGGAGATCTATTATATGAGAACTGTACGCAATTGATTTTCATTGTCCTCAAAGATATATCAGGGAGACTATTTTTCCAATATCTGCTGTTAAGTACAATGCAGTAGATTCTCCTAGAACATGGAATTTCTTAGTGAAGATTCACTATTACATGTTTAACAGATGTAGCAGTAGAGCTCATTAAGTGATTCTCTTGCTCTTGCTGAAACTCTGTGGTCAGAGATGAAGCCTGCAGCCTGCTGGAATCTTCTTAGTCTAGCAGTCAAATTCCCACCTGACTTTGTGCAGTAAGGAAAGTGTTTGGTGTGGTTTTGGAAAACAGCAACTTCTGTTTTAATGAGTTGTGACTGAGTTTTGGTGATTTTTTTTTTAGTGCTTTGGGGTTGTGTTTTTTAGAGTACATGGTGTGTGTGGCGTAGATTGGGTCATTGGTATCTATGTTCTGTAGGATGTTTTGGCTGTTTGGGTGAGCTTTGATTGGTTTTATGTACATTTGTGTGTTTTGAGTGCTTTTGTTTTTGTGTTGTAATGCATCTGTGCTGTGATTGGTGACTGAGTGATTGGACGTGTCTTTGTTGTGCATACCATTTTTGTTATGTGCGGCACTTTTTTCGCCCCCCCCAAATGGCTCTAAAGTGTGCTGGTAGGAAGACAGGGATGTCCTTGGCTTGCCAAGAGGCTTCCTTAGTATATTCGTTGCAAACCTCATGATTCAGGTTACCAGATGAGACTAAAGGTTTTAAACAAGGAAATGAAAGGAAAACACACATCTATAAGTGTATTTCTCCAACCAGGATGAACCATGATTATATGAAACAAGCAGTGGATAGAAAGATGTTTGGATTTATCACGTTTATGTTGTTTTCCATTTTCAAGTTGCAAGCAGTATGGAGTAGGGGTGTGCAGAAATGCAATTTTTGGGATTCGATTTGAATCAAATATCCTAAAATGTGAATGTTTAAAATTCAAATGTATTCACATTCAATGCGATTTAAATACATTCAAATCTATTCGTACAGATTTTTGATCCGTACTTGCAAACATGAATGTCGACAACATTCATATGTGCCCATATGCATCTGTATGCATCTCATATGTATTCTGTTTTTGTCCCATATGGATCCGTACAAATGCATACAGATGCGGGAAAGATGCATATGGGCAAGTACGCATTAAGTATGTATCCATACACATACAAATATCTGAATAATTTGTACAAATGATTCAAAAATTCAAAATTCATTCAGATGTTTAAAACTGAATTTATAGACATTCAATTTGAATTCGAATGTCCAAATATGAACGAATTTGATCAAATTTTGAATGTTTCAAATATTCATGTACATTCGTAGTATGGAGGTCAATAGATACAATTTGCAACCTATTACAGGAAGAGGCAGACAACACTTTTACTATTTCTTGTATTGTGGTTAGGATCTATTCCTGAGGAATCTTCTGGTTTTGTCTTTAAAGTACCAAGTCGGCACAAGATATATTATCCTTACTATTATTTTGCACTTTTGATTGCTACTATATAGGTAATTCACAATTTGTGGGTGCTGTTATAGGTGGTTCCAAGATGGCGCCATGTGTAGGATATAGAGGATGTTTGAGCAGATAGAAGAGACTGGATACCGGTTTTATTTATTTCCATTTAAACCCCATATGGTGTACCTTCATGTACACTGGGACCATTCAGTGAAGGTCGGGATAAGAGTTTTCTAAATAAATAAATAAATAAAGTTGGATCTTTCCCTTTTAAGTACTAATTTACTACTTTCTTCCTCATGGCTCCATTCCTATTTCATTTTGAATTACAGTTATGTTTAGCCATTCACTGTTTAAAGTCTAGCAGTGTAGGTATATTCATTATGTTTAAATATATGCATATCAAGTAATATAAATGTTACTACGATATTTTCTTTTTCCAGTATCAGACCAAATGGTATGGCTGAATCAGCTAGTTCTTGGTCATTTTAGTCTCATTTTGGTACTGCTTGCCTGTTTTGAGGATGTAAACTCATCTTCCCATTTTAAAGGGGAAATAGAAAGCTTATCCGAATTTGCTTTTGATTGAAAGGTACGGGTGGTAAATAAAGTGCACTTAAGCCTACACATGCAGAAAAGGTATTTACAGAAAAGGGTGATTCTATGTGTAGAACTTCTTAGTGGGGTCCGGTAGGAAGTGGAAAGGGGAAAGTAAATGGAGAAAAATGATGACAGCAACAATCAGTTTACTTGTATTACAATTTTTCAGCATGTAGCAGTAAAAACACGCACAACCCCCCCCCCCCAAAAGCATACAGAAAATGAAAGGCATAGTCAAAAGTAAAGGCACTCTAAGGCTGAGTTTGTATCCAGGTGACTATGTGGAAGCAACCTTGCAGTGCTTTGCCACGGTCTTCATCTAAGGAGATGGCAGAGATCAATCCTGGGATCATCTGCATGCAAAGCAGATGCTCTCCTACCGAGCTGTCCAAGCTCCTGGTAAAAACACAGAACAAAATAAAACAAACACCTTTCTGTTTGCACTAAATACAGCAAGTGCATCTCAAAAGTTAGGATCCAAGACCCAGCATTCAAAATGATAATCAAAGCCCCCCCCCAAAAAAAAATCACATTAACAGTTTTCTAGAATTGTACCCTGAGTGCAGAAGAAGGGCCTGTTCACAACTTCCCTCACTGGAAAAGTATAATACCATTCCAGTGAGGTGAAGATGAAGTGCAAAGGAAGTGAAGTCCCCAACTGTACCATAAGCACTTGAAGTGTAGATGGGCAGGCTGGTATTGCTATGGCAAAGGCTGTGGCAACCTCTGGTATGTGCTTGGACAGTGCCATGATGATCAGGACATGGCATGCAGTTGAGCAGCTGCAACCACACTCCTGTGTCTGCATGCAGCATTGCACCCAGAAGAGGGTACAAACACTGCTGGCCAGGAACTCCCTAGCTGTTCTCAATCAATCTGTGGATGACATTTTAGTTAGAAGACCGGGGGTGGCAGGGGTGGCATCTGGAGCATGCAGATCGGCCTCACAAGAGATGGGCTGGAGCTGCTCTACCTGGGCCCTGGTCACACCTATATAAGACAGAACTTCTATTAATAACTTGAACTGAGATTGTACCAGGTCTGTTTACATGCAGATCATTATAGGTCATCCTCGGGCTGTCCTCACTCTGGACTGCATTGTTCACACCTTTCTCTGTGATCACCTGAGCCTCCTCCACGGAACCCTTTTGCTTCAATAATTCTATCTTCCTTTCTTATTGGATACGATTGTGTCACTCAAGGGAGGCGAGGGTGTGTGATTGTGGTCTTTTTTAAGCCTGCTCCACCACCTCCACATCTCCCCTTCCTTTTTTATGTGCTTTTCTTCTCTGTGTGATTAATTTTTTTTAAAAAAAAATAAATTTGCAGAAAAAGACTAGATAGATGAACCATACACATAAACTGAGGAGAGAAAGGGAGGTGCCTCACAAATTGGCTGAAAAGAAAGACAGCATGGTTCAGCCTCCTTTAGCCTGTCCCCCCACTCACACTGAGGAAGTGAAGATGGCCTGGGATGGCAGGACGGCCTGAGTCCTCTGGAAAAGAGGAATCTGGTTAGAATAATCTAAAGGGAGTAGGCCATTTTGGAAATGAACTGAATAAAAATAATGTGAGTAATGCAACCTGAGGATGACCTGAAGTTGTCCTAAACTAAAGGTGCTGGTAAGTGCAAACAGTCCTGAAGTTTTGTTTGTTAGGGAGCTGTTCTTCCAGGTCAGGTGAACATCAGGGATGAATCAGGGACCTGTTCTTGCAAAAGTTATAGCTGGCAAAACGTATAACTTCGACCTATGGGGCAAGATGTAACAGAGCACTACAAATGCTTTGAAGACTGCATAATTATAGATTGCAGGTCCATGTGCTAAAGTATGTTTTTAAAGGGGTCAGTTATTTTTGTCCCATTGTGATGCATATGACTTGGAACCCTTGCTTACTTTGAGATGTTTTATCACTCATTGCTTCTGAAGGATGAAAGAGCCCTCTGTAGCTGATGCTTACAGTCCAAAGGCAAGTTTTCCCAAATACAGTATTGTTACTTCCCATATGTTTTTGTTTATGCGGGACTGTTTACATTGGCAGCTCTAATTTCTAAAATGATAGCTTTCCAAACTTCTTACTTCAAACAATCATCATTCAGTTTTTAAAAATTGTAAGTGTACTTTCTGCAAACAGTGCAAGAGTTCTGTTTAATCAAAGCAATTTATTCCTTTCATCAGTCTGTAAGCTTTACTTTTGGCAACTGAAAATGCAAAGTTACTTTGCTTAAAGATTTAGGTCATGTTGGTAAATTCTTAACAGGAGAAGATAGAGTTTTCTGCATAGGATCTGTGAAAACTCTGAACCACTGTATTAGAAATAGAACAACCCCTGCTTCAGTAGATTTCTTCCCAACTTATCTGTTCTTTTGAGGTGGGGCACACAAAAGATAATTATGGGTGTTTTTTCCACTGTCACTAGAAGTACCCATTAAGTACCCATTAATGGGTACTTAATGGGTACTTCCAGTGACAGTGGAAAAATACCCTATCATGCATAACTAGCTGCTTAATTATCCCATTTTGTATATACCATATTGTCACTATTTTGATGAATCATTTCCAGTAAGTACTAGAGTTTTCAGGAGGAAACTGCCCAGTGTTCAATTTTTAAGCTATACAAATTGTTGAAAATTTGCTTGTTTCCTTTTTTAAAAAAATTAAATTGATTTTCTTAATACAAAACAGATACAAAATCAAAACAAAATATGAATAAAAGCATTGGGAAAAAAGTATTCATACAATTGTTGCACTTATGCATTCATGACCTCTTCCTCTGTGAACCCATGCTTCTAACCTTACCTATTACATATGGAAGATTACTAATGCATGATTTCTTTCCTGTTCACTTCCTTCTTTCACCACCAAATATTCCACTATACTCCTCCATTTCCCTCTCAAATCTCCATCTGCTCTTTGCCTTTCCATTCTTAATCTATTATTACTCAATGTTTGAAATTTCATTGCTTCCAATAAATCCATTTCTCCGTTGTCCATAATACTCTTTTCACCTAATCACTGCAACTTCCTTTCACTTCCTTTCTGCATGGTTTTGCAGCTGCAGTGACTTGAATGCAGTGCTGGAGAGCATGTGTGTACAATCTAACCCAGAAATCTGAAAACACCATAACCAGTAGTGTATATAATCAATGTAATGCAACAAAAATTAAGGCTTACACTCACAATCCTATGGAGATCTCTACTGAATTGCTGGAGTTTCTATTTTCTGACTTGGAATGAGGCATTCTAAGGGTTCAAAATTTTAGACAAAGGGCACTTCTACACTGTCTGGTATCCTGGACGAACAAACATACTAGAAGCCTCCCTTCTGCCTTAGATCACACCAGAATGCAGAAGCCAGTGTGGAATCTCCCAAAGTATAAAAAGGACAGGTTCTGAGCTTTGAACAAAATGGGGTCCTTAAAGCCATCTTCCTATTATCCAGCTCCTTTCTAGCCCTATAAGCCTTTCTAGTTTTACCATCCTTCTGCAACCACCACAAACCTTCCTCTGTCCTTCCTGCCCCTTCCCACGCTTTTTAAACATCAGCCTATTCTAACAACTGGCTGCAAGCTTCCTCCCTGTGCCTTCATGGCTAACCTTTTCCATTCCTCTATTGCCAGGTGTGCACCAGGGGAGCATGAAAAATTACTCAACCCCAATCTCATTTGCCTAGATCTTTCATGGGTGAGGATGGTATATAGGCACCCAATCCATGGAGAATCCCTTGGGGCCCCCATAGGAAACAGGGAATTTGGAACAAGGTCCTTTTTTTTTTTCCTCTCTGGGCAGAAGACTGGGGCATTCTTAGTTTTATTCCAGCATAGAAGAAAATTCTAAAATGGTTTTGGGCCCATCCCTCTGTAGATCTCTGTCCCTCTCCTTCTGCATGGATAAGTCTTTTCGGGGCAGTGCTTCTCTGCAGTCAGTCTAGAGGATGAACAGAATCAAAACCTCAACTTTGCTTCCAGAGTCACAAGTAGGCTGTGTTTAACACTGTCTAACCTTGAAGCTGTGGTGGATACACCCTAAGTGTGGATTACTGGTGAACAGATTTCCTGTTTTGCTTGATGGCTGGCTGAAGTGCTATACAATCCAAAGACAGAAAAGCTTCTAAGATCTAATAATGTAATGACACCAGCTTTTTAACTGGTCTTTGGATGGTGCTTCAAATTTCCAGATGGCTAAGTTACCATACCCTGTAAAGTTTTGAGCCTTTTCAAATGGATAGCGTGATGCAGTCAATTAAGTTATGAAAAAGACTTGTTTATTCATAATTGTTGCACCTGGAGCAGTAGAGGTCTGTCCGCATTTGGATGAACTGGTTGGCCCTGAGAGGCAGTGCTTAGTCCTCAGGAGGCTGGGAACTTTCATTCCTGGCCCTGGCTGTCTCCAGGAAGGCCCTTTTGTGTGGCACCACTTGCAGTGCTTCCTGGAGCATCAACAAAAAGGGTTCCCCATCATATTCAGATCCATAGAATGCCAGGCTTGGTACTGTTGTGGACCTCTGTAAAAGCATTGGGATCACATCTGTTTGGGAGAGTGAGGGCTGCCATAGCCCATGCTAGCATGGCAGACAGCAGGCCCTTGTAATGGAACATGTTCTCGTATAGAGGTAAGAGCAAAAAAGGCTAAATATTTTTATATCAGGAAAGAGTGGCTGCGTTTACACTGGCTGGCAAATGGGATGACTGGTGTGCAGCAGCAACCTGCTGTCAGGATGTGGGCCGAAGAGCAAAGTCCAAATGGCTGAGTAGCTACTGGAACCTTTCTGTGGGTAGGATGCTGCCTGTCAGAAACCTAATTGCCCAGCAGCAGTGCTGTTTGGGGACTGTACATGGGCTTGCAAAGTACACAGCATGTGACAAGGCCTCTGAGGCGAAATTGGAACAGCACGACAGACACAAATTGTCCTGATGCCAGCTCTGTCAGAACAGGGTAATCATAGGTGTGCTTATGTGCTGTCATGAGAGGTTACCCCTGTTGGTGGTCGGTCCTGGAGGCAGCTGCATCTGGAGTGGGGCTAGGCTGACCCTATGTTCCCTGGGACCCCAATGTCCCCAGAGGCACTTGCTAACTCAATCATTATCAAAAGAAATCAGAGTTTATCAGCGTTTAATGCTCATTGTAGACATGGAGAAATGAGAACCAACAGTCAAGCCAAAACTCTCTTTTCTACTAGCAATAAGAAAAAGTCAAGACTCCTTTCTCTTATGCTGTTTTGTACAAACATTGCTGATGTTCATTTGGAGAATATTAGGGAGTTTAAATTCTACTTTGTTAACCTCTAGGTCAACTAAGGTCCCATATATCTTTCCTGAGGAGCTGGGTTCTTTCAATAATTACTTTGCATGGCAAACTAATTGATGGCTCTGTCCTTAAATGAAAGTGAGGACAAAGTTGGTCTAATAGTGGACACTTTCTTGGATACATCAAGGTGAAGTGATATAAGTCAAATAGAAGAATCTAGCATGTACATTCACTATAAGTGAAATGTCTTAATTTTATAATAGGATTGGAAGTGCATTTCCTGTTCTGAAGTTACATCATAAGACAATATACTTCCAGTTTGTTGACTAGGGATGTGCAAGAATGGATTTTTATGCATTCAATTCGTATTGAATCAAATGTAAGAAAATTTGTATTTGTTCGAATAGAACCCCTTTGAATGTGGTAGGATTCTATTCAAAGTGAATGCATTTGTATGAATTTCTACGAATATCCGATATGAATGCATATGTATCTGATACGTATCCCGTAACATATCTGCTTTGAAAGTGTCAAATCAGCCCTGAATCCACTTTCAATCCACTTTCAAACCATGTCAAATTCACTCTGGATCCATTGCAGATGTGACTGGCGTAGCCACTTTCCCACCTCCCCATTTCACAAATGTTCCAAAGCTTTGTATGAATGTTCTGAAACATTTGTATTTGTATGAATGTCAGTGTACAAATGTCGTAACATTCTTACACGAATTCATACAAACAACTAATGTTACAAATATTTGTGCATACCCCTGTTGTTGACTTTCTGCCTTCAAATTAAAGCTGTTAATGTGTAGAATTTTGGTTTAAATCTCTTCAGTTTCTCAGTCTGTTATTTGCTTTTTTATCACGATCTTTTCTCTCTCTCTAATATAAATTAAAAAGCAAAAGTTGTTTTTGCGCTCGGTCAGTAGTCTGGTTCAAGGGACCACCTAGTATGCTTCAACTGCATTGGACTAGTGCCATCCCAAGCTAGAACTATTCCAAAAGGTTCCTACTCCGGATTAACTGTAGACCTGTTTGAAAGGGTTTACAACAGCCCCAAGCTGCCTTGGTCGGTTGATGCTTCTGCACTTACGTTGGAGCAAGAAAAATGCTGCAGGACCATCTTCAAGGTTGCCTTCTGAAACCCTCTTCCTTGAGCAGTAAGTCACTTGTGTGGACCAGAATTGCTATACTGTCTCCATACTGTCATTAGTGTTGATGCGGAATGGATGGTATCCCTGACTTCGCAAAACTGCTGTGATTGGTCTGAAACAAGTCAAAGTGAAATAGTGAAACCATTCTGAGCAAACTGAGTGCAGAAGTGGCCAAAATCAAACTAGGAAAGTATATCTATTCCTTGCTAGTGAAATTTGCACATTCATAGGTTGCACGTGTGGCCTAGAGCCTTTGTCCGCCAATGTATACATGTACCAGAAGCGTTCAGAATAGCTTTTGATGCAGTATACCAGTTGATATGGTCTCTCTCTTCAGAATGTATGAATGTTACCTGAGATGGTAGGTGAGGGGTCATATGCTTGAAAGCTTTTTTAAAAAAAATCTGCTAGGATTCTGTAGTGATTTTCTCCAGGTTCTCCTCTCCCAACTTTTTAGAATGTTTGGTTGCAGTCCAGGAAAAAAGCAATTCTGCTTCTTATGTAGCCAGGTTTTTGATGTCAATCACAGCAGATAGATGAGCTTAGCACATGCCTGCAGGTACACAGAGAAGGCAGCAAAGAGGATTAATGCAGGAAGGGTGCACTGCTACTTTTGTTTCTGTTGAAATGTTTTATTTAAGATGAGAGTTAGTCATTGTTCTTTGGATCAAATAGAAAGTGTTAGTTTGGCATGGATCCTTTGAAACATGCCAGAAGGATGTCCTGGCGTACCTCTCAGTAGAAAGTTGTTTCTGCATGGGATGAGGTATTAGACTGGGCTATGGTGTAAAAATGGTACCATAGCCCACACCAGCAGTGAGCCACCTGAAAGTGGTTGATACAGTGTTTGAGGGTGGTATACCTCACTAATCACTCACATGTAGATGGCACATGAGTGGCTGATCTGTTTTACCAGGGTTGAGCAGCACAAGATCATTTCACTAGCCACCCTCAAGTGGGCTGCTTCTGGGCATCCAGCAAAACAGCCTTGACTGGCAACTTCAGAGATGGACTGTCCACAATGAACTTGCTCTTTTGTTTGCATGTTCCTATTGGCAAAATGATTCTTTTTAAAAAAATTGTATCGCAGTGTGCAGATTACTAGTGGTAACCTGTGCATTGGGACTGAAGGCTGCTGAGAGCATGAGGCTGTGATTGGAAGCCTTTTATTGATCTCCCTGAGTGCCACTTTGATCTACACAAGTGCCATTAACCCCAGGGACACTGCAGGCTAATGTCTAGGTGTTCAAGGGCCTGGATAGACACATGGTCTCACCCACAATTTGGCCCAGCTGTCCTGTAGAAGCAGTTGCCAGTCATAGTAATCAAATAACTCTTGGGGTGGTTTCTCACATCTAAGTCAACTCTGCTTCCTTGTGTGGATGGGCAAGGGAGGGGAAGAGATGACTTACCAGCACAGTTGCTTTTGGGTTGTTTACCAGACCAAAAATGGCCAACTTCTGGGGCCATTTCTGGTCCAGTGCAAAAGTGGTCTGTGTGGAAATCTTTCTACTACAAGGAAGGTTCTCTGCAGCAGTGAGGATTTAGGAACTTCTGTAAGGTGTATGGCATTTGTTCACAACAGTCTGTGCACTCTGTGCATGAGTTGCCACATATTATGTCCGCATCTTGCCTCTGTAGAGGTGTGGCCTTTGGTTTCCTGTGGGTTGGCTGGAGATTAATTAAATATGAAACTTAAGTACAACCAAGTACACTGCATACTCAGAAACTCATTCTGAGTTTCATACTTGCTCCTCATTCCATTCATAGAATAATGGAAATAAAATAGACACGTACACTTTGGAGGTACAGTTTCCAGGTTTAGTGATTTGGAGGCCTTAAAAAGCAGGTGGTTGGTTTTTTTGCTCATCAAGTATGTTTTCTACAAAACAGACTAATCTGACTGCCAAGTATGCATTTTCTATTGGCCATGGGACCATTTAAAGGTCACATTTTCCTTCTGCCAATTTTCTGAACTGTGCTGGATGGAAAGTCCTGGTTCTTGCCAAAGCTGTTATATATAGCAAAGAGACTGAAAAAAGTGCCAGCTCCCTTTAAATTGATTTCAGCATCCCCTACTGCCTTGTGTGCCATCTTATCTTTCCCATTTATATTCTGATAATTTTTGTTTATACATTGAAATATTGACTTTAGGAAGAGGAGGGTCAGAATGTCGGGCTGCTTGATTACAGGACAGATGACGGCATTACAAGTGGGCAGGAAACCCAATGATGCCAAAGATTAATGTTCTCCGAAAATAAGTATGACAACTGCAGAAATTCTGCTGGCTGAGGTTCTATTGTGTAGCTGTTGTCACCATTTTGAAAACCCGAGTTGCCTTCAAGTGTGACACATGGCTGTGGTTTACCTAGCAGACAAGGGGACTGCATCATGCCGTGTGTGTCTGTGTGTGTGTGTAGTTATCATACACCTATCTGGGCAGCAGAGGCAGGTGTGTGTGTGTGTGTGTGTGTGTGGTTATCATACACCTATCTGGGCAGCAGATGCGGATGAAGCATGCTGTTCTGCGCTGAAAAACTCTGCAGGTAATCTGCATTAAAGTACATTGTCTGCTGCAGTGAGTTAAAGCAGCATTATAGCAGGAAGAAAATACACAGACCGATTCCTATTGTGCTGTCGACAGTCTTCATCAATAATACATAAAGAGAACTATTTCTCTCCTTAGTGGCAGCAATGGTTGTGTTGCTGGGCTTGCCCGGCCTTCTCACTGCTGATTTGTTGCACTAACCATCGCTTTTAGAGGTTGCTCTGCCTTTAGCAAAGGGCATTAAATTATACTTTATTTCTGAGCCTCTTTTGTCTCTGTATATTGGATGCACTTTATACAACATGGTGGAGGCCGTGTTTGCAGAGAGAGTGTTTGTGTTTATAATCTGCCTGACTCCAGAGTGTTGCAAAGGTAATTAGGAGTCCTGAGATAGCTTTGCCTCTATCTTCAAAGCAATGAGGCTCATAAAGCTTGATTCAGAGACCTTGTTATCTGTATTTTTAAAAAGAAGTTTTTTTTTAAGATTTAACTTCCATGAAGTTACCATGGTTACTCCTATACTTGGTGACTTCTTTGCCTCCTTCTTACCTTAAATGCAGCTGTGCTGCCATTAAGAATTAAAACATCAGCAAGGGGAACATCCCCAATGTCAGCCATCCATAAATCCTGTTTATATTCCTCATGGGGAAGGAAGCTGCAGTGGTGGCATTTTGGAGGGACCGTGGAGTGGAGGATGGTAGAAGGGGTTCTCCTGAGCTGATAGGAGCAGTAAAATGCTTTTATTTTCAATCCTAGAATAATTACAGGCAACGGAAGAAAGAACTCAGAAAATAATGCAAGATTAGTTTGTATTTTTAAAATTTTATTAGTAATTGAGAGAAATTTATACTTTCTGAAGCGATCTGGCTTTGTTCCTCCTTTTGCGTGTCAGTTCAGCAGCAGATTGGTACACACTGCGCTCAGGCAACGTTGGCATGGTCCTTCCTGGCTCTGCCAAAATAGGGATCAGAATGCTGTGTCCACTCTGCACAGTGAGCCGTAAGAGGCCTAGGAAGTGTGACAATTTGCGGAAGTCTGCACATCACGATCTGCATGTCCTGATCTGGGGTCAGCCATGACCAGTGCAATAGGCAGCTAGACCACTCTGCCCTCTGGATGACTCTCCAGCCTGGATGGGCCCTGGATGGGTAATTTGCAGCTGCTTCCTTGCAGGATTGGGCCTTTCTTGTCAGCTGCTCTGGACTCCACCTGGTCTCAGCTACACCAGAGACCATAAAGGACAGTTGCTTATGGCTTTAAGCTTCTGGAAGCCCTGCCCAAGGAGGAGGAGGAGAACCTTGCCATCCCTCCAGAGGTGGTGGTGTAGTGGTGGCAGCCTAGAACACTTTACCCGCTGGATGACTTTCCAGCCTGGATAGGCCCTGATAATTTGGAGCTGCTTCCTTGCAGGACTGGGCCTTTCTTGGAAAGGCAGTATACAAATAAAATGGAAAATGGGAAAAAAAAAAGGTACTGTGAAGAGCTCCAACGGATCTCTGCACACTGGGAAGCCAGGGATCAAAAGGACAGATGCTGTTCTCCTAAGGGTCAAGTGATGCACACTGGATTTAAAAACCCTAACTCTCATATACATTAATGGGATCAGAACTGACAGGGACCAGTCAGGAAATTCTGGAGTAATGAAGACAATATGAAAGGCTAATAGAAGGTTCAGAGGAGGGAAACTGGGGCCTTGTCCAGACAGGCAAATATAGTGCCATTATGGTGCCACTAACGTGGGGTTGCCACATGTATCTGCTGTATTCCCCCTAAAATGCATGAAAAACTACTGGAAAACCCAGTGCTGGCAGCAAGTTTTCCAGCAATAGTTTGTTTGCCTTCTAGACAGAGCTGCCTTCACCGGTCCATCTATCACACATGCATGGGAGCCGAAACAGGCAACTGTGCATGGGCAGTGGTGGCGACACACACTTCTGAGTATTTGGTGCTGACTGAATACTTGGATATGTGCGTTATTTTAAATGTGCAAGGGTAGAATCGAGCAAAGTGCTGTTAGGCTAGCAAGCAAGAATGGCAGAGGGACTGTATTCTGCGTTATTGCTTGCTGGCAGGATATCCAGCCAGTGTCTGGAGGCAGCCTAGATGATCAAGGGGCTGGGAGAGATTCTGTATAAGGAAAGGTTGAAACATCTGGGGCTTTTAATCTAGGAAGGAGGAGATATGATTGAAGGGTATAAAATTATGCTTGGCTATGGACAAAGTATATAGGAGAAGTTTTCCTGTCCTTCCTGAAATACAGGAACCAGAGGTCAGTAAGTGAAGCTAAATTCTGGAGGAATCAGGACAGACAGGAGGCTCATCTAGTATACTAGGGCACAAAAAGCCCAGAACCGTTTTGCCAGGCACTTGGAAGCAGCTCCAGATGTGGACCGCTTCTGGGCTAAAAAAGTCCTGGCTGGAAACCATAGCTGGGTCAGGCTGGTTGGTCCACAAAGATAAGGCAAAGAAGCAGAATTGAGGTCAGCTAGGCTTATAAAAACTGAGGGTTTTTCAGCCAATGGGAGCTTGTTGCTAAGAAGCAGGAGGGCAGATTTCTCAGAAAAGATAAGGGTCAGCAGAAAAGGGTCAACCTAGCAACTGGGAAAAGATGGTACCATGAGAAGCAGTGAATTCTTCCCCTGTGATTTGCCAGTTCAAGCTTGCTATCAATTGCTGCCCTTATCAGAGTTCCCACAACAAATATAACCCAGCCAAGTTACAAACCCTCTTTTTCATTAGAGAAGAAGTTGAATCTTAAATACATTGAGCAGTAAAAGTGGGGGAGTGTGGAACAGGAGGATTTGTACCTTTCTTTGGGGTCTTCTCTTAGTAAGGATGAACTTTACAGAGAGGAAAGTGAAACAGTGTTGCCAAAATTCAAGCACAACAACATTATCACAGAGGATCAGGCTAAGATGGCAAAAAAAGGGGCTTAATTTGAATTATCGGCCCTCAGGTGAGCCTGTCCAGTGGTAGGCATAGGAAGAGCGTATAGAAACCTCAGGAGTAATTGACTATAAATGCTTCCTTGCACTTTTCCTGAACAAGTTGTCATGAACAGTGGATTAAGCACTGTAGCCAATGAACTGTACCCTGGTAGCACCAAGCAGTTCAAGGTCAGGCTGCCCCAAACTTGGCAACATAACAATGAAGCAACAATGTCTTAACATGGAAGAATCAGCTCAGATCTCTTCCTTAACTCCAGGGATGATTTCAGCGAAGTTCTTCTTAAAAGCAGAACCCACTTTCATAGCAGCACACATTCATGTAGTCTTTTTAGGCCGGTGTAAGCTTGAAGAGTGGTGACCCTTGGTAAGAGTGCACCAGTGTATCAGTGGAATTGGGTGAACCAAATATGATATGACCCCTAGACAAACCAAGGACCTTAACCAGAGTAAGGCACACTGACTAGAAGAGGGTGCTTACTCTTATACTCCAAAATGTACCCTTCATATGTGGGCCCAGGTGTTTGGGTGGAAGCAGGGGTAAATGACTGGCAAATGTTCAAGCTTTCCAGAACAGATAAACAAGTTGTGGTGATTAAATCAACTATCAGTTTTAGTACTCATATTAGCATAATCTGGCAGCTCTCTTGCCCAGTTCAAATGGTATCTTCCTGCTGCAGGGATCGGATTAAGTAGTCTTGTGGCACAAACAACTGAACAAAAGAGGTTTTAGCAGGCGAGGCTGAACAGTAGAATCAGCAGATGTGTAGGAAGGGCGCTCCTTGTGCAGCTGAGATGGATTCTGGTCTGGGCATAAGTCTCATACTTTTAATTGGCCCTTCCTTTTTTTTTGATCCAAATTTCTTTGCTCTTGCTTTGCATGTCTGGTTTATAGAAATGCATATAATAAAACTCTCCCCCCCCAAAAAAAAAGGGGAAAGTGAAAGCAAAGGAGGCATTGTTGGGAACAGTGAGGAAAGTTAAAAGGCTTATATGGAGGAGGTGTAAGGTGATCTGGACCCTTCTGTTAATGTTGGAGATGGCAGGATGCACTGTCAGGTCGAGCATGCTGGGGTGATCTTGAACCCCTGTTTTCATGTTGGAGGGCAAGGGGAAAGATCTTCACAAAGGCTGCTGGTAATCCAGAAGCTACTGGAGAGATTCAGAGCTCTGTTTTGATGTTGAAGATGGGACACGGGAAAGAGGAGCTTTGTTGAGGTTGGTGGGTCAATCCAGGACCTTATTTTGTTGTCGGCAGGAAGGGAAGGAACCACTTCAAACCCCCTGGGAACAATCTGGAGGCAAGCTGAGATGTTGCAGATGGAAGAGGAAGAATTATGTAGAGGCTGCTGGAGCAATCAGTCCACTATTCAGTTCATGCTGGAGATGGGGGCGACTGGGGAGCCACACAGAGGCTATTGGAATGATCCAGAGCTCTCTTTTAATGCTGGAGACTTTGAAATTTTCGATTACAATGTGATGAGTCTCTGACCATGATTTTTAGGTAAAAACACAAATACAAACCTTTACCTCAACATCTCAGCATTTTCCAAATATGCAAATCATGGTTAATAGTCACAATGCACAAAATATGCCCCTTTTAAAACTGAAAATAATGAGGGATTACCGTTTGTCTTGCTGAGACTGTTTACACATTTGTGACCAAGCTTAATGTCCTGGGTGGCATGTATGTATATATGAATACATAATTAGGAGGGAATATTGAACTAAGGAATGGATGCACGCTCAGGATCAAAATGGAAACTTCTAATAGTCTCCTCTTTCTTTCCTCATCAATCTTGTTTTCACTTTTCATTTTTATTTGGCCTTATAGTCCGAGGATCATGTAGTCTGAGATGGGTAAATTGAAATTTGGGCTCCAGTTTATGCTGCACTGTTTAATCACTAGAGGTCTTCTGGTGTGTGTGTTTAATGCTTCCCTTCAATTCTCTTGTCCTCTCCCTGGCTTTTAAAAATTAAGAAAACCATGTCGGTTTGTGTTTCTGTCTCACTGATCTTTCTGCCTCTTCCACTTTTTTCATTCTTCCATCTCCTTTTTGCTTCCTCCTTCGCAATGAAAGATTTTTTTCTTTTCTTTTCTCTATGTGTCAAGGCAATGTGGCCTGGTTCTGTAATAAAGAGATGGCTTATTAGAATTAAAGCCTAACAGTCTTAAGAAAAGCAATCTTGGCAAGATTGAAGCCACAGGGGAATTGTAAATTCTCAGCAAAGACCTCATTTAAAGACTAGAATGAAAACGCATGCATGGGTGCAAGCTGCAGAAACCACTGGTAAAGGAATAAGTTTCAGGTTAAAATGAAAATAAGTGAGAGCTGTGTTGGACAATAGAGGAGGAAAGGTGTATCTGGTATTTTCAGGTCTGTTGTCTTAATAGTGTTAGGATGGTTTGTTGTAATTCTTCCTCTTTGCAGATGTTTTTTTTATATACAGCTCAAACTTAGTGCAATTCAAATGAAAATTCCATGCTTAAATAATAATGGGGTGTAGCTAAGCATCATAGCTATAGGCTGCTCTCCTTTTGCGGAAAAGGTTTGGGAAGGAATTTCCAGAGGCACTGCCAAATCTGCGAAGGTCCTGAACCTGGTGTCCTTGACTTTGTCACCAAGCAATTCCTGCGTTCCCATCAAGCCTGGGGAAGAATTTCCTGCCTCCCTGCCAGCTCTGTTTTCCCATTGGCTCTAGAGAAAGAGGAGATGCCACTTCCAGCTTGAAAAAAGCAATGCCTGCTTTCCCATCAGTCTTAGGGCCTTTCTGCACTTGCACTCAGAAATGCTACCTGTTCCATACACAGGGCCAACTAGAAAGGAGGCACCGAGGAGCCTCAGTATGCGGATGAGGCAGTGGTTTCAAGAGGATGGGCTTAGATTTGTTAGCAACTGTGGAACATTTTGGGACAAGCCAGTCATGTACAAAAGGGACAGGTTTCACCTGAACCAAGATGGAACCAGACTGTTGGCACTTAAGGTTTGAAAGATAGCAGAACAACTTTTAAACTGATCCTTGGGGGAAAGCCGACAGGAGCTGTGCAGAATTTGGTTAGGGAAAGTGCACAATCGAGTGAGGAGAGTTAGAATTCTGCACATAGTACTGAGTTGAGTGGGAAACAGAGACCTTTGGGTATAGGGTGGGATAGAAATATAAATAATAATAATCAAGCAGAAAGATGTAAGAGGTAGTTTAAGAATTCACATGGTTTGTAGGATTGAACTTTCACCAGAGTAATGCATACAAATATCTGTATGTAAATGCCAGAAGTCTCTGAGTGATGGATTTAAAAATGATATTATTGGCATAACTGAAACCTGGTGGACTGATGAAAACCAAAGGGATACAGTGATACCAGATTACAAACTGTACAAGAAATATAAGAAAGGGTGAACTGGAAGAGGAAGTAGCCTTATACACTAAATAAGAGATAGAATCTCATGAACTGGAATGTCTGGGTGAATCAGACACACTCACAAAAGTGTTGTGGCTAAATGTTGTCCTTGTCCCAGGACAGGGTAGGTAGCAAGCCAATGGACCACAACATCAAGATCTACTGAACTAGGACACCACTTTGGCCTCTCTAGTTCGGTTTATTCTCTGCCTTTGCGGACAGTGTACACTAAGAGGGCAGAGCTCCCCCTATCCCACACACTAATGAATCACTCCATGTTCAAGTATCTAAAGGCCTTTTATGCATGGGATGCTGTCCTGTACTTGAAAACGGAGTGATTCATAGTCTATGTAAGCATAGGTGGAACTGTTAGTTGTCTGATTGCTTCCAGGTAATGTCAGCTGATCCCAGAAAAATCCACACTACTGTATGTCCAAGATTAGCTGTAGGAGGTGTTGCATCTTAGTGGCACGGCAAGAATCTGAGCCTGAAAAGCAGAAAGTTGCAGTTTCAGTCTCCTGCATCTCCCTCAAAATGTCCGAGGAGGTATTAAGCCTCTTACACGTCTTTCCAAGTGAACCTTTGTGTGGATGTCTGTTCGTGCAGTCATTAGGGGTCAAGCTTGACTTGAGTGTAGCTTTACCTTCATTCCTGAAAATTGCTTGCTCCCTCAAGGATGTACTATGTGTTTGCAGTGTTTGTGGGGTGGATCCTGTCTACAGTGCATCAAATAATGCAAATGTGATTTGGAGGTGAAGGTCCTGCTGGACCACTTGCTCTTCTCCTGCCTCCTTGCTGGTTCCATGGAGCAACTCAACCATGGCACCTACCACTCATCTTTTTAAATTAAAAGCAACAATAATGAAGCCCTGAATATGAGGCACACTTGATTATAGTACTACATCTTGTGTCAGTGTTGTGAAGTTAAATGTTTTTTTTAAAAAAACACAACTAGTTGTTCAAAGAAAAATGCTACCTGCCTCTTTCATTTTTATTTGCTCTTATTTAGTAATAGATCTTATTCTGCCATACTTATCATTATTTTGTCATTAAAATGTATTCTGCTTTTCTACAGACAGATTAGATTTTTTTTAAAAAAATATGTCAGATAAAATCTATATAAATTAAAAGACATATAAGACAGTATGGTTAATGGAACCATTAACAGCAAAATAGGCAGGAACAGATGATTGACTTATTTTGTTGTGGATTGCTAAAAGCTAGAGTGACTTAAATTGCTTTAAGTAATTTGATACTTAAAAGAAGGTGGGTGCAGCATGGGGTTTCTTGCAGAGGGCATTCTTCATTTGGGGTGCTAACACTGAAGAAGCCCTTGCATTGGCCATTAACACACGCAAATAACAAATCTGCTGAAACATACACACATACAGGATTTGTCATTTCCCCCTTTTCTACTTGTGTCATTGGAATGAGATGTGTACATACTGGTTAGCTGCATTAATCAAAGTCATAGTAAACATTGCGTAAACAGAGTGATGGACGATGCCTTGAACAGGCCTGCAAGGATGGTAAGATACCATGCATTGCCTGGGACTTCACCTATTTTCTGAAGTGTGGCTGCTGCCATTATAGCCCTCTTCATGGGTGGTGCTGTGGTATACCTCTCGTGTCACTGCACAGGAGTAAAGGGTGTCAACACACAACTGCTTGTGAGCTGCGTATAAATGTTAAGGTGAGCGTTGGTTGGTCCTGGGCCTCTAACTTCAGAATGTGCTTTGACTATAGCTCAGCACATCCATAGAGTCTATACTTCTCTTTGCCTCTCTGCCAGCACTGAGGTAGATGGCCGTGCTTCAACCTGGGCTGTGCTACTGAACTGCAAACCAAGTCAGCCAGAATTACAGTGTACTGAAACTTCGACAAAGTGCCTTAATATTACTTTTTGACCTTTTAAAACCCAGACAACTTTCCCCACTTCAGAAGACTTCAAAGAAGCTTACCAGCTCTTTTGGACAAGACAGAGGACTTCAGGGCAGGTATTATCCCCATTAAAATTCAGGGTCTCCCATCCAAGGTCTAGTAAATTTTAGCCTCTAAAGGGGAAATTTTGGCCATGTTGGATCCCATTTCATGGTGCCACCTGGTCAATTGATATTAGAAATCACAGGACAAGGGGTGGGAAATAGAGACATGGCCAGTTGGTTAACATTGGGAGATTTTAGAGAAGCAAATTGCATAGGGCTATTATGGTTTTATACTCATCCAAAGCCTTCCAGAGTGTCTCAGGTTATTAGTCTCTTCATGTGATTACAGCTGAAATTCTTTGCTACTAACTTCTTTCCAACCCTACTCCCCTTGTACATATGTCAACCTTTGATTGCTCTTCCTTCATATTTACACTACAGATATTGATACTGTGATGACCAAACGTCTGCTTTGTTAAATTTCCTTTAATAGTTAAAAAAATTAAGAACTGTAAGCTAATTCATATAAACAATAAGGTTAGATTTAGTAGACAGCAGGAACAATTAATAATAAAAAGCTATAATAAATTCCCTTTTAAACTTGTTTGCACTCTGAACTTAATATTCCTCCCCTTCTTCCTCACCAGTTACACTTCTGTGAAACCAAACCTATTATTTTAAAGATTCCATTTTAGAACTCTTGGTATATTGTACATTCTTAGAAGGAGTTTTTGTGACACCCTATGGTCTCAACCTATGGTAGCACCAAGGAACAGTATATAACTGAAGACTTTAGAACAATATACAAGAAACTGCTACATGGCTGCATCCAGACTTCTTTATGCTGCGCACTGGAATGCACAGCCAGTATTGAGTCATCACACAGGATAGCCAATACTTCGCAGTGGCATCACTTTATAGTGACACTACTGCAAATTTACTTAATGCTGATGTAGCAGCACTCACTGCCACTCGAAGCTTTCTGCCGGTCTGGAGAGGTTGGCAAGAACAGCCAACGAGAGCTGGAATGGCAGTTCTGCTCCCATTGGCTGCCCCATCCTACACGACGCACACCTCACCCCATGTGACCGCATGCATCGTTCTCAGTTCTCACAGCCTCTGAGCAAGAAGCTGAGGCTGCTTTTAGTGTGTACAGTGATTCGTCAATGCGCAGCAGGTAAGCTGCAGATTTTTATTTTCACTGCGGATTTAATCCGCTAGTCTGGAAGGGACCTAGGAGAACATGCAACACAGATCCTTTTGTAATGTGGAAGCTCCTCTCTAGGTTGCTTCATTTTTGCTCGGGAAGTCTGGGCTACAGGGTTGCAGTAAGACAAAGTGAATGTAGTGATTAGAAGCTGAGTTGTTTGAATATGTCGGAGAGCCAGACCGCAGCCTTTTTCCTCCCACATTTCAACATTCTGTGTCATGTGCAAATTTCAAAGATTAATGGTGGAAAGTGCTCTCCTGAGGCTCTGAGAAAAATTGGAGGGGCAGCTAGGAGCAATGGGAGAACAGGTAAGCACTTACCTAAGACCAAGCATGTTCCACCTATCAAACTCTGTCCCTATTAAAAGAGGTCTTTAACATATGGACATAAGAGGAGCCATGCTGGAGCAGGCCACAGCCCATCTTGTCCAGCATCCTGTTGCACACAGTGTGCCACCAATTGCTCATGGGCAGAGACAAGGGCAAAACCTTCTTCTGCTCTCAAATGCCAGAAAGTGGCCTTAGAAGCATCCTGCCTATCCTCCCAGCCTGAAAGATGTACTCAGGCATCCACTCTAGTAGCCACTGATACATCTGTCATCCATAAATTTGTCCAACCCTTCCTTAAAGCCATCTAGGCTGGTAGCTGTTACCACCTCTTCTGGCAGCAAATTCCATAAACCGATACTTCCCCTTGTTTGATCCAACTCTCCTACCATTGTAAATGCATTTGAGGTGGCATTTTGTATATCTCTACTTATCACTAAAGAGTTTTCCATCTCTTGAACCACCATTCCTATGGTAGACTTGTGTTGCCCCAGTCATCTTGGAGTGATGGGGAAAAGCAGACGGCAATGCAGAGCACACATGCCTGCTTCTTAAAACTACTTCTGCTTTAATTATCTATTTTCTGCACCTTCAGCTACCTCACCACATGATTTGGACCTCCAACATTTGCCAAGATAAACCAGAAGCAGCTTCTCTCTCTCTTTCTTCCCTCTTTTTTTAATCTGCTATATTTTTAAGTGTAAAGTGAACAAAAGCCATATTATTCATAAATCAATGAATATAGAAAAGGGAGCAAAAAGAAGGTAAAGTAACAGAAAAAGGAATATAAAAAACCCAAAGTTATGAATTACCTACAAGAGTACTGATAGATAATAGCTGGATGAAGTTTAAGCAAAGCCATGATAAATATGAACAAATCCAATTCTTTATAGCATTCAGTAAAAGGCATCTAGATCTTTCTAAATCTGTGTTTTGGCTGGTGTTTCAGTTGTGTAGATAATTTAAGAAATTAATTCTCAAAGTTTTAATTTTCCAGAGTTCCTAACTCCAAAGACTGGATGTAGACTTCCATTTTTGCACATAACAAATCTTTCCTGCAGAACCCCTATAATGTTAGTTCTACAACTCCTTGGTCGCCCTGGTTGATGACATTCTCTGGGTGAGAGGCAGAGGTCCTCCTGGACCTCTCAGCAGCTTTTGATACCATCGACCATGGTTTCCTTTTAAAAAGGCTATGGAGCTTAGGAATTGGAGGCAGTGCCTGGCATTGGTTCCACAGATGTATGGCCTACTTGAATCCATGATAGTTCACCTGTAATCTAATTAATTTTCTATCCTTCTCTAAGATTCTTTAGATCGGTTGCTCAGTATCCTTTTCTAGGACTCCTAGTGACATAGTGAAATTTGCGTTCCCCCATGCAGTACTTACAGGACAATAATATTGATCTTTCTTTGATGTTGTGTACTTTAGAGCTTCAGCATTGTATCTCTTCCCTCCTTGCTATATACATACAACATTTTATCGTGATCCACATCATACAGATTAAAATGTACAATTTAAAACACCTTTCTATGGTGGCCCACTCTTCAACATATAATTTCAGATATCTATGAATTACCTTGTTTCACATTTTAAAAGTTTCTATTTTAATATGAATTTCATGATGTTATCTGCTTCCAGCAGAAATGTAGTTCTTGCTTGTTTTCTTTTCTCTTTTAGTTTGCTTTTATCTGTTAGATAGGCTGCCCACCTGTGTTTATAAAATAGTACCAGTGATTTTAATCCTGCATATAGTATTCCTGAAGTGCTTTATTGTGCTTGTGTGTGTATATTTTTCTGACAAAATAAAGTTCTGATTGGGAGAGTAAGTATATGTAGTCCTTTAGAATTACAAGCCTTTCTGTGTGTTTAACTTAGTCAGCAAAGCAATTGTTAAAAACCTCTCTTCAGAATTCTGGGATTCCTCAGCACGTGCATTGTCCTAAGAATACCTAGATCACTTTCAAGTCTTTGACCCCTGTGGTTGGATGTTCTATATAACAAATATTCTTTGTATTTTGTCTTCATCTATTGAATGAAGCCAAGGAGCAGTGGCAGCTCATAGCTTTATGTGCACATGTTTGCAGAAGTGGGCCAGGTGAGCGATCACTAGCTGGGTGGTGGTGGTCGCCCTTCTCCTTAACTTACCAATGCAAGACCCACTCGGGGGGGG
>MTQE01002208.1:34582751-34599456 GCA_014337955.1 Aspidoscelis marmoratus
GGGGGGGGATGTGTTTCGTAGGCAGCAATCACCGGGCCTGCACCTGCAGACATCTGCACTTAAAGTTATGAGCCACCGCTAAGGAGAGGGAGGAAATGAAGACATTTTAGAGGAAAGCCATGGTGTTATGATATTCCTTTAACCCTCATTAGAAATGATGGAGCAAATTAGTATCCCGGCTCCAGTGAAAGTGTATTTATATATGTAGTTCGAAGGATATGGTTATGTTGTTCAGTTTTACTATTTAAGGATTCTCCCCCAGCAGGCCAATGCCATACAATGCTTGCCTGCAGGGATTAAAAGGAAGCAGGATACAAAACAACAATACCATTCACGAATTGCATTTTTTTTTCACCCTTCATGGAGAGAGTTAGAAACTTCGGGGCTGGGGGATAAACAAAAAAAAATGCAAGATTGCATGTATATAACTGGTACATAAAATACTTAACCTACCTAAGATTTGTAAAAGCTTACTGTTTTCCTTCAGACATAAGGCAGACAATATTTTTGAGCGGTGGATTTTCTCTAGTGTTCTCCCCGTATTCAGGCATCTCAGACTGGTAGGGAAAGAAGTGTTTTGGAGAACTCTCAGACTACTGTAATGCATTCAGAAGAGGCCGTTGTGGTAGAAGTTGTGGGTACCAGCCACTGATGGAGGAGGATTCTCTTCCTTAAAATTGTCATTATCGTTGTGATGCAAGGGAATCATTTATTGGCATTGCCTTTTCTACATATTTCCCCATTTAAGACAGCTGTCATAGTGAGAACACTAGCGACTTAAGATTGGCAAGGCAGAGCAGAAGGTAACCACACTTTCTCTTTCTAAAACACTGTACTACAGGAAAGTGGACAGCCTGAGGCTGTGTTCACAGGTAGCATGAAAAGTGTTCCAAAAGCACCTTAAGAGAAGGGACTGCGTAGCCTTCATGTTCCCATCCCATCTTTAATCCACTTCTTATTGCCTAGAATGTTTGTGAGGTTGGGAGGGGGCAGATTGGCATAGGAACAAACTCATCTGCCAGTCACCTCTAAGGTTGCGTCCCCATGTACTAAATAGTCTGAATTGAATCCGAATTCGGCAAGGAGCATTCCCGTGCAAAGCCCTCAAACCAGGCTACATGTGGACCAGATCGCCCAAATCTGAACTAAATTTAGTCCACTTGAAAACTGTTCTTGTTATGGTTTGAGAGGCAAGTCCGCATTATTTTGGAGGACAAGTCCATGCATGGGGACGTTCCCGGGCTATTTGGGGAGGAGTTAGGGTTAGTGGGTGGGTTTCAGATCCTGTACTGCCGTTTCTGTCCTGTGCATTGGGGATCGCAACTGCTTGCCCCAGTTTGACAGGTAAAGATGCAGTGATGGGTGTGTGTGTGTCATCTGGCCTTTGCTGTAACAAGAGCCTATTCCTGCAACCCTTATTCCACCCCTGCTCCCCAATCGCTGGCAAGCAGCAGTTTAGCAGAGAAGCTCTTCTCTGCCAAACTGCCTCTAAACATCATAGCGGCTTTGGTTAACGTATTCCACCCCTACTCCAATCGTCAGCAAGCAGCTTCTGAAGTTTGCCAGCTAAAAAGCTAACCAAAGCTGCTACAGTGTTTAGAGGCTGTTTAGCAGAGAAGCAGAGGCTTGTGGGGACAGCAAGGGCCAGATGACCCACCTCATCACTGCATCTTTAGCTATCAAAATGGGGCAATCAGTTCTTTTATGTTTGCCCAGCGATCGGATAGTGGAGAGAAGAGGTTCATTTTTTAATCACTGTTTAAAAATGGCCAGCAGTTGCAATCCCCAATGCATAGGACAGGAATGGTTCAATGCCCAGCAGTTGTGATTAGGGAAGGGGTGTTGGTTGGCATTTCCCTGCTCTCGCTACAGCAGGTGGCACAGGGGTTGGTGATGTCAACCTGCCTCCTGTCAGGAAAGAGGGGGCGGAGAGAAAATGATGCTGTTTCACTGAGTAGCAGTTTAGCGCAGTTTGCATGGGGACAGTCGCATTCGAATTGCATGGGGACAGTCGCATGGGGACGGGTTGATTCAGACTTGCCTCCATATTCGAAATAAATATACTCCAATTTGGACTAAATGAAGTGCATGGGGACGTGTCCTTTAGATCACAGCTTAAACCACTTGTGGAAATCTATTCTGAAAAAAAAAAGAATCGACTCCTGGGTTCATATTTAGCAAAAGACAAGGTCATGCATTTAAACTAGTAACTGTGTGAATATATGTGTGGTCATGTGAAAGTAATGATGCCCTAAATTGTGTACAATTTTGGTCACCACACCTCAAAAAGGATATTGTGGAACTAGAGAAGGTACAGAGAAGGGCAACCAGAATGATTAAGGGGCTGGAACACCTCCCTTACGAAACCAGGCTGCAACGTCTAGGCCTCTTCAGTCTGGAGAGACGGCGTTTAAGAGAGGACCTGATTGAAGTATATAAAATTATGCATGGTATAGAAAAGGTGGATAGAGAAAATTTCTTTTCTCTATCACACAATACTAGAACCAGGAGGCACTCTATGAAGCTGATGGGTAGGAGAGTCAGATCCAACAAAGGGAAGTATTTCTTCACCCAGAAGGTCATTGGCTTATGGAATGTGCTGCCAAAAGCGGTGGTGACAGCCGTCTAGATGGCTTTAAGGTAAGGTTAGGCAAATTTATGGATGGCAGATGTATCAGTGGTTACTAGAACAGATGCCTGGGTGCATCTTCGGGCTGGGGGGTGGGGTGGAACCAGGGAGCTTCTTAGGCCATCTGCTGGGACTCAAGAGCAGGAGAAGGTTTGTCCTTGTCTCTGCTTGAGATGCTCATGAGCATTTGGGCCACTGTGTGCGACAGGATGCTGGACTAGATGGGCTGTGGCCTGATCCAGCAAGGCTTCTATTAAACAGTCAGAGGTGTGTTATGATTTATGCATCCTCCTTAGCTGACTTGTCCCAGAACAGGATGATGGTGAGCTTGTTTTCTCTGGGCAACAGGTGATGACACAGATAAAACCTGATACAACATATGTGAACATTACCTCCTCTGGAACATCTGCAGGCCAGCAGCAGTGATGATTACATGAGAGAGCCCTTTCCTTGCTGGTTATTAATTTAGAGCATTTGGAAGGGAGAGGCGCTAAGACAAGGGAGACCGTCTGTGCAGTAAGTTTGCACATTGCTGGAACCTGATCAGAATCCCCCCCGGAATCTGATTTTGCTCTGCTCGGTGCTGTAATTGGAGGCTGGAAGGAACCTCGGTGGCTGTGTTAATCTGTGCGGAGGTGAACAGTGGGGAAATGCTACCAAGGGTATTGCTCATTATTAATTGTAACACTAGTTGCAACGTGTTTCACTGTGCACACTTAGCCATGGCTGCCAAAAGGGAAAGATGGATGTTGCTTTACTGCTGGGAAATTGAGGGATGGAGACAGAAAGAGCAAGAGAGAGTGACAGCACAGCTTGTTGAAATCAGACACACAGATAAATCTAACATAGTCGCTAGTCTGTTTACCCACAGATCCCTATAATATCATTTGTAATTTTGAAGGGGAGGGAATATAATAAATTAAAAAAGGAAATTTTGGAACAGCTGAAGTACTTTTTAGACACCATAGAAAGCAAAACAAATGGCCCCAAATTGTCGTGGTTGAAGCCATGTAATGATTCTACAGCTGTAGAAAAGGAACCCATGCATCACAAAGAGAGAGAAATTAAACTCAAAATGTTATATAGTTTATCAGTATGTTTGACTTTGATGTCTTCTAATCTGCATTGTTCTGTAAGATACAAAGGGACATCTCAAATTCCTAGTGGCTGGGGCACCTGGAATGAGTAGCATTAAAAGGAAACTATCCTTCCCACTGCATGCCAGTTTGTAGGGTTTCTATGATGTCAGACATGGTGCTGCTAGATGAAACAGAGCTGTCCATTGGCACAGTGCCAGTGTGGTTTGTGCCTGCTTCTTCCAGTGAGCCTTTGGATCACCTGGCTTACCAACTGCCTGCCTTCTGTCCTAAAGGTAGATGGGTTTAAAATCCTTGGTTGAATTTTCATCTCTTACCCATCATCTTAGCTGTTCATACCATTGTTCCAATCTTTGCAGATAAAAATATTCATCAAGGTGAGTGCTCTGTATCTTCATATGGCTGTGCAAAGCTGTACGTTCCTGGACTCTGTGTTACAGAAAAAAAGTTCTGACCTTTACCTCTAAAATATATTTTGGAACATATAAGATATGACTGGCCAGCCAGCTATCGCAGTCCTTGGGCATTAGAACGATTGTCTTCCCTTCATGTTACTCATTCATCTTGATTTATGTGGCAATGGCTCTTCATCACACAAGTTTTTCTCTTTCTTCATCTCAGTACCAGTGTAAACACTTCCTTCATAGTTACCTTAGTTTCTTCTGTACTCTCAGCTCTACCTTTCATGTCTAGCGAAGAAGAAGAAGAAGAAGAGTTGGCTTTTCTACCTCGCTTTTCTTACCCATTTAAAAGGACTCAAAGTGGCTGAAAAGCTTTCTGTTCTCCTCACCACAGAACACCCTGTGAGGTAGGTGGGGCTGGGAGAGCTCAGAAGAGAGCTGTGACTAGCCCAAGGTCACCCAGCTGGTTTTATGGAGGAGGGTGGAATCAAACCTGGTATTCCCAGATAAGAGTCCGGCTCCCTAACCACTAGACCAAACTGGCTCACAGAGAGGATGTGAGTACGTAGCATGGCCGTGAACACAGTCAAATACCCTGCTAACAGAAACACAGCTGGACCTAAACTTTTAGTCAAGCCTTGTATTAGGTTTTGGACTGTCCTTTGGAAAATATTTGCCCATAAGAAGGCTGGCTATAACAGAAGGCCTGTAGCTTGCTTTGTTTTCTTGCTTTAATGAGTGTTGAATGCTTCTCTCAGCTGTAGAATGAGTACTGCCAGGACTCTCCAGGTTAAGATGGGTGAAGAGAGTTATAGGTATGGTAGACATAAATGAAACATGTTGCAATATGAGAACCAGTGTGATGCAGCTGGCCATTGAGCTTGGACAACTTGCAAGTAAGGTTTAAATGAAGTCATGAAAGAAAGGGCTACTGATACCTATATAAATACCTCTGGGGGGTGAGTAATGGCATGCCTCTGAACACCTTTTCCTCCCCACATTCAGACACTGTTATTGTTTTAGGTACATTCTTTTTTATATTTGGTTTTTAATGTCATAACCTGCCCTGAGATCTTCAGGTATAGGGTAAGGTAACAATGTAAATAATAAATAAACAGTAAAATAATAAAATAAAGGGCAGCTACTGGGATACTTCACTGTCATGTGCAGCTGAGGGACCACTATGAGACCAAGCACCCGGAATATCTGGGACCCTAGTCTAATCCAGGAAAACACTTCTTATGAACCTGAAAGTGTTCACTTGTTAATTGTTATATGCTGATTTGGCATCACAGGTTGTGGCTTAATTAAGCTGGGATCAGAGCTGGTGTGAAAAAATACTTTCAGTAGCCCAGATATTAATTGTAAAATATTGTGGAACTTCAAAAATGATGGCATCTCATTGTAGCATTAGGTTTCTTTCATCAGAAGTTAATCTAGCAAACTGAAATCCTCTCCGTACTTTCTCCAGTGGGGCAGCTGGAGGTTATTCCCACATGGAGCATATGCACTGTGTGGTGTCACTACCCCAGAAGTGACTTTGCATGTGCCAGAGCATCCCCTGGGCATATAGCTGTAGACCACTCAACAGCTATACTAGCCACGTGCCTATTAAAGCACAGCATGCTTTGTTTGCACCTCTTCTGGGCAAATGGAGTATAGGGCAGTGGGGTGTAGCTGTGGCTGTGTGTTGTGTCACCCAGGCACCGTGGCAATGGTGCTGCACATGACCTTGCTGAAGCAAGGTGATTGTGGTGATTGCATTTACCTAGTGTTTGGGGAAGCACGAGTTAAGTTTCAGAAGCATCGGGCATCTCAAAGTGCAGATGCCCAGGGCACCCTAAGATTGAGCCAGCTTTTGTACCAGGTGAAGGTGCAGAAAGACCCATGGTGTGAAACTACTGCCATCTGTTTCAACCAAAAATTTCCATTTAAAGGTTCATTACGCATTTCCCAGAGTGGTACCCAACTCCAAATATTTAATTTTCTTTACCTGTTTTTCTTGCCTTGCTTTGCCTTCTGCCAGGCTGTTCTGGCGACTAAGATAAGTGGAAGTTCTTTCTCTGGTTTGCAATGACACAGGAAGAGGATCTAGAGATGTGCTCACCTGCAGATCATAATATCTGGCTTTGTGCTGCAAATATTGGATGGCTTTTCCAACTTTATTAAAACTGAACTTCTATTTCAAACCATTAGCCAACTACTTTGGGTCATAAGTAGAAATGTTATAATAATGTTAAATTTTAAAAATGTTAAAATAGTGGTTGCTGATATTCGCTGTTGTAAATAATCATTTCTTTGAATTTTTAATATATTTGTGTGAGTAAAAATGCTCCCCTTCCCTTTTTCCTGTCTTTGTTTTGGGTAATGAATGGAGACCGCATTGCATGGATTTTGTCCTACAAAAGTGATACGTTGTTGTTGTTGTTGTTGTTGTTAAAGGTGATATGATGTTATTGGTTTTTTAAAAAATATTCTGTAATGCTGGAGGAAAATCACTTGTAAGAATTGTAGTCTAGGAAGAGGGTAAATTCAGTCACAGGGGACATCAATTCAAAGAGGCAGCTGCCTGAACATCAAGGTTGATCGGCTTAGCTGTGCCTCCAGAGGGCTGGGTATTCAATCAGAAAGTGTTTCTAACAGCTTCACTTTCAGACCTATTTAGAAATACGCTGTGTATGTTTCTTTGTGAATGAGAAAGTGTTGTTTACTTTTCAGACTGGATCCATCCTAATTATGTAGGAATTGGTCACATAGGAGACTGGTATAAACCAGAGGTGACTCCGAGGGAGTGAGGGCAGTTGACAACCCAACAAAACTCTTAGGGCCCCACCTTGCCAGCCCAGGAGTGGGGCATCCAAACATCTGCATGCCCCTGAGATAATGTGTTTATGCATGTTCACACCCACACCCAACCAGCTTCTGAGCCTGGGTCCCAGCTGCAGGATGCAATCAATAATATGGGAGGAGGCAACTTACTAGCCTGGTTTTTGACCAGGCTGTTTTTTTTTTATTGGACTGGTAAAGGCTGACTTTTGAGGCTATTTCTGGTCTGGGTCTAAAGCATTCTGGCCAGAAATCTCATAGCTATAGAACTTTTGTTCCATGACTGCAAGCCTGTAGGGACTACAAGGCAACTCTTGACCCAGAAATAGTTTCTACTTGGTTCATACCAGGCTACATGTGAAGATTTGCTTGCAGAGGGGAAGGTATGCTAGTCACTGCAGCCACACAGAAAACCTCACAGCTGCAGAACAAAAGTTCCACAGCTTTTTTCTACCTAGCATGGTTTACTGTTGGACCAGAAATGGTCATGAAAGTCAGCCATTTTTATTCTAACACTAAACCAGGTTGTATGAAAATTGTTCCTGGTAATTCACCTCCTTTGTTGACACCATTCTGCACAGCAGATCAACACAGCAGGATCCTATTCACACTATTTTGGAATATGTTCTGGAAAAGGGGTCTGATGTCCACATGCTAGTGCAAGCTACAGCAGGCCCCAGGTGAGGCCTGCTAGAGTTTGCATTAGCATGCGGACAACAGACGCCTACCTTGAGATATATTCCAAAATATGGCCAGATCTGCCCCCAGAATCCTTCGTTGCCCCCTGTGTGTAAGTTGCCTCTGAGGGTAGATTTCATGCCTGCAGACCCAATGTACCATATATTCTGGTATATAAGACGACTGGGCGTATAAGACGACCTCCAACTTTCCAGTTAAAATATAGAGTTTGGGATATACTCGCCTTATAAGAAGATGACACCTGGCATATAAGATGACCCCTGACTTTTGAGAAGATTTTCCTGGGTTAAAAAGTAGTCTTATACGCCAGAATATTCAGTAGGTGGAAATATTTGCCTGCAGGGCTCCAGGGATAATCATGAGGCAGCCATTTTCAACCATTCATATGTAGCCTAAGAAATGTTTACCTCACCCATCAGTATTTCCACGGGAACCGCCTTTGGTTTTTCTTTGTATTCATCAGCTTGAACAGAATTTCCACATTTAATAAACAGCTCATTCTGAACAAATAGGTATAACCCCTAATTTCAAAGGATCGTGCTGCACAAATTTAGTAATTCAAGGAGATGCAGCACAATCTTGTCCATATCTCCCCGGAAGTAAAGACCACTGAATTCAATTGTCCTTATTTCCCAGCACATGTGTATAGGGTTTGCCATGGAGGTTGCAGTTTTTAATACTGAAGCATCCCCACCTCAATTCAAGTAAGGAAATAGGCATGTAGAGGTATTCTGAGCTGTAAAATAAAAAGTTCCTTTTAACATTTTTTGTCATCTGAATGTGCCAGTTTTGCTTTAGGGTTGTAAACAGATATTTTTTGACTTTATAAAATAAGACTGCATCCACAACAGGAGAAAATCAGACTCAGGGAGGATCTGAGGGGTATGGCGTCCGCATGCCAGTATCACCCTCAGGCATACAGTGTGCTTCTGATGGTTGGCAAGGATCCTTGGAGGAGGTATTCCCACAGAATGACCCTGAGGGTGCTTGCTACGCTTCAGCACCTGAGGGTGGTGCAGGCAACCTACCTTTTCTGCACTCTGCATGGTCATATTTCATGATGAACAGAAAAAAGCCCATTTCCTCCCTCCCTCGTGGGACTACATTCAGAGGAGACTAATTTATTCAGGTGTTGGAAACCATTTAAAGTTTGCACCTGGCCTACCTCCATTGGAAGGCTGTTGTGCCGTAGCTCCTCACACAACTGAGGTTAGCAGGACCATAAGAAGCCCCTTACTTTGTCATTTTAAAGCATAGGCAGGCCTGTATGGGAGAAGGCACTCCAGATATTTGGGGTCCAAGCCAATTAGGGCTTTATATTTCAATAAGAACACCTTGAATGGACTCGGCAGTAAATGGGAAACCAGTGCAGTTCCTTCAAGACCAGCATGATTTGCGTTCACCCAAAAATTCCTATTATAGCTGCTGCATTCTGCTTTGATTCCAGACCATCTTCAAGGGTAGTCCCATGTAGAGTGGATTACAGTAGTCTAGCCTGGAGGTTACCAGATCATGGATCATAGTGGCCATTTTGTTCCAATCTAGGAAAGGCCAAAGCTGGCAAACCACTTGGAGATGGAGGTAACCACTCCTGGCCAACACTGCCACCTGAGCCCCCCAGTGTTTGCAATGAATCCAGAATCCTCAAGACCTCATGACACACAATAGTCTCATCTTGTTTGGATTGTTTCAAATTATTGGATTCATGTCCAGCCCATGGCTATCTTATGATATAGCAGTCAAGCACTTCCACTGCTTCTCTTGACTCAGAGATAGAGTAGGGTGTCATCAACTGATGGCACCTCAGTTTAAAACTCTTGATGACCTCTCCTAAAGATTTTATGTAGTTGTTGAGCAGCATAGGGAACAAACCATGAGAGTTTCCAAGGGTCTGAACAAAAGATCTTCACTATTATTTTTTTTAGTCCACCTTGGAGAGAGGAAGAAAATCACTGTAGGTTGGGCATTCAGTTACCAGTTCCTGAAGACGTTCCAGTGAGATGTGATGACTGATGGTATCGAAGCTGCTGAAAATCAAGAAATCCACGTGGTTTCATTACCCCTGTCCCTTCTGTGATAGAGGTCATCCATCATTGCCAGACTGCAATGGGACGAAACAATCCATGTTCTCCAAGCATGCCTCCGGTTGAGTAGCTACTACTTATCCTTCAATACCTTGCCCCAAATGGAGATATTAGCAATTGGGCAATAATTCTTTAACACTTCTGGATCCAAGGAGAAGGCAAACCACAGCCTGCTAGCACCTGTCCCTTCCATAATTTGCCACTTTCTGGACCCACCCAGCTAATTAGCTACAGTGGACAAGGATCAAGAAGACAATGAGTTGGCCAGACCATGCTGCATGGTTGGTCATCTGCATGGGTGAGTCCCTGTACCCAGACTGACCCACAAATCATGACAGGTACTGTTTTTGAAAAAATGATTGGAACCATCGTTGATTCAGTATATGTTGGCCAGACAATTAATTGGAGGCAATTGTTGTTCTGTGCTGCTGTTGTTGAAGATCTAGACAGCTGAGACCAATGTCCTCTAAGACCCGGCTTATTTCTAAAAGTATCTATTCATTTAAGATCTTTTAGAACTCATGATGGCTGGCATTTAGGCTGGCGTATATCAGAAGGGCTGAATGGCAGTTTGCCACTCACCTTTCATCTATGTAAAATTTGACAAACAAAGTTTTGGTCCAACACAGAACTGCCTTTCGTTTCAGATCAAAGCCTAGTTTGTCATTGTTTATAGAGATTGTCCCATCCAACGTGCCACTGCTGCTGCTGACCAGCACTTAGACTTCCCATCAGCAGACTGAATCAAATTGGCTTGGGGTACAGACAGAAAAGAGTTTTCTTATTTACTATGCTTTGGATCTTTCTGTCAATGTTCCAGCACAACAAAGGGAACCTTTTTTGTTTAGTCATTTAGCTTCATTTTAATCTGCTGAATTTTAATCTCATGCTCTTTTCTCTGAATGTATGTTGGCTTGCTGTTTTGTTCTTGTTGCATTGTAGGTTTTTAATTGTGTTTTATGGCGTTCTTATTTTCGTAAGCCACCTAGAGCATTGTTTAATTGTATGACGAAGGGGGGAAAATACCACACAAGTCAGTAAGATTCACTGAGATCCTATAGCACAGTGTATAAATTATTTTTCTTATCCTTGTACAAAGTGGGAGAGAGATGTTACTGACTTCTGGAATGTCCGCCTTTGTCCTCCTCACTTCCTCCACCCTTTCCTTTTGTTTCTTTGCCTCCCCCCACAACAAGTGCTTCATTTTCTAGGAGCTGTCATATTACATAAACCTCTCAGTGAGGTACATCCATTCCCCCTGCCACAATCTCCATATCAAACACTTGTAACATGCTTCTGAACTGACAGCTGTGACTACACAAGCTCTGCAGCTTTACAAAAGGAATGCTGCGTCTGTATGAGGGTTATAAATACATGTGTTGGAATGATAAGTGATGTGTGGGTATGTGTATATGTGTGCACACATGTATAGAGGTCAAGCCCCCTCCGTATCTGGTGCGTGTATGCGTGCATTCACACCTCTAGTTGCATTTATTTGAAACCGGTGAGTGAGGGGTTGAGAAAGGCATAGTCGGGTGCAAGAAGATGGAGATGTGCTGAGAGAACCAGCTTTGTTAAATGAAGGGCAAATGTTTCTTGGCAGTAAAAGGGTAAAAAGGACCCAAGAACATCAGATTTCACATACTGAAATCCAATAATGTAGATGCTAGTAGTTCAGCTCAGAAATCAGTTCAGCTTTTTAAAGTAGTGTTTATATATCACTCTGTCCTCCTGTTCTCTCTATCTTGTATGCCAGTGGAAGTAAGCTACTTGAATCTGAGTGTCAAAACAAGGAGCAAGTCTTTACATCCTTTTTCACATTTAATATGAACACGTGGGTGATGATAGTAGCATTTTGAATAGATCTTGAGAGACATGGGGAGTGAAGGAAGGAGGAAAGAAGGTAGCACCTCTCTCCAAGGAACCTTATAATTGTAATGTTGTGTTTATTGGACCAGTGAAAGTAAAACATTTTATTAGAACTCACATTTTAAAGTTGTGATGCACCATTTGAGAAATGTTGATTGTACCTTCATTGTAGGTGAAGTGTAATGCTCACATCTTTCTTTTTCAAGCTTTTTTTTTTTTGCTTATGGATATATTTCTAATGCTGATCACATATTTCTTACCTGAAATGTTTACATACCACTTCCCATTATAAAATCTCAAACCAATTTACAATAAAAGTGGGCAAAAGGTTCACTTTAGAGTTTAACAGCATTGAAAGAAAATGGGAAGGGAAAGTTATCATATTGAGAAGCACTTGGTGCCAAAGAATGTTTTCAGTAGGCGCATAAAGCTGTAAATGTAGATGTCCCATGGAAATCACACAGGAGAGGCTCCAGAAACTGGGGCGAGATCTGCAGATGCTTTGTGGTGTGGGCAAGATTGCTTTGAGACCAGAGTACTTTTTCCAGCACAGGAAGGGGGCCGATGGCTATCCCATGGGATGGCATGTGCTAGCCTACACTAAATTCAAGATCAGGAAATGAAAGTCCCTTGCAGTTCATGTTTCCATGCTGGAACATTCTGGAAATCTTGGAAATGGAAGTCCTGCATGGTGGCAGCAGAAGTGAACCTGGAGGTTTTCAAGCTCTGCAAACAGAGCACTTCCTGGAGCAAATTGTGTCCCAGGAGGAGATCACTGGTGATGTGCAGTCACTTGACTCCAGGTCTTCATTTTGTGTGCAGTGACTTTCAGGTGTGCAATCCTTGGTCCTTTCCTTTTGCCATTGACTGTTGTCCCCTTGGGTTACAGCCTGAGTGAAAGAGAGCTTCTGCCAGGAAGCTATGTGTGTGGCTGTGGAACATCTACCATTAATTAGCCTCATCTATTTTCTAGGATTGTAGGGATAAAATGGGATAAAATTTTGTAGGGATAAAGTGTAGAAGAACCATGTCTTCTTCCTGGAGGACCTTGAAGAAAAACAACATGTAAATGTAATAAATTGATTAAAATAACCCACTATGAGTTTTCAGGGAGAGGAGGGGAAGGTATATTCACAGAAGGATGGAAGTAGGAAAAGATCAAGCAGCAAGCATAATCAGAAATGGTGCCAGTTTGGTCTAGTGGTTAAGGAGCCGGACTCTTATCTGGGAATACCGGGTTCGATTCTGAACTCCCCCATAAAGCCAGCTGGGTGACCTCGGGCTAGTCATAGCTCTCTTTCTGAGCTCTCACAGCCCCACCTACCTCACAGGGTGCCTGTTCTGTTGTGGGGAGAAGAATAGAAAGCTTTGTCAACCTCTTTGAGTCCCCTTAAATGGGTGAGAAAAGTGGGGTAGAAAAGCCAACTCTCCTCTTCCTCCTCCTCTTCTTCTTCTGGTGAAGAACCAGATTTCCCCCCCTGCACTTCCATGAACATTTCCCTCATGGTACATCCCAGTGAAATAAATATAATCTAATTCTCAGTAGACATGGATTAGTTTGCACTGCTAGTGAGTTATTTTATTTTAACATATTTCTCCGCTGTCCTACAAAATAAAATGAAATCAATAAAACTAATAAAACAACAGACGACATCAATTTTAGTTGCTAAAACTGCATGTGTTAAGAGAGATGTGGGACCGTCTGAAGTCAGATTGACTTGGCCCATCACTATGTCAGTTCTGATGTATTGTACTGTGCTACCTTAAATAATTCTAGCGTGGAATCAGTTCTTCAATCCAACGATCCTTATGAATACAGTAGAAAGCTTCATATACTGTGTGCAACTGTGATTTATGAGTAGGCTTGGAAGGAAGCCACCCCACTTTCAGAAAGAAAATGAGTGCGGTATTGGACAACCAAAGATAAGTTCTTCCCTTCTTTCTGGCTCTCTCTGTGTGAGGTAAATGGGACATGTAGGGGCTGCCTCCAAACCACTGCATCAAAATGATGCCTGAGGGAATGGAGACTGAAGGTGCTCAAAAGTACAAGGGGAGAGAAAACATTTCTCTTTCTAGAAGATTGAGAAAAGTAGTTTGAAAGTGTCTCTTCCAAGAGTCACCCTGTTCGGTACTGGGGGCTACATAGTAAGGAGAGCAAGGATGCCATTTCCTTCCTCAGGGAGTAACACTCTCTGCTCCTAGGATTTACCACAGGGAATTTTCATCCTTCCTTTCCTGAGGGGAGGCAGGGGGCAAGCAGGGACATTTCTTCTGCTCCTATGAGATTACTTTTTCCACTCTTTTCATCTGAAAATAAATGGCAAAGGGATAGAAAAGTGACAGAAAGTCACTTCCTTCTCTCTTTGTTCCCTCCTCCCTTGCAGCATTGCTCACACAGGATGTGTACTGAGAGCAGGTGAAGGTTTTCCCTTTGTCTTCTGCTTAAGGTACTCAGATGCACTCAGTGGGCCATGGAGTGAGACAGGATGCTAGACTAAATGGTCTGTGGCCTGATCCAGCAGGGCTCCTCTTACGTCCTTATGAGTCAACCAAAAGTGGGACAGTTTTGTGCCATTTCAGTAGAGGGTTTGGAAGAAGCATGTCTGAATAATTTCCATTTCTTTGTTTTCTGTATAGCAAGTGGTACATGATCTACCACCACTCTTCTTGTGTTTGTGAATGTGTATGAAAATTAAATAGCTAAAATAGCACTGGCTAGAAAGCTAACTAGAAAGGTGTTTTTATCATTGTGGGTAAATATGTCCACTAGACCTTGTCAAAACTATATCTTTTTTAAAATGTAAAAAGCAGTCTGCATGTGTCAGGATTATACTGTTGCTCTGTCATTTTCACAAAAATGTTGATCTTCCTGCAGTATGAGAGAAGTTAGAAGAAGCATGAAGGGGAAAAAAGAGTGGTGGTGCATAGAGATGCCCTGTTAAAAATAGTGGTGTGGTTCTGCTATAAAACCGGTGTGCAAATACCCTTTCTGGATGGCAGTTTCAGTTGAGCTGGAGTAATCTAGGGTCAGGTTACAATTCACATCAATATGTGTATAGGAGCCAATGCAAATATGGCTTCCAGAAAGCTGGGCACTGTTCTCTGAAGCCAAGTACAATGTGACCTTGCACACCACTTTTATTGTTTTCTGTGCCTGCTTGCTTCTCCAGCTAATCTACAGTTTGGTCTTTTGCGCGGTCTGTCACAGGCAGCAAAGTCTCAGCTGAGAGTGTGTGCAAACATGCTGTAGAATTCTAAAAATGATTGCTGGGTTGGTGGGTTTTTGTTGGTGGAATAGTACAATGGCCAGACTATACAGAGTAAGTAAAAACACTGATTATGTATGAGTTTACTTAATGAGGAATGTAACAGGTGGAAAGTATGCCTGGCTGCTTTCAAAATAATTTTAGGCCACATCCCCATGCAAGCTGTTTGGCGCCGATTGGGCTCACATGGGACTGGGTGCAGGACTGAGATCAAATCTCGGGCATCCCCATGCCATTCCCGCTAATGCAATGGCTGGGGCGGATTCAGATGTCCCCATGCAAACTGCACTGGGAACATTATTTTACTCCCTTCCCCAGGCAAGCCACTTGCTTGCCCCAAAGAAGGAGTAAAGCTTACTCCCTTTCCCAGGGAAAGGGAGTAAGGGGGTACAGAGGCTTGAGATTTCTCCCTTTTCCAGGGGGGGCAATAAGGTTGTCCCCCTGGAAAAGGGAGAACACTCAAGCCTCTCCCCCACCGGTACACAATCTTGATAGGAAAGAGGCTTCAGTTCACTTTGGGAGTGAAATTTTACTCCCAAAGTGAACTGAAGTGTCTTTCCTGTCAGCTGAGATTGGAACAGGGGGTGCAGAGGCTTGAGATTTCTCCCTTTTCCAGGGGGGCAACCTTATTGCCCCCCTGGAAAAGGGAGAAATCTCAAGCCTCTGCACTTCCTGTTCACGATTTTGGCTGTCAGGAAAGAGGCTTGGCTTTAAAACTCAAGCCTCTTTCCTGTCAGCTGAGATCATGAAGTCTGGGACTGTCCCCATGCGCAGGCTCTGCTCAGACCAAATCGCCCAAACCGTGCCCAGACTTGTTTTTCCAGGTACCAGATTTGGTCTGGGTTTGGCACGGGTTTGGGCAATTTGGTCCACGGAAATCGGGCCAAATCTAAAATGCATGGGGATGGTCTTTGCCGAACCCGATTTCGGTACCGAACCAAACCTGTGTGGGGGCATGCCTCTAGTCTCTTTACCTCTCTGTATTCTCCCTACTCCTAATTTACATCGGCGGGCAAATCTGTCTCTCACCTATAACAAGAGGCTAGTTGTGGAGAGCTTTTAATAAAATGCTCCTAGCCATTGCATAAGGTATTTCTGCAGGCATGTCATTGACACTGTTCCTAAAGCTTCTGTGTTGCTCCTAGGGGAAATCCTTTCTTGGTTCAAGACACAGTTCTTAATACACCTTCTGCTTTGTAACATATGCATGTTGGATTGCATCCCAGCTTTGCTCTGTTGTGGGTTCAGCTTATTAACATGGAAACATTTGCTGTGGGACAGGTCATCACTCCCTCTCCACTCCCAGCATGCAAACCTGTATTGCCTCTCTGTTCCAGTGAGCCACCCTACAACTGAGATTCAAGGTCAGTGAAAGGCATTCTGAATTTAAGGAGGCTGAGCTGGCATGGGCAAATCTAGAGGGGCAAGCTTTCCTTTTCCCTGCCAGGTGACACTCTGCACAGCTATGATTTATGCCTGATTACCTTTTTTGAATGGCATCCATGTGGTGTTTTCTTCAAGGCAATTCTTTGTACTGGCCGGCTGTGGAATAGGCTGCAGAGGGAACTTGGTTTACGTGCATGGAATTTTCCACTAGGCTGGTATTTGTCCATGATTTTCTTGTCTGTTGGAATACCTCGGTGCACATCTGTAACATCTGGATATTTAGTACAGTCGGACCCCCATATCCACTGATTCGGTAACCACGGTTTCAGTTAACCGTGATATGTTCGATTTTAAAGGTTGTTAGCCGCCTGGAGACCCTTGGGTACAGAGTGGGATATAAATATGAATAAATAAATAAATAAATAAATAAATAAATAAATAAATAAAT
>MTQE01002208.1:34599638-34626696 GCA_014337955.1 Aspidoscelis marmoratus
AAATAAATAAATAAATAAATAAATAAATAAATAAATAAATAAAAGTAAACCATGGTCAGCCCCACCCCCCTACCCACCCCATGGGCACCATAAGGGAAAAGCACCCAGAACCGGAAGACCTATTTGCCCTCCAGAAGGCCTATTTCAGCCTCCATAGAGTGCTGGGATAGGTGCATGATGCCACCGGAGTCCATCCCAAAATGTAAGGAGGCACATGGGAGGCAGGTGGGAGGTGTATAGTAGCATCACACGCCTATTCCAATGCTCTTCATGGGCCAAAATAGGCCTTTTGGAGGCCAAAAAAGCACTTCCGGTTCTCAATTATCCACGGTTTCAGGTAACCACGGTAGGAGCTGGAATGTACCCCCAGCAGATACGGGGGTCCAGCTGTATTTTATAATGCACTAGTGGATAGAGCAGTGGTACAAAAGGCTGAGAACTTCTGCTAGACTACAAAAAACTCACACTTGCCGTGAGGAAGTTACTGTTGATTGCCCTAATCTTACCAGGCAGGATTTGGGGTTGATATTAGACTGAAAATATTAAGTGCTTTATGCCTGGGAGAAAAAAAAATACCTGCATAGTTTGTTCTGATACTTTGAGTTTCTGATTGCAGAATCTGGAGGAATTTGAAATGCCTGAAATATCCTGTTTGGACTGCAAAGTGATAGAAACAGATTTGTTTCAAAAAGCTGAAAAATCCACATTTCTTGGCTATAATCTGGAACATAGAGGGCAGCAGCAAAAACCGGAGAAGAAATAAAAACTTCAAGGTGATTCCTAATGGAGAATTTATGTTTGAGACTTTTAAAAAAATAGATGGACGTGTAAAACTATAGCAACTGGAGACTTTTGTCAAAGTTATAAGGTTTTTTTTTTTGCCATTCTACTTTGTACAGTATTATATAATGTATGAATAACATGAACAAAATATGTTATCCCTTTTTATACAGAAAAGTATATTCTTTCTCTTCCTGACCCAGCTTTTTCTATGGGAATATGCCCTTGCTTCACATCTTAAACTGTGAAACCTAAGGCTACAGGCTTTTGTGCCTATCACTGTTTGTGCTTATGTGTGTATGTAAGCGCACCCTTCCACTTGTTGCAATCTTATTTTAAAAGGAAGTATATAAACATGAGAATTCTATGGCCCTTTGGTTGGATTCCTGGTGTTCAGGGTTAAGGATAAGGACCCCAAGGAACTGATGGCATGGGCAGACTATGAGTAGTTCTTTTCCAAACCAAATAGATGATGGTGGCATACTTGAAGTCTAAGGAATCCAGTCAGAAACTAGAATGGAAGCTCAGGTGGGGCCTCCCTTAGAGCACACCAATGGAAGGGAGGCTCCTGGTATGCTGTTAGTATACCGGCCAGCTCAGAATTGTCCATAGCCTCCTTGATGCTGCGGGAGCCAACTGTTTCAGTTACAAGAAGATTTTATTAATGGACGTGGGTCTGACTGAGCTAGTGAGAGCACCGAGAGAGGGTACCTCCAAATGGGATAGACGCTTCAGCGTCCATCTACAACCGCTGCTGAGCTACCAGACATGGTGACGGGAGGCTGTGGGATCCCTGTGGAGTCCCTGCACAGCCACTTCCTGTTGGACAGATGTGCCAACTGGAAACTGTGAAGGGACTCTGCAGCTGCTTCCTGCCATAGTGATCAGCCTCGGGTGTCTTTATTCCACCATTGCAGCCGATACCCAGTGGCTGCCCACACTGCAGTGGCCACTCAGCTACTGCCCAGATTGCAGCATCTACCAAGCAGCTGCCCACATTGTAAGTGGCCACTCAGCTACTGCCCTCATCGCAGCAGGCTCTAAGTAGCTGCCCTCATCACAGGGGTCACTCAGCCATTGCCCTCACTGGAGCAGCTTCCAGGCTGCTCCCTTTCAGCTTCCCAGAGCCCTCAGAATTGGATTGCATAAGCCGGATATGCAAACAGGGTGCTACCTTATATCACTGTGCTGTTTTAGTATTCCCATCGTTCTTTAGGCTAATAGAAAATACAAGGGAGTGAAAATGAAAGTTACTGAACATTTGACTGGCTCATGTACAGCTTAAGGAATAATAATAAAATCTTGTGAAAAGTTTTGGGTTTTACCAATAGCAAAGGAGATTTCAGTATTGTTCCAACTTTGAGAATTAGTTTATTAATGTCTACTTTACTGGCATGTTTCACTTTCATGATACTTATTTTTTAAGATGGAATTAGTGAACCCAGAAACATATCTTTGATAACTGCAACTGCTGTATTTTGCATGGACATGTGTGCATGCATGATTATTTAACATTAATAGGGGAGGTGAGAGAGTATAAGGGAAATGTCACAAATGAAAGCCACAAACAGGATGTCACTTAAGAATTCAAATTCACAAGTTTTAAAATCTTTCAGATATTTGATTCAGCCTTTGGAAAAGGTTTTGGACATTGTCAGAAACAGAGGACTGATTTATTAGGTTAGGCTTTTCCTTTCTGTCTCTGTATGACAATGCTGGCACGTTAAATACATCTTACTGAAAGTTTCTAGTAGTTTCTACAGCATTCTGTGTATCCTGAGTCCCTACTGAGTATTGACCTTGCCTGACTGGTTGGCTCATAATAGTCTGAGGGATCACTTGCTATAAAGTATGAGAGAGGTCAGCAAAGATGATTAAGAGGCCCAGGCGTGGAAGAATTTAACAAGACCTCAGACTATAATATTTGGGAAGAGAAGTGCTTGTCAGAAGTGCTTAAAGGTGATGGAGATGCCAAGAGGAAATGCAAGATCTTTACAGAATTCTGCTGTTTCCTCAGAATGTAGCCCACAAGAATTTGATTTAAGAGGTATTGGGTCTGTCTGATGATCCTGCCCTGATGTTGGTGACCTGTCAGCATTTTTACCCTTTGCAGAGCCTGCTTTGTTCTTCATTAAAGCAGGTGGTAATACGTTTGTGTGCAGCTTCTGTGTGTGTGAGGGGTATTTGTGTAAAAAGTAAGTTTTTATACAGTATTTTGGAGCATTAGAATGTGAATTTAGAACAGACGTCTTAACAGACCACAGCATGACACTGCTGTTCAGTTCCAAAGTTAGTGTTTAACAATTTTTTTTAAAAAAAAGGTTGACATCTTCAACTCTAGAAATGCATATGGTTGCTGGAAATGTCTTTAAAATGGTGTAGCAATGCTATCTGAAATCTCAAACTAGAACAGGTTTGTGTGAAGCTTTAAGCAAGTTGGAGGAAAGAAAAAACCTTCTTATTAAGGTTCTTTGTGTCTCCTTTTCAGTGGCTCTTCACCAAAACTCTCCTTCCTGCATTCTTGTGTTGGAGCTGATGGGTTTGTCTTTATTCACAGCATTAAAAATACTTCAAAAGCAGGATTTTTGCTCAAGACTTTATATCCTTACTTAATTTGGCTTCTGGTAAACAATTTTGTAGGTTTGGGATTGTTTTTATGAAAGCTGACAAAATCTAAAATACTGTGTTTCTGATATTCCTTCTCACACCAACTGAATGCACTGCATTAACATGGTAACATACTGATCATTCTATGCCAAACCTGGTTGCCGCCTTGCCGCCTTTCAAGAGAAAATTAGGAGATTGTATAAGGAATATGTCCCATTCTTTGTATCTTTTTCTGACAAACACAGTTTGGGTTTTCCGATTCCAGAATCAAATTTAACTGGAGAAAAATTAGACTTCCTGCTTGCAGGTTGATGCAAAGGAGAATAGAAGCCTGTAATTGGCAGAGGAAGTCTCCCCTGGCATGCCTGAAATGCACTGGTAATCAGCTTGACAAATAATTTCCTGCACCTGATGGTTTCTGCCTTTTGCATCTTCCCACCTGCAGTATATGAACAAAGGTGGATCAGTGTAATTCTGTTAGAATTGGTCTATTCCATTATGTCTGTGCTTCCCCCCACCTTCCTTCTGTGCTGTTTTTGTCCAACTTCCTCTTCGAAGGTATAATACTATCCTTCCATAAAGACCCAAAGAAGCTTAATGCTCTGTGTGTTTCTGTTCTTGTTTCAAATGAATTTGCTGAGAAAGGTATTTCAACAATAGAAGCAGAACACACAGTGCTGCCTCCTAGTTCCTAGGATTCTGAATTCCATACCCAGTATATCAGACTTTTGTACAGGATACACATAGCATCCTCCTGAGAATCTAGCTGCCATAATCTAAGAGTTTCTGGCCTAGTAAAAGCTCAGCAGCTGCATGCAGCTAGGTCTCAGGAAGCAGAAGGGAAAACCTCCATGGCATGCATGCTGAACCTGCCTATGTTGAATCTGCAAATTCTTGTCCCAGGCTGTGGAGGATGAGCACTGACTACTGCTAGCCCTCCCCATTCTGGCCCAAACTTGTTGGTCCACACTGCATGGGCTGAAACAGCCCAAATAGTGTGGAAATGACCTTGGTCACTCTTCAGGGCTCTCCCCTCAGTGTTAGCAGAGCGTAAAATCAGTATATAGATAGAATAATTAATTGAGGAACTGGAGAAAATGTTCAAAAGAAGGGAGAAAAAAATGCATCCATTTTGCCTGTGGAAGGCACCAAAAAGGAAAAATTAGTCAATCAATAGTCCAGTCTCCTAGCCCTGCTGGAAGGCAGAGAAGCTTTCTGTACTTGCCATTACGGCAGCATAAGAAAAGTTCTATGGGTCTCCCTTCTACACGGTGGTACAACTTCTGGGAAGGCCCTGCCTCTTTCTAGTATGCTCCATCCATACAGGACAGAGACTGCGCTAGGGAGTCTATGGGATACTGGGACTGAGGTGGGCTGGGCTGTTCCACAGCATTGTCATTCAAGTTTTATCAGCTCTTTTTCCGTATGTGAATGCTAGTACGATTCCAAGGCAAAGCAGAAATTATGAAAGATGACATTGGGGCCATTATGTAAAACCAAGCTAAGGAATTATATATATATATATATATACATACACATATATACACACATATTAATACAGTATTTTTACTTGTGCCTTCAACTTCTCTTCTTCCAGTGTCATTCTTTTGCACTTTGCTATATCCAGAATTAAGGTCTGGCAGGCTGAGAATGCTGCTCTTACCTTACTAAGACCTCTGACACAATGAGACATGGATGCTAATGGAACTAGTAATTGGAGGAATGTGTATCCCATCATTTTAATGCTGTCTTTGTAGAGACTGCAGACTCAGTCGCAGAGTGGAAAGAAAGAACCTTGACAATGAAAATATGAGTTACTTTTTAATGTAATGTCATTAAAATGGTTTTTAATTGAGTTCATTCCTACTAATTCTATGATAAATTTTTAAGCACCTTGCCTTGCAGGGAGAAAATCTGTGATTCTTGTTTGCCTTATTTATTGACTCTGTATGTCCCTGCTTGGTGGATTGTAAACTCTTTGAGTGGATAGATCTTACAGTCTTGAAAGGGCCATGTGAAGGCCACAGTTAATTGGTCTATTCTTTAAATGCATTTAATAGGTATCCGATAGCTATGGATTAATAGTACCAAAACTTTGCTGATAGCCCCACACTGTATTTGTGTTTTATTTTTATTTATTTATTTATTTGCATTTTTATCCCACCCTATACCAAAGGGTCTCAGGGCAGGTTACAACATATAAAATGAACACATTAAAACCAATAACATATCAAACATATTGAAACCATGGCAGTTTTGCAAAATTCTGGTTCAGCAAATTCTTTTAAACCACAGCAATAAAGAAAGTGGTAATGGCTGCAGCTTACGGTTAGAGCAAACTAGGCAATGGCAAATCTCTTCTGTATGTCTGCCAAGAAGACTGCATAGTGTTGCTCATTCAATCAACCAGGAGTCAGCCACAACTCTGTGGTACCCAAGAACAATAAGGAAAGTGAAAAATTCACTTGTGAAAGAACAACTAAAGAAACAAAAGAATCATGATATTTGTAATAAAACCAAGAAGTCTTATTTCTATACTGCTGTAACATTTTTGGAGTAACATCTAAAATAAATACAACTTAAAAAGTGAACTATGAAATTGTGTGGATTCTAGTGCAGCTCAGCAGGCCTCCGGTGAGAACATTTTGTACACTGACCCTCTGAGCATCATAACTGGCCTAAACCTTTTCTTACAAATGCTCCTATTTTGAGTAACTGAGAAAGAATAAGTGAAAAAGGTCTTTCCTTAGGTTCTGTACTTCTGTAAATCCTGTGAATGGCACACAGCAGGAGTGTTTAGGGTGTGATGTTGTCTGCTGCCCTTTTTGACTAATATTTGTACAGTCTCACCTTTTTTCTTCCTCTTAGACTAATGATCTTAGTAGATACTGAATGACAAGCAGATTATTATCTCCTCCAACAGGCAATTTACTATTATTTTTTCTTGACTTGTTTTCATTTCTTCTCATTTCTCCAGTTCTTCCTCAACCTCTTTCCCTGTTCTCGCTCTTAAAGGTTGTTACATTTGCTTAGTATAGATGTGCCCAGAACCACTTTTCTAGGGGAACAAATGTCTGCTTGTTTGTTTTCTGTTGACAGTCCTATGATCACCTTTGCTTCGGGCTTCAAGTTTGCCTGTCTAGTCTAATTTTAGGCCAGTGAATGGTCCAAAGACCTGCAAGGCAGTAGAAATGGGATAGATCAAAGCTCCTACTGTTGCCTGCCTGGATTGACCCCTTTTCTGCACTTACCTTGCTTAGGTCCAGATCAGTGGATGCAGAGTAACCTGGCCCACTGATCTGGATCTTATGCAGATGGATCCTTAATCTTGACAAAGGGTCCATGCAGTAAGGCCCTAGGTTACTCTCTATTTTACACTGGAATCTGCCACCTCATTTTCAGTATGCCTTGGGCAACTGCTGCTTTGAGACTGAAGTGCAATATTGTTGGTTCAGATGTATATTCAAACTTTGCTCAGGATATTCTGCACATCTGAAAACAGGTGATTTTGATTTTTGAAGACTTGTCCTTGTGATTGCAAATTTTAACTTCAGCCTATTGTTCAGTAATTTTATCAAATCTTTCTATATGCTTAGTGAATAGTTCCTTTAGTGTTCTATACAGTCTCCTTTGTTGGAAATAGGTAATTCAGGCTTCAAGTGAAACTCTCTAGAAGGTGAGGAATCCCAACTCTTTTCTAAATAACATCTTCAAGCTACCATTTTCCTCTTAGTTCTTTTCCAGCCACACAGAGAACAGATCAGGATAGGACCTTTTCTAAATAGTGATTTCCTAGCTCCTTTTGTAAGCTCTCATTCTTAGTGAAAATCAAGCATTGGGGAAATGTTATGATAGTTTTAATAAAATCTCTGAACTGGATTGTCACAATCTCTGTCTTAAGGATTTATGGGAAAGGTCAGGGGCCTAAGAGTTCACCATTACTAGATGAATTATCTTGACATGATTGCTTGCTGTTGCAAATATGGCCTGTTTCAATTTCCTTCTACATGTACATCTCATTCTGAGACATTTCCAAGTTTCTTGTGGAATTTAACTTTTCTCCAAGCTATTTTACCAGAAGAAAACTTCTGCTCTAGTGTCTACCACTTATGATGTTCCTTGAAGGCTGCAGGATCTGAAGGACCGCATTAGTCTCAGAATCTTCAGCATCCGCACTTGCCATCCAAGTTCCTCTGTATCTGGGTTATCAGAGTCTGAATTTATGGCCCCAGAATCAATGCTTGAAAACTAACAGCTCTAAGGTAGCTCAGAACTGTCCTAAGGATGGGATTGTTCACCACTACTCTGCTCTTCCCGCCTCTGGTAAACATTGTGGTGGATTAGAGAAGGGTTGGGATCATGACATTGTCCCTGAGGCACTTCTGAGCTGCTTTTTTGTTATGTGTGGTCTTGGCCTTAGAGACAGTTTATAGCTGGGATGGTTCTCATGCCAGGCTGCCCCTCCTCCTCTCATGAGCATTCTAGAGATGGATTGAGGGGGCACACACTGCTATCTCTAAGGCTGCCAATAGACATCACTTATTTATGCCCTAATTTATCAATTTACCAATTTAAAGTACATCCGGAGTTATCACACAATGTCTATACATTAAGTCAGCACTCTGGGTTTCAGCATTTCCGCAGTAGCAGAGTGACGTGAGCAGCTGTGAGGTTTTACTTCTGGGTAGTGATAGCTCATGCAGTAATCCAGACAGAGCTAGAACTACAGAATAACAGGATATTGTGCTATGATAGTTAATTTACCAGAACAACAATAATTCCATAAATTACGTTTATATTCCAGGACTGTGTCAGGAACACCATGATCCCATCTGGCAAATCAGGCACAATTATGAAATAACTGCAGGTTTTTGACCCTGTCTGGATGCAGCGTTAAGTGCTTTCAGATCTTTTATTTTTTGCTACATGTGAATGCAGCTTGTCTCTTGTTTCAGCAACTGAACCAAACCATTAAGCTATACCACTGTCCCTGCCTTGTAGTTCATCATAGTGAATTTTTCAAAATCAATATATAAAGTGTAACCTTGACATATTTATGCTAATACAACCTGCCTCTTCTTTTCTTGTTTATTGGCCATGCAGAAGATTCACAAGTCATCATATTGTTCCTTGTTCTTTTTTTGTTATGCAGGCATTTAAAATGAAATAATGGCATTCAGTTGTTGTTGTTGGTGGCTAAATGTAAGGAATTGCAGATATAATGACATTACTTTAAGTGATAAGGGGAAAACATTGTGAGTTGGGAGTTCTCACGTGGCCAAATGTGAACCACAGAAGTTAGGGCTACACATCTCTGAGTAGGTTTTAAAACAGCGATCCATTTTGGTAAAACGGTATAAAGCACAGAGAATATACAACTTAATTTTCAAATCCACTAATCCCCTGTTATCCCTGCTCTTGCTATCTGGATTTGTATTTGTAAGGTCTGAATCTTTTATTACCTCATTTCATTGTATGAACCAGAAGGTTCAGTTAAAAAATCTGCCATCTGGGGAAAGAGATTGCGGTCCACCTTCTCCCAGATCACAGACCATGTACAGTACTGTAACCGAAAATGTTGGTTTGGAGAACAAAATGTAGAAGGCATCTGGTCCAGGTTGGATAAGTTTAAACCTCTGATTTTTAAATTGATCCAAACCTTTACTTTTATTTCAGTTGTTATTAATTGCGATGCATTCTGATTCATCATGTTACATAAACTTTTCCTTATGATATTAGGAATTTAAGGTGATTTGGAGATGAACTTGGGACAGGCATGGAACACATTAGAACTGTTCCCATTTAAATTAATGGAATAAATGTTTTCATTATTCAGATTCTCACTATGTCTGTTTTCAGGAACTCTGTTGTTGTTATTGTGCAGACTTTCTTGGCAGAGATACAAAAGTGTTCTGCCATTGCCTTCTCCCATGGAGACACTGGGGATCAAACCAGAAACCCTCTGCTTTCCAGGCAGTTTGCTGTACCATTGAGCTATAGCCACTCCCATCAGGAACCAGTTGGGTAAGGATAAAGGAAAATTAGTGCAAAATTGGACTGGAAGCACTCAGTTAATTACCTATAAACCTATGAACTGAAATATAAAGATTTTGGAAGTTGGTGGAAATGGATGTTTATCCATAGGACTGTGTGAGCTTCTTCAGTCAAAGTTCAAAAAATGTTTGTCATGCACAGTCAGGAAAGATTTTTCTTCTAATGTCCTAGTCAAGGGCCTTCCCAGTACTTTGACATGTAGAGTAATATATTGGATATTGCATTCTTTGCCTTATAACTTAATTAAAAGTATATATCAAAAACCAAGACCCCAGGCTTAATAAAAATTACACTAATACACTTCAGTTTCAATCTAGAGCTTCCTGATGGAAGATATTGAAGAGACCATGTCTGTAACAAGATTAAAAATGCCTCCAATGGAATATTTATGACACAAATCCTGCTTGGAGATGCATGGCCTGAAAACTAGGAATATCCTGACTCTCCAGCCCTGCACCCAGCCTGTTCACCTGTAAAAGGAGATGTTGTGAAGAATTTGCAGCAGACAAATAGAACCATTGCACAGGGGGGCAGGGGCTAGCTTTTCAGCTTGCAGACTCTAGGGCTGCGATTGCACCTGACTGAAATAGTCCGTTCCCATTAAGAAACTGAACTGAAGCCATCCTAATCCTTACATCCAATTCGTGATAATCAGTCCTCAGATCATCCTAACACCTTTTATTTTATCTCCCTGAGTCTTGTTTACACGACTCTTTAGTTCTCCATCCCTCTTGATTGCATCAACATCGCCTGTATTCCAATAGGATAAAGTTCTGTCAATCAATAGTCGCAATGGGTTATGTTTGGAGTTGTGTGGTGTTGATAGCAACTGGATGCTAACACAGGGCACTGCTGGGATAAGGGGACTGTGCTCCCAAACAGATGCAGCTGAGGCATATCCTAGCCAACATGCACCTCCACCTCCACTGCCATTTCCATAGAAAAATGAGCTGTCGCCTGCCATTTGCCTAAAGCTGCTAAAATACTCCCACTTTTCAGTAAGAGACCCAGTTTTACTTTTTACTGAAACAAAACATTGTTTCCCTTGCACACTGCTGAAGGAAAATGGAAGATACATTGTCCTTATAATTGTATCATTCGCTTACTCCCCCTCCCAACAGTGCTTTTCTGGCCAATTATTTTTTAAATCCTTCCCTGTTTTTCAAAAAACCAGAAAAGAACAATTAAAGAAATATGATCTATTGCATTAACAATCTAGCACAAAATAGATTTTTAAAAAATGATGGACAGAGTCTGCAAGCATGCAATCAGAACAAAGGGGAATGTGAGGGAAGGAGGGAAGGCCAGATCCACCCACCCTAGCGCAGTTCAGCCCCTTCTAGCCCAGTTCCCTGCTTACACATGACATGAGAAAATGGAACACACACATCCCTTGAAAGATGGACTGAGTTCTGTAGAGGAAGGAAGATCTCCTAACCTCAGATGTTTGCAAATCCAAACATCATTGACTTTGCATGTCTCCACATCCTCTATGATCTCAGTTATTTTGTTTGGCAAACCTTGCACTAAGCTGTAGAAAATGCCATTTTTAACTTAGCATACTGGTGCCCTGGTGCAGCATTCATAGCTTTCAACAGAGGAAGGAAACAACCGGAACTTTAGGAATCTCTTGACTAGCACAGCTGCAGTAGACCTCAAGGGCTGCTTCCAAGTACCATCTTGGCAATGGGAGGCCAATTGCTAATGTACAGCATAAATTGTAGAAGAGACAGGGTAGGTCGGAGGAGGAAGATGGGATCAGTAAAGCATTACGGTCAGGAAGACGCAGTCCTTAGAGGAAAAACAGGATCTAATTATAAAGAGAAGAGAGGATATGAGAAGTGAGAAACTGCAAGCACCCAAAGGGCTTTGTGTTCCCTTTTCAACTTGAAAAAGAGGTTCTCTCAAGAATCTGTGTGCGTGCCCAAAGAAGTTCTCTGTGGGCATCTGTGAATTACAGCACCCCAAGCACAGAAATAAGTACTAGTGTTCTTGCAAAGCAAGTCTCAGTGCCCTTCTTAGTGGAGAAGCAGAATCCTCTGCAACTCTCACTGTAACTTGTTAATAAAACTCAGCACTAGGAATTGCTCTTTGGGGACCAAGCTGCGGGGGAAAGATTTAGAAAGGCATCAGTTAGAGATGTGTTCTGCATGGCAGATGAGTCTGAAAAGAAACTGTAGCAACCTGTATGGGTTCATTACCCTTTTCTTACCTTCTTTTCTATCTCTGACTTTCTATAGGCACCTGTTTTCAGAGTTCACGCATGCTAGTGGAAACCAGCAGAAGCTCTGCCTCCCTGTAATGGATGAAGCTACAGACCAGTGTAGGGCACCAAAATGGCTCCCTATACTGGATCTGAATTCTGGACTACAGAGGTGTGCAGATGGCCAGAATACAATGGGGGACCAATTTCAGCAGCACACAAGGAAGTGCCACTGGAAGTTGGTGCATTTTTGAAACTGGTTCTCCTGAAAACTGCAAAGACCAGGAACTTTCATTGATAGTCTTCAGAACCTAAACAGTAACTTTAGGGCAGCCTTTGAAGCCAGCAGCCAATACTGGACTGATAGAGCTGCCCATTGTATAGGGGTTCAATCTAGCATGGGCTGAGTACTTAGCTTGGGATAACGCCATGCGAGGCAGCCCTAACCATGCGGAAAGTGCCTTGGCCTTAACACTGCAAGCTTATCTAGGGCTGCATCCAGACATTGGTTACTAATTCCGCTATATCTGAATATTCTGAAATAAAGCATGAGGGATATTTTAGAACAACCCATGCTTGATTCTGGAATATCCAAATACAATGGAATAAATAATCAACTTCTGAATACAGCCAAATACAGCCATGAATCCAAAATCAAGGAAGCTCCCTACGTTTTATTCCCTATCTATCTTGGAGAGGATTTAAAACCTAGCCAGCCCACCCATCCATATCTTAACTTCTACATGAGAAATATCAAATGTTGTATTTTCCTGAGCCAGTTTGGCCTTGTGGCTAGAGTGCCAGACTCATATCTTGTAATCACTGGGTTTGATCACAGTCTTTGAGTATCTATCACAATGCAGAGGATTGTCCATATTCTCACTTACACAAGATGGGAGGACTAGAAACAACTGTATGAAACTTCAAGGGAGTCAATACAGATGAGATATTATGAAAAACTTCCTGACAGTGAGGGTGATCAGTCAGTGGAATAGGTTGCCACAGGAGTTCTCCTTCACTGAAAGTCTTCAAGCAGGGGCTGGACCTACATCTGTCTGGGATGGTTTAGGAAATCGTGCATTGACCAGAGGGTTGGACTCGATGACCCTAGAGGTTCCTCCCAACTCTATGATTCTGTGATTCCACACTTCTCCATGAAGCCAACTGGGTGTCTCCTTCTGAGCTCTCACAGCCCCACCTACCTCGTAGGGTGTCTGTTGTGTGGAGATCAGAAAGCTTTGTCAGCCACTTTGGGTCCCCGCAGTAGGGTAAGAAAACTCATCCTCCTTCTCCCTGATATGGCTGAACTATAACTCTCCTAGTCCTTGGACACTGCCAGCCCCATAGATCTGGAATTGTACCACAACTGGAAGATGCCACATTGGTTATATCTGGGTATTATTGGAACCCCTTGGATTGGAACTGCTGGGGGGATGAGAGAGGAGCATCTCACTGATAGGTGTTTTAATCTACAACAGATCAAAACATGATTTGGTGAGCACTGAGGGAAGCTTCCCTTTGAAGCCACAGCCTTTCTCCATTGCCCTTGTACCACTGCTCAGTGCCCATGAGCCTCTGCAGTCTGCTGTATACTGAGTGGCATTTCAGGCAGTGGTCTTTCCTAGGAGATACTGGAGCTTAAAACAGAGACCCTTCCCATGCCTCTTTTCTGTCATTCTTGTTTAAGAGTGCTTCCAGGCACACAATAAAACCCACACATTTCTCAAGGCTTTATTGGGAATGCCAGACATTCTCTTGACATTCCCAAAACAATCCTGGGTTGTCTACTATTACAGGAAATTCAGCAGTGACGTCAGGTTTCCCACAATAACGAGACTTATCTCTACATTTGTTGACAGCTTCTGTGATGGGGTTGATTTGGGCTATTGGATGCCTGCCAAGCATACACATGAATGAATGAATGAATGAATGAATGAATGAATGAATGAATGAATGAAATTGTATTTTATGCTTCTCCATACCTAAAGATCGCAGGCCAGGTTTCAACAGTAAATAATAAAAGGATGTAGGCAGTCACTTGGCTTGTTTCTAGTAGCATCAATCAACCTCATAATGGAAGCAGCCAACAGAAGCCAAGGAAACCCCAGGCTTGCTCCTTGTGTCTGGTGGGGTGGCAAGAGGTAATAGCAGAACCTTCTTTAGATTCCAACCTTGCTGCCTGTAGGCAGCCAAAGTGACCCTTTAAGTGCTCATATCAAATAAAAACACTGAAGAGAAAAGGCTCCAAAGTGGGAGAGAATGACAAGGAAAGAGTGCTGTAGAGGGAGAAGAGGCAGAGCCCATCACTAGCTTCTCTTTGCTAGAGACTGAGGAATTCAATAAAGATGGATATTTAATCAAGACTGTGAGTGCATAAATCTTTGATTACATGTCCACTTGCACCTTTGGTTCTCTGTTCTTCCTTTTCAGTAGTATTTCTTCTACAGAGTGTCAGCCAAGCTATTTTGCTGTCTGAGGCTTTGGTAAATTCTCCTGTATCCTCCGCCCCCACCCCAAGTAAAAGTATATAGTACCCAAAGCTGGTCACATTATTATGTCACTTGAGGCAGAAAATCCCTGAAGTGCCTTTTCCACTTCTTGGCAGTAAACAATACAGCAATGATCGCTATTGTCTGCCCCTTCATGACTCTCAAAATAAGCTGCCCGAGGCTGGTACCTTACTCTATCTAATGGAAAGAATGGGCCTTCCTCTGTGTATCTAGGAATAGTGCTCCTTATTTCAAGCTAGGAGTCTAGCAGATCAGTTTATTCCTCCAACAAAGTGTTTTTATTAGATTCAGTCAGAGAGAGAGTCTTGAAATTTGGCATAGTCAAGCATAGGCCACTTGGGCAAAAGTAGCATTGGATGGGAATGATAATAGAAGCATCATGTCAAACTGCTGTTTGCTGCATCTATAGAAATAAGCAAATGGTTGCTGGGGGCAAAGTAGTTCCTGTTCTGCTCTATTCATCCCTAGGCTGCATTCTTAAAATACAGCATTTCCTACCTCTTGTCCCTTTGAGTGATCAGCGTTGGCAGTGGGAAAGTATCAGTTTGGTTGCCATCTTCTCTTTTCCCTCTTGAAAAAACCCAGAGCCCTGTGGTTCAAGTGACGAAGGTGTATATAAAAAGGTGAAGCACAGAAAAGAACACAACACATAATTAAACTATGGAATTCATCACCAAATATGCAGTGGTGGCCACTGATGCAGTTTTGCAAAGAGGTTTATGTAAATTTGTCAATGGTTGCCAGTCAGGATGGCCATATGTGACCTCCAGCAGAAGAGACCATGTCCCCCTGACTGGCTACTAGAAGAACCGGATGATGGACTGTGGGTCCTTGTCTTAGGCTACTAAAATGCTTCTTATTTTCCTTCTAAGATGACCATTATTTCGACTATCCCATTCTTACAGTTTTCACTAGAAGATACTGTGTTACGGTAACAGATGGCTTTGAATTTATTAATTGGGCCCTGAGAGAATGTTCCTTTATGATCTTAGCGGGCCATGTGCTGAGGCAATGGGGGTTTAATGTCGTTGAGCAAGATTCTCCTACTCTCCAAATCTTTTGGAATATAATACCACTCATTCCTGGCCATCACAGCCATACTAGCCAAGGCTTTTGGAAATTTTGCCCCAAAGATTGGAGGAGACTGGGCTACCCATGTATTATAGTAATTTGGTCATAGAAAAAAAATATTTCCTTTGTGGAGGTGTCCTAGGAAGCCACACCAAGTACATAATCGAATTAAAAAAAATTCTACTTATATCTTGAGACTTGCTATTGGAGCTGTTGTGCAGACATGAGCATAACATTCTTAGGAATATGTTCTGTATGCCATTCATTCATGTTTGATTCTTCAAGGGTGTAATCTAATGTTGGGGCTACAAGAATAGCTCAGTGATAACACAGACTTCCTAGGAATTCTGTGCCGTTTAAGGCATAAATACACAAAGATTGTTGTGTTAATATTACTAGTTGTAAAACTTCAAGTCAACGAACTGGAAAGTTCTTCCTTATAAAGGACCCATTGCTTATAGGGCAATCGGGTTTCTCTTTCACACCAGGGATTCTCTTCCAGGGGAGCTTCTGCTGGTGGGTGATCTGTTCATTACAAACATAGACAGGTGGATATGTGTGAGTGTGATAATTACATGATGACTTGTCTGTCTCGTACAAAGGCGTTTCAGTCTAGAAAAGGGGAAGATGCAGAGGAACAGGATAGAGGTATATGAAATTATGCATTGTGTGGTCAAAGTGGATAAGGAGATTTTCTTACCCAAAACACTGTAACCTTTAGTCAGGTGATGAAGTTGAGGTTATCAAGACAGACAAAAGGGTTTTATAAATTGTATATAATGTGCATTATTTGTTTGAAAACTGTCAGAGCCAACTAGGTGAAGCTAAGCTGATATGAATCTAGTACCTGTCTGGACTGGAGGCCTCTTGAGTTTTATGGAGGAAAAAAAGGTGGGAAATGATTGTGAGAAAACCATAATCAAGGTACCTTTCCTCTTTGCCATGTAGCTGAGAAATTTGTTTTTAGGCATATATACTGCAGATCTCAAATGACTCTGTGTGGTTTACAAATTAAACTATAACAAGCACAAGAACAAAAAACTCGAAGAGAAACTCCCCCACTAAATATAGAAAACAGAATTTATGAAATGGCACCCCATAGATCAGTAACCATGGAGTGGGTGGCATAGGTTCTCGTTGGAAGCCTTACTTTGATCTTACTGAGCTGATTTTCAGTCTGCAGTGAGGCCAAAATATAGTTTAGCAAGATCAAAGTGAGACTTTCAGCTGAAGCCTCCCCCCTCCCTCCGTTGTAGGTGCAGAGGCGTGCTGCAAAAAGCTACCGTGTCGGCTTTGGGGGACTGGCAGAATTACGTGGCAAGGACTCACACAATTTTTAATGTAGGCCAGGGTCAGAGTAGCAGCAGACTTGTTGTCATGTAATTGTTTTTAAAATCAAACATTAAAATAAGCCTCCTACGGTCTTCATCTATTCCTACTTAGCATGCCTTCTCCCACCATATCTCAAAGAATTCTAGCAGGAAAGCTGGAATGACCAAAAGGTGACTGGAGCACATTCTTCATGCTGCTTGCCAAAGGGATTCAGTTCTTTGCACCTCATTTCCCCAAAGCTGATGCTGCTGGGCTATCAGGGTTTCCTCCTCCTCCTCCTCCTCCTCCTCCTGCCTTCTGATCTTCCTAACCAAAACTGAAGCATTCTTGTCTGCAGCTGCAATGCTGCTGAAGTGTGTGGCAGGGAAAGGCGGGGCCGTCCAGTCTGTGCTGGCACCTAGAAGGGGAGGGGTAAAGAAAAGAGATTGGCTGTTTTTGTTTGCCTTTTCCCAAGCTTGCTGGAATTTCCTCTGCTCTACTTCCTTCATTTGAATCAAACCGTGGATGCTTGAAACAGAGTTCTGTGAATAGTCACTCTGCCAAGAGATAACAAGGGCAGCTGCAGTGCAGACCTAGGGAGAGGCTTTCCACCCCTCCTGCATTTGTCTTTTGGACAGGATTCAGCTGTGTGGAGAGCTGGATACAGAGATGCCCCTGCTTGGCTTTGCAAGGATGGCCCAGGTCTTATTCACCAGATGTTAACGTTGTTGCATAAAGAGAATATTACTTAGGGAAAAGACGGTGCAAACAATCATCTTCACTTTTTCACTTTTATGTACCTCAGCTTCCTTTTTCTATGGAAAGTGATGATCCTGGCCCTCCCTGTTGTAGCCGTAGATACAGACCCCAAACATTAGAATGGAGTGGACATCTTGGCATTATGACTCTTTGCCTCATCCCGTTAACTAAATGACTAAGGCTTGGTGGGGGACACTCTCCTTTTTCTGGAAAAAACTCTTATCATATGAACGGCTTCTGACTTTTACTCTAGTGATGCCTATTTGGCTGGTGATATGCTAATAAGGCTTTCCCATTGCTAAAACCCATATTAGCCCTTTCCACATCTTTTGATTTTCCTCAGTAGCTGAAGGTCTGGTGGTTGTAGTGGTGGTGATGGTCTGTTTCCATGAGTTAAAATGGAAACTAGGCATTCTGTGGCTCTTACCTCCCTTTCTCCTTCTGTTTCTGGGGAATATCTCCTTTGCCTTTTCAGTGGCCAGGAGCCTCACAGCTTATGCCAGAAGTTCATACTTTATAACGTGCCTTTCCTTTTCTTTCTTTTTCTTTTTTGGGAGGCACCAGGGGTGTGGGGATGTCGTGTGTGTAAAATTAGCGCTGCCTCGTTAGTCCTTTTCAGGCTAATTCAGAGTGAAATGCTGTAGCAGCAGTGGGCTGATTCTATCAGGAGAACAAGGACTAATTAAATTCACTCTGACCATCAAGCAGTAAATTATTTATATCCAGACAGATGCAATCTAATCTCTAGCATCCAGCCCAGCCCATCCGCCTTGATTCTGGAAGAGGGGAAAATAAGAGGTGGATTAACGATGGAGATGAAATGGAAGCAGTGGGTAGGGGCATGAAGGTGGGTAGTAAAACACCTCAAGGAAGCAATGCCTGACTTCTCATCATCTTCAAAAACACTACCATTTTCAATAGGTATATCCTGGCTTATGGAACAGATAATTTGTGTTTGATCAGTAAGGCTCTCTCCTGACATTGATAGATTAATCAACCTACAGTTAATGGATTGCAATTTAAGGACAATATTTAATTTTTTAAAGAGCTTTTTGATTTTGATGTGTTACTATAATGAAAATGGTAGGTTCTGCATATTGTGTTTTATAATACCTTGCTTGTGCCTCAGTATCTCACAGTTATATCTTGGGATTCTGATTCTGTATATACTTAAGCAGGAGCAATGATCAACCTTGTAGGAGATGGTAAGCTTTAAAAAAAATCTGTGCACTTGGTTTATAGCTCTAGTTCATGATCATCCAGCAGCCAGTTTGGTCTTTGAAGAAACTGAATGGGCATTTGTAAAAATACCAATTAAACTAATACCGATTTTGTAAGCTAATACACATTTAAGAATTTTGAAATAATAGTATCTGCAGGGTATGCAGAAGTATGTATGTATATACTATGTGCATTTATTAAATACATCCCTCTTCTATGGAGTACCTTAAGCTGCAGGAGAACCTAAAGTTGGCCTCTTTTGTTTGCACATGAGAGTAGACCAGAGAGTTCCTGCCACTTCCTAGTACTGTATGCTCCGTTTGCACAGGACACCCCAAATACCACCCTGGTCTGATCTACCAATAGATCTCTTTCTTGACGTCTGCCAGCAAATGGTATACTGGACCACAGAGGTATGCAGATTCTGTGTCTCGTGGTCTCGTGTACCATGGGAAACCCATTTTGGAATCCTGGCTCCAGAGTTAGTATGTGGCTGCATAATATAAGCCATCCTATAGTTGCCACCCTTGTTCTGTGCTTTTTCTGGATCTGAGCCACCCCTCTCTGGTCTGGTTTACTGGCTTCCAGTGTGAATACAGCCTGAGTGTTCTACCAGATGTAGCTAATTATATGATTGAGCTTTTTTAAAAATGCAAATTAGAACTGTTGTGCAGATTAACCAGAATTTTTTTTTCATTTGTTATTCCTAATTTGTACTTTTATTGCAGTCACTTAAGTCATCTGGAATGGTGTTCTCCTATTGCATGTTGCATAATCACAGGTTTTCCATATGCTTGCGCATCTGAAAGCACTTGTAACAAAACAAAAAAGAAAAGATAGCAAAAGCCTGAAGTACCAATATGGGCTGGGAGGGCGGTCACTTTGCTGCATTAGCGCAAAGAACATTTGCATTGTTTATGTTGATTGTTTTCCAGGAATAAATGTTCCAAGGGAGATTTACCTTAGTCTGACTGTTTTTACATTGAGAATCAGGTCTGAAAAAGTGCAGATCTCTGTGGTAGCTACATTTTGAGACCTTTAGAAGGGCATCTCCTGAGAGAAACCATGAGTCGTTTTTTTAAAAGACCCAGAATTCTTGTTGTCTAATATCAGGCAGGAAGGACAGCAGTCCAGGCCGAGAAAGGCAGGAAAAGGGCCATGTAAGGTGATATATCAATTCAGTTTTAGAAACCTAACAGACTGGTACTGTCACCATCACTTCTAGCAGCAGGGCCTCATTTAAGTCATCTCCATTTCCTCTTTAACTCCTCATAAGTCTCCTCCCACTCCTGCCTGCCCTTTTATTTTTTCCCCAATTGGTTTCATGCAGTAACCGGAAAACTCAGTGCTGACAAAGACATCACTGGCACCAACATCACTGACATCACACAAGTCTAAGACAGGACGGCCTATTCATTAATTCAATCTGAGGTCGTGCCAGTGCTGGTTGCACCTAGATCATTATAGGTCGACATCAGGCTGTCTCTGCCTTGGGCTGCATTGGTCACACTTTTCTCCAAGTTCGAACTGAGCCTCCTCTCGGCTCAACACCCCTTTCCCTGCATCAGATCTATCTCCTTTCTGATTGGATGCCATTCTGTCACTCAAGGGAGGTGAGGGTGTGTGTTTGCGGTTCTTTTTTAACTCTGCTCCCCCATCTGCATGTCCCCCTTCTTTTTTTATGTGCTTTTCTTCCCTTTGTAATCAATTTTTAAAATAATAATAATAATAATAATGATAATGATAATAATCAACTTTCGTAAAAACACTAGATAGAGGAATCATACGCATAAACAGAGGAAAGAAGGTGAGGTGCCTCATTAACACCACGCGTGCCAGTTGGCTGAAGGAAAGACTGGACCTAGCCACCACAGCACAGTTCAGCCTCCTTTAGCACATCCCCCTACTCACACTGAAAAGCGAAGACGTCCTGGAATGCTAGGACAGGCTGTGTCCCCTAAAAATGAAGACTCCATTTAAGATGATCTAACAGAGGTAAACTGGCTTGGAAAACAAATTAAATAAATATAAAGTGAATAGGATGACCTGGGGATGACCTGAGGTTGACCTAATCTACTTGCGTGACCAGGGCCTAAGATCTAGTACCAAAGTCTTACAGCAAGCCCTCTGCATTTGATTTTTATTATTTTCCCTCATCCCTTTTGATAGCATAATAGTTGTTACTAGTACTAGTTTCTCTTCTATAGGCTGTTTTTGCTAAGGGCAGTAGATCTGGATCTGGAGCCCCACATACACATGTTATTCAGGATTCCAGAGGCCCCGAACCCTGAGGTTGGACCTGTCCAAATAGATGTAGGCAGACCTAGATCAAGAAGCCCTTGATCTGGATCTACTGTAGTCTCCGTTAATGGGGTCTACAAACTGACATCGGGGCCTCAACCCAGATCACAGAGGTGTGCGGTAAAGTGACTTTATATCTGGAAGTGATTTTCAGCACTGCGGACCATAGTGCAGCATCGAAAATCTCCCCCTCCCCCCATGCTGCCCAGCTAGGATCTGTCATTCCTAGCCTTCAGGGCAAGGCAAGGTGGGGACAGCAGCAAATCTTACTGTGCGAGTTTTGGAGCTGGAGTGGGAGGGTATAGATCCAATTTGGTTCCATTTGTGCGAACAATGCAGATCCAGCGTTTTCCTCTCCAGCATCTGGATCGGTAGATCTGGAATTTCTGTCCACTCAGCACCGGAGCAGCCCCTTGACCTTTTCTGCACTGGACCTTATTCCAGATTTTATCCTGGAATAGGGATCTGCCATCTGCATGCTGATGCAGACTACACAGGAGCCCCACCTGAGGCCTGCAGTAGTCTGCACTAGCAGGTGGATGGCAGGTCCCTATTCTGGGTTATAATCCAGAATAAGGCCCAGTGCAAGGTAGTGTATAAATTGATTCAAGATTATCTGGAGCATTGTATATCTGTCATAGTTCACTTGTTGCTTCCTTTTGTTCCATAATGTGAATGTTTTTGGTGACTTGCTGCTACGGGGAAGATAGTTTATCCTTTGCTTCCTATAATCATCCTTAAAAACTAAAATCCAGTGTGCGTGTCCTTGAGCCCTTTCTGATAAAAAGTAATTCAGAAGTAAATCTTTAGAAAGCTGTATGCCTGATGGAAAAACAAAGGTAGAAAAAATATTATTGTATCAGCAGAATAGTTAGCAGTGTGGCAGTGCAATAGTAATAGCTTTATCTGGTGTTGTGAGGACAGAGATCGCTTTTCCTCATGAGCCTAAAGGAGTGTGTGGTATAGTATGAAGTTTTGCATGTAAAAAGCTGTATTCAGATTTCAGTCTGCACACAGTCCTTTTATTGTCAGTATTGACAGCTACTTAAATGATGGGCCTTTCTGCACTGAGAGGTGTGTGGTTGGATTCAGTGGCCCTGGACTGATTCTGAACATGGAAAGTGGCAAGCTGTTCTCTTTTGGCATTTTCTAACCCAGAAAATCCGCCTTTGGGTTAGATAATGGAGAAGGAAAATGACTAGTCATTTTGCTGATGTGTTCTCTCACTCTGAAGGCAGTCAGAAGCTGGATTAAAATTGAGGTGTAGATGAGGCCTGGATGTTGTTTCTTAGGGACATCATCTTTACTTCCTGCTTACCTTTCCAGCTTTCATCACCTCATTTGCCCAGATGAAGATAGTAAAATAATGAGAGTGATTGTTGACTGGGACTGCATGACATAGAGGGGTGAAGATATGATGGGTTGCTTTGATTGATGGGCAGTCGGGCCCTGGTCCTTTCCTCAAGTCTCTGTAGTTCTGAATCATGGGCTGTTCCTGTTTCCAGATAGTGGCAGAACAGCTCTCATAATGCACAGGTTCAACTGTCAGGCATATTCCCTTTCCCTGTTGTTAGACTTTGTTTCCAGTTTTGTTGGTAGGAATCCTGAAGGCACTTGAAAAAACATTTCTACCTCCCTTTTCTTTTACTCTCAATATTTGTTTGGTGAAGAAAGACAGCATATGAAGTCTTTGGCTACATGATGTTTTGTTAGAAAATGCTGTAGGAAGTCATATTGATGATTTCTCTTGCCCACTGTCTTCTCTTGGATGAAAACTACTGTTGGAAACTTCAGAGAATTTGCACAAAATCATGCTTATAGCTCTTCCTAACAATTTTAAGGACCATAACAACACAAGAAGAACCCTGCTGGATCAGGCTATATCCCATCCACCACTATTCTGCCTCACATAGTGGTCCACCAGTTGCTTTGGGCAACTCAAGCAGAAGACAAAGGCAAAACCCTCACTTGCTCTCAGTTCCCTGCAAATGGCCTTTAGAGGCACTCTACCTATCTCTCCAATCTGGGGGTGATACCTAGGCATCAGTTCTAATAACCCTTTCTTAAAGCTATTCAGGCTGGTTGCTGACTATGTAGGACAAAGCCTGGAAACAATGCATTGTATTTAATCGCCACACGCAATTTTTCTCCTTAGAGAAAATTGTTCTTGTTTAGTCATTCAGTCATGTCCAACCATTTATAACCCCATGGACCATAGCATGCTAGACCCTTCTAGGACCTATTTGGACTTGGCTTTATCCTGGAATATATTCTGGAATAGGGACCGGCTGTCCACATGCTGGTGCAGGTTACAACAGACCCCAGGTGAGGTCTGCCAGAATCTTCATTAACAAGCAGATACCAAACCCCTGTCCTGAGAACTATTCCAAAATATGACTAAGTGCAAATAGGCCCCAGTCCTCTACCGTCTCCTGAAGTTTGTCCAAATTCATAACACCATCCACCTCTTCCATCCCATTCTCCTTTTGCCTTCTATCTCTCCCAGCATTAGAAGAGATTACAGTAGCTGAATAGGTCTTTGTTGTCCATAGTTTCCAACGGTGGTGGTCTCATCATTTTTCTTCCTGAAAGGGTTTTGTTGTTTTTGTTTTGCTCTCATGAGTACCTAAACTTTGAAAAACAAAACTGTCCAGTAGAATATACTGTACAGATACGATCAAGATAATTTTCTGTATGGTACATGCAACACTGCATTCCTAAAGTCATCTTGTAATTGACTGAATGGAGCACAACTCTCGAGGAATTTCAAAACTTCAATGGGAGCTGCCCTATCTTAAGTGTCTGCACGGAGGCTATTATATTAACAAGCACAGAAGTAATGTTTGCGTGTTTCTAAAGGTCTGTATGAGAAGAGCTGCAGTTGCAATAGGAGCTGATTTCTTCTTCCTTTTTTTGTCTTGATGAGTCAAATCAAGACAGGTTGTTGCCTTCACCGATTTGATTAAAAATTTAATGGTGTGTGTTTGTTTCCATTTGTGTCATTTTAACTGCTATGTAATCTCTCCTCCATCATGCCTTTATCCAACTTGTCACCTGAAATGACCCCCAGGAGCCTCCCTTTTAGGATGCAGACAGGTAGTGCAGCCTAATCTCAGAGCAGATACAAACTGTTATGATCTTCTTTAAAGACTTTCTTTTCTTTTGGTTATCTGACCCCAGTGTCTGATTAGATCATTCTTGTGTCTCAGTGGTAACATGAGCTTTGACTGCTTAAAAGCTGCAGTTCACTCTAATTACTATTGAGCTGACACAGGGCTCCTTTCCTCCAGTTGAAAGGAGAGGAATGGGGTGGGGGTGGGAGGAGGGAGAGGAGAATCTCTAGCTTAATTCTTCAGGGCCTCATAAAGGTTTGCAGCATCCAGGAACCTTTCTACAGCTGATGGCTGGTAAAGAATATCTTACGGATCGGAGGAGATGCATGTCTAACTGACAGATAGACAACATACTAATTTCCAAGGAATGATGATGTGTATTACTGCTAAAAGCAGAGCCGCTGCGATGGTCCACAGGCCTCATTTTTATCTGCAGGATCAAAGGCGAAATGCATCTATAGAAAGCGGGATGGACCCAAGCCCAGCTCGATGATATGAAAATGCTCGTTTTCTCCACGATTGAATCAGGCAGATAGAACCAGTGGGGAGCTGCAGCCATCTTCGTTGAAATTATCAGTCCTGTCCGAGGTGTTTCTGGGAATGGTCTGCTGATTATTTTCATGTTCTGGCCATGGAATTGTTTTCAGGATGCGTGAGTGAGAGTGCCTGCAGTGCTTAGCATAAACATCAGTCTTTTTTGAATGGCATGGTTGTAGATTCCCCCTCCACACACACACACACCCCTTTGTAAGCGCAGAGGTGATTTGACGTGACTGCTGAACTGAGGAACAGAGGCAAGGGTTTCTACATTGCTCTCCTTCAGTTTTTGTTGAGGAGCTTGCGATTAAATCGCCTATAACTATACTTCCACCTTAATTTTTCACAGATGCCTTGTCCTCCCCCAACTTCATGCTTATCCTTGGCTTTGCAGAATGTCGGAGCAGCTTTTAATTCACTCTTCACCCACTCTCTGCCCTGTTCACCTGCCCCTCTCTTCCACTTGTCTCCTTGTGCATGGTGCCACCACCTCCGGGCATGTGCTCACTGCCTTGTTAGGAGAAATCTGTCTCTTCTTGAAGGAAAAAAGAAAAGTGGTTTGAACACAGCGGCAATGGGGATGGAGATGACAAAACTCATCTCTTGCATGCAAAAATAGAATGTCAGTGTCACATGTAGGTGTGATGTGTCTGTGGGGAGAGATGTAGGCATACATTCCCCCATCTGTGAGCCAAAGTGCTTCAGCCCAGCAAAAACACAAAAACATGTGTTCTGACTCTTTGCTTGAACTACTTTTTCATTCTGTAAGGAACGAAATCTCACATGTCTGAGAGAAGTGGCCCTGTGCAGGCCAAGCCAATGCTACATCTTCTATGAGAGTAGCTGCTATTGTGATAGTGGTTTCCTGTAGCCAATTGTTACTTGCCACAAGTGATCAGCCAAGTGCTAACTTACAAGGCTGTTTTATTTTTTACAAAATTTCTCCCAAGGCCACATAGTAATTTTTCATCTTTGAATGAGAAATATTGTCAGTCTTTGCAGCATGCAGCCTGCTTTGCAAACTGTATGCATCAATGTGAATCTGATAATTTTTTTTTTCCTGGAAAATTTATTCTTCCATCATATTCAAGGATAAGGTGAAAGGAGGCTGTGACAACATTATGAGTAGTAGGATTTAAACTGTCAAGCAATAACCTTATGGTGGGAAAAGAATATAAAGTAATTATTTTGCTTAGCTCTTCCATCTCAGTTAAAGAAATCAATCCTGGCAAAAGCTTTTTGGAATTGAACTAAACAATTCCATTCCTTCTTAATTCAAGCATAGGAAAAATTGGTTTACATTCATTATTAACTTTATATCAGTTAAAACTTCAGCTGTAGATTTTTTTTTTCTCCTTGAACCAGGTTATATTGTAACTAAGTTTGTTTCTGCATTTACCTGGGCTGGGCCACTTCAGGTGGAACTGCTACTACTGGAATGGTTCCCAGTTGGAGCAGGCCAGTTATCCCAGTAACAAGGCTGTCTGCACTTGGACAGCCTGTTCCAGGACAGCCCCCAGGGCCTGCTCGCTGATCTGAAGTTCATGTGAATTTCACAGACTGCTGCAAGGGCACTGACAGCCAGGAAGGAAAGTTCTTGGCCTCAGAACCTGAGGGGAACTAATCTCAGTGGTGCAATTTGATGTACTGTCAAAATGGATCTCCTAAATAAGGAAGCATGCGGCCTTCAGCATGTCTCCCTCTTCTGGTCTAGAAGGGTCTACCTGTATCCCAGTCTCAGTGGCTGTTTTGCCTATCTAGAACGGACTATGGTCCATCCAGTGTGGATGGAGTGGTGTAGCAGCAGCCATGTCCTCTCTAGGACACACCAGAAAATGGAAGAGAGAGGCCCAGAAGGTGTCTAGGCCTCACACTGAACCACTTTACAGTAAGTGTGGAAAGGTGCAGAGTGATTGGAAGCACCATTTTTAGCTGCCACTGCACATAGGTGCAGTTAATGAAGGTCCACTGCAAAGGTTGGTTTCCTGTTTGATAATGGCTCTGGACCAAGATGCCCTGTTCATCAGTATCCATTAGTGACTCTAGCAGTGCCAGTGTGTTGTGTGTAGGAAAGGGTAGTGGTCTGTTGTATCCAAACCCTGTTCTGGTTTCAGTGAGCAGATGGTTCCATTGGAAAACACGGGCCCTGTGTACACTGGCCCTTGGAAGTAGTCCTACATTTTTTGAAGAACATTGTATCATTGGAGAAGAAGAAGGAGGATGGGGGAGGAGGAAGAGGAGCAGGAGGAGGAAGAGGAAGAGGAGAAGAGTTGGCTACCCTGCTTTTCTCACCCATTTAAGGGAACACAGAGGGTTCATCCCCATGGAAGCCGGTTGCTTCGCTTGTGACGCATGTCATAAAAATCAATGTTGTAATGTGCAATAAAGCGTCCCCATGTGATTTGGGGCAATGCAGATTCAAATCGTATGTGCCTGTCCCCATGGAAGCTGCAGCATGAACCCGCATCTTTTTCTCCTCACCCACCCTCTCCCCTGATAGGAAGCCGTGTTGACATCACCATAACCTGTCTTGCCCGCTGTAGCAATGACAGGCAAACAGCTGCAGCAATGACAGGCAAACACCTCAGTTG
>MTQE01002208.1:34626839-34684048 GCA_014337955.1 Aspidoscelis marmoratus
GACAGGCAAACAGCTGCAGCAATGACAGGCAAACACCTCAGTTGCACCTCAATGAACACAAAGATCATTCCTTTCCTTGGCTGCCACAGTTAAAAGGATAACCAAAAGTTAGTTAGAAGCATAACTGAAAGCAGATCATTCCCTTCCTTGGCTGCCACAGATTAGCAGAGGTGCGCACATGGGCATGACAGTGGGCACCCCCCACTCGCAACCAGCTCAAAATTCAGGTCGCCTTGTCTCACTCACTTTCAGATCAACCAGTCCTGAAGGAGGGAAAAGCCTTTTAATTTCACTACTATTATGTGGCTTAACAGTCAACAGGTTGCCAAGGTCTGATCGCAGCACCCATGGCAGGAACAGAAAGCAGAGGTGAAATCATGCCTACTAATACTGTGGCCACCAAGCTCTGCCCCACGTAACCCAGGAGAGTTTGCTTGACCCCAGGACAATATGTGCTAGCCCCTTATTTCGGATGTAGTACATTTGTTAAGTGGGTTTTTAAAACACGTATTGTCTTGCACGTAGCCCATATTAGGGCTTTGCATGGAGAAGGTCCCGAGGTGGACTCAGAATAATTTCGGAATATTTTCAGCATGGGGACTGGCCCAGAGTGGCTGACAAAGCTTTCTATTTTTTCTCTCCACAACAGATACCCTGTGAGTTAGGTGGGGCTGGGAGAGCTCAGGAGACAGCTGTGACTAAACCAGGGTCACCCAACTGGTTTCGTGGAAGAGGGTGGAATAAAACCCCCATGACTATGAGATATCAGTCTGGCACTCAAAGCACAAGACCATCCTGGCTCACAGTTATACATTACACATAATATGTCCATTTTATATGTTCACTGGTTTTTAATGTTGTAACCCACCCTGAGACTTTTTGGTATATGGTGGGATAAAAATTCAAATAAATAAATGAAATGAAAATACACTCAACCCCATGACAAATGACGTGATGAGACACTTTATTCAAAAAAAAAAAAAAGTGAGTCAGTTTAGATAGGGCAAACATCCGGGGGGGGGGTTATTTTTGTTTTTTAATTTTCCAGCAGTAGTGCTAGATCAAATTATAGATGCATTTTTATATTTCAGCGCATCTTTATACAGCGTGAAATAGTCATTTAAATAATAAAATAGTAGCTTGCTTGTTTAATAAAATTAGAAATTATAAGAGCCAATATAAATGTATAATTAAAAACAGGAGATGGGAAAAGGGAAGTAGCGAAAGGAATGTAACCATTTATATAGGAAATATCAGGGTGAAACAGTCTGACTGTGGGTAATTGGAAAATAATATTGGGAAAGTTTTGGTACCCACAGCAGATGAGTTTAGTGATCTTGCAAGTCAGTAACATGTAGTGTATTTTTATTTTTATTGTTTTTGTTATGAGTATTAAAGGAAAGATGAGGAAGCATGAAAGAAGTTTTTTGTGGAATGTAGAAATGGAGGGAAAACCTGAGTTGAGTCCAGTTTTTAGAACTTTCCACTACATGATCAAGCACTGTCCTTCAGTGAAGGGAACATCTGTTGGAGCTTTGGGCCCAGCTGCACCTAAGGCCCTTTCTGCACTGAGCTTTATTCCAGATTATATCCTGGAATAGGGGCCTGCCATCCACACGCTAGTGCAGATTGTGGCAGAAGCTGAAGCTGAATCTCAACAAAGCAAAAATGTTTTCACAGATAGGACTTCTGCTCCATTATCTTCAAAGGGTCAAAGTTCAGATGTATATCGGCACCCATTGGTGTGTTTAGCTGTGTATATTGCCCACTTCTAAGTGCTTTATAGTGGTCTAGAAATCTGAGTTTTGAATATTTTTAATTTAAAACATTTTACTTATCACTGAAATTTATTTCTTTCCATTTTCATTGTTATTATGCCAGTCAACTTGCACTGCAGTACTGGATTACAATAACAGCAAATTGAGAATATTAGAAGTAAAGCAGCAGCAGCACAAAATGGGTGGTGGTGGTGGAACCACCTATTATCAGTATAAAACTTGTAATAGGGTTGTAAAAAGCCTGGGGAAATACATTTTAAGAGTATTGACTTGATGTGTGGATGACATCTGCCTTGGCATTAGGGAAGCTAATTTGGAGAGGGCACTGTAACAACTAGGACATAACTCCTGAAGAAAAACATTCTCTGGGCTCACTGGCATTTCAAGAAGAGGCAAGAGACAACCTTGAGGGAAGAGCATTAGGCCTTGCCTTGGGCTAATTGACATGAGGGACAGTAGGTCAAGAAGTAGCTGTTTGTGCTGTTAACCCCTTGCTAGTTCACTTCTATCTTTTATGGATATTGTAAGGTGCATCTTCCGATGGTTTGTCTATCAGTGGACTGTATTCTCTACACACTTGACATATTCCACTGTGACTTTTGTATACTAGGCTGTTAAACTGTAGCCCATAACTGGCCTGACTGGGATCTTTTTATAGTTTACTTGGCTTTTGTGCCTAGGAGAGTGAGGACGCATCCTCTCCCAAAGAAGTCATGCAGTTGTCTAGAAGAAACGTCAGTCACTGGATGTATAGGCTGCATGTGGGTGCTGCAAAGGACTGGCAAAGTCCTCGTCGAATGTTTTGCCACATTTTCCAAGAGTAAAACAGGGCGTTTGGTAGAGCTGAAATCTCAGAACCTTAAATTAAACTTCAAAAAATCCCAGGACAAGTTTGTATGTTCATATGTGTTCACTGCCAGTTTTGATCTCTTATTCTTGTAAATAGATGAAATTAGTAAGGTGAGGATGCGTGCAAAGGCTTCCAACAATGAAGAAAGGCACTTAAAAATAACATGGAAAAAGCCGAGACATGGTTTCAGCTAACAGACGAATTGGATAATGGAAAGGTTGATTAAACAGCTTCTCTAGGAGGGAGGAATTAAGAATTTCCCTCTGGGTTTGGTGAAATTGGTTGGAAGGGAGAGAGAATAGGAGTCAGAGAGCGGAGAGTCAGCCAGGCGGAAGAAAGGGAACTTTGAAGTGTCAGTCAGACGGGCCGGTGCTGTTTGATTCTACTGACCTCCCTTGTTATGGTTTGTGACAGTTTATTGGCTACCATGCGGCAAATTCCTGTCACTGGAGAGATTTTAAAACATGGCCGTATAAGCAAGGGCTGTGAATTCCCAAGGGAAAAGGGAGGCAGGGGATCCTTTCATTGCTGTACAGCAGGGGCAGGGGCATTTTTCTAGTCACATGGTGTGAGGGGGAACAGACCTATCTGGCATACAGTTTGTGTTCCCATTGCAACTTATTGGCAGTTGGGGAGCTAAAAATGAGCACTGAGAAGATCCCAGTGAGAAATGATTATTAGTCTGGTTGGCAGCCAGAATTCCCAGAGCTGCATTTGGAAAGAAGGAAGTCTTGTACATCAAGTCAATTTGTGTGGATGTGTCCAACATCCTTCATCTTACATTCTTCTAACCTAGTCCAACTGGAAGGACTGGGCATCTGCTCTGTGCGTGATTCTGATGATAGATTAGGATGCTGCTTTTGCTTTTCCGATGGCTGGCTTTTGTTGAGAGAGGTTTCCTCAAGATGTGCTGAATCTCAGGCTACATTCAGGCAAGGAAAATGCAGCAACACAGTGGCAACTAGAACGCTCCAGCCGCATCCCCATTATAAGCTTAATCCTGTTCCCCTAAACCGAAATAATAGAACTGGATGCAAACGCGAATTTGCCTGATCCCATTACTTTCAACTCAATTGCATTCAGTCCAGATTCTGAGGATCGTACGTGGGATACGTGACTCAAGGGGGACTCAAGTGGCTACTTTTTAAAAGCCGCTTTTTGGGGCTGCCCTCTTCCTCCTGGCGTGAATGCGCCACCCATAAGGGACTCCTTCATGGAGCCTAGCTGGGTGGCTGGCTGCCTGGCTGCCGCTTGCCTGGATGGAGGAAAAACGGCAGCGGGCAGCCAGCGATTCTTTCCTCTCCTCTCCCCATTGCCCAAGGCACAGAGCAGCAGCGGCAACTCAAGCCCCCTTGCTTTAAACATTCACACATCTCCCAGAACCTGCAGCTGCTTGTCTTTCCCTTTCTAAAGGCCAGAACTCCAAAGAGCTAGAATTGCACAAAATTGAAACATTGTTATCAGGTGTGAAGTGCCTGGATTGCTACAGTGTAGCGGCTGCTGTAAAGGGTGGATTTTTACACTAAAATCACTATCATTGGAAGCAAGCTATTGGAGGAGGGAAACCTAAACATGGATTCTAATCCCTTAAAACAGTAGGGACCCCACAGTAAAAAATGTAAAACCTATCAAGCGCACAAACTAGAGTGAGACCTGTTGAAATGAGGGTTAACATTTACAACGCTTTGGGGCGATTTAACACGCGGGAAGCGTATTAAGCCAAACTGACGTGGGGTCTGCGAGGATTGAAACCGTATTGAAACCAAAGTAAGCTTGTAATGGGGATGCGGCCATACAGCCATACACATCCTACCATACATCTGTCTCAGCAATCTTAGGAAACACCCTTTCTGTGGGGCTGAAAAAGAGCTCCAAGGATACCTCAAAGGGCACAGTTCACAATTAGAAGAGTGTGTCTCCCTGCAGTTGCCTTCTTCTCAAAACACACCGGGAAAGCAAGTTTCAGAAGCGAAACTGGGCATGGGAGATGCGGACAGCAACCAATCATTTTGCAAGGTGAAGGAAGGAAACAGATCTGAGAGGGGTAAGGAGGAGGAACAAGGAAAATAAAAATAAAGAGGTGAGGAAATAATAAAGAAAAAGCAAGTGTCCTTCCCTTCCCCAAATCCCCAAAGAGTGTCTGTCTTTATCCAAAATAGGAACCAAAACATGCTTAGGAAAGGAGGGATGGGTAGTATAGCTAGAGTGACACTAGAGTTGGGTGGGACTTGCCGATATTCAGCCAAAGGAAATGAAGCAGGTGTGAAGGGGAAAGTCACAAGGCAAAAGCAAAAAAGTGACTCTTAATCACTCATTGTGCCATCTCTTTCTTTAAATTTGCAGGGAAGTTGTTTTTTTTTAATGGGTAGATTATTGCAAAGAGATGCTGTATCAGAAATATGTGTATTTGTAGCCTCAGTCTTGGATTACTAAACCAAAGACAAAATTCGATCCACTAATCTTTAGATACTGCCTGCTTTTAATATATCTATCAAGACTGCATCTCTGGTCACCCGGGAGGGCAGGGTGGCCAGATGTCCAACTCTGGGATAGCTGTCTGCTGACTCAGATAGGCATAGGGGTACCCTTTCCAAGAGTGGGGAAAAGAGTTATCCTTCACTGGAGGTCTTCAAACAGAGGCTGAACCAACATCTGTCTGGGATGGTTTAGGGAATCTTGCATTGAGCAGGGGATTGGACTCGATGACCGTAGAGGTCCCTTCCAACTCTATGGTTCTATGAAACCCTGGGCATAACCCTTTTCAGCAGACCTGACATCAGGCCAAAGAGTACCTCCATGGCCAGAGTTTCACCTAATTTCTCTGTACACAGCCAGAATTACAGCTGGACTTCTGTCCCTGGCCAGTGTTCTGCCCAAGTTTTTTTGGCTGGTGCTGGTGGCCTCAGAAGAGTGCCTCAGACTCTTGTAGGTATGAGCTGCCCTCTTCCACCCACATTTTGACAGTTCCTCATTGCTGTGCACAAACTGTCCCAGTAGACAGCCCATGTAGATGAAGCCATAGTCTGAACAACTAAAACCAAATTACTGTTTTGGGAAAAGCAAAGAAACATGCCAAAGTCTTCGTCCACATGCAAGCCAATGCAGAGAGAAGTTTATTGTGTAGGACTTTCACTCCAAGCAACATTTGTATCCCACTGCATAGAAGAGTGGTAGGAAGTAAAGGTGGACATTTTCCAACTCTTTTTCATATGTTGCTTGGCTGCCTGATGTTTGTTTGATTGTTTGCTTATGTAAGTACCTGCCTTTCTTGGGGAATAATAAACTAATAAAACTTGTTATATGAATAACAAGAGGTATTAGAACAAAAAGCAGATTTAGAATGAGGTTTTCTGATGGCATATTTCCCTCTCCCTGTTTCTGTAACCCATGCTTCCCAGCTGGGTTATTACGATGAGCTGTTGGGGTTGGAAAGAGCAGTGCAAGAAACTTGTGAAAAGAAGTTAAAAAGGTTAGTTTGGTGCTTCTATTGTATGGAGCTTTGCCATCAATAATTCAGACTTTTTACAATAACATGTGAGTACAAACTTGGGGGAAGGGGGGAGGAAATTTATCAGCATGCTAGTCTTGAGTATTTCTTGTTCTGGGTGCATGTAGCAGACGTTAATTTTATTTCTTTATTTATGTCTAGATATTTATATTCTGCTTTTTACAAATAATGCTGCGCCACTACTTTGCACATGCTTGGAGACCAGGGATTTTTGCATGTTGGAACTGGCACGTCTTGAAAGTCTTCAGGAAGTGTGGTAGAGGAAGTCCACTCCAAAGGCCAAATTAACGGCCAGAGCAAAAGCAGCTGCTTCCTTCTTGTTCACAGGAGGCAAATATTCAACAAGGGGTTAGCTGCAGAAACATGAGCAGATAAAGAGATTCTGGTTAACCAGTTACATTAAAAAGATGCAAAGAAGATGTATAGCAATATAATGGGAACTAGCTTTAGCACAATGGACACTATCTAAGCTGAGCAATATTTGCACAGATAACTGGGCAAAGCGACAGTTTCTGGCAAAAAGGTTACTTTTAATTGGCAAGGCAAAAGAGTTTTTGGCAGTCTCTGGCCAATGTTACCCTGGCAGACTATCCTCTAAGCTGACTTGGTAGCAGTTTAATAGAGAAGGGATCGCTGAAAGTGAAGGGAGAGAAAGCAAACTCCAGGATACTGAGAGAGCTTAACTGAGTAGGTAGCTTCAAGCTGAAGCAAGACAAGGAGGAGAGTAGAGAAGGTTCGAAAAGAAGGTTTCCAGTACCTTTCCTGGGGGTTCATTCATTCGTTTGTTTGTTTGCTCATTCATTCATTCATCTTGTTTGTATACCGCCTTTCTAATAAATTACTCAAGGAGATTTACAATAACTATAAAAATACAGTACTAACTGATAGCTCATAGATAAGACATTATAAATTTACATAGAAACAAAATAATGCATTATAAATTAACCAAAACCTTGAGGAAGGAGAAAACGGAGGCAACAATGTTGAATCTTCCTCCTTCCCTCTCTCTGGGCTGAGTGCTGCTGAACTACTTAACATGCTGGATCTTTTTCTTCCATGCCAGTTCCAAACTTCTAAGGCAGTGGTTCTCAACCTGGGTGTCGGGACCCCTTTGGGGGTCGAACTACCCTTTCAGAGGGGTCGCGACAAGTTTCCCACCTCCCTTCCCTCCCACTTCCAAAGCTGCTCTACCCCCTTGGTTGGGGGTCTCCACAACATGAGGAACTCCATTAAGGGGTCGCGGCATTAGGAAGGTTGAGAACCGCTGTTCTAAGGGTATATTTTCAAACAGTAAAAAGGACCATTCTGAGGCAGCTTAGAGATGGTTGCCAGGTGGGGTTGTTTACCTCCCTGGGAGGTAAACATTCTAGGCAGAAAAGGTGGATCAGAGGCGGGGTGAGAACACAAATGCTGGCACTACTGTCTTTATGGCATTTTGAGATGTTCTTTATGCTACTTGCAAACACAGCTGTAGTGGACTGACTGAAATTTCTGGTTCTCAGCATGCATCTGAAGTGAAAGGATATGGAATAGGCTATCATAGTAAGGTTAGAGGACATCATTTTCTCAGCCTATAGGACATGTACCCGTATATTCCAGTGTATAAGACTGGGCATATAAGACGACCCCCAACTTTTCCAGTTAAAATATAGAGTTTGGGATATACTCGCCATATAAGAAGATGACCCCCCAGCGTATAAGACAATCCTCCACTTTTGAGAAGATTTTCCTGGGTTAAAAAGTAGTCTTATATGCCAGAATATACTGTGTTTATTTTCAAAAGTATTTTATATTGCTCTTGAGAGTATCTATTCAAAGAAAGTTCACATTGTAGGTTATAATTAATAATGGTAATAAAAGATTCAGTAACAGAGTTGTATCAAACCATAAATATGTCTAATTTCTAGAAAAAGTAGTTGGCTTGTAACCATGGTGTTCATGCGTTCATATTGTGGTGTCTTATGTTGAATAATAACTCAGAAAGAGTGTGAAGGCATAAAATGCAGGGGTGGAGAAGTAGAAGAGAATCGGTTCTCAAAAAACAAATGTACTTAATTATGCCCCAGATACATTGGAGTCAAAATTCTTTCCTCAGAGGCAATTTGATCTTCTGAGTAGTAACTTGTAAAACGAGCACACTTTGGTTGTGTACTTTGTAGAAATATATGTATTCTGAAGTATGTTGTGTGTGTGAATTGTTCATAATTCATTCTGTTCTCCCCCCACCCCCTGCATTTTCTATTGAGGCCTTTAAAATCATGGCCATTAAGCCAGTGTAAGTGAAGGCTTTTATCTAGTACGCTTTTATGGAGGATGTGGGGTAGACTGATATTTTTTTCTCTCACCTCATTGCATGGAACATATCACTCTGCGTGCCTTGTTCTATTGTTCAGTCTTCATACAGTCATCAATTTGCCTTTCTGATGCCACAAAGGCATCAAGAGGATACTCGGTCCTGTGTCCATCTTATTACATATGCAACTTAATATGGGAGAGAGAAGTTTCTTTTAAATCTGATAATTTGTGAGGTAACTTTAAAAGTGAGGAAACATTTTAAAGTTCCCTCACCAGTAATCTGTGCTACATCCCATCATCTTCGTTCTGCATAATATGTAAAATGGCCCATTTTATTACCATTACACCTGAGCCTGCGGACCTGAATTTGATAGCACAGAAAAACTGAGTTTGAGATGCCATGCCTGGATCATTTCCAAATAAACCTGTATAAAATATAAATAGATTTTCTTTCTTTCTTTTTAAACATTTTAAGTATACTTTAAGATACAAAATGGGTAAAAGAAGGGGACATTCACTCAGCTTTTCCATAGGCCTCCTGTATTGCTTAACCATGAGCTTCATCCAAATTGACAAACTCTTTTGAAAGTCAAGGCAGAAAATGAGTCATTGAGGGTGGGCATGATAAAGGCATCTCTTGATATTGGTGTGTGAACGAGAAGCACAAATGACTGTAAGAGAAAAAGGCAAATCATTTTCAAGCATAAAGACTCTAATGTTCTTATTCTCTCACTTCTTTTCACAGGGAAGCTTCTTAATTTTAACTGGGCAGTGGCCAAAACTCATATTGTGCCCTTGAATTCAATCCCATCATGAGCTGGCATGTTAATGGGCTTTGTACCTAAGACTTAAGGGTTGGAAACTGTTCAAAGCAGTTAATCTTAGGTGATATTATTCCTGCTTTTTTTCTTTCTCTCACTCACTTAGAAAAAAATAAAAATAAAAACTACAAAAAGGTTGACATGATCAGCCTGCATTTGTACCAATGTTGGCAGTCTGTTTTAGGTCAGTTTCTTGTACATTCTGGAATGCTGAATGCTCCATGGCATGTATAACTCTCACTAAATTTGAGCCTAGGGAGTCCCATGAAATTAGTAGTAACAAGGGTAATGGTTCTAATAAATGTCACCTCTTCTTTTTTCTTCCCCATCTAGATTTGTTTTATGCATCTGAACTGTGTAATGTCAGTCCTTTGAGAATCCGGGGTGGCCATTGGTTTCTTGAAGATGATAAAGGAACCAAAGGTGTGCTGAGAGGGGAAAAGAAAATTTTGCAGAAGCCAAATAAATTATTTGCATCTGTCTTCGTGGCACAAAATTTGGGGCAGATCACCAAGCCTGAACTATTTTCAGAAAGTGAGTCTGAGGTACTGAGACATACAGTGATGATGAGAGAAATAGTTGTAGGCCTTAGTAACAAATTAAACATTAACAAATCACCAGGCCCTGATGGCATCCACTCAATTGTTGTTAAAGATCTCAAAACTGAGATTGTAGTAACAAAAATATGTTAACTCATCACTATGTTTAGCTTCCATAGTTGAGGACTAGAGGGTGGCCTGTGCACCTTCAGTTTTTTAAAAAGGGCTCTAAGGGGAACTTAGAAAATTATACGCCTGTCAGTTTGTCATCCATTTTGAGAGAGATATTGGGAAGCATTGTTAAAGATAAAATTACCAAACTTTTGGAGAAGCAAGTCTTACTGAATGATAACTAATGTGCTTTCTGAAAGGGGAAATTCTGTTTTTTGAGTGTTAATAAACATAAACACAACATAATTTAAAAGTTAGAGTTTATTATTTTGGAATTATTAACGTTATAGTAAAATGTCTAGTTTTAATTTGTATAAGGAAATGTTTATTAAGTATGAAGTTTCTAAATATTTGTACTATTGTTAAGTGTATTTTTAAATAAAGTTTAAAAACAAAAAAAAGGAGACATTAAAAAATAAATATGTTGATAGGAGTAATAAAGCAGACATTTTCTTCAGAGATTTTCAAAAAGATTTTCAGTAAACTTAACACTTATGGAATAAAAGGAAAGATCCTGTTATGGATCAGCAGTTGGCTAAGAAGAAGGAAACAAAATGTAGGAATAAATTGCCATTTCTCACAAGGTAAAGATATAACAAGTAGACTCTCCCAAGTGTCTGTCCTGAGACCAGTGGTTTTAAATACATTTATAAAGGATCTGGTTAGCCTTATTTGCTTATAGCACTAAATTGTGTATATATTGTTTATTACCTTTGTAAAGCAAAATTGGTTTAATTTTGAGCGGGGAGTGTTATGGTTCTGCTGCCCTACCCCAATTTGCTGTTTAAAGCCAGAATTCTAAAGTGAAAACCCCTCAGTTCAGACTCAAATGGAAAGGTCCTGGCTGTCAGAACACCCCCATAGCTGTGGTACATTCCAGGTCTTCTGAGGAGAGTTCAGAGAGTTAGGAAAGGCCTGTGTTTAGAGAGAGCAGTATAGGCCAGCCATATTAACTATTGTGGGTACTCTATTAAGTAAATAAATTTGACAATAACAGCAACAACAGCACGTTTCATCAAAGGCACAAGGGCAGCTCCACTGCTGAAACCAAAGCAAAGCACAAAACCAGAGTTCCAAGTCGTGTTCAACGGAGGGACATGTAAAGTATTTGTTTGCCTTAAGAAATGACCTGAAGTTGTTTGTGTTTTGTTTTCCCAAGAGTAAATCAAGTAAGCTCTGTTAGAATAAAGACTTAGAGATTTCTTCAGAAATTGCTTGAAAATAGTCCCATGATGTCCCCTCAGATGTCCCCTTAAAGACCTGAGCGGCCATCAGAAAGAGCCTTGAAAGGATTGTTGTATATTGGGGGAATGGGCATCAAAACACAAATGCCATTCATTGTGAGCAAATGTAAAGCGATGCACGTTGAAGCTAAAAATCGTAACTGCTCCTATGCATTAATGGGATCAGATGTGAGTATGACTGATAAAAAAGAGATCTTGGGAGTAATGATAGACAGTTCAATGAAAGTGTTGGTACAGTGTACGTCCACTGTAAAAAAGGCAAACAGCATGTTAGGGATAATAAGAACTGAAAACAGAGATGCTAATATTATGATGTGCTTTTATAAATTGATGATGAGACCACATCTAGAATCCTGGGTAGAGTTTTGGTTGCTGTATATCAAAGGGTGCATTCCCATACAAGATTAAATGCAAATCCAGTCCGTTTTCAGGATCATTCGATCCCATTTAAATTTTTATTCCCAGACTTTGCAAGGACTATACTGCTAAAATCCACAGAAAAACTGTTCTTGGTCCTGTTTTGGTGGTTAGCTTGCTTTTTTTTCCGCTAATGGGAACACTACAGGGAGGAGATCTGCCTTTTGGGCAATCCCCCCAGCATTCTGGCCAATGCCTGCCGCTGGTGTGTGGGATTTCACATCTGGGAAGATCTGTGCTTCCCACCCCTGCAATGCTAGAGTCCTGGAGATCAAAAAAAGTGTTGGTTCTTTGAACATAAGTTTCCCCTTTCTGTGAATGCCACTGTAATTACAAGAGATACATTACACTGTTAGCAGCTAACAATTGCAGAGGGAAACATGATAGTTCTCCACCCACCCCTCGCTGATCTGAAAGAGAGAGATGGCTTTGCCCTGTCTGTTCTTTCACTCAGCTGAATCTGCACAAAGCTGCTGCCTTCCCAGTAACATAGTGAATGGAGGGAGCATCTGATATTAAAGGAAGTTCGTTTTGCTGTCTGTTACTTCTCTCAGCTGATTCTGAACAGGGCAGGCTTACAGGGTTTGGACAAAGGGTGGAGATAAAAAGATCCTGTTTCTCTGTGCTTGGGTTTTGGGTGATTTGAATGGGAACTGTGGTATTTGAATTGAGCCCGCGTTATCATCAAGCAAATGAGAACAACCAGAATGTGCACTGGGTTCTGAATCTGGATTAAAATAGTTCAAACCAGATTAAAATAGTCAAGTGGGGATGTGGCCAAAAGGATAGATTTGCAGCTGTCCCCATCCCCTAATGGTTATTCCAGATCATGGAAATGTGCCATCTGAAATACAGCCCTTAGTCCAATTTGTAGACCTAATATATCAGGTCTACAACAGCTCTGTATTAAGGGCTTCTCAATCCAGATCTGGCTCTGTCTTATGCTGATGGAGCCGGACTAATGGGGGTGGTGCCTCCATGATCCAGATTAACCTGTGGCTCAGGAGGCCCAGGATCCAGATCAGAAACCTTTTGTTCTGGATCAATAGATTAGTACAGAAAGGACCTAAGATGATCAATGAGCTAGAGGAGCTCCCCTGCAATAAATTATTGTTCTCTTTAGTCTAGAAAGGAGGCAACTGTGAGGAGACATGATAGAGATGCATGAAATTATGCATAGTGTGAACCAAAGTGAATAGGGAGAAGTTACCACACACAGCAAAGACAGGACAAATATATATATATATTTAAAGCAAGCAATGCATTGTTAAACTTTGGAATTTGCTCCTACTTTAAAGTGTCTCAAAAGAAAGGTTTGGAACAAGTCATGAAAGTCAGGGCTAAAAATGGCTGTGCATCTGGAAATAGGTGGGATGCTTCTGGAAGCCATCTGCTGGATGCCTCTTAGGCTCTGTGCTTGCATCTTGCTCATGGGCTTCCTTGAGTAGCTTGTTGGCTACTATGAGAGGAGACTGCTGGACTAAATTATCACTGGGTCCCAAGTCCAGGAAGTTAAGGGGCATCCAATTCTTAGTAGGGTTGTTTTGCCCCAGAAAAATCAAGTTTGTGACCTGGCAATTCTCCTGGATTCATCCACTGTCATTTGAGTCCGAAGTGGCAGTGACTGCCAGGAATGCCTACCATTTTCTTCATCTGGTCTGCCAGCTTAAGTCTTACCTGGATCAGGATAATTTGGCCACAGTGATCCATGCTCTGGTGACCTCAATATTAGACTACTGTAATGTGCTCTACGTGGGGCTACCCTTGAAAACAGTTTGGAAGTTGGAACTGGTGCAGAATGCAGCAGCTTGACTGCTGACAGGAGTCTCTGGATGGACTCACATCACAACGCTCCTAAAGGATCTGCACTGGTTACCTATTTGCTACGGATCCCAATTCAACATGTTGACACTAACGTATAAAGCCCTAAACAGCTTGGGCCCTGGGTATCAGAAGGAGCACCTTCTCCTATGTAGACCTGCCCGGGCACTGAGATCTCAAAGAGAGGGCCTTCTTGTAGTTCCTTCCCTTTCAGAAGTACAAGGCATAGTGACTTGCAGGAGGGCTTTTTCTATTTTGGCCCCTAGACCAGTGACGGCGAACCTTCTGAGCTCGGTGTGTCAAAATTCGCAAGAAAACCTACCGTAGCTTAACTCGGGTGCTGTGTCACTTCTAGAAATATCCATAATTCTGTGATATTTGTAGCTCTAGTAAAAAGTTATATTTTTGATATGTATTAAAAGCAAAAACAAATAATTCTTTACATTAGTGACTTGTTGCTGAATTTTGTTTGCTAAATCTTCAATTGAAAGTTGGTATTTCACACACTTCAAGAACAAGCAAGCACTACACGCCCAGGTGCCAGGGTGACCAGGTGTGTCACCCAAAAGGGCTTGGCGTGTCACCTGTGGCACACGTGTCATAGGTTGGCCATCGCCGCCCTAGACTCTGGAACAGCCTCCCTCTTAAGGTTCGCCAGGCACCTAAAGTGTATACTTTTCGGCACCTCAGGGTGCTGTCCTGTTAGGGAGGGAGGGAAGGTGGGAGGAGGGGTTTAATCTCATTGTAACCTGCCCTGGGACCAATAAATGGTCAAGACATAGATAAATAAATAGGCCATGGGTATGTATGTACGTATGTATGTACGTATGTACGTATGTACATATGTACGTATGTATGTATGTATGGATGGATGGATGGATGGATGGATGGATGGATCCAATCCAATAAATAGAGTGAAGCCAAGATTACAAATGTGATAAACACAGAAGTACAGTATTTTTCATTTCTCTTTAAATTGGAGATGTATATTTCACTGATTTAAAGAAAATTAGAGGGTCAGTAGGAATTCAGTATGCTCCACTCCTTTAGCATGATTCATCTGCACAGAATAAAGCATTGTACTGGGGTTCAGCACCAAAATGGTGGCAAATCCTGGTCCACAAGCAAACCAGAGTTCTGAATTCCAGACTACAACAGGCATGCAGGCCAGAATACTACAGGGGGGCAAATTCTGGCAGTGTACTCAGAAGCATCGCTGGAAGTAGTGCCAGATGTTGTTGTGCTACCAAACAGGCCCTCCAGGCAATAGCAAAGACTATGCATCAAAAGGTTCTTGACTTTCAAAGACTTCATCAGCTTCAGAGCTGGCTGTGCTGCAGTGGGCTGTCCAAATGCAGCCAGCCCCTGGAGTAGACTACTGCTAGCCCACTCTAATGTGGCCCATGCTTACTGAACCACACTACTTGGACTGGAACAGCCCACATAGTGCATAAAATGCTTTAGAGGCTAAGATTTGTCTCAGGACATCCCAAGGATTTATGGATGAGGAAGATTTATACCTGGTGATGCAGATTTAGATGGACCAAAAATCATAGGCATCTTCAGTCAAGCATTGTCAAAGAATTTGGCCAAATGTTCCCATTTATTCTTGGCAGCACAGCCATTTTGGACTGGGGCAGGTGGAAGCTGCACATGGAAGAAACAACACTGATCATTATTGGCTTTAAGCAGTTTTCTGTGTCCTAAAGATTTATCTATATATTCTAAAAAAAATATCACTGGCAAAGAATGAACTTAGTTGACTGAATAGTTAACTGTTACTTTTTTTAAAAAATAAAGACTAATAAGCTAAAAAAAAGTAGCTACGCTTAAAATTATCTTATCTCATTTTTTTTAAAAAAAGGAAATTGGAGAGGTGTGAAGTGGCTCTGACAATATTCAGAAGATTTCATTCCTATTTTAGATTTTGTGTTTTGTGTGTAAGTTCAGTACATTAAAGTATGCTAAGGAATACGAGCAGATTCAGGCATTCTGTCCCCTAAAAACTCTTTTTTGTAATATACACAGACACACTCACACACACGCACACACACAAACATATATATTATATACAAACACGCACACACAATTGAAAAAAAATAGCATGCAGTGAATACAGAGAATACAAATGGCTAACTGGTGTCAAGAATATCTCAAGCATGTGGGGGTCTGTATATATTAAAATGTCACATTGTCATCCCATAAGAAACATTTTCTAAATTGAGAATTATGCAACTGAAAGAAACTAGCAGAGTCACTATTTTAAGCAGTATTACTAAACAAATGAAGGAGACAGCAACTTATTAAGGCAAACAAAGCCATTTCTGCTTGTTTTTTTTAAAAAAGCTTTTTGAGTTGGGGAGGATAAGGAGGTTAAAGGAATGTCACAATATTAGATTTTCCATGGAAGTGAAAGCAAAATGGAATTTCTCAAAACTTTCTAAGAAAATTTACACCCATCTGATTACTTGTAGCAATGCCTCTGCTTTCCCTTTGCTAGGGGCTTTAGAGATATCAACAGTGACACAGTTCATAGTCATCATGTGTATGTGTGTGCACGTACATTTATAATTTCCCCCCTGTTTCTGACATTGTTCTTCAGCCCCTCTTTTCATGGTGCTTGTTAAGCTGTTAACTCACTCCATATATTTAGTGTGCGTGTTGCCGAGAGCTCAATTTTTATCTTGGTGAAAACCAGGCTTGCTCATGGGCACATAATGAAATTGCATAAATATACCCTTAGCCAGGGAATCTAATTTATTTTCCCTGTTCATTATAGGGGAGAAGGCCATTATGAAATGTATAACTTTTTTCTCCTTCTTTCCCCAGTGCGGGAATTGAAAGGCAAGTGTGCGGGCTCTTTTTGTACTGATGATTTTGCCCTGATTCAATTTAAAGCTGGTTAGAACTCAAATACTGTAGCATAATTGACAAAGATCAGTGTGGGTTGTAATGCTAATGTCTTGGCTGTGGCTTTGGAGCTGTACAAGAGAGGAGGATAGAAAAATTTCCCTGAGAGATTGGTTCTTGGTTGACAAGAAACTAGAAGGTAAGTTGCTGTGATTGAGAACTGCTGGATCTGGGATGCTCTTTTGCTCAGAATAGCACCTTACCTAGTGGCTTTTATCTCTTTCTGCACTGGAGTGCAAACATAATACCTTTGAGTTAGTTACATAGCTCAGCAAGAATAAGTGCACCCATCAATACTAGTGTTTATCCCCTTCCATGTTATATGGCATATAGTGAGGGAAATGATGACCGACCAACCGACCGACCGACCGACCGACCGACCGACCGACCGACAGACAGACAGACAGACAGACAGACAGACAGACAGACAGACAGACAGATGTTTGAGGCTCCATGGTCAAGGATGAAATAGCCTAAAGAAATGGCTTGCAAGTGAGCTGCTGGACATTCTAATCAATTATAAAAAATCAGTATTAGTGGTATACTGTGGTCACTATGTGCTGTATATCACAGAATGCAAACTCATCTATCCCAAAATGTCTAGAACTAGAGAAGCATACATGCTGCAGTTAAACAACAACAAAAAAGTATTACTTCTCAATCATCCTTGTGTTTCAATTGTGATGGAAGAACTATGAGCTGTGGATTTTCTCAGTCTACATTCATTTAATTGCTGCCTGCAGAAGTTGAGATATATGTTGAACTATGACATTGCGTCATTCATTTTGTACTGCTCAGCATTGTGGGGCCTTATGTTTTTGAATTGAGGCAGCATCTAGCTGCTTACTGGCGCACCTAAGCATCTCAACTAACATCATAAGGCATTATAAGGGTCTTGCTAGTTCAGTGCAGAGCCATGCAAACATATTCCCATCCAATCTATTTTTGTGTGCTGTACCAATTCTGTTCCTCATACATCATGCCCGAAAAAAGAGAACAACCAGAGCAGCATGGGTAATTCTTTTAGGGTGCTCTCAGATATCAGGAGGTACCGTAATTGTGGGATTTTCTTTCAATCCTGCTACCCCTGCCAGATGCAGGGGGCATTTGGGCATTTAGTGTTGCTGACACCTGGATGTTAGCCAAATGCCTGCCCACTTCCTTTTGTTTTTTCTAATGCACTTGGCTGACTTCTGCGTATTTGCAAGAGGAACAATCATGAAAGGAGCCAGCAGATGGAGGAAAGCAATCATCATTTCCATAGGAGTGATGTTACATGATATTGCCTCATTATTTTGGTGCTATATTGGGAGTGCCATGGAGAATCATGGGTTTTAGCCATTGCTAGAGGCACCCTTACTTGCTTCACAGATGAAAGTTCTCAGCAATCTGCTAAGTACAGAGTTATGGTTTCATTGGGGTAGAGAAGAAGTGATTTCCTTCTTGGCCATTGTAAGAAAGCATCACAGCAAAGTTGGAAAGCTATCCACTTGTTGATCAGCCGTTATAAACTCTGTACATCAATATGAGCATAAAAACAAGACTTTGCAGAGTTAGAATTAAGTGAAGGCTATTTGTGAAAAGCTATTGGTTGAATTTGTGGGATATGTGTATCGTGTTGCAAAGACTTGCAATGTTTTGGCTTTTAAAGAACTTCTACAGTAGAATTAGTTTGGCAGTCATTATAGTCTAATGGTGGTTTATAGAGCCCTGTTGCCAAGCTAGGAAAACCGTCATTACAGTCATACTTTGATTTATGTGGAAGTTAACATTTCATCTCAACAAACAGCAAGCTGCCTAATATGTGAAACAGGAGATTTGGAGTAACATAGGAAAAAGCTGTGTTAACTTCCTCAGCCCTCCTCCCATAATGGAGCATAGGATATGGAAGGCCTTATCAGCTGAAACCTAGGGCAACCTGTGGTTGTGGACCAGGCACTGAAGGCCTGGATCAGCTGCAGCTGGTCTATACAGGTGTCTTTGGAGGTAGAGGGAAGACTGACTTCTGTTTTGACTTCTATTCAGAAATGGCAGTAGCCATATGCATTGCAAAGCTTGAGAGTGGGGGAATGTCCCTCCTGATCCACTGGTGGTAGTTTAAGCTTTGGTCCCATGGGTCTGGAGGGTAGGTAGGCCTCAGTGTAGTCTGTTGCCTTGGAGAAAGACTAAGCCAGGCCCACATAGGTCTCAGAGGAAGCCTCAAAAGTAGTATGAAGCTTCAAAGCAGGAACATCCTTTTTGCAGCCATTATCTTCCTGAAAAGAGTGCCTCAGTTTTCTGAAGAAAGTGGCAGAGTCGCTGTAGACATTCTGCTGCAAAATGGTGGCAGTCACATGTCTGTGAGGCATGCGAGCATTGGAGTGTCCCTTCCGAATTGGTTGTTGTAAAGTTAAGAGGAGGAGGAGGAGGAGGGATAGAGGCCTATCCACTGGTTTCCCTCAGGGTTTCAGTAACAAAGCAAGCCATAGCAAATCAGTAGGGCTGAGAAAATCAAGGCAGGCCATAATTCAGCAATCACATAATAGAGAAAGCACATCATCTGAAACTGTGTAAATTGAGCTATGACTATATATCTCAGCCGTTCTGTCAGCATAATTACCTCCCGTGTGAAAAACTCAGAAAAGCATGTAAAAAAGATGTGGTGTATGATAAGAACTATAGATTGAGGATGAGTCCAGCATTAATTTTCCATGGCCTGAACTGTACCGTTTCCCACTACAGGACCATCGAAATGGACTTGGGCTTTGTTTGTTTGTTTACCAGAGCCAGAGCCTGTCCTGAATTACTTTCTGGCTTGATCTTGCTGCCCAAAGAGCGTATGTTCTCAGGAGAAAGGATGACTTGGGTTGGGTTCATAGTTAAGCTGTCCATCTTTTTATGCCTTCCCCTTTCACCTCCCCTGTACTCTGTGCTCAATGAGATGGGGTTAATACTTGCTTTGCTTAACTGGCTAGGGTGTTTGTGAGGATTAATTATTGAAAGCCTGCAAAGTGCTTTTTTGAATGTAAGTGCAAAGCTTTATGATTATTTTATCCTGCCCTGCACTCAAGAGGTAGGGCAGACTTGCCTTACGTGATTAAAAGAGCATGGGCATGTCACTTGGTAGTGTTGGATTGCAGTATTCCTCCATCCAGAAAGCAGAAAGAATTCTTCACTCTAATGGAAGTTCTGGCCCTTCTGTTTTACATGATCAGGGTGGGAGCAATAGTTTTTTGGCAGCAGCAAGCAATTGCTCTTTAGAGGATCCGATTCTCCTTTTTGGCTTCAGTTTCTCTTCACCTGAAATGTCCCTCAAACATAATAAATTGATTATATTACCTGGGCCGATGTTAGCAAATCTGATCCAGAACAATTTAATAGTTGCTAAGACAGATTGCTTTATTCTAGCCGTGTCCATGGACTGTTGTCATTTCCCTCATTTTGTGCAAATGGCAGTGCAGCAGGCTTCAGCAAAATTGGACTGAGTGGTTGGGGTGTAAGAACTGCTCTCTCGCATTGCAGGCCATTTGCATCTTATCCTGCATAATCTGTCCAGCCCTTCATTATTATTTTGTATAATCTTGCTTCATAAGGATCCCGTCAGTGAAATGATGTCATGAATAATGATGAATTATCAATACTGAAGCATTATTCCTGAAAATGGAGGATATTATGTCTGTTCCTTGTAGGCATCTTAAGCTTTACCACCGAGCTTTTGACTGGATTTCTCATTTCTTTATTTCTGCCACTCACACCCCAACAGCAGACGCAGGGGACATTACTTCAGATTAGAATTACATTAAGGAGAATAAGGGTACAGGAGGCAGGTTAGATCCACATTCTTTTTTAACAATGATATATCTTCTCTGCATGTTATTTTTCCTGTTCTCATTCTGCAGAAACCAACATTAAATGTAGGCAATTGCTGGTTTCATTGCAGCCAGTGACTTGTAAATTCTGGCTTTCCAAGAGGATTGACTACAGGTATTTGATTGACTGTGGCTCTGGTTGTTTGTGATTGGCTAATCAGTTTGCCCAATCCTAAAGGCAGTGTCACCTTTCCCACCAATAGGAGTGCTCAGTCCTTCCCTCCTAGCATGGTGGGATTTTTTGTTTGTTCCTTCTACATGTACACTAAGAGGAATGCGGGGGGGGGGGATTCCAAGTGAAATGGATTATAAGAACCCAGATTTATTGATACACAAAATAAAAGCTGAAACAGTGACGAGTGGTAATAGAATGAAGATAATATTCTCAGAAGAAAATAATCAAAATATCCACTCCCCCTTTTGTGGTTTTTTCACTTCATACACAGGGTGGAAGGCTCAGCTCCGTGAGCATGGAACGGGTAAAGTTCCTTGCGCAACATTACTTATTTGCCATGCCAGCAGTGGCTTTTCTAAGGGAAACATAGACTAAAGTGGCAGGCAAAAAAGTCCTGTTGGTCACTCCTCAAAAGGGGGCAGACAATGCCCTTATCAGCTGTCTAACTGACTAATAGGATTTGAGTATTTGTGTAGCCTAAGAAAGCAGGCTATGGATACCTCCTCAGAAGAAAGGAAAAGATTGCAAATTGTAATCCAAATGTGCCAAATGTGCTGTAAATCCTCCCCTCCCCCCAGTGTTCACTGTTCCCCAAACCAGTCTTTCTGCAGCATGGAATATTCTCCCTAAAACCCAGGACAGAGCATGCAGTTGCCACCCTTAAAACGTTAAGTGCCTCCCGCTAATTTTACATGTGGAAATTCCTTAAGATTCTGTCCAACATAACATATAATCAGTTTAGAGACTGGTTTCAGTCTTCAACAGTCTGACAGTTTTTAATGAATCTACAGTTTTTGTGGACTGAAGGTCCTGATAATCAGACTATCTGTATGTGGATTAATTAAGTTCTCAGTCCTGTTTTGAGGACTAGATCATTTTATTTTCCAAAATGGGAATGGCAAGTGGACTTATTTGGGAGGGAACCGTACTTTTAGGGGCATTCTCCTCATTTCCTCTTATCCAATTATAAGTGTTTATTTCCTCTGTCATTCCCCCTTCTTCACCATTCTCCCTTCCATTACACACTAAGGCTAGCTCAAAACCACCATTCTAATAAAAAAGGGAGATGGGGCAATTTCCCAAGCCTTTGTGGGCTTCTTGGTGGGAGCATGTGAAGCAAGGTGATCTGCCAAATTCTAGCCTCAAGAGCATAAATATAGATGCTGTCTGTCACCCCCTCCTTTTGCCACGCTCTCTGCCATTCTGCAGTGCTTTGCTATAGTATCTAGCACAAAACTACCATTCTAATAGAGAAGGGAGACTGGGCTGTTTTCTATGCCTCTGTGGCTGCATCCCTATGCAAGCCATTTGGTTGTGATTGAGCTTGTATTTGACTGGGTGTGGGACCGTGATTGAATGTTGCCCGTTACCATGCCGTTCCTGGTAACACGTGCTGGATGTGTGCAGGATGCAGATGCAGCTGTCCCAATGCAAACTTCGCCAATCCCTGGCACGGGGGAGCAGTGCCATCTCCTCTCCACCCCCTCTCTCCTCATTGGAAGCCTGATTGATGTCACCCCACCCCTGTGCTACCTGCTGCAAATGCCACATCCCCCCCCCTTAGTGGCCAGAGAAGCAAGGACTGAACAGCAAAAATAATAATTAAAAACACCACAGCTGCTTGAGCAAAGCCACTATGAGGTTTGGTGACAGTTGGGCAGTTTTGTCTGCCTCTGCTCTACCTGGGAACTGTGAGAACATCTGGCAAGCAGAAAAGGGGGAAGAATCAAGCCATTATCATGTGCACCTTGGTGATTGGGAAACGGGGAGTGGAATACTAGTATAAAAGAGTCTTGTGGGGCAGTGAAGGCCATTCGACCCCCTCATCATTTCGGCTTTGACACCATTTACTTGCAAAAAATCTCAGCAGTTGCGATCTCCAATGCACAGGGCAGAAATGGTGAGAACAGGACATGAAACCCCACCTCCCAATGACGCGAGCGCCAATCTCCTCCCCAAATAGCCCTGGACCGTCCCCATGCACAGTCTCAGCTTGCAAAGCAATGTGTGCCGAGACACCAACCTGCAATGTGAACAGTTTTTTCTAGGACCAAATTTGGTCCTGGTTTGGGCAATTTGGTCTGATCTAAAATGCATGAGGACACCCCGAATCCGAGTTTGATTTGGACCAAAATGTGCATGGGGACATGCCCTGTGGGTTTCTTAGTGGGGACATGTGGATCAGAGATGATTTGCTAAACTTTGGCCTCAACAGCATGACTATAGATCTCCTCTGTCTTTGTCTCTCTTTTGCTGCTCACTACTTTTCTACAGCAATCCAATGCAAAAGCATCATTCTAACAAAAAAGGGAGACTGGTCTTTAAAGAAGGTCTACTTCCTTGTTAACATGGGGGAAAGGTTTTGCTGTGGTGGATACAAGATGAGTGGGAACAAACCATGTGTGAAGAATGCTGCCAAAGGACTCCATGTCCTGATGTGGTGGCAGGTAAATATGGAGGGTGGGGTTTGGATTTCCCACCCCAATGAAGTCATAGTATGGTAGACTAGTGTCCAATTGCTGACTGCATGGGGAGGGGTTTTTGGTGAGGGGAGGAGAGAAAATGAGGGAATGAAGAGTGGGAATGAGCAAGTCCATTTTGAGTCCATGTTATAAGGCACCTGGTGGGAAAGATCTGAAATTGTATTCTGTGCTAATTTGCTGAGAATTCGGATTATCCTTGCTGGGTCAGAACAAGGCCTTAGAGACATTTTCCGTATGAAATAATCTTGGTGAAACTGTTTCACATTTGAAAGAACATTGGGAACTCTAATGGCATAAACAGCAGTCAAACTCTGATGATGGGGAACATTAAATATCAGCTTTCCTAGTGCCATGGTCCTGCATAAAGGACCCTGCAAGGTCTTAACACAAGCAACTTAAACTGACATGAGAATCAAGCATGGATCTCCATTATTCTGTCTAGTCTGGGTCCTCAATAACTCTTGTTCAAGAAGATGAATCAGAAGTTAATTTCTTTCAATGTGACAAATTGTACAAGTCAGCTAAGTTCAGGGAACCATAACTAAATAGTAAAAATGTGATGGTTAAGCCTCAGGTATAGGTGTTAAGGTAGGGTAATTTAATACTGAAGGTTTATTTTTTTAAAAGGAAACTTTCATCTGTCTGACAATGGGAGTCCACATTTTACCCTCTGGTGTTTTTTTTTTAATTTAAAATAAAAAAAGCTTTTTTAGAGAATCAGAAAAAATGTACAAAACAATAATGAGTTTTGGAAAACCCTAATCTCTCATCAACCCCAGATACGTATTTCTTCTGTTTTCTAATAAGAATATTGTTACTGGAGTGTCCTGTTCCCTTTCTTCATCCTTAGCAATTGTGTGCCCTGCATCAATCTGTTAAGATGTACGGTGTACACCAGATACTTCCAAGATATCATTTGTAAGAGTGGAAGTATTTACCCGAAATGAAATGTGCCAAATTGGTTCTATATTCCATTATAGGAGATAGTTCATGGTAAAACCTGAGAATGCCTCTGTATCACAGTTTTGATGAAATGCAGAGAGTTCACAGAGTTTGGAGAGCTTGCAGTTAAAGTGAGCAAAATTCTTCCTGAGAAGAATTATAAGCTTTTAAAATGCAAGTTTTCAATCTCTGTAGGTACACAAGCAATAATTTAGGGTAGTGTTTGATTAGAAGGACAGGAACCTGAGGGACCAGTTGCTGCTACTCAGAAAAGTCTTCATTGCACCAGACAAAGGATCGTAATGTTCATCTTAGTAGTTACAGCATGTATGAAGTTTAAGTCTCAAAATGATATTCATCACATACATCCAAAACATCTAGGATAATAGTCCTCTGGGGCATGTTTGCTTTATCCTAAAGGGGGCCCCATCCGTTTTATCATTAAAGGGTTTGAGATGAACCATTGTGGTGTATATATGAAACATACTGTATAAGTAATTCCTAGTTGGGCATTTGTTTCAAGCCTTGGTTGAGAGTAAGACATTGTCTTTTATAGGTTTTGCCCTATTATGTTTAGGCCACAAAGGACCATTATTTATATACCTTGTAATGACATCTTTTTTCTCCCTTTCTGTGGAAACAGAAGTATTGCCTGTGAACCTCTCCCCACAGAGGGTGAGAGACAGATGTACAAACAACATAGTCAGTCCATGAAGAGCTTCCCATATGTTATGCTAGCTCCACTACTTATTCCATGGATACTGAACTCACACGGTTATTAAAAGCTCAACAGTTTTCTGGGCCGTCTGTTCCCAGTCTTTGCCATTTGCCACAACTGTTGACTAAGATAGCAGAATTTATTTAGCTTCTCTCCCTTCCCTTAGCACCACTGCAGCCCATATATCATCAGAAAAAAAAAGTATTTTCTTCTTCTGTACAGTCACAAATGACCTCAACTGAAAATGGAACAGTAGGTGTGGGATGTCTTGCAGTCAAAAGCTAAGAGGCTTTCTCTTGGGAAACTTATATTTTTAATATGTTGTGCTTTCAAAACCAGAATCTAGTATTATCATAAATGTAATACTATACTACATTTTATTCCTGGGAGATCTCAGGCTACACCTTTTTGGAAGTTTTTAATCCAGAACATCTTTCTGCCTAGGATTCATATCCTTTCCTTTCACCACAATTCACTGCATAATGGCAAAAGAATAAGCCATGGTATTAAGTCAAGAATTTATCAAGATAAAAAGTAGCAGATAAAACAGTGATAGACATCATTAGAAGAAATGAAATAATCGGATAGTAAGGCAGCAAATAAGCTTTCCTGAGGAGGAGTTTTTAACCAAATGCTGTTTCCTGTTGCCTAGTCTAATTTATAGCACTGTATTCCTTGGTGGTCTCCCATCCAAGTACAGGCAAGTTTTAAGGAAGGGAAATAAATGCTGAATCAAAAAATATTAGCCTCCTGTATATTTACTCTGTCCCCAAAAATAATTTCCACAAAGAATAATGCATTATCTAGTCAATGTATTTTGATGGAGGAAATTCATTATAATATCCCAACATGCCTTTCTTCTTACTCAGCTGGTATGTGGATCTCAACAGCAAACTGGGCTGCATCAAGCACTTACAGGGCTTATTAAGTTTGTGCTATTTTTGTCAGCTTTAGCCAGGTAGACTTTTCCATTTACAGAATGTACCCCTGTTGGTTATCAAATTGTAACCTGAATATCTATGTTAAACTGCACCAAAGAAATTTGACAGCTTTCATAAGGCAAGTGCAAGGCATCCTCTGCTCCTTAACATTTAATACCTAATTTAGAACAGCGCTTTACCCAAGAATGTACTCCCTTACAATGACTGATATTCCTTTCTCTCTCAAAGGATTTTGTTCTGGTTTAATATGGTCTTTCTTGGATTATTTTGTCTTCTTCGAAGTTTCTCTTGTTTCATTTTAAGCTGCTTTATTACAATCTACATTAAGCTGGGATACCTTTGGAAGAAAGAAAAGAGCTTCCTTGGTCCCAGGTCTTTATCTTGAAAGCGCATGATTATAGCAATTTGAGGGCGAGTTCCCATTCAAGGAATAAAGTGCTATATACACGGCTATTTACATGGATATGTAAAGTGCATTAAAAGGAAGCAAAGGAGCATCTGGCAATTGGATTCAACCGCGATTTTGTGTCCCCGCTCTTAAAACACTTAAAATGCTTCCAAAAACGGATTGGGGAAAGCAATGCTTTCCCACCCCCCTCTCCCCATTGCCCAGGGTGCATGGTGGCAGCGGCAACTCAAGCCCCGTTCACCCGCTCCACCTCCACAGCCACCATCCCAGCAAGGGTTCCCTCCCAAAAAAGCACCCTGGCTGGCTGGCTCTGCTGCCGCCACTGCCTACACATGCACACTTAAACGTACACACGTCTCCCAGTTCCTGCAGCAGCTTCACCCCTTTCCCTTTTTAAAGATCAAGGAAGGAGGGAAACAGCCAGAATTGCGCAGGATTGCCTCTTTCAATCTTTAGGCTTGCGTGGATGGGAAAGGAAGCATTATTATCAGGTGTGAAGTGGTTGAATTGTTACAATGAAACAGTCTGTTGTATACTAGGGTTCCCACAGCACTAAAGAAGAAACATTTTAAAAGCAAAAGTGGAAAAAAACACTGGAAAATTCTGGTGTTTATTTATTCCACTTTTAAGCCAAATAATCCTCAAAATAGCCCTGAAACTGATTGGGAATGGGGACAAAGAGGATCCAAACCATTTTGAAACCGTTTTAAAGCGGTAATGGGAACTTGCCTTGAATCTGTGTGAAGCACGGCTGTGTCTCCAATGCACAGCAAAGCACCTTAAATGAAGCCAGTTTCCTTTACTCCCAGTGGAGACCAACTGCCCTGATGGCCTGATTCAGGAAACATGTGGACTCTCCTGTGGCAATAGCTCATGTTATGAGAAACTGTAAGGAGATTATTGGTAGCAATGTGTGTCTATTAGAGAAATAATGGAGTTCATGAAAAACAGTTTAGTTCAAAGTTGAATGACTCCACTGATTTTATTAAATTCTGCCCTTTTGCCTATTGTATGACATCCCTTTTTTTTACTACATTCCTTTCAGCCAGTCTAAAATACCTGGTAAATGGATGTTTTTATAGTGACACAAAATGAGCTTCATGCAGAATCCTCTGCTTGCACAGTTTGTATAGAATGCCAGAAACAGCTGTTCTTCAAGGATAAGCTTGCAACCACCAAAGAGTAGTTGAACAGATAAAAGAGGTCAAAACCTGGAGCTCACATTTGCACTTGCAGACTTAAGCAGAATTTAGGCAGTGTGGATCTATGAGGCCCTGTTCACTGCTGGTATGCCCAGTCCATGCTAGACAGAGCGTAATCCCAATCAGGAAGTGCACCACTGAAATGGGTTCCGCAGTGGCTCTGAGACTAGAAATAAATGTTCCTGGCCCTTCAAAGTCCTCGAAGCCCAGCTGTCATGCAGACTGTGCTGTTTTCCAGACCACACCTCGCCATGGTCCAAACCGGTGGGCCTGGCTATTCTACACCCACTGGTTTAAACTACAGAGAGGTGAGTACAGAAAGACCCTATGTCAAAGTGCCAAGTGTCTTGAGTACGTTTCATTAAAGGAAATGGGATAAGACAAGGTTCTCTAGCACTTTTTAGAGAGGAAAGCTCTTCACAGCGGTTCACTATACTCCAGTTTTAATGATCAGACTCTCTTGTAACACCATTGCTTCAGTGGTTTACTATAAACACCAATGTCCAATGGCACATCACTGTGGCTCCTTCTGTGGGGTAGAAGTGATAATGTGCTGCCAAGCTTTGTGTTGGCAGCCTCATACACCAACAGTGCATTTCCTCTATCAGCTCCATACAAGCTGAGCTGAGAATGGTAGAGCGGCAGGTGGTGTCCTAAACGCAGCTGAAGCCTTTGATGTGGAAATATCCTGCTGTTGTTTCTTTTCATGTCAGTCAGAGTTTCTGTCTCCTCAGTTAAATGGCTCATCTTTGGGTGGCTGCTTGGGAACCAGTACAGCTGAAACACAAACTGGAGGGGAGCATCAGAATCCTAGATAACACCAGGAGAGAAATGCAGGTATTCAGCAGCAAGTGTCTCCACATGACTGACTAACATTTTTTACATGCAGGGAGTAAATACATCTTCCGTGACTACTCTAAATCCAATAATAAGAAAATTGGGGTAATTGGAATCATTTGGCCAAACAGGAGCAATGCAGAATGAAGGAGCTCTGCACTTACAAAAGTGTATAATCCATTAAGTGCTTTTTGCCTTGCAGTAGATCATTGATATATTCTTTCATAAAGGACTTAACAGATGTTAAAATAGCCCAACACCAGACAGTACAGCTAACACAAACGAGGAAGGCAAATGGAAATTGAAATTCATGAGAAAAATAAAATAGTGTCAATATTCCATGCCAGCCCAGAGATAAGGGGCAAAAATGTGTTTCCCCATTTCATCATGCAACTGGTGGCTGGATCCTGTTCCAGCTCCTTCAACCAGGTGACATTCTCCCTAGACCTGAAGGCAGCAAGTTACTCTTGTGACAAAATATCAGGTCTGTGGGAAACCCATTCCAGGTCCACGACAAAGGAGATGGGCTAGAATGCCTAGGTAGACCTAGGCCCTTTCTTCACTGGGCTTCATTCTAGATCAACGGTTTTCAACCTTCCTAATGCCGCAACCCCTTAATGGAGTTCCTCATGTTGTGGAGACCCCCCCAACCACAGGGGCGGAGCAGCTGGGAGGTGGGAGGGAAGGGCAGCGGGAGACTCGTCGCGACCCTTCTGAAGGGGTAATTTGACCCCCAAAGGGGTCCCGACCCCCAGGTTGAGAACCACTGTTCTAGATTATATGCTGGAATAGGAGCCTACGCTCTGCATGCTGGTGCAGACTACAGGAGACCCTGGTGGATGGCAGGCTCCTATTTTGGAATGTAACCTAGAATAAGACCCAGTGCAGAAAGTGTCCTGACTGCAAGAAGAAGTTATGTTGGTTAATATTTTGCCTCAGAAGGAGGAGAGAATCATATGCTCCTATTCAGAATGGCTGCCTTCTTATAGAAAATGAGAAAAATAGATATTAGAGAAGAAACAGACCAGCATAAGGCTGCATTCCCAAGAACTGATTGCTGTGCCTTAAAAGCAAGAGTGCTTGTTCTCACTCCAGAGGGGAGGCACGCGTGTCCTGCACCTGTATGCCACACACCTGTTTGTGTGATATGCCCCTCGCCCCCTCAGTCTCTTCAGAGCTGTAGGATGAAGGTTCCCCCAGCTTCAAAGATGCCACGTGGATGTCCTTTTTGTCACAACAAAAATAGCCACAGCAGTCAACCATTTTTGGTGCAACAAAAAAGACGTTTAGATGGAAGCCAAACCAGGGAGGTTGCTTGAGCAGCCACCATGTATCTACATAGCAGTGGTGGCAGGAGCATCTGAGGTGAGCACCCTTTGAAGATTGTTGCATACCCAACTTTATTGTACACAAGACAGGTGACAAGCCTTTGCTTTACTGCTGACCATTGACTCCATCTGCCACAATTTCTTATAAGTAACATGCCAGTCGTTGATTCCCCCATTGATCCAGTGTATAGACTTTTTCTCTGTTGCTTTCTTTGGGCCTTATCTCTTGTGTCATGGCTATGGAAACAGCAGCTTAGCACAATCTCTTGCTCACACCTGTTCTTAAAAGGAAGAGGGAAGAGCTGGTGTAGTTGTAATGCAGCTTTTCCTCATTTGAGCTCCAAAGAAGACAGCTCTGTATTTTTATTAAGAAATAGCCTTGCTTATGCCAAGTGGCAAGGGGCACTTTGAGTGAATTTAAGGCTCTAGGGGCAGACATAAAATACCTAAAAGCCACCTTAAGGCTTGTCCCCATGCCAAAAATATTCTGAAATTTTTCTGAGGTCGCTTCGGGAGCATCTCCATGCAAAGCCCTAATACGGGCTACATGCGAGACAACAGGTGTCAAAAAAACCCCACTTAGCAAGTGTACTCCTTCTGAAATAGGAGGGCTAGCATGTATTGCCCTGAGGTCATGTGGACTCTTCCGGGTTATTTGGGGCGGAGCTTGGCAGCCGCAGTATTAGCAGACAGAGTTTTGCCTCTGCTCCCTGTTCCTGCCGTGCGCACTGTGAACAGCAGCTGCTTAGGGATTTCTTTAAATAAATGGCTACAGACTACACCCCCCTTCCCTGATAGCAAGTCTGGGACCTGAATTGGGAGAAAATTTTGAGCTGGTTGCTAGTGGGGGGTGCCCACTGTCATGCGGATGTGCGCACCTCCACTAACCTGTGGCGGCCAAGGAAAAGGAATGGTCTGCTTTTAGTTATGCTTTTAACTAGCTTTTGGTTATGCTTTTAACTATGGCAGCCAAGGAAAGGAATCTTCGTGTTGTGTTTGTGCAATTGAGGTGTTTGCCTGTCATTGCTGCAGCTGTTTGCCTGTCATCACTGCAGCAGTCGGGACGGGTTATGGTGACGTCAACCTGGCTTCCTATCAGGGGAGAGGGTGGGTGGGAATAAAAAGATGCGGGTTTGCACTGCGGCTTCCATGAGGACAGGCACATACGATTTGAATCCGCGTTGCCCCAAACCACATGGGGATGCTTTATTGTGAGTTACAACACAGATTGTTATGACACGCGTCACAAGCGAAGGAACCAGCTTCCATGGGGATGTGTCCTTATTGTGTCCCAAAGCCTCTGAATGTGTACCCTTTTCATAACTCCGAGAGTGACTCATTTGGGGGTCAGATTGGGTGGGAAGCTACAGAAGCTTCTGTAGCCAATCCCGGTGTGGAATCAGCTGCTACAGACAGGCAACCAATCAGGGCCACAAAAACCCAGTAGGCAGGCAACCAATAGGTGGCAAACATTCATAATCAGGGAAGGCAAAGGAGAGGGAGGGAGAGTAAGCAACCAGCAGCACTGGCAGCAACAGCAGTGTGGACCTTATCAGAGCAGAGGAGACAGCCTAAGAGAGCTGCTAGTAGTTGGCAACAGATAGTCAATGGCTGGGTGGAGAATGTTTCCTGATGCTGAATTGCATCATAACTTTGCATAAGTGGCCCTCACCTACCCTGCTCCTGCTCCTTCAAGATTTTAGATGCTCAATCCAGTTTGAGACATGTTTTTCCCTGCATCTACCGATTAGATGATCCTTGGTAAATGGGTAGCCAAATAAAGCTGCGTCTGATCACACCCCCATCTCTGGCATAAGTTGTCTTAAATATACAAACGGAGTAGTAAACGACCCCCATGAAAGTGCCAAATGATGACTTTACTTTCCATGAGCAAACTTGGTTGGATCCAGAATTGAAAGTGCTTGGCTGTATGCATTTGAACCTGGCCCTTCAGGATTCTGCTTGGTAACAACACAGAACGTTCAGATCAGAACAAATTCAAGTAGATACTACTTCCTCAAATGTACATCACAGTATCACAGTGTTCACTTCTGACATATTTTTAAAAAAGTTAGAAAAGTTAAGATAAAAATAACAACACATAGAAATAACCTAAGTAGGGCTTTTTTTCTGTAGTCATCCACTGAAACACTCTGCACTTGCTCGTGTGAAAGGCCTTCCTTTTTGCATTTTAGTGTGGAATATGGAAGGTGGATCCACTCTGGATTGCCCGGATCACTAACAGACCCTGATATCGAGGTCTACTGGCATACTAGTGTGGAATAATCCATAACATGAAGGCATGCAGAAAGTACACTCCTCCATATTCAGGTCACAGGGGGACCCATTTGGCAATGCACCTTATTGTGCTAACAGAATCGGTCCCCCCAGGAACTCAGAGCTCATACAGGCTGACTCTGAAGCTCATGAGCTGTAACACAGGCTCGCCATGCGGATGGCGTGGTTCCGTAGCAGTCCATCTCAGCTTTGAGTCAGATAGCTCTGTTCCTTATCTACTATGGCATAATAAAAGTGCAGAAATGTCTGCAGAAGGCATTATGTAAGTGTGACCTGTCTCTGTGGAACATTGGAAGGTGCTGTTCAGACCTCATCTCTGTTAAGTGCCCATTCTAGTCTGTTAGTGAATATTTGTATTTGGGCAGTAGTGTCAGTCCCAGCACAACAATCACTTAATAACAGCTGATCAACAACTCTGGATAAGGGTCTCCTCACCTATCACAAGGAATCATGATAATGTAACTACTTATCATGTTTCCCAAGGTATCACTGATTTACCTTAGATCCTTTCTCCAGGAAGAACTGCTTCTTGCTAACTGGTTTGCATGTTAGAATCTTCCCTGGTGCTTTGGTGGCATTGCTGTGATCACAGAAATCTTGTGGACATCAGGAACCTCTTGAAATCTAATCTTCAACTGTGAGATTCCATTCATGTGAGGCTGAACTTGCAATGGTATCACAACTGTCAGGTAAGGAGCCCTGCTCTTTACTCCAATCCTATACTCCCCTGGAATCATAAAGTTGGTTGGGTCATCGAGTCCAACCTCCTGCTCAGTGCAGGATTTCCTAAACAATCCCAGACAGATGTAGGACCAACTTCGGCTTGAAGACCTCACTACCTCCTGTGGCAACCTATTCCATTGAATAATCACCCTCACTGGCAGGAAGTTTTTCCTGATATCTAATCTGTATTGACTCCCTTGAAGTTTCATACCATTGTTTCTAGTCCTCCCATCTTGTGTATGGACAATCCCTCTGCACTGTGCAGCCCTTCAGATACTTGAAGACCATGATCGTGTCTTTACCCATATTGAAACACCAAGACCCATCCAGATACGGGGAATATAACACCATTATGGTGCTGCTATAGTGAAGTTGCCACACATATCTGTGGCAGCCTCACGGTGGCCTTGCTGCATCCCCCTTAAAATGCGTGAAAAACTATTGATGAAAAACCCAGTGCCGGTGGACCTTATGGGAGAAGCCACCACTGTGGCTCTGTCCATTGTGTATGCATAAAGCACAAAATAAATGGCTGTGCATGCCTAGTAGTGGTGACACATGCTTCTGCGTATTCGTTGCTGGCCACAGTGGACAAGGTGCTGTCAGACTAGCAAGGGATAATGGCAGAGGGACTATATGCCACACTATTGCTTGCCACATTATAGCGGGATATCCAGTCACCATCTGGAAGCAGCCCAAGTAAGTAATGGGAATAGGTACGTGTGGGTGTGTTCATTCAGTACAGACACAAGAAAAAAGTATCTAGATAGGAACCATGTGTGGTTTTTAATAGCACACGTAATGCACAGAAAGCTGATTACATAAATACCCAAACAACAGAGGAGGGATTTCATTAATGGAATAACATGGAGAGGAAGAGGAGGGAGAAGATTAAGATGAAAACTTAGCTTGCAGCCTGACTGACTGCAAATGTGAAACTTTCATCTCTTGGGTCATTTTCTCCCCAACCTTCTTTCCTGTGATTGATGCTCCCGATGGTAGGCTGATAACCAAGTGACTGTTTCCTCCTCCTCTCAGGGCCAATTCAGTTCAGATTTTATAGCTGCCAGAAAACTGGCTACAGTAGGGGGCAGGGGAATTGGGAAATTGTACATGCACAGCCAAAGGGATGATAGATATTAGGAGGCTCACATCTTCATGATTATTAATTCAGACAAGCTTTAGGGTGCTGTCTAAGCCAAATGTCTGGTAGTTCCAAACAGCTAGAGAGTTCCAAATTGGTGAAGACTGGTTTAAATAGTGCAGGTAAAATTAAGTGCAGCACCCATCCTGCTGCTGATTTTTAGATCATGCCACTCAGGACTGGCACAAACAGCAGAAGCAGAAATGTGCAAGGAGGGCACAGCATTCAATCCTATTCTTTCCATTTGCATGCGAAGGAGGAGAAGAGAAAAGTCCTGGTGGGGATGGAGATGTAACCGAGACAGAGGAAAATCCATCATCCTATGTAAGGTTCCACCCAGACAGGACAAATATAGCACCATTATGGTGCTGCCGGGGGGGGGGGGTGTCGCTGCAAGTATCTGGACAATTCCACCATAACTCTTTTTCATCCCTGAAAAGTGCTTTCAACTGTTGCTTGAAAACCCAGCACCAGTCACGGGGGTTCCAGCTGTAGTGCTGTTTAGGGTAGCTGTTTACGTTTCCAAACAGAGCTGCAATTGTAGCTCTGTCCAGCATGCATGTGCAGAGAGACTGAAACAGCTGACCACGCATGCAATGGAGGTGGTGATGCACACATCTCTGAAATTTGATGGCAGCTGAATTGCCTGGATTGTGTGTCATCAGAATGTGAAAGACAGTGCTGTGGCCAGCAGTGCCTAGCAGAAAACAATATCCGTGGGGGAGCGGGCAATTCCCTGCATTATTGCTTCCCTGCCCTGTATCTGACTGCTGTCTGGGCACACAGAAAGCTGTAGTAGATACTAACATGAAGACACAGGCATGCCTTCTCTTCTTTCCCCCTTCACAATTCTAACTTCAGTGTGGCCTACTCTTCCTTTGCTGAGAATCAGCTTCTAGTTTTGTTGCCCTTATTTATTTATTTATTTTGGTTTGGTTTGGTTTGGTTTGGTTTGGTTTGGTTTGTTTGCTTGTTTAGGCAGCTGCAACATTTGCTTTCCAGCCAGTCACTCTTGTACTGCTTCATAGTGACCATAAGATGTTAGGGTAGTGGTGTGGAGGTACAAATAAACAGAGAAAGAAAGAGAGAGCACATACCTTAATCAGTGGTGGATTTTGGCCTCACCACCACCACTTTTTTGTATAGTTAAAGTCAGCTTTACAGGAGTGAGGACTTTTCTACCAATATTCAAGGACATCCTTTCTCAATTAAACCCTGGCATGGGACTAGACAAAGGGGCTGCTGAGATCAAAAAGGGTTTTTTTCTTTCTTCCTTCCTTGTATCTAAAAAGCTGGCTGAAAGGCTGTGTCTGAGGCAGGGTGAAGTGTTTTTCTTCTTTTTCCATTAGCCTGGTTGGGAGGAGGGAAAGGAGACACCCATTAAATCCCCATAAAGCAATGCTTAAGTTAACATAAAGACAGAGTGTTTGTAAATATTGGTTCTAAGGTAGTCGCTTGGATAATTGAGCAATAGATGCCAGAAATATTTGTTTGCATTGCTAAATGTGTACCTGTCATAATTTATGCTGTGCCTCCATTTTATTGCAATGTGAGTTTTTCTTCAGAAAAAGTTAATATGACCATCCCCCTGGGCTGGAAGCCCTTGGGGAAGAGCTAATGAATTTTTCATTTGTTAGAAAAGGTTTGTAGCTCAGAGTTGTAGATGCAACCTAGCCTAGGTGCAAAATATTTGCAGAGAAAAAAATCAAGCTTGAAGAACCCCCTCGGATGAAACCTATATGACGCTACTGAAGTGGCTTTAGGCCCTAACCAGACTGGCTGGATGCTAAAATGACAGTTTCCTTCTGCAGCCTGTCACAGCAGCCCATTGTAGCTGTACTATTGGAGTGCACCATACGGTATTTTAGGGTCACACCATGTGATTATGGTTGCAAATACAACCAGTGGCAAAGGGCATTGGATGGATGCCCAAATTGACGCAGGAGGGAGAGATCACCACCAAAACTCTTAGAGTGGAAAAGCCCACACAATCTGCTTCTGTGCCTTGCCACATCTCTTTAACAGTGCGGACAGAAAACTTACACAGTGGTGTTTCCCACGTGCCATGAGAGCATACGTGTGCCACTTTACAAAGGCCATCTGATCACTCCTTCACTGCATTGGGTCTAAAACATTTTGACCAGAAGTAACTACTGTGTAGTCAGTTAACTGCTGACCTGGGCTTCATTCCCAGTACTATTTATCTCTAGCCTTGGATCTGTTTCCCAAACTCTCACACTTAACACAAAGGTCTGAAGGACAATGGAACAGCGGTTGACCTCCAGTGCAGAAGGAAGGTCATCAGGGGATGTTGAGAGACACACAAATGGATGAAAAATAGGTAGTGACACGGAAGTATATCCTTCATCTTAATTAGACAGGTACCAACTCTGAGTTTTTAGCTCCTGTTCCAGCCCAGTTTGGTGAGCCACATTTTAGTTGGCCAATAACTTGTACTCCAGATTGTGAGATACTGAAGTCATTACTTCAGATTGTCCATTTTCCTGGACAAATATTGTGCAGCACTCTAGTTTTGATAGAAAACAGCCTTCAACCTGATGGTCTCCAGATGTTCTGGACTAAAGCCTTCAATCTTCTGGAGGATAAAACTTGGTAAAGTCTGAATTAAACCAAGAGTGGTATAGAAGTGATTGAAATTATTTTCTTGTTTTTTTAAAAAACCACACAGCTGGAGATTTCTTTTGTTCCTTAGAATGCTTGAACAGGAATAGTGTGTGTGCATGTGTGCATTTCTGAGTGTGCTTATGTTTATGTGTGTGCTTGTATGCTTGTGTGTGTAGACACACACACACACTCCCAACACCAGTGCTCATGATATTTTACAAAGTATATGAGAGCAGGCTCCCCCCACCCAAATAATCTAAAATCTAGGCTCAAGCACAAGGGAGGGAATTGGAGACAGGCACAGGAAGGGAAAAACATGTTTATTTTTCACCTTTAAGCCTGGCTGGCACTCAGGGGATTCTGCAGAAGCTAATCTTGAACAGGAAGGAGTTGTTTCAGGAGAGATTTTAAGATACTGAGAAAGTTAGTATCGTGTGGCTATCCTAAAAAATAGTTCCAGGGCATAGCAGAGGTTTTTTAAAAAACAGTTTTGATTCATACTGGGGAGCTGAAGACTTTCAAATGGCTGGAGATATGGCTGGAAACTTGGGCAAATAAGAATGTTTTGAGTTGTACGCAGAAAACAGAACTGCAGAAAATACAAGTAGGAAAACAACCCTGGTGTTACAGTCCTGGTCTCAGTTGGCTCTCTTGGAGCTTCTGTTGATTTCTGAAGTTTGACAAAGTAGAGAATCTGATCATGAATCTTCATCCTGCTTTATTGTTTTATTTATTTAAAATATTTATCAGACATGCTTCATTTTAAATCAGTCCCAGAGTAGGATTCATTAAAATTTGAAGTATGACAAGACATTATAAAATGTAAAATGAAATAAGTATTTCTTGAACTTAATGACCTAGACGGTGCTAGGTTCAAGAATCCTGTGATACTATGCAGCAAAAAGTGCTTAAGCTGGCACCAAAAATTCAAAATAATAAATTCTAGTCATTTCTTGGAGGGAAGATCATTTCAAATATTGCCACTAAAAGGACTCTTCTCCATATTGCCATACAATGTATCCTCACATAAGATGGCTTTGTATAGGATAGTTTGCTCTTTCATATGATGCAGTTTTGTACCGGGTCTTTTTATTCTTAGATGCTCAGTAAAATAGATTTTTTTTTCTCATTTAATATGATCCCTAAAACTTGATAGACTTGCTCTGTTTCCATGGCATCACTGAGGCCGCCTTGAGATGGTGTCGAAATATCCTGCTAGCAAGCCATAAATGCAGGATATTGTTGTCGTCCCCCCTTACTAATTCAGACAGTGCCACTGTCTTTGGGCATTTTGGGAGTGCACACATCTGGGTATTCAGCCAGTACCACATACCCAGAAGTGCCCATTGTCACTATTGCACATGTATGACTGGCCTCCACATATGTGCACTGGATGGGTCTCCCCTCTGTGGTGCTATTATATTCCATTCATAGCCTGAGACTCTATTTCTCTAATCCTCAGTTTTCTATGGGCAGCAATTAGTCACATAACATAGTTTTTCATTACATGGTTGTTTGTGTGAACCGGACCACAGGATCATACAAAGGACAACAGTAGATTACATTTTAGCTGACTAAGGCTCAGCCAGAACAATCTTGCCTCAAGTCTTTTGGTTGAGATAGGTCCATCTGGGACAAGATGCTCCACAAATGTCCAAGTTCAAAACTGCTGAATGAAGGTTATCAGCAGTCCATATTAACTTTTCAGAAGTGATATATGCTCCTGGTAGGCTGTCCCTAAACAACAAGCTAACCACTGCATCTTGTTATTAGTTGTATCCTCCAAACCAGTTTCAGTAGCACTGCTGGTACCTCAAAGCATGTTACTGTAATCCTGCCTTGAGGTTGATAGCCCTTGCTTAACAACAGTAGCTGGACCATCTACAGTATGTCCAAGAAGATGTCCAACTGGCAAACCAGCCAGAATTGCCAATAGATCCATCTCACAGAGGCTGCTTGTGTTTCTGGTTTCGGTGCTTCATCTAGGAACTTGAAACTCCGTTGCTGAGTTTTTACACCTATTTTTCAAAAGGGATTGCAACCCTTTCTGAAGTAGGTATTATTATCCTAAACTTGAGTGTCTTCTACAGGACTTCTATCTCATCAGGAATCTGTGTGAACTTTGTTTCTCACCTGGCCTGTCATGGACTTCAAATACTGGCCCTTATCGTGAATTTGACTGGGGACTGTTATTCTGCTGGGAATATTTTGGATGAGATCAGACAGGGCTTTAGGCAGTTGCCCCATATGTGGACACAGTATTTAAAATAAGTGCCTAAAAAGTCATTACCTTGCTTCTCTTCCTCATTATCACCTTCTAAACTTATGTCTCATTGGCTGCCACTGGCACATTTTCCCAGGGGCCTGATTGGCCAGCCAACCGTTTACAAACTGTGAGCCTCCATATTGGCCACAGGACCCTCTGTAGCCTCCTATGTCACCTGCCCCTAACTGCAAATCACCCAGAGAGCTGGGAAGTCCTGTCTGAGAAAGGGGTGAAAAGGAAACTTTGGAACAAGCTAAAAAGGGTTTTTAAATATATATTTTATGTTTGTCCCTTGGGTCTCAAATTTTCTGCAGGTGGGTCCCTAATCACATATCTGAATGTACTCTTTGTTTCAGTCTCTTAATGTCACTGCTAGTGGCTACATTCTCATTTAAGATGTGATTAACAATATTGGGAATGTTTAACTTTTTTTGTGTGTCTTGTTATTCCTGTTCCACACTGTTGCAACAGTTTCCTCTCTTTTTCTCTTGCAATATTTTGGATAGCCATATTCCCTTCACCCAAATTGCCTTGTTAATTTAATCTACCAGTTGCAGATACAGGAGTCTGGCAATTTTGCACTCTGCTCTCAATCTTATATTCATTCCTTTAAAAGCTTCTTAGGACCAGTATCAACTTTTTTGAGGTGTGTACACATGGGTGCAAATTAGGTTCTCATTAAAAGGGATAAAATGAGGAGTGAAAGCCTGCGCTTCTGGGAGGATGAAGAGCATACAGAAACAGAGAGATTTGTTCTGGGTTACCAAGATTGGAATTGAGTGAAAATTAGTTGAGATAAGAGTTTGGGTCTGACTGTACGCCTGGAAAGAGCAAAGAGATCTGCAGAGGGGCAAAGCTATCTAGGCAGTAAGCTGCCCTGCATCCCCTCTTCTCCAAAATAATATTGTGCCCTTTTAAGTTTCCATTATAGGTAGGTGCAATCAGTTTTTCTTAAGCTGCTGAAAACTTGACTTCAGCACCCTTTTCTTATCCTTCCCAACGCTGCATCTGCCCTCGCCTCGAATCCTCCCTCCCCCTTCCCCCAGGCCCAAGCGCACTTGGGTTGCTGTGGAATTGATGATCTCGTTAAAATGTCAAGCCAGTCCAGGGATGGTTCCATCGTGAATGAGGATTTATGGCAGAATCTGCCTTGGTGAAGGTTTTATCGCAGATTTAAGCGGAGCCGGGCAAGTCCTCTAGGGCCTGGCTGTACCAGCTGCCTTGTTCCTTAAAAGAGCCAATCAGGACAGCATGGCGAGGAATTTGGAGGGAGTCAGGGTATTATTCAAGATACAGAAAAATTGATGGTGATTAATTAAGGTCTTTATTTCATGACCCTGTGGAGGGAATAGACTTCTGCAGTGTAGGAGATGAAAGCAGAGATCTGTCTTCTCAGTAATGTTGCCCTTTATTGTAGGTGTGGAGTTTTTTTTCCCAATTTGTGAGTTAGGATTTTCAGCTTCAGGAAAACCAAGTTTTTTCATTTCTATGTAGATTAGTTCTGAGGGAGATCAAGAGGGTCTTTCCTGTGCTGACTCAGGCAAAATGTCTACCTTAACCCTACTTCAGGCATCAGAATGGCTTGCTGACACTCTGTTTTTGAGTAGGAAGAAGGCAGGCTGTGAAAGACCAATACGTCATCAGTTCTTTGGAGCGTCTGTTCTTCTGTCATCCTTGCTTCCATCTCTATATTCCATCCTACCAGAGCATGAGTTTCAATATCCAAGATAAGACAAATGAGTCATAAAGACGTACGGAAGCTGAAGCAATGGGAAGAAAAGTGTGGAGGCCAGGCCTTCTGGCCTCTATCCAGTGAGAACATCTGAGGACTAGGATAGAATTTACAAATGATGGTCCATAGGGTATTATATGTGTCCAAACTAGCCCCGAGCATGTATACAAACTTCCAAAATAGACTTCCTAGTGATTTTCTATTTTAATACTGCGATTTATCTTTGTGGCTCTTTAGGTAGGTCCTAAGTATACAAGAGCCTCAGTGGGAAACCTTTACTTAGTTACACCAACCAACTTTGCTACCATTCTAGACAAGGCCAATTGCTCTGAAATACCCGGTTTGGGGTGTCTTCTCCATTCCTTCCATAATTCTTAACAAGACACAATACAGTTAGTTTAATTTGTAGACAGTGAGGATACATGCAGTGAGAATCTGAGGCATATCTGAAAACATCTTGGCATTAGAGAATTCTCCTGGAACTGTTATTTAAAAGGTCACTAGTTCAGAACTGCTGCTGAGGTATTGAATGTAAGAACACAAGCCGTGCTAGATCAAACCAATAGTGCAGCAGCCTGGTTTTGCAGAGACAAAACTAAGGGAAACGTGTACGTGGGACATAAATACAATAGCATTCTCCCTATTTGTGCTTCCCATTAACTGGGGTTCAGAACAACACCCCAGCTGTTGCTGTGGAAGTAATACACAGCTATAACATCTAGCTGGCTTTGATACGTCTGTCCTTTGGCTTTGCCAATGTAATGGTGGCTCCTGATCTGCTAAACATTACAGGCAGAGCTCCTTTCTCACTCTGTCTGCCAGATTTTAGATGAAAAATATGGAAAAAGAATGATCTTTCTCACTGTAATTCTGTACAAATAAGGTGTATCACCACCGTCATTTTTAGTGCTGACACTAACATATGAAGTTTGGGGGTCAGAGATATTCTTCTACATTAAAAAAAAAGTCGTTAATGAAGGACCTCCGTGTCATTCGATGTGATCTTGGTTATGGCCATGCATATAAACTGTTAGCTTGGCCTAATAATGCAATATAAATGTCAGCATAAAGCAAATATTTGAAGCAATTCAAATATTCATCGGATTTTTCTGAGCAAATTCTTACATGGAAATGCTGTAGCCCATTTGCAAAGAGATTGTTGAACTTTTCAAACCGTTTACAGTAAAACCTTGCTTATCCAGACCTTTCTAATCATAAATCTCTCTGCATTCTAGGCATGTTTTATTTTGCTCACATCCTTCATTCCAAGCATCCTTTTATTACAAATCGCCCCCTTTTTTTCCCCTTCCCACACTATTCTCACTCCAGGAGGAGATAGGAAGAGTTCTTGTTCTATAACAGCTTTTTTTTTTAAGCCAACTACTTGACTGCATTATTAATTTGAAATGCAATGCTATAATGTAATTTTACACTTTTTAACATAAACAGTTTGGCTGATCAACCTTAAAGCTGCAGTTGTTTAGATCTTTGGTGAGGGACTGGTGAATCTTAACCCGAAATGAATGTCTCAAATTTGGCATCGTAATTGTGAGCCTCTTACCATTTTGCAGGTGTGACAGTAAAGACGGAGGGCCAGCAGAGATTTACTAAGGAAGTCACTGTAACAGAGGACTAGCATTTTCTTGTGTGTAGAAACTCTCTTCCTTTTTCCACAAGGCGGTTACATCTATAAAACTGTCAGGGGAAGCTTTATGCTTGCCGTTTTTGCTGATATACAGGATGTTGCCCTAGAAAGATTGCAAACAGTGGGATGGCATTCTTATGGGGTGACCTCTGGCTGATAAGCTAGGCTTACAGAAACTCTGTTCACTGTGGGCTTTCACCTGAATCTGTTTAAAGAATTGATTCCTTCATCCCCCCCTCCCCCTTTCCCTCCACCTCCGCTGGCATCAAAACCTAAGCCTGACTTTCCCTCTGAAAACAGCATTGCTCTTAAATTTTCTGTCCCCTTAATAGATTTTTATATAATCACTACAGTGCACTTTTAAAGAGCGATAGATCACGTTCATTGCCTCTCCTTGTGATTAATCTTCAATAATAGTTCTAGGTAATGCCAAGGCAAGGAGAAGAGAAGGGGTGGGAGTGGGGAGAAAAGCAGCACCCGCACATTATCTACTTTGGGCAGAGAATGTAAATGAATTAGGTTTAATTTTTTTTTTAATTGTTGCAAGAGCTCAGTCTCTAAGTTTGCATGATAATTTATTTTTCAGCTTGGTGAAGCAATGAGAGAAGGGGGAAGATCACTTCCAAAACCACAAGGGGCTGCCTTGTGTCCGCACTTAATTGCATTGGGCGTACTTATTTCCTTATAATTGTTAGTCTCACTGGAACTAGCACTCCCCTTGGTTCATTTCTTAATGGGTAAATGGAGGAAAGAAACCTCAGACAATGGATGGTGCTGGGGACTAAGTCGAGGAAACTACTTTGAGGGTCATGGACAAGTTTTTAACTTGCAAAAGCCAAAGATTTGAAGAGCCCTCAAACAGTCATCTTGGCCCTGGTCACACAAGTCTAGGACAGGATGTCCTGTTCATTCATTCGAACTGAAGTCATACCAGTGCTGGTCACACCTAGATCATTATAGGTCGTCCTCAGACTGTCCCCACCTTGGGCCTCATTGGTCACACCTGTCTCCACAATCCACCTGAGCCTCCTCCACAGAACTCTTGGCTCTCTAGCCCTTTTGCTGCATCAAATCTATCTCCTTTCTTATTGGATGCCATTGTGTCACAAGGGAGGTGAGGGTGTGTGTTTGCAGTTCTTTTAAAAGCCTGCACCCCCACCCCCATGCCCCCTTCCTTTTTTATGTGCTCTTCTTCTCCATGCAATTAATTTTTATAAATGTGTAAAAATGCTAGATAGGGAAATCATACACATAAACAGAGGAGAGAAGGGGAAGTGCCTCACAAACTTTGCATGTGCACATTGGCTGAAAAGAAAGACTGGATCCCACCCACCACAGCACAGTTCAGCCTCTTTTAGCCCATCCCCCCACTCACACTGAGGAAGCGAAGGCGTCCTGGGATGCCAGGATGGGCTGAGTCCTGTAAAATGACTCTGCTTAGAACGGTCTAATGGGGGTAGGCTGGCTTAGAAAATGAGTTAAATAAAAAGTGTGAGTAATGTGACCTGAAGAAGGTCTGAGGTCTTCCTAAACTGCAAGTGTGACCAGGGCCCTTCTGATCTTTCTGATGTCCAGTCAGGGTCAGATTCTTTAAGCAAGGTTGTCTCTTGTGCCAAGTAAACTTTCATAAGCTATTCTAGTAGCATTTCAGAAACATGTGGCCTGAAATATTTTATCAGCCATTTGATTAAAAGTATTGATGAACCTCTCTTGCTCATGAACAAAGCAGTTTCTGTCACAGAGAGCAAGAATCAGGAGGTGAATCAGGGTTGCACAAGGAGTGACCATAGAAAGCTTCCTGAATCAGACTTTTAGGGCTTCACAATATGGTCCACTCAGACTGTCAGTGGATCTATAGGGTGTTAACCTAAGCTGCACCCAGACATTGCTTACATACTCCTCTGTTTTTAGATATTCTGGAATGTCAATGCTTTATTCTGTAATATTCAAAAACAGGATAAGTAAATGGCAAAAGTGACATCTGGATGCAGCAATATATTGTTCCTAGCAGTATCTTGTAATACTGAGGATTGAACCTCGGATCTTCTGCATACGAAACAGCTGCTTTACCATTGACTGCCCATTGCTAAATATAGCACCACATTCTAAAAGACTTCCATTTCCTGTTCCTGAATCCATCAATTTTCTCCTTTAAACATCCTCTTTAGCCCAGCCGTTCTTGTAGGTAAAATCAGATGGGGATCTATGGTAAACGAGATTAGAACAAGTACTACATTTCTGGGTAGAAAATAGACATTTGAAATCCAAATCTGTGTGTTATAGTTAAGCCTATTTATAATGGCAGCTTAAATCAGGGTGATATATACAGTAGGGCTCAGGTCACACTTAAGGTTTAATCCAGCTTCAGTCCACTTTCGGAGCGAGAGAATACATCAGCAAAATGCCAAGCTGTTTTCTTTCAGTGTTAAATAACTCAGAAAATTCACCTTTGGCATAGATAATGTGGAAAGGAAATTACTGGTCACTTTGCTGATGTGTTCCCTCACTCTGAAAGTGGACTGAAGTTGGATTAAACCTTACGTGTAACCACAGCCAAGTTGGGAGCAGTGGAGGCTGGCAGACAGCACCCAAGCATAGGAATGGAAAGTGCCGCACTTTGCTAAAACCCTTGGAGTGAATGGAAAACGTGTGAGTTGGAACCAGTGTTCATTAACTACAGTGGGCTCCATGCGGTGGGAAATATGTGGAATGAAGCCTGGGGGGAAAAATTGTTTGGGTATTGGTATTTGAAGATGTTGCTGGCGGGGAAATCCAGTTGTGAACAGTTTGTGGACGTTTCATATTTCCTACTTTAGACCTTTGGATATGGGGCGGGATAGAAATGGAAATAAATAAATAAATAAATAAATACTTTAGCATATAAAGTAGCCAGTTTGGTCTAGTGGTCAGGGAGCTGGACTCTTACCTGGAAATACTGGGCTCGATTCAGCCCTCCCCCACAAAGCCAGCGGGTCTTCTGAGCTCTCACAGCCCCACCTATCTCACAGGGTGTCTGTTGCGCGGAGAAGAATAGAAGGTTTGTCAGCCGCGGGGTAGAAAAGCCAACTCTTCTTCTTTTAAGTCTGCCAGATGATGGAAAGTTTTATTCCCTTCCCACCCAAATTTCCCCCCAACTCTTTTATGTTCACTTAGATTGGTTAATATTTATACATGATTTGTCCATCATCCAGAAGTGAAGAGACACTCTTGAGCTTTGGTTCTCATCTACTGAAAATCTTCTAGGATTGCATTTATTACGATCTAGCTTTGCTTGGAATGCATATTCCTCTCCTTCTGCATCTAATGTACACATTTCCCTCTGTCAACACAGTTCTGAAATGGGACTTGTATCTTATTCTTGTGTTTCAGAGGAAATTTCCTGCAGTATTCAAACAGTGTGTAACAGTGAGATTTTGTGAAAATCAATAACCTTTATGGATTGTACAAGAGGCAACTCAAGGGCAGCACTGGCTCAATCCCTGGCCAGCGCTGGCACTTGTTAGATAGATGGTATTTCTGACAATATACCTGCATGTTACTTGTGCAGCAAGCTGAAACACAGGCATACACGGCTATTCAAACTAATACAGCCATAACATTGTAACAGGATACAGTTCCCTGATTATGCAGTTCGTGATACTCACAATTGGCAGTCGCGCAGCAAGAATGAAGATGAGGTCCAACATCCTGCTGGGCTTTTTTACTATCATTAATGCCTTTTGTTCAACTTCTAGTGCTTGCCTTGCACTGAGTGCCACTGATTGCCTTTTGTGCCAACTGGCTGAATTTTAAAGTAAAATCTGGTTCTCTACAGCCATTTAGGAGTAAAAGATCCAGTCAGTACTTCCTCCCTTTATCAACATTGCCATTAACTGGAATGAACTGTCACACCAGATCACCATATAGAATTTGCAGGTTCGTGTCGGGGAAGTGGTAGAATCTCTTCCATAATGGTTAGGTTGTTTTAGGCCCATTAATAACAGGGTGTATTATAAAAGTACTGTTTATTGCAGGGGACCTTAATTAAAATTGGGGCCAAAATGGATGGCTCTGGGCGTGCACATGTATATGAGCATGAAAATCCTGAATCCCACATTCTGTTGAGGTCTGGTAGAAGAATAAAGAAGCAGTAAAAAGGCAGCTGAGTTAAGTGGATAAGGCACACAGTAATGAAGAAGACCTGCTAGACCACTACTGTTCCTGCCCCCAGGTTCAGCCCTGAGTCCTTGGCAGAGCTCTCCCACATCCTTAAGCTTCATCCGGACAGCACTTTCTTATTCCACATTAGTTGGATAATCCAGAATAAGGCATGAATAATCCGGAATAAAATGTGTCTGCATGCTCTTTATTCTGGATTATCCAAATAATGTGGAATAAGTAAGTGCTCTTTGGATGAAGCATTGGTCTGCCCTCTGGAACTCTTTCAGGTTCTTTAGCCATGTCCCCAACCCCTGCCAGGGATGGCCTAGACACCGCCTGGTCTTGCCACTGTTGTGCCAGAGTCTGTGCCATGAATGTGCCTCTCTGACCTATACCGGTAGTCTCCCGGTTCAATTCCGAACTCCTATATGGAGCCAGCCGGGTAACCTTGGGCTAGTCACAGCTCTCTTCTGAGCTCCCACAGCTCCACCTACTGTACCTCACAGTGTGTCTGTTGTGGGGAGAATTACAGAAGGTTTGTCAGTTGCTTTTGAGTCCCCTTAAGTGGTGTATAGAAGCCAACTCCTCCTCCTCTTCCTCTTCCTTTCTGTCCTCTGGGGTTGACAGTTGCTGCTCCTAGCTGGGTAGCTCTGGGAAGGGCAAAGGTGCTTGTTTCCACCCACCTGAGGAATGCCAGATGCTTTCTTTCAGCTAGACAGGGACAAAGAAAGCAGCAGGTTTTTCCTGTGATGATGGGGGAGGGGAACCCATTCTCCATATATCCCAAAGCAACAAAAAGAAGCTCTTTCCCCCCACACCTTAGAAACAAAAATATTATATTTGTCGGACTATTGCATTCTTTTTAAAAAATACAGTGTACTGGTTAGAATAAAAGACTATATATAATCCAGGAGTACTTGGGTTCAAAAATGAAATCGAGGTGTGTGTTTGCCTCTCTGTGTCTGTGTTTCTTAGTGTTTATTCTCTATAGAGGGCAGTGATACTGGGAGGCTAAGCAGTAGGGATGTGCATGAATATTCAAAACATTCAGAATTCATTCAAATTCATTTGAATTTGGACGTTTGAATTCAAATTGAATGTCTATACATTTGAATTTAAACATTCAAATGAATTTTGAATTTTGAAATCTACTTGTGCGGATTATTCGGACATCCGTATGTGTATGCGTCTTTCCTGCACCCATACACATTTGTAGTGATCTGTACGGGCCGAAAACAGGATGCATACGGGATAAATATGGGATGTGCATGGATGCTTACGGGTACCCACGGGTCAACATTCATATTTGCAAATTCGAATTGAAAATTCACACTGATGGATTTGAATGTATTCAATTCAAATTGAATGTGAATACTTTCCAATCAATTCAAATTTTCATAAATCTGATTCAAATCAAATCAAACCCTGAAAATTGTGTTCGTGTACACCTCTATTCAGCAGTAAGAAAGAACCTCCAATGAGCTCCTGTGACCATTATATGGCTCTTGCTGTTACCCTTCCCACTGATTCCTGCTTTACTGAGAATGTTCAGATCGTTTCAGAGATGGCTTAGACACTCACTCTCCTGCACACAGTGTTGCTTATTAGGGATTCCTCCATAAAAGAGTTGAAGCCTGCAGTTCCTGTAATTATGGCATTCCAGATACAGTCCAGGGATACTGAGACAATATTCCATAATATTGCTATTATGGGAAATCTGGCAATGATGCCAGTTCCTTTCATTATCTTCACTCCTTCAGCTATCTACAGTAGAAGCCATACATACATACAAAAAGCCCAAAGGCACCTAGAGTTGCTTCCCACATCTGCCAGGGGTGGAAAGAGGCAATCACAGGAGCTTTCTTTAGATCCTGCGAGTGCCTCTTGTGATCTAAAGAAACCCTAAGAAAATTGAAGAATGGTATTTATCATCATCGTCATTATTTTGACGTTCAAGCAGCTGAGGGTATGGAAGTTTATTCTTTCCCCCAGGCTTCAGGGCCTGATATTTGACAAATAGCGTTGTTGCTTATCTTGCTAGAATGCATGTGGCAAAACATACTGGAGTGTGGGGACTCTCCAGACGCACCCAGCAAATTCCTCTCACTTCAGAAATATGCAGGGATTTAAGCTGCATTTAGGCATTGCTTACTTATTCCATGATATTTAGATATTCTGGAATAAAGCACACCGAAGATTCACTTTATTCAGAATGCCCATGTTTCATTCTGGAATATTCAAATATAATGGAATAAGAAAGTGGCGTCTGGATGAAGCTTTAGTTAGGTTGAGGCAGCAACATTTGCAAGAATAAAAATAAAGGTGGATGGTTGGGCACTTTGCACTAGCTAACAACCAAAAGATGCTTGAAATACATAATCCTGGCTGGGCAGATGTAGGAGCTCGTAAACTGGGACACTGATATGGCCTGCAGAGACTTGAAAAGTGTTTAAAAGTCCACAAAATTTATTTCCTTGCTGCAAGGACACAGTTGCCTTATTTCTTAATTCAGCCTCTGTACTGCATTAAGAATCACACATTTGTTGGCAGGAGTGACTCTCCAGAGCTGTTTCAGAAAGGGGAGACGAGGAAGTAGAGCCAAAAAGGGCACGAGATCAGCTCTACAAAGTGCTAGGATGCGTCTAGAAACAGCTGAGCAGAAAGAGTTAGACTTCCCTGGAGTGGAAAACAGAGTCGCTTGACTTTAGACAAAGCCATGGGTATTCTGAATTCTGTGAAACTAGAGCAGAACAAAGACAACAAAATTCTTTTTGCCTGGGGCTGCTGGCAAGCTAAAGACCCATCAGGACAGTAGAATCGGGCTCTTCATCCAACTTGCTGAAGAAACACTGGTTAGGTTCACACTTATCTGCTTGGAATTGTCTATGCAGACAGTTCCAGGTGGGTCAATGTCAGCAGCGGCATGCATGCAAATGGCCAGCCACCTGCTATGCTCCAGGCCTTGAGTCTGAATGTTTGATGCCTGCCTCTAGCCATGATTGGGCAAAGAAACATCATGTATGGTGCGTGAAGGTAGGCTGTTCTTGATGCTGCTCTTGTGGAGAGCTTTCAGCTAGGGCTGTGCACAAATGGGGGGGGGGTGTTGCATTTGATTTGTACTGAATCAAATGTAGGAAAATTCATATTCATTCAAATAGATCCCCTTCGAATGTGATGGGATTCGATTCAAATTCGTACAGATATCTGATACAAATATATACGTATCCGATAGATATCCTTTAACATATCCACTCTGAAAGCATCAAATCCGCCCTGAATCCACTTTGAATCCACTCTCAATCTATGCCAAATGCACTCTGGATCCATTACATTCCCACAATCCACCTGGAATGGTCCTGAAGGTAAGTGCAAAAAGGCCCACTTATGTAGGGAAAGCATAATACTTCTTACCAAAGTGCTGAAGGCTGCCATCCCTGTTTAGAATCAATGCTGGGTGGCCAGGATAATATGACCCTTTTTTTACACTGGGAAGATTATTTATCTGACAAGAGAGGCTGCATTTGAGTTGTTTATGGTTTCATTGAAAACTGGCCTTGTCCAGGCAGTGCTGAAGGACAAGGAAAAGAGTTCCCAAGGAAGAGGCCAGGTGTCTCATACATGTGAGTGATTTATAATGCTATAATGGAATTGTCTGTCTTCTAAAATAAGAGCCAGGCTTGAGGCTTCCCTACCCCTTAAAGCCTATTGTTTCCTCAAGGCCCAACTGCACTTAAGTTTTAATCCACATCTGATCCACCCTCAGAGCAAGAGAGCTCCTCAGCAACATGACTAGATATTGTAGAAGGTAAGTAGCTTGTAACTTTGCAGGTGTGTTCTTTCGCTCAGGGGGTGGATTGAATGTGGATTAATATTTAGGTTTAGCTAGGCCCTCAGGCTTTTGCTGATTCTAGGTATCTAAACCTTTGGTGTTTGCAGCTAGATTTAGACAAAATATTCTGCACTGTTGTGTAGATCACGTTCATCTTTCTGGACTCTAGACTGCTCTTTGGACTAGCAGAGATGAGGGTGAGTATTTGGATGTACTCCAAGTAGTCTACAAGTACTAGCCCTGCTGAATCAATGCACCTCATTCATGGAAATAACTTGTAGCGACTTCAAACATCATATTGCTCCTTCTCTTTGCAGTAAATTCTCACTGCAAAGACATGAATCTTTGCTGGGGAAGAGGAGGCAGGGAGCCATGCCTGCTGGATATGTTCTTCCTTGAAATCATTACCTAGCACGCTGCAGGGGGAGCAGAGACAGGTGACAAAGGGCAGGATTTAGGAAATAGACTAAACTGTAAAAGAAATTGACCTGTCTGAAGTGTGTGTCCAGGGTCCATATCCATACCTTTCATCTGTTGCTAAAAGGTTATTAGAATAGCAGATCATACATTTACCTCTTTTCCACTTACTTGTTTGTGACACTAAAATTTCCAATGACGGCTCTGTGGTTGTCTGTGCTGTACAAAACGATGTTTGCTGAAGTACTTGTCCATGTGTCACCCCTCTGCACTTCCAGCAAGGGGCCTCTATCCTGTAGATAAAAGTCAAATGTTAACAGAAGCTCTGAAGCATTTTCTGCCTTGACTGTCTCTGCCATCATTCTATCATTGCTTTCCACCCCCTCTTGCAGATTTCTCACTTTTCTCAATTCTACTCCCACAGATCACTTATTTCCATCCTATACATTTTGGGCTTGGAATGTGCTATTCTTGGGTAAAGCCTTCTTGGCCATGTTAAGTAATATTTTCTTTTTTTGAGTTGGTTCCCCTCTCCATTTCCTCCCAAACTTCAGCCCCCAACAAGCTTTTAAATAGATTTTGCTAAAGCTTCTCCTTTCCCCTGTGCAAGACATAAATCTACAGCTCAACCTTTCTTTTCTCAGGAGTCTTTCCTGTCTCTAAGCAATCTGATTCTTGCTTTAAGCGAATCTCCTTCTACTCCTAAGTAAGGGCAGGGAAATCTGTGTAAGCTGGTGGCATAGCATAGCATTTCTAGAACAGGGGCCGTGCAGTCTTTTCAGTCTTAGTTGAAGAACATCTTGAGAAAATGCTGTATGGACGCAGGTGCAGAACAATAGGATCATAGCCCCTAGGAGCCTTTTTCCAAAGTTGAGCTGCATGATCCAATAATCTGGGAACATAGATATATGTCAAGTTTTCTAAAATAGAGAGACCTTCCCACATTCCTTGTAGGCGTGGAAGGCTTTTATCTGAATGTGTAGTTTGTCAGTTGGCTTAGAAACCAGATGGGTCTTCCACACTGTGTTCACAGCCTAAATTTTAATCTGGCTTCAGGCCACTTTCACGGTAAAACAACGGTTCTGCCAAGTGACCAAGCTGTGTCCTTTCTGCATTATCTAATTCCAAAAATCTAACTTTGGGTTACATAAACTGGAAAGAAAATGACTTGTCACTTTGCTGATGTGTTCTCTCACTCTGAAAGAGGACTGAGGCAGGATTAAAACAGGTGTGAATGCAGGTCTAGGGATTGTAGGATATACTCTCTACCTTTTCCTATTTCATGGGTTCTCAGTCCATTCTTTGCCGCATAGCAGAGTGCATATATTGCTGTTGGGGTCTTCACTACTTTGCCCTGAACATATTGTCTTTAACTTCCATACAGCTGCAAATATGGATTTCATCAATTGTGCAGTCTGAATTTTAATCTTCATCTTTTATTCAAAAGAACTTAAGAACCACCAAGACAAGCAAAGAATGGCTTGCTGTAAGGAAGGGACAGTTTGCACCAAATTCTCCTTGTGTCTCCCAAGTCAACATTCAGCCAAACTCTCCGCTTAACATTTTGGTCAGCTAAAAATGGCAGTCCAAATGTTATGATAATTGCTTTAATGGTGAGTCATGGAATCTCTCTCCACCCTTTGTCACTCTCAGTCACCTTCTTGCAAATTGGCACCCTTGGTAGGCATTGGGGCTGGTGAGACTTGGCCTCCAAAACATGTAGGAGATCCCAGTTGGGGGAGGCTGGCAACTGTCACCTATCTGAATATGAAAGCTTTAATTCAGACTACCCTGATCAGTAAGAAGGCAAGGGAGGAGGGCAGAGAAAATCAGATTCCTCTGATCCAAAATATTAGTGATTAGTAGACCTGTTCCCTTTTTATCAGCTTTTCCAAAACTATTTATGCAACTGCCATATGTCATGCCTCAGCAAGTGGTAATGCTCTGTGTAATCTAAAAAAGCCAAGGAGGCCCGGAATTGTGTGATGAAAGTTTGCTGGCTATAGGCTGAAAAGCTGAAGAAACATCCTGGCTGAATATTGAGCACCTGGACAGCTTAGTCTAGATTGTCTGTTTCTTGTAGCAAGCCATTCTGTGCCTGACTTGGTGGTTCCGATGGTTTAGAGCCTGCCAAGCAGGTGCAGGCCTGTCTGAATCATCCTGCCATCTTGTCAGGCTCCGTACCAACAAGCTGGGCAAAGAACAACTTGGCACGAGGAAGGGATGGGTTTTACCAAGCTCTCCATGTGCTCCTAGATTAGCATGGAATGGATCTGAACAGATTTGGCTGGAGCTGAACCAAACCATGTAGCCATCAGAACCTGTTCCCGGGAACCACTATTTTAATTTTTCCCGTATAAGTCTTATGACACTGAGTTATATAGTTTATGCAGTCCATGAATTGAATCTCTGTATTCTTATTTCGAAATCAGATTTTAAATCTTAAAAAAACATAATAAGAGCCCTGCTGGATCAGGCCACAGCCTGTCCGGTTCAGCACCGTGTTTCACACAGTGGCCCAAAAATTGCTTCTGGGTATCTCAAGCAGGAGACAAAGGCAAAAGCTTCACTCGCCCTCAGTTCCTTGCATATGGCCTTTAGAGGCATCCCGCCTGCCTCACCTACTGTTTTACCAGGACATAACAGACTGTGATATTTCTCTTCCACTCTGTTTTACCACTTGTGTCTAGTATTGCTCTTTGCTCAAACATGCCAGTGTTATTGACTATTATTCCCTGTTGATTGACAGATAAAGAAGTAACTCTGCAATCTGCTCAGCCATTCTGTGACTGGTTGGCACTTGTTGTGTGTGCCTAGTTTGAATTTTGTTGATTTTTGTGGCTATGATGTCTGGGTCTCCCCTAGAAACTAAGAAGTCATGACATACCATGAGATCTTCTAACAAGTCCATTTACCAAACCATCCTTAAAGAGCATGTACGAAGGCTCTGTGGAAATCCATCCATTTCTTGGTAGTTAAAAGAAAGAGAGGGAGAGCTGGACCTGGCAGAGAGGTCTGATGCCATTTTGGGTCACTGCTGGCATTTCCAGCCCAAAGACTGGAGCAACGAGTTCCTGTGTGAACCATCCAGCATTGTTCCAGAGCAGGTAATCTGGCAGCCTCTTTTCCTTGTGTGGTCCAGAGACACCCGGAAATTGCATAAGCTACTTCATTGGCTTGTTGTAGGAAGGACGACAGTGACAGAAGTACCTGTGAGAATTGCACAAAAAGCTTTATTTGCCTGCAGCAGAAAAGAGTATCATTTCCCCTATAGACTCTAAAATTTTGGTGGTCAGCAGTGCCAGGCAAGAGAGAGAGCTTTATAAAGGGCCTTGCTAGCTCACTGGTACGCAAGCTTGAAGATAATTCAGTACGAACTCCCTAGCAAAGACTGGGTTTGCCTTTTTGCCTTTTTTATAAAAACCAGAGCAAAGCCAGCTGGAAAAAGGGGACGAAGCATGAGTTGGCTTCAATAGCCAACTCCAAGCACAGTGACAATCCCTTGGGGACACTGGAGGTCGAAGGGCCACTCTGAGTCAGAATTATGAATTCCCCTCGTTTCCTGGTGCTTGACACCGATGGGGCTTCTGCAGGGCTGATCAAAGAGAAGCTGTCACATCCTTCTTTAAAATATGACTGGTGAGTGGCAGATGGTGGAGAGAAGAGTTTAAGATCTAATAATAAAAGGAGGAGTGGGAAGGGGCTAATGAATATGTCCCTGTATTTCTGAGATGTCACCTTGAGAGACAGGTATGTGTTTCAGATTGTGGTGGGTTTGGGAGGGAGGCACAGAATGTGTGAGCAACTTTGTTATGAAGTCTGAATATTGGATAAGTGTGGGGGATCAGATTTGCTTAATCTCTTAAGGATGGAATTTTAGGGTGTTTTTCCGCTGACCTCCTTCAATCCGGATCTAAGATGATCCAGATTTAAGGAATGGGTACTTCCCTTAATCCTTAATCTAGTAGATCTGGAGTAAGGAAAGTACCCAGTACGTTTCCATGGGTGGTCTAGCACCCAATAGCAATGGGTGCTAGCTTCCTCGCAGTGGAAATACTGGAGCCCCCGTGTGGCGAATCCGGATCTACCCGCATGGGGCCTGCCTGTCACCCCAAGTGTTTTGGGGGATATGGAGTGAAATCTCCGTAGACACTCCGGAGATCCTTCGAAAGATCCTCCAGAGTGGCTCTGGAGAATCTCTGGAGCGATCTGCTGCAAACTTTGAAGATTCTCTGGAGCCTTTGACAAAGGTATTGCTCTCGCATGGGGTCCTCTTTGGAGCCTGTGCTAATCTTTGAAGGCAACTTCGGAGGGATTTCAGAGGGACTTTGAAGGCAACTTTGGAGGGATTTTGGAGAATGTGCAGCGCTCCATGGGTGCCCCCCCCAAGCCTCCCCTAGACACCATTGCCCAATAGTGGTGGAAACAGGCTCTGTATGATCTGGATTTGATGGCTGAAGACCCCACTGTAGACCCCTTTAATGGGGTCTACACAAAATCCAGAGTATAGGTCCTGAAGGACCCATATGATCCGGATTTCCCTAGACCTGTTGGAAACAAATGTGGTTCTAATGGGGTCTGGAGTGGAAATGGGGTCTTCCTGCTCTGAGCGAAATGGGTCCTTAATGGGTCCTTAGTGCTAGTGGAAAAACACCCTTATTTTTTTACTTAACACTATCACTCCTTCAGCAAAGTTGCAACCTCCAGAGATATTATGGTACACCTTCCAACAAAATGCATTGTTTTTCTTCATAGTTTCCAGGCAGGCTTCCTTAAAATCTTGGGAAAGTCTATGGTCCTTTCTGCACATAGTGTTATTCTGGAACAGAGATTTACGTAGCCAGCTTCTGGGCCTCATAAATTCACATGGTAGTGTGTAGCTCTGCTTAAAAATTGTACTTAGAGCGACAATTCTGGATGCAGAATTTCATTAGGGAAAACTGTGCCTCCGGAAACCTCATTGATAATCCTAGACTCTTTCATTTTTTCCTGGAGAAAATATATTCAACAATGCACCTGCTTTCTGATGCCACACTGCTATTTTATACCCCTTGCATACTATTTGAGGATACTGGTTATCTAGGTTACTATTGGGTATGCTGAGTGATAGTGTTCCTTAGGATTTAGGACAGGAGTCTCTCAGTCCTACAGGCAGTGTAGAAATTGGGAAATGAACTAAGCAACCTTCAGCACACAAAACAAATACTCAGCCACTGAACATCCTGTTGGTTGAATTAAAGGCCCTTTTTGCCCTTATTCATCAAGCCTGCTGGTTCTGATCTTGGAAAGGCATGGGCTGGAACAGTGCTGTCTGCACAGCAGTGCTTGTCCAGACTAATCTCCACCCTGGCCTTGAAGCACACACAGCCATTGCAGAGTTCTGGTGAAGTCACCTGTGCACTTGCACAACAACCTCACCAGGGCAACCTGATGAAGGAGCACATCATCATGCCTGCACTGCCAGTCACATGCTCCTCCAACACATCTTCCAGCCAGAAGAGGTGTGGATGGAGTGTCCAGAGCCTTACCAGCTCTGCCGCTAGTATAAGCATGGTGCAGTTTTACCTGCACCATGCTTCCACTGCTTGGGGGATGCTCTGGGATGCACAGAACTGTTTCTAGTTAAGAAATGGCTCTGTGAAGTGCAGATGCCCATCTGGGAGCTCCTCCTGCCTTGACTAACTGAGGCAAGTGTGGAAAGACCCTTTCAAACCTTGAAGCCTTTAGGGTGTGCTACTGAATTGTGTTCCCCAGTAATCCAGAACCAGGGCCTGCTGGTCCGCCAGTAGACTCAGTTAAATGAGATTACCAGTAGTCCTGATCAGGGCCTCCCTGATTAGGATTACACTCTGTCCTGTGCAGACAAAGCATACTAGTGGCAGGCAGGGCCACAGAGATATGCACTACCATGCAAATCTATAAGGCCCAGAAGCTGGCTCCATAGATCTTTGTTCCCCAATAACACTATGTGCAGAAATGGCCATAGACTTCCCCAAGATCCTAATGAACCTGAGAATTGTAAAAGAAAGTGTTTCTTTCTCCTCTCTCCCTCTCCCCTTCTTCCTCCTCCCATTGGTTTGACTTTTCTGTGTTTTTTGTGTCCACTGAATCAATCCATATTTCTGTTAGTCACTTAGTGATTGAGATGAGAATGCACAAAATGCAATTGGGTTTTTGAAAGTTCTGCTTCCCTCCATGCCATGAATTCCAATCAGATACTCAATAGCTATTGTGAGATAATTGGATATGCAGAACCATTGCTGGTCAATGCCTTGTCCTGAAGAAGTTGAGAGATGCCATATGATAGAGTGTGACAGCTCTTCATTCTCTCTTCCTTTATATTCCCTTTCCTAGGTGTTTCCACCCCGCTTTTCTGCTTCAGGCATAGCCTCCAACCTGGATAGTTTAGAAAAGTTCATAGACAACAAGGCTGTGCATGTCTAAGGGCTTGTCTCCATGCCAATCCATTTACTGCAGGTTGGATTCGGGATATTCCCAATAAGGATTCTAATTCAAATTGACCTGTCCCCATGCAAATGATGAAAGCACAGGCTCAAGTCTAATACACCTGTCCCCATGCAAACCACACAAAACCCCTCCATTGGGAAACCACATCTTCCCCCCCCTCTCCTGATAGGAGCGAGGGCAAGGAAATCCCACCCAATGCCCCTTCCTCCATCACAACTGCTGGGCATTAAACAGTGATCAGAAACAAACCTCTTCTCTCTGTAATCTGATCGCCAGGCAAACGTAAAAGAACTGATCACCCCAGTAAGATGCAGCAGTGAGGGGGGTCATCTGGCCCTTGCTGTCCCACAAGCCTCGTCCTGCAACCCTTATTCCACCCCCACTCCCCGATTGCCAGCAAGCAGCTTCTGAAGTTAGAGGCAGTTTATCAGAGAAGCAAACAAGCAGCTTCTGAATTGTGCCAGCTAAAAAGCTAACCAAAGCCGCTACAATGTTTAGAGGCAGTTTAGCAGAGAAGCGCTTCTCTGCTAAACTGCCTCTAACTTTAGAAGCTGTTTGTTAGCAATCAGGGAGTGGGGGTGGAATAAGGGTTGCAGGAAGAGGCTCGTGGGACAACAAGGGCGAGATGACCCCTGTCATCGCTGCATCTTTACCTGTCAAACTGGGGCGATCAGTTCTTTTACGC
>MTQE01002208.1:34684191-34722616 GCA_014337955.1 Aspidoscelis marmoratus
TGCGATCCCCAATGCACAGGACAGGAACGGCAAGCACAGGACGTGAAACCAGCCTGCTTATGACGTGAACATCAGTCTCCTCCCCTAATAACCCGGGAGTGTCCCCAAGCCTCTGAAATAATCCAGGCTTGCCTCCCAAACCACAGCGAGAACAGTTTGCAAGGGGAGTTTATTTACCGCAGATTTGGGTGATTTGTTCCGCTTGTTTGGGGGCTTTGCATGGGAATGCTCTGAGTCGAATTCAGATTCAATTTGGAGTATCAAGTGCGTGGTAGGCAAGCTAACTCAGGCACAGCCTAACCATCCTGGGAGGCTATATATGGACGCTGCCTGGGTCGCTCAAAGGGTTGGTAGCACCTGTGAATACAGGTTGTGTTTTTTAAAATCTCCATGCCAGTCACTGTGCTGTACTGTGCTGGTCCTGGCAACTACTTCCACTTAGTTTGAGACAGAGGTGTTCTGTCCTTTCGCCCTCTGAGCAACTTACTAAGATGTGGAGATGCTTCAGGAGTCATGTTCTCACTCCACAGCTGGCTCAGGCCAAATGTGGCTGATTTTTAAAATCCGTCATCATACCTATTTCATATGGTTAGAGAGCCCCTTCATTCAGTTGTGTCTCCTGAGACCATACATAATGGGGAGAGTGCCCAGAATAGTCTGCAGTGCCAGCCTACCAGTTTCAGTGTACTGGGGGCATTGTTGTCTATAGGTAGGGTATGCATGTATCCCATCATGCTGGAAGAGCACATGGGCAAGCCAGAGGATCAAGGCACCAGGACACATGAGCTCGTGGGCACAAAACCTGCCTGAAGAGCACCGTGAATAAGCTAGGAATTTCTGCGTTCTCAGCATCAGCCACAAGACATCTGCAGTGTACAGACACCACTGATGGAAGCTGGAAAGACTAGTCAGGAAGATGTGTGTGGCTACCCAATATTTTTGTCATGTAATGATATTCCCAATTATCTGTGCTGTACTGATGCCTGGAGCTCAGTCCTTCAAATGAGATGCAGTCATTATTGTACAAATATATATTTTCTGTACCAGATCTGGCAAGGATAATGCCATGAGGAAATCAGCCCTGACCAACACAGCCAGAGATCAAAAATGGTGGGAGCTAGGATCCAATGTTATCTCCAAGTTTACAGATTTCTGAATCCTGATTTACTCCATGAAGCTGATGGGCAGGAGAATTTGCAAATGACAAGGGGAAGTACTTTTTCGCCCAGAGGGTAATCAGTCTATGGAACTGACTACTAGAAATGGTGGTGACAGCAGCCAGCCTGGATAACTTTAAGAAAGGGTCAGACACATTCATAGAGGACAGGTGTATCAATGGCTACTAGAATTGATGGCTAGGTACCATCTCTGGGTTGGAGAGTCAGGCAGGATGCCTCTGAAGGCCATTTGCAGGGAATTGAGAGCAAGTACCCATGATAGCCAGACTGTACCCAGTGACTTCTGTATTCAGATCTAGTGGTTGCACCATGCTGGATACATTCCCTTAACTGTACATTTCCTCAAACTATGAAAAGAGCTGCTAAAAGAAGAATATACTTTTTGAAGCTGCAAAGTGTTCATAAATATCATGATTCTTCTACTATTGAAGTATTAATTTATTTGAATTTTTATCCCACCCTGTACCCAAAAGGGGCAGTTACAACATTAAAACTAGTGAACATATAAAATGAACATTAAAACCATAACAATGCTGAATGTGGGATAGAATGCCATTTCCTTGTATAGCCAAAGGCCAGGACAAAGAGATACATCTTCATCGCTCTCCTGGATGCATAAAGTGAATGCCTGGCGCAACTCAGGAGGGAGACTTATTTCCCAATCTGGGAGCCACCACTGAAAAGGCCTTATGCCAGGTGCCCACCCCTTTTGCTACTGAGGTTGGTGGTAAGAGCAGGAGGGCCTCCCCTGCATTGCTGATTTCACTGAGCTTCATCCATCATGGCTGGCAGTAATAGTTCTGGATCCAGATGCCTTCAATGATCTCTGGTCACTGTTAGTTGTGCAGAAACTATGATCGTGTCTGACACAGATGATTGACGTCTGCAGGCCTTGATGCTGCAGTTCATTAACATAAGTATGTGATTAAGGCAAGCAATTTCATCTTGTTTTGCTTAACTATAATGGTCAATTGTACCTTGCAGCTGCAGACAACTGTATAATTTGTTGACTAATACATAGATATTATTTGCAAGACCATTTTTTGTAAGGCTGTTAAAGCATTCTGCTTTGCTAAAAGCCCCAGGAGAGGTTTGGAGGAGTTTGCATCAGTAGTAGAAGACGCATTTTGCATGGCTTGTGAGAACAGCGAAGGCTGTTGATCACAGTTGGTGTTACATGGTTAGAGGGGGATTTAAACACACACACACACACACGGCTGTGACGGGAGATCCATCATCTGTGACATATTTTGTTTCCAGCTTTCAGAGACTTGGGACCTGCTGGAAGACAAGGTTGTATTCTCTCCCTCACAATTACTGGGGGGGGGGTGAGGGGAGGGGGTAAATTAGCTGTTGATGGATGTATCTACTATGAATTTGTCTAATCCTTTAGGCCAATTCTCAGAGCAATTGTGTGAAAAATTACTTAGTTTATATTGCAAACTCATGACTTTCTTTGGGCAAGAACAACAAAATTCTGTTAGGAGATGGCTGTTCATAACCAGATACAGTCGGCTATGCAGCTTTGCTCGTGTGCATTGATAAAGCTGTGACTTAACTTGAAGAATGCAGTACCATGCAGTGCTTAACTGTGTTATAGACGCCATCACAGTTGGAGGAACCCAACCACTGTGCACCTTCCTCTAACATGATTTAAACAAGGTGGTGGTTTCTGGAAATATAGCCATTGCGTTGTAGGAGGGGAAATGGTACATTCCTCTTAAATGTCTTTAGACAACCATTTTGCTTATTAAATGCATATACTGTAGAAATTGTTTCAGATTGCCTGGAGGGCCATGCTTTTCTGCCTTTTTTGTTATCCCTTCAAAGCCCTTCCATAGCTTTCCTAAGATGCAGTGTTCTAGGTGAATTACAGTTCACAGAGCTTGGGTATTTTGTTGATGTCTCAAGGAACATGCTTAGGAGAGAACTCTCTCTTTCAAACAGATCTTATTTATGGTCATGTGTGAGTGTTGGCCACAATTGAAAAATTGGTGCCATCTGCTGTGTGGGGACCTGGGAGAAATAATTCTGCTCAATTAATTTGATTCTCCTTTTTGTGCACCTTTTCTATCTTTTTTGAGGTGCAGCAACAACTGTTCACAAAATTACAAGCAGGGCCATGCCAAATATTTGTACAGCAACACTGTAAATTAGTCACTTAAAAAAAGCAACCTTGGGAAGTTTGTCTTTCTATAAACTGTAGTCCCTTTTCCCTAGAGCCATTGATCTAAGTATTTTTAAGTGTCCATCACCTAGCTAAAAAGGCATTTGTTTCCCATATGCAGAAGAGTGCCCTGACTGGATCCTATTCATAAGTCAGTGTAAAATGTTTTTGGTAACTTTGTTTTTATTGAATGTCATTATTTATGCGTATTGAAATTCTTTCTGCTGTAAGTCACTTTGGGGCCCCTTTGTGGAAGGAAGAGACAAACATATGCTAAAAATACACTAATCAGTATTCTTGCAAGAACTACCCTAGCAATTGGAAAGCATCTTTCTGCCAATAACAGAAGTGCAGAGACAGTTGGTGAGATAGGAGTGTGAATGTGTTCCACCTCCCTCCACCTTTCTTTTTCTTTCTGTCCTGCCTAAATTGGCTTTCAAAACTTTGACTTCTGATTTGGCCAGGGAAGTCTACTGGTATTACCATTAACAGTGCATTGGGACGGTTTCCCATTACTCTGGGGTAATGTTTCTGGGGATATTTTATTTATTTGTTTATTAACATTTTTATCCTGCCCTATACCCGGGCAGGTTATTAGTTATTTTATTTAACAAATAAATAAAATGTTTTATATTTTACTCATGTTAAAAATTTTATCATTATTAAAAATGTTAATAATTTTAACATTATTAAAACATAAAACCCAATTTTAGCCAGCTCTCTTTCTGGGAATGCACTTTTCATCATCAAGAGTGTGTCCAGACTGGGGCATACTGCGCATTCTGATGCGCAGTCAGTGCGTGGACACCACACCTGATGTCCAATACTTTGTAGCGGTGGCACATTATGCGGCCGCTAGTGCAGATTTACCTGCTGCGGAACGATCAACACTCGCTCCGCAGTATCAGGTATATTTGAAGAGCCTGCAGCTCAGCTCCCATTGGCTGCCCCATCCCATGTGAAGTGTGTGCCATGGAAGTCTTGCAGCTGCCGAGGAGGAAGCTGTGGACCTCCATTTGGAGTGGAGACAAGGAGTTGTCACTTTGCAGCCAGGTAAGCTGCACATTTCATATATAACTGTGGGTTTTTATTCCTAGTCTGGAAGGGACCCAGACAGAATGCAACCACAGGGCAGCAGAACAAAGATAGTGACTAGAATGGTAAAGCCTCCAGCTTGGAAAGACAGGCAGGATCCCTCTAAAGGCCATTTGCAGGGAGCCTAGAGCAGGTGAGATGTCCGGTCTAAGTGGGTTGTGACCTGGTCCAGCAGGGCTCCTCTTATTATTTTCTTAGGGCATCTTTATGCCACAAAAATGGTTTTAACAATGGCAAAAATGTCATTATATTACAAAGGAACTGGGACCTGGAAAGAAGTATGCAAGTTCCCCACTCAGCGAAGAAAAATTACTGGGTGGCTTTGAGCCATTAACTGCCTTTCATTGTAACCTCCTTCATAGAGCTTTTGTGAGAATAAAATGGTGGGAAGAATAATAATGGGCTCTTCATGATGTAAATGAATAGGTAGGTAGGAAGATAAATAATGTCAAAAGTGAGCATTAATAACTTCCTGGAAAATTTACCCCTACACAGTCTACCCTTGTTCCATCTCCTTTGCCAGAGTTCCTTTAATCCTGCATGGTTTTTCAGGACTTTGCACTGTGTTGTCATTGTTGGGTGCCATCAAGTCATGGTTGACTACATGGACACCTCCATGCAGTTTTCTTGGCAGTGATACAGAGGTGGTTTGCCACTCCTATTTCTGGGGAGAGGCTGAGGATTGAACTGCCAGCCTTTTGCTTTCCAGACTGCTTGCATTACCACTGAGCTACAGCCACTCCTAACGTTTGCACTACAAGCGAGCTTTTAAAATTTTGTTCTTCCTTGCCTCTGACAAGGAAAGTCTGTCAGCTATTTATACTGGAGGACACAGAACAGAATGCACAGTAGAAACAAACCAGCACTGCCAGGAAACTCACCGTACTGGATAAAATGTATACAAACATTTCAGGCCCACAGGCTCTTTGCTAGGGATCTCTTCATGCACAGTGGGAAAAGCTAGCTCCCTCCTCTTGTCCCAGTCTTCTGCTCATAAGCTTTGGTGACCTGTGATGCATCAGCAGTTTGTAAATGTTTTGTATTAGAGATTAGTCAAGTACATTTTGGGATGTTTGGAGTTAGAGTTTGGAGAGGAATTTAATCCCACACTTGTGAATCACTGTGATTCCCTTTTGCGTATTCACGGTATGTGCCTTGGTGTAAATTTCAAGGCCTGCAGCATTCCAATTTCCTGCTGTGTACTTCTTTTGTCAGTGTATTGTCTTGTCTTGGTTAACAGGTGAAGTATGAAGGATCAAGACCCCAGTCATTGTGCAGTCAGAGACAGAAGGAAATAAACAAAGCTGCCTGCCGTACACCTTCTCATTTAACTAGTTAATGCATTTCGAAAGCAAAGGAACACAGCCTGTGAGTGTATTACCCAAGCAACCTTGTTATTATTGTGAATTTAGAAATCTGGAAAAATAATACCTTTCAGATTTGACCCAATTTTAGCTTTTTGTTGTCATGACCATGGCAAATTGACCTTCAGAGACCCTCAGCTATAAGGCTGAATAGGGAATGATTTAAAGCAAACACACTGCATAGAATACTTAATGTGCTCATACGGAAGAAAAGAGCTCAGTGGGCTTGCTGACATCTGTAATTGGCAGTGAAATGCAACCACTCTCTCTCTTACCTATGCATTTCCCTTTCTAGAGCAGCCTTCAGCTGAATCATCCCAAGGTGGGCTGATTTAAAAGATTTGATTTTCTCAGAAATAAATATTAAATACACAGAAAAGCTGAGATACAGTTGAAAAGGGAGAGACCCTAAGATTCCAGTTTAGACTCTGTCTTTACTTTCTCTTAACACTAAACAATGCCTGCCATTCACCTGTATGCGGAGCGACAATTGCTCCCTCTTGTGCAAACTTAATAAATAAATAACTGCAATATTTAGAAACATTGTCACATTTTGCTATGATAGTGAGTAATCCAGTCATTATCAAAAGAGCCCTCAATAAATCCACTTTTGTTTTTAGCTAAGAAATTAAGGAGCCTCCAGTGCACCTGACAGGATATGGTATGAAGGTAGTGAAACAGAAGGAGCCCATTGCTTTTCAACAATTTCCATTTATTCCTCTGCCAAATCTCCTGTTTCCTCGTGAGTTTATTGCCCATTTCTCTAAGATCATTGCAAGAAGATTAGAGAAGACAAGCACCTGGCCCAGATTCTCAGCTTTCATTTAAGCAAGCAAACAAAAGTTTCCTATATTGTCTAAAAATAAAGCTAGGCGCATGAAAACAGAAGAAGGCAGCTTGGAGAGAGAATATGAGAGAGAGAGAGAGAAACTGACTCTCTCACCACTGCTGGTTGGTCGGGACAAGAGCCAATCAGAGCAGATGCTGTATTGGGCATCTTTTCCAACTCTCCAAAACAATCAGATTAGGAAAAATGTTGGCTGCACTACTGATTCTTTAAGGGGCTTCCAAGTTGTTTTAAAATATGCTTCTTCCTTTCCTTTCACCAGAAAGTGAAACAAAAATAAAGGGGAGGGAGAGGAGGTAGTAAGAAAGATCTAAAGTAGCTGAGCAAAGACAGGGTTTAAAAAAGCAACAAACTTTACTACCCACTCTGGTACAACTTGGTAAAGGACAGGTTATAAATCCAATAGGTAGATAGGTAATAGTGGTGGGAATGTCTGTAGGGACAGGCACAGATATTTGTAACATTCGAAATTCGGCCGAATCTGGACATTCAAATTAGAATTGCATGTTGGTACATTCCAAGATTGACATTCGAGTTAGAATCAAATGTTTTGATTCATTCGTATGAAGCTTCATATGGGATTCGTATGCTGTTTGTATGCATTGTACATAGGAACCGTATGTAGGGGCATGCATGAATGCAATTTTTAAATTTGATTCGAATTGAATATTCGAATATCCAAATTCGTACGAATAAAGAAAAAAACGAATGTGTGGACATTCAAACTGATACGAATACATTTGTATCTATTCGTATGAATATTCGATATGTATTTGATGCTATGAATCTCATATGCATCCTGTTTTTAACCTGTACATATCCGTATGGATGCATGCAGATAAGAATAAGTTGCATATGGATACTTCTGTGATGTGTATGGATACATACACATACAAATGTCTGAATTATTCATGCAAACAATTCAAAATATTTGTGTTCATTCGAATACTAGAAAACAAATGTCTCAACATTCAATTCCAAATTCGTCCAAATTCGACTGAATAACGAATATCTCGAATATTCGTACACATCCCTATCTGTATGCTATTCGTATGCATTTTTATGGGGTTCATATGGGATTGAACATTTGTATCAAATATGAATCCTACCACATTTGAATGGGATCTATTCAAAAGGATATGAATTTTCTTGCATTCAATATGAATCAAATAAAAAAAAAATCATGCACATCCCTAGCTGTGATTGACTCCTGATGAAGCTATCATCTCTAATTCCCTTGAGCAACTTGGTTCTGCAAGTACTGCTATAACCTGTAAGGGAACATGGGAGTCCTGAAGCTCAGCATGCTGAAACAGTAACCTAAATAGCTTTCTTTTGCATAGGAGAGGATCCCTGTAATTGGATCCGAGCCACACCAAACCAGTCTTGACTATTTTCTTAGGGTTCAAAGATGCACTGCACACACAACTTAATCATTAGCAGGTCTGTCTTTGTATGCATGAACGTGAAAGGCATGTACAAAGAATTTTCCAGAAGAAAGCTAAGATAGAGCCACTCTACTTGGTGTTTTTAAGATCTAGGAAGATGGTAGGAGTGCCCATACTATATGATTACATTTATATGTGTGAGGGACTTTGCCTTCAAAGAAGCTTCTGCTCTGCAAGTGTTAAAGTCCTTCATCTTAACCCGGTGATGGCCAACCTATGACACGTGTGTCACAAGTGACACGCCAAGCCCTTTTGGGTGACACACATGGCCACCCTGGCACCTGGGCGTGTAGTGCTTGCTTGTTCTTGAAGTGTACAAAATACCAACTTTCAATTGAAGATTTAGCAACAAAAGTCACTAATGTAAAGAATTATTTGTTTTTGCTTTTAATAAAATACATATATCAAAAATATAACTTTTTTACTAAAGCCACAAATATCACAAAATTATGGATATTTCTAGATGTGACACAGCACCTGTGTTAAGCTAGGTTTTCTTGCGAATTTTGACACACCGAGCTCAAAAGGTTCGCCATCACTGTCTTAACCACTGAATCTGGTACAGCTAAGGCACCAAAGATTAAAAGGAGAGCGTATAGCTCCTTAATACCTAGATGGGAATGGTTCTAGCTCAGTGGTGGAGCAAAATGCCCAGAATATGGAGATTACAGATTCAACCTTCAACATTTCCCCAGAAAAAGGCAGTGACAGACCACTTTCATCTTTTAGCAAAAGAAAAAAAGCTACATAGAAGTGATCATGGAGCACCAAGCATTGGGCCCGACTCAATGGCACCTAATGGTAGATACAGGGGATGGCAGAGGGGATCTGTATCATCAAACTGCTTCGGTCCCTCTTCGTCTCTAACCAGGCTTATTAGACGCTTTCACTTGTAACTGTCTGATCTCTTGTTACATTCCGTGTGCCTGAGACACTGCAGACTCTGTTCATTCTTCTGTCCCTCCCCTTTCAGCTGCCTCTGCTGTAAGGCAGGCTTGCTTGGTGGAAGGGGAGGAGGGGAGGGGAGCAAAAGCATGCTTCCCCCAAGCGCTCACGTTTTTCTGTTGCTGAGCCAACAGGCTTTCAGGTGTTCCCCAGCTTGAAGCAGTGGGGAGAAAATCTAGTGTCCAGGGGCTTGCAAGTTTTTTCCAGAAGAACTTTGCTGGGAATGTGGTCAGTGAGGCAAAAGGTAGGGATGACAGATTCAATCGTGGAGTGAAGGAAGGCGGGAGGGAGGGAGCAGGCAGGTAGGCAGACAGTTGGTTGGGGCAAGCGAGCAGAGACTTTTACACTAAGAGCCATGGTGCTTCGCTACCCCACAATGGCTGCCAGCCAGGAAGCTGCTAAAGTCTATCACTTGCTACATTGACTGATCGCTGCCAGGGAGTCCCTTTTATTAAAATCAGACACTTTCACTTATTACATTGTCTGATCTCTTGCTTGAGCTACTGTGGGCTCTGTTCATTCTTCCCCTCCTTCCCCTCCTCTTTCAGCCAACCCAGTCTCCCTTTTCAAGTGGTGATTTTGCACTACAAGAGAACACCCCTAAAGCATAGGTTCCTCCCCAAAAAGCCCGCTTGCAGTTCCCATTTTGCTAAATAAAACGGAATATTCCTAAATCCAGCAGTGAGAGTCCTTGTTTATTCCGAATACAGATACTCCGCTTTTGGGGACCTTTAATTAAAACTGTGGGAATGGTGAACACTCAAAACTGTCTCAAAGCTCATTATATTCTGTTTGGGAATGCACCCAAAATGCCTTCAAAACTGATTAAAAGCCATGTCTGGCTGAACAGTTTATATCCTGTGTACAACATAAGAACATGGTCTATATAAGCAGCACTGGTGCTTCAGCGAAGATGCTGCTTGCATGGCAAGAAGAGGCATAGTTGGGACTTGCTTTCCTTGCTTCTTGAGCAAATTCTGCCTTCTGAAACAGCACAGAGGTGATGTATAAGTATTTATTTATTTATTTAGATATTCAATTTTACCAAGTGCACAATTAGGCAGTAATTTGTTTCCCCCTACCCCCTGCTGCTGCTCTTTCCCCTTACAGAGGATTCCACTCATATGCCTATTAGTAGCTAAATCTGGAAGTAATTGGCTTCTTGCTTATCCAAATAGTATGACACACAAATCAAAACAATTATAGGCAAGTCATTTGAAGGGTTTTTCTTTTTAAATAATTTTAGGTGAGCAGGTCATGAAAACAACTAGTAGTTGATGTGCAAACTCAAGTGTGGATCATCTTTAGTTCATGCTCCTTTTCTCTGTTTAAAAATGTGTTATGTGTTTCTGTGCATCCAAATCCTGGAAAGAGAGACCCTGTTTCACGAAGCAGATAATATTATTTACAGAGCAAAGTTGGAAATGGTTTCTGATTTTCTGTAGAGAACCCGTACAATCCTTTTTCACTGTGGCCCCTTCCTCTTTGTTACCTCTTACCTTTCGTAGCCTGTGGCAAGTGGTACTGAGTGTGCTGCATTGATAATGCCAACCAACCAACCAACCAAAGGTGATATCAGTTTGGGTCAAGGGGATCAGTCATACTTTTCAAAGCTTCTCTGGACTTTTCTTAGGTGATCAAGGCTGTAGTATCAAGTCAGTTCTATTGTCTTAGCGACCACTTTTCAGGCAGTGCAGAACTAGAGTTCAGAGCCCCATGAAACAACATCTATGCACCAAGCTGTGATTGGGGGCACCAGGCCATCTTTAGTGTGGAAAATCCTTGAGACAAAGAAGATTGAAGAAACTAATTTTAGTGCATTCCTGTACCTCCTCCTTCTTTCTGTACGGCAGAAAGCAGTATACATGGGTAGCTGGGGTGAGTAGATTGCCAGGCCTATCATCTTTTGTTAATAGCAGCCTGAGAACATAAAAAGAGCCCTGCTGGATCCCACCACAGCCCACCTAGTCCAACATCCTGTCTTACACTGTGGCCCACCAATTGCTTCTGGGCATCTCAAGCAGAAGACAAAGGGAAAACCTTCACCTGCTCTCGATTCTCTGTAAATGGCCCTGAGAGGCATCTTGCCTGCCTCTCCAGCTTAGAGGAAGTAACTAGGCATGAATTCTCATAGCAGTTGATACATCTATCATTCATTATTTTTTCTTAGCCCTTCTTAAAGCCATCCAGGCTGGTTGCTGTTACCATCTCTTCTGGCAGCAAATTCCCTAGACTGACAATCCCCAGGTGGAAAAATACTTCCCCTTGTCTATCCTAACTCTTCTGCCCAGCAGCTTCAAAGAACACCCCCTGGCTCTAGTGTTATGTGATAGAGAAAATAATTTTTCTCTATCCACCTTTTTTATACCATGCATGATTTAATACACTTCAATCAGGTCCCCTCTTAAATACGGTCTTTCCAGGCTGAAAAGGCCTAGATGTTGTAGCCTGGTTTTGTAAGGGGTGGGGGTGGGGGATTCCAGACCCTTAATCATTCTGGTTGTCATTCTGGTTGTCATTTTCTGCACTTTTTCCAATTCCACAGCATCATTTCTGAGGTGTGGTGACCAGAATTGCACACAATATTCCAAATGTGTGCTTTATGCAAATACTCTGCTTTGGGAAGTATTTTCCTCCCACAGCCCACAGGGTGCTTCCTTGACCTAAGCATACTGTATGAGGCATGACTACACAAGAAAGTTCTCTAAGAATAAGTGTTTATACAGTTTCCCATTTTTTATTATTATTGCTTGAAGCTTTCTGATCACAGTAGGAGGGGAGGCTGCTGCTCTTGGAATATTTTCTGAATATTCTGGGTCATGTTTGCTAATCTACTAGCTTTGTCTTCTTGGTAATCCCAAAACTGATATAAATATATTGCGGAATTTGATTTATTAGAACAGAAGATGTTCCCTACTGAACTGGGCCACAGCTGATCTTGTTCAGCATTCTGTCTGGCACAGTGGACCACTATTTGCTTCTGGGCATCTCTAGCAGAAGGCAAAGGCAAAACCTTCACCTGCTCTCAACTCCCTGTAAACAGCCCTTAGAGGCACCCTGCCTATTAGGGCTCTGCTTTCTATATGCCCAATCATGGGGACAAATTTGAGTTATTTTGGCACAGTCTAGCAATCTGCGATGTGTGATATGGATGTACAGCTCACAGAATCTGAAGAGGCCTAGTGACTATTTTATTTATTATCTATATTTCTATCCTGCCCTATACCCTTAGGTTTCAGGGCAGGTAACAAGTTTTAAAACAACAAATTACAACCGATATATATTAAAAACAATAATATCCATAAAAGCACTTAAGAGATCCAACATATATTCAGAACATCTATGTTAATAGAGACGTTTCTCTCTGTCTCCATTAAATGCACAAGAGAAGAAAAATGAAGGCCAAACTCCCAGAGGTAGTTGGTAAGGGAACCTTACTCCCAAACACGGGTTGTCTCTGAGAGAGGTGATGGGCAAAGAAGTAGTCATTTTTGGAACTGTTACTTTGCCCTTTCTACGCCAGTAAAGTTAATAGAGTGATCACACTTGCCATTAGCTTACACTGAAGGGAGAAGGATTTTTAAACCACTGCATTGAATCCAGTCTTCTAATGAAGAAATGGTGTGGAACTAAGAACAGTGGTGTTGAACATGAAGTCCAATTGCATATGGTTTACCTGTAGTATGTATATGTTTTAAATGTACGCAGTGAATGTTTGAATATGTGAGACATGCACAGTCTGAATATGCAGTTTGTGAAGGGCAAAGTACATTCAGTGGCCACTTTGCCTATGCTATGTATTTGCAAAATATCTTCAGAGGATTGGACAATGTTGATTGGGGCTCACAGGCCAAAAGATCTATGCTGCCCCTAGGTAGAATGCAATAAAGTGGTTCAAGGAAGACAGGGATACTATTTATAAAAAGCAGCTCCCTTCAGTTTTTCCACATCCATATGATGCAGGGCACTGTAGTCAGTTTTCTGATGAAACTCGTGTTCCCTCTAATCTACCTTTCCCAGCACTGAATGTTCAGGGGAGGGGCAGATGGGTGTGTGAACAATCCTACTTGAAGCCATCTCAGAGGCACCTTAAAGGTGCTTTTTTCTAGCTGTGACTGATCACAGCAAAAGAGTATTGTGAGCTATTTTGCTTGTATGTTACAACATCGAAGCCAACCTGCTTCTACAATAAAGATATTGTCTAGATTTCAGACACTTCTTCCTCTTACCTGCTTGCCAGTGATCTAAAAACCTCAGTTTCTAATATGGTTTTAATACATGCAGTAGTATATCTGCCAGTTACCAGTTGCTGCCTTCTGTCCACTCGGTATTCTGCAGTGTAATCTGTAATGGGTCAGTTATTCATTGACTCATCCTTTAAGAACCAGCTAATTTTGTCCGTGGATCATCTTCCAAGTACTCAAATTATTCACTTTAAATATTATAGAGAAGTAATTATTGTGAAAACTTTTGAACCAGCAATGCCCCCTATTTGAGTTTACATTAGCTCACTTTTCACTCCTTGGATATCCCTCCTGGCCTTTCATGTACAGACTCAGCAGGGCCCTGGGGAAGCCCGGCAGTGGAGGACTGCGCAAGCCTCTGTGGTGAGCTCACATGGTATGCACTGTGGCAATGTGCAGCCCCACTCCCCTCTGGCTCCAAGGAAGGCTGGGAGGAGAATCCAGGAGTAAGAGCTGAGGTCAGCTCAGGTAAGGACCACGGCTAGCTCAAAAGGTTTCACAAACTGTGTGAACCTCACCCCTCCCTACTACTTAGGGATTGGTATTTTCCTCTCTAAAATCCAAGATGTTTTTGGATATCATATCTGAAATATCTCTCATGAAAACAAATCTAATTTCTGGCGAAACTGGTTCACGTTTGGGTCTCATGTTTTTTCCTGCTTTAATGGACGGCTGAAGTGATCAAGAGATACTTAGCAGTCACTACTGATCAGGGTATCTCAATTACATGTTTAAAAACATTGTGGCTTGTTTGTGGATATCATAACTCTGTCAAGGCTCTCTGCAAGTGAAAGAAAAGTCAAGGCTCTCTGCAAGTGAAAGAAAAGTCAAGGCTCTCTGCAAAGTGAAAGCTACATTATGGAACATAAGAGGAGCCCTGCTGGATCAGGCCAAAAACTATCTAGTCCAGCATCATGTCTCACACAGTAGCCCATTGTGTCAAGGGGAGACTCAAACTGATAGGCAAATGAGGAAAGAGGAGGAATGCCAAAAGATACATCAAGCGAGGGAAAGGCAGATTTAATGAAAGGTGGTAGCCTGCGGTGAAAATAGACAGTAAGCGTAAATGGCATGGGGATAACTGAAGAATAGTGTCTTTGAAGAGCTCTTGCCGGGAAAGGAAAGGGTATATAGTTGGGTCTGGTAATCTTTGGATACCCTGGGGGCATTTTGCCCCCAATCCTTTGCTACGCTGAAGGAACATATGATGGCTGTGTAAGCACACAGGCTGCGTACTTGTTCAGTGGCCAAATACATGTAGCCCAAAGCCATTCATAGTGCAGGATCAGACCAGGAGTCCAAGGAGCCCAACAGCTCAGTTAGCAGGCTAGGATTCACTCAGAAGAGCCTGGATTTGAACCCTTACTTGGACCTGGAAGTTCACAGGGTGTCCCTGACCTAATTACTTCTCAACTTAACTCACCTCAAAGGTTGTGGTGAAGATAGATTGAGGAGAACAGTGGGCAGTTGTAAACTCATTGAAGGAAAAGCAGATAGAAATTGAATAAAATAAAATCTATGGCTATGGAAGGGAAGGACTTTAAAACAAAACTTGCTTTTCTCTACCCTACTGACAGTAAAAGAGGGACAGACACATAAGTATTCTTTGCTTTTCCTGATGGATGAGCCAGTTTGGTCTTGTGGTTAGAGTGTCAGGCTCATATCTGGTAGTTTCCGGGTTCAATTCTGCACTCCTGCCTGAAGTCCGCTGGGTGGTCTTGGGCTAGTCACAGCTCTCTTTGTGAGCTCTCACAGCCCCACCTACCTCACAGGGTGTCTGTTGAGAGGAGAACAGAAGGTTAGACAGCCACTTTGAGTCCCCTTAAAGGGTAAGAAAAAATAGGGTGTAAAAGTCTTTTTCTTCTAAACTTAGATGAAGTACTTTAAAATGCATGCATCCTTTTCACAGCTGCAGATAATGGAAGACAGAGAGTTCCTCCAACAGTCTCCCTTTGGCTCTGGGTATCTTTCAAGTAAGAACTGGGTCAGGATCTGTGCCACTTCATGATGCACATGAAGATTTACAGGATCCAAGAACATTTTCATGAGTGCCATTGTACTGTTGGACACCACTCTGGCAATTTCTGCTGTGGAATATTGAGCCTGAAGGAGAGACACACAGAGCAGACTGAAGTCATAGGCAAAACCGGAGGATATCTAGAAAGCCTAAAAGAGTATGAGGTGGGTCCTTTCATTTGTGCTGTGCTGCTGAAGGCAGCATGGAAAAAGCATTCCAGTTTGAAGCTTCACTTTTACCTGCCTGAAGGGCATCTCTGTTTGGATGGGTGAAAGTAAGCCTTTCACTTGTCGCACTGTTGCACCTTTTCCTCTATCAAAATTACACAACGGAAAGCACATCCCTAGTAAGCAGTGAGCTGAAAAGCTAGTACCTTAGAAGGCAATGAACTGGATAAAAGAAAGGACGAGAACAAAGCTTAGCTGAGCAGTGAGTTATTAGTAGGAAGATGACAGGCTGGTAAGGTTGCTTCGGAAGCTGGCTTGCCAGTTCAGATTTAAGCAGACCCCCCTCTTTAGAAGCTGCAGAGCATATCGTTATTTGTGGTGAACAGGACCCACTGTTACTGTGTGATAGGAAAAGTAATACCCACTGACCTACTTCTTCACCATTTTGGGGTACAGAGGGTTCTTTCTTTTTCTGGTTCCATAAGCTCTGTCAGACCACAAAGTTGACCGAGCAACAGCCTTCTCATTTCAGGTATCTAAAGAGCAGCCTGCTGTGTGGCCATCTTCAACTTGGGGGGGAAAGTAAAACAGCGATAAAGCACCAAAATTCAACAGCATAGCACAAAGTGCACCCCATTTGGCCTAGGTCACATTTGCAGAAGAATTGTATGTTGCCATCTCTGGTAATTTTGGGGGTCAGGGACCTCTTTGGAAGGCAGTCAAAATATCCCCAGAGAGGGCTGTTTCACATTCTATCCTGTTAGTCCATCTCAAGGACAGGCAAGGAGCCACCCAGACCATTTTCAGCAAAGAACAGTCTACACTCACCTACCATGCTGCTGCTGAAGCTGGTAAGCTTCAGCTGATGGGGGAGCATTAGAGTGTTACAGGAGAGTGGGGCATTGTGACGGGGCATTGCGGGAGTGCAAGGGGGCAAGTGGGGAAAGCATCACCATTCTGCTGCACTGCCACACTGAAGCTTACCTTTCACCAAACAAGGGGATTGGCTTAGTGTGGCAAAGGGGGTGGCACAGTTGTTTTTTCTTGGCCCTGGGTCCATTTCTGGCTGAGTGGACTAAGTCCAGGGGTTACCCAGTTATATGAGGGTCCCTTTCCAGCTGGGGAGTCCTCAGAAAAACCAAAAGCCCACTTTGGCATCTGGTCTCTGAGGACTTAAGACAGCCTCAATCCTCCAAAAATCTTAAAGCAGGGTGTGACTGTGCTCTAAGAGATCCTGAATTAAGTTAAAGGTCCACTTGCTGCCTAATAAAATTCCAAGCTTGCTGAGTTATCTGGAGCAGCAGCTGGAGATGCTGATTCAATTCTCTCTCCCTTCCCTAAAGGGTTTATTTGGGATGAGCACAAACTAACTCTTTTGGTATGTGAACCAACTGACCAGGTGCTGTATTAGAGGCCTACGTGTGAATAGGCCTCAGGTCTGATCCAAAACTGATCAGTGCCAGATTGGATCCAGTCCCAGCCTGGCTCAACCGAACTGGTATGATGACACTCCCCCTATCCTTTTTCAGGTGCCTGATAGGTGAGCTATTTGTGGTTGGGCTGCAAGTGGTCTGGCCTTTCCCCCTTCCCTTTTCTTCTCCAGGTAAGTCCCCAGGGAAAGTAAGAGGAGCTTGCTCACTTCTGATTTGAATAGCTGTCTGAACCAAGCCAAACAAGCACCTTTTGCTTCAGGTACTGGAGTTAAACCACCTAAGCTAGGTACCCGCCAACATGTTGGCTTGTGCTAGCATTGCCTCTAATGGTTCAAGTGCCCCAAGGCAGGAAGTGGTGTGGGACAGGGTCAGGGTCACCCACACTTCTGGAAACCAGGAATCAGAATAGGAGGTCTGACTGCCACCTTGGTGCACATCTGTGTGGCAATCTAAGCATGGCTAGGAGGGGCCTAAGTAAAAGTGGCGTGCTGTCTCACTTTTCCCCAGCACTTCCCCCTGCCTGCCTGCAGCTCCTGCTCAGCTCAGCTCAGCATCACACCCTTTTCTCCCAGGTCACCCCATTTGACAAGGGCCTTTCTGCAATTCTACTCCCTCCTCTTCCTCCCTCCTCCCCAACTGAACTTTGAGGGTTGGTGGCCACTGAGCCCCCTGGAACATTCAGTCTATATCTGTTTCCCATTGAGGCACAGGTCATGCAGGGAATAAGCCATCCAGGCTGCCCTTGTTCTTTCCCCTCCCCTCCAGGTGACTGGCAGCACATCCTGGTGCCATAGCAGCTGGAGCCTGGAGGAAGGTTAGTTGGTGCTACTGGGCTCACTTCTTTTTGCCATAGGGCTGCTGCTTGGGTCATCAAGGTTGACCGTTTGTCAGTCACCTCCACAAAGCCCTTAGATGTGAGCCAGTGGTCGATTCAGATTGGCCTTCAGGGCAGCCCTGGATGCAGACTATAGCAAGCCCTGCCCAGGGCTTGGCCTAATCTACACTCGCATATGAATTGTAAGTCCCCATTCTAAGATATAATTCAGAATAAGGCCCAATGCAGAGAGGGTTCATGTAGCCAGGTCCAATCTGAAGTGTCTTTTATAGGGCTGTGTAAAAAACAAAACCTCCTCTATGGGTCTCCACTACTATATGCTTAACCCCATGCTTAAAATGCTAAAGTACGCCAGTTTCAATTGGCTATTCTGGGCCATGTTGTACCAAAGACAGTCTTAAGTCTTGCAAGTAAAAACCAACCCAAATTAAATCATTGTTAGCTTTTACTTTTGCCTTTTTTAAAAAGGTTAAAATGTTCAGGCCATTAGTTGCATTGACCATCACAGCCTGCTCTAGAGTCCATAGTAAAGCTAAGCAAGAACTAATTTATCATCATTATAAGCCATGTACTCAATAATAAATGAGCTGCTGCTGGTGGTGTTTCTTAAATACATAGTTTGTTCAAACAAAAATTTCTTAAGATAAAGACTGTTTCCTAGACAGGTAGGATAATGTAATTCTTGTTCAGGGAAAAATAGCAGTCCCAGGCTTTGTATAGAATCTGGCCCTGTATTAATTAAACACTTCACTTTCAGTTATCCCCCTTTATTTTTGTTAAATGCAAGGTGAATGCTTTTACTAGTTTTCAGTGACATAGGACTATAGTATTGCTTATCTTGTCTATTGCAAGTATGGACAGCTGTGTGCCTTTCCCAAAACTCCCTTATATAAGAATTCAATGAAATTCTCATAGCAATGTGAATGCTACTAGGATGAATTATGGCAAAATATATGTTATGTTGGGGTGCCTAGTTTTAGCACATCAGAAGGACCAGGTTCTGTATGAATAAAAAATGAAGTCTTAAAATAAGTGATTCACACTATGTCTAGGGTCTAAATCTGAATAAATAAAATAAATGCAGTATATCTTTTATTCTGTATATTCTGTGGTCTTGTTTTCTAGACAGCCCATTCTGAGAATTTATCAGAATTCTTACTGCCCCCCCCCCAGCATATAAAAGGAGCCCTACTGGATTGGGCCACAACCCATCTAGTCTGGCATCCTGTCCCACACAGTGGCCCACCAACTGCTTCTGGGCTTCTGAAGCAGAGGACTAGGGCAAACCTTCACCTGCTCTTGACTCCCTGCAAATGGCCTTTAGAGGGATCCTGCCTGTTTCTCCAATCAACCACAAATGGAAAAGTCCCACTTGTGTTAACCAAGGTGTTGTATCTGTCCAGCTTTTATTGGGGGCTAGATGTGAATTTATATGGCCTTTTGTGTATGCTCCAGCTGAAATGAAACACCCTGCCCTGCATTTTCAGGTCTGAAATGAAGTGTTTTTTTTAATGTTCTGTGTTTACTGAGCTAGAGAGTTTAATCAGTGAGCTACAGTGTTTTTTAAGGTTAAAAGACATATTTAGGAGAAAGAAGGCAGGAACAAAGGAAAAGGAAAAGTGGCAAATGTTTTCAGAGTAATTATTCAGAATAGGGTTGTGACAGGAGCCTGAAAATGCCTTCAAAGGTGACTGATAGAAAGAGCTGGCTGCGAAACCAGGAAGCCTTTGGGCAATGTGCTGACTCATGCTAAGCTGCTACCCAGCTGTGCATATCAATAGAGTCTAATGAATGGGTATAATTAGGTGGAAAGGGAATTCCAGCCAGTTGGGGGTGGGGGATTGTTTGTACTAAGTAGAAGGTTCATCATCCTCCCAGTTTGCTTTCTTCTGTTTCATTTTCCCTCCCCACCAATAATTTTATCTGTGTTAATAGATTGTTGATACTTAAATATCTGAACTTGTGCTTCCCTTGAGCTTCTTTGCTTAGGTTTTTGAGTGTAAAAATCTCTGCATAGGCAAGGGAGGGGATACTAAATGTCCTGCTCTTCAGGCCAGGAAAGTACATAGGAGTCAATCTTCTGATCTTACGCATGCCACAGTAGTGTTCAAAAAACCAGTGCCATTGTGCAAAACTATGGGTTTCACATACCCCCCTCCATATTCAGTTTTAAGGCAGTGGTTGTTTCTGTGTATTTCCCTTCCAACTTGAAGACTTGTCTGTGGCTGCAGGAATTCAGACTGTGATCAGATTGCTTCATTAAAGCGACAGGCTTATACGCTCCCTACCTGGGGGGCACATGATTCTGTATTCCTGTTCTTTGTGCTCCATTACAGAGATGCAGGGAGGTATGGGAGGGGAGAGAGAGAATTTCTACAATTTCTAAGCTCTTTGGAAGTGCATGTTCCTTCCAGGACCAACTTGGTCCAGATTGGCTGTATTTGTGACCAATCATGCCACGTGGATATAAAATGCCACTTGGCATGCCCCAGTGATACAGCTGTAATGGGACAGTGTGTGAGGCTGCACATTAGTGACAGGTCACCACCACTTTCACTGGCCCGTCTAATCAGGGCCTCGGTGCAGACTCCACCCTGCAGGAACAAACCACTAGAGGAGGAAAAAATGTCAGTGCGCCTTCCTTCCACCTGAACTGGTTCATGCTGATCTTTTTTCAGGATAGGAAGCTGAGAGAAAGGTGTTGGTCAGACTTGGCTGGAAGACTGGAGCAGCAACCATTCTTCTTTATAGATTTCATATAAGCTATGTCTACCTTTCATAATGCACCTGGTGAACTGTTCGCTGTCAAATGGTCTTTTCCAAACTGTTTTAAGCATGCCACCCTTCGACCAATATTGAAGAAGCCCTCAATGGATCCCTCAGTTTGCTGAAATTACAGACTGGTATCCCTTCTGCCATTCTTGTCTAAGGCTGTCCTATCTCAGTTAATGCCTTACCTGACAAGTCGTGATGTTTGTGACCCATTTCAGTCAGGGTTTCATATGGGACATTCAACTGAAATGGCCTTAAACTATGTACTAAATGAAATATTGGTGGCAAAAGCACAATGCTATACATTGGTCTTAATACTCCTTGACCTGTCTGCAGCGTTTGACATGCTAGACCATCAAATCTTATTGGTACATTTATCAGCCCTGGGTTTCACTGGTTTTCTACTTGCATGACTTACATTTTTCTTGGCAGATCCCTCCTTTTCAGTCACCTTTCAAGGTTTGCAGTCAAAGTCTTTTCCCCTGTCCATTGGGATCCCACAAGGTTCAGTCCTCAGTCCTTGCTTTTTTCAGCTATATACACTTCTGCTTGGACCATGTATATTGAGGTTGGGTTTCCATTATCACATATATGCTGATGACATTCAGGTTTTGAAAAGCTTTAAGTCACTTGGTGCTTCAAGCTGGGAACTGATTTCTGGCTGCCTATTAAAAATCTCAAACTGGCTATCATTGCATCAATTAAAATTATACATAGAAAAACCTGAAATTTTAGTGTTCCAACCAGATTGTTTAACAATTTCACCTTCCTAATCTTTGTGTCAGCTTCACGACTTCCACCTGATCCTGACCTCTATGGCCAGAAATCTTGGGGTCTTGTTAGATGATCTTCTAAATCTATGATCTTTCATTGAGTCAACAGTCAAAGCCTGCAATTTCCATCTGTTCAACATCCACAGGATCAGAAGATTCTTGTTAGTTGAAAGAACCCAGGCACTGGTTCAGACACTGGTCACCTCCCATATTGATTATTGTAACAGCTCACTGGCAGGCCTTCCCCAGTTTTCCTTATTGCCACTGACTTTGGCCCTGTCCCCATGCAGCTTTGGTACGGTTCTGAGCGCAGGATCGGCGCGGTCTGTCCCCATGGCCTTTGGATTTGGCACATGAAAAGTGTACCAAATCCCCCTGAACCGTGCCACAAGTGTGCCAGATTTGATACCTGCTAAAATAAGTCTCAGCATGGTTTGGGGAGCCAGCACACATTCCTCAGCGAGCCGGGAACGCACATGGGGACACTTGTAGGCTAATGGGGAAGAGTTTTGAGCTCATGTCATTGGGAGGTGGGATGTGCTTGCTGTCCCTGTCCTGTCTATTGAGATCACAGCCGCTGACTTTTTAAAATGCTGATTGCAAAGGCATGCTTGAGAATGGCTTGGTTTTTAAAAAAAATTCTGCCATTTCAACAGAAGTAATTCCAACCCCGTTTCAGAATGCCAAGGCAGGCTGCATAATGGCTTGATTTTTGTTGCGTTTGCAACCCCCATTTTCCCAATCGTCAAGGCAATAATAGAGTCTTGATTTTAAAGTTGATGGGTGCTCTCGCGGTCCCTGGTGGAGCGGAGGTGTGCAAAACTGCTCAACCGCCTACTGCTGCTAGCGGTTTTCATCCGTTTTATGAATGAAGCTTTATTTTTACTTGTTTCTGTGCATCCCATCCCACCCCAGTCCTGGCTGTCCGTGATACTAAAGGAGGGGGGATGTGGCTCAGGGTGGGCTGACAACAATCCGGCTGCCAATGAGAGGAGAGGGGCGGAGAGGAGGGGGTGCGGCTCCCCCATACCAGAGTTCAGCACGGTTCTCATGGGGACACCACCATCAGTGCCCAAACTATACCTATCCCACATTCCTGGGAATCCCGACGCCCGAAATGCATTCCCGGTCCCATGCCCAGCCCATGCGTGCCTAAACAGCAACCAAAGTGTGCCAGATGACCAGCATGGGGACAGGGCCTCAAATGCAAAATACAGCTGTTTGGGTGGTTCTTAGCCTACCAAATACGAGCACATCTCTGTCCACCCCAGAGCCCTTCATTGGCTGCCAATTCAAGTTAGAGCCCAATTTAAAATCCTTGTAGTGGCCTTCAAGACCCTCAGATTAAATACCCCAAATTACCTGGCATCCAGGCTGTCTTGGTATATGCTCACCAGGAATTTGCAGTCAACAGATAAAGCTCTACTGCAGTCCCTGTGACATGGACTGCTTCCTCTAGACTGCAGCCATTTCAAGACCTGGTTCCGCAGCTTTGGAACTCCTTCCCTTTAGAACTCAGGCTATTAAAAACCTTTCAGTTCTCCAGAATGAATGTTATAACTGAACTGTTAAAAGGATGGATTTTGACCCTAAAATGTTTGTGTTCCCCCATATGTGTTTTAAACTATTATGTATTAAGTTGTTTTATATTTAAGCTTGATTGCTGTTGTTGTTTTTACACTTCTGTACCACACTTTTGTGGAAAGGGCACTAGAAATAAACATTATTATTTATTATTAAATTTGCTGCTCTGAATGGCAGATGTTAGTAGGGACTAACCATCACGGTGCCCATATGGCTGAAAGATAAGGATAAATCTGCTCCGGTTCAAGTCATTTATCTCAGTTATGTCCACATAGTTCCTTCCTTCCAGCCAGTAACACAGTCTCCCAATGGCACCCTTCACACTTGGGTGTCAGCCAGCTGCTGGCTGTAGCATATGGACCCCACCTTCCCCAGTGTCAGCTAATGTGGACCCCAGGGATCATGCAAAAGGTTTGGCTTCAGCCATAGTACTCATGTAGAGTCAGAATGGCACAATAATTAGCATGCTGGGCTGAGACTGAGTGACCTCAACCTGAACTACCTCACAGGGTTCTCACATGGAGTTTATGTCATAATCCGCATGCATAGTTCCTGTGGACAGGGCCGGCAAACAGCTGCACTTCATACACAGACACCTTCTGCTTCCACTGCTGTCAAAAGGCAAATTAAATAACTAAAAACCACTTTGAGGTGGTCCCAGCAGCTGGCTCAGCATGGAGCATGACCAATGTGTTCTTCACATGCTGAATGAAAATCTGGACTTCAGAATGTATGTAGAATATATAGCCCAGCTCCTGGCTTGATTTCTGGTCCTTGGTTGAGGAGGTCAGCCAGGGAAGTTGCCTCTAGGCATTCTGTCTGGATACACATTTTAGGTGGGATGGAACCACAGCTCTTTGAGTTACACGCTTCTCCCCCAATGCCAGTGGCCAAAGCTACTGCCTCTAGGGCTCCATCTGTGTGGTGCCAAAGCCTTCCTTAAACCATAGCCCTGTGAATGTAAAACAATGAAAGTCCCTGAACGTTAGGAGATGATAAACTATATTCTGTCTGGGCTTAGCAGGCAGCCCCTACTAGAGATGTGCAAAATTTGAGTAATGTTTTAAATTTGATTGAATATTTCAAATTTACAGTCATTTGTATCAAACAAAAAATATCTGGTTTTTCACATAACCAAAACTTTGATAGAAACAAACCAGTGGCTCAAGCTTGTGAAAACTAACATTCATGTTTCACTGTAGTTTTGGACACGAAAAGGGCTTTTTCAATGGAAAAATAATTTTTTCTTTGCAAAAAAAAGTTTTAAAAATGAATAAAAAACCCCAAAGTTTGAATTAACCAATTCAGCAATGAAATGAATGGATAGATTTTTGCTTTGACAGCAAAACAGACGTGCAGTTTTTGTGTTTATGCCCATCCCTAGCCTCTGCTAACTGAGATGGTTGTCTGCATTGGCAGCCTTTAGGCAGCTTCTCCTTCATTTTTGTTTTGGTCCTCTACTGTTCTTCCAGCAAATAGTTTGGTCTGCAGAATTAGAAAAGGATGAAGACATCACCGGCATTATTCTTGGCGTAAAATGAATTTAGGGCTTAAATTGATTTTGTGCCAAAAATACATGTTCCTGCAGTGTCTCCCCATTTCTTGATTCTATAGCAGAATTATAAGGTTTGGGCTACAGTGGGAGATTGTTTTGCAAACAGTTTCTTACCCTTGATTTTGCAATAGAAGCTGAACAATCCTGTTAGTTTATGTAAATGTACTGTTAATTTATTTCATACTTTATAAAGACAAGCTGGAGGGGGAAACGGGCATATTCACAAGGTGCTTTGTCTCTGAATGATACTTTTTTGATGTCCTTCAAGCTTACCATTAGCCTAGCTAAACATGAGTAAAGCAGAAAACGTAACCATCCTTAGCTATGTTCTTTTGGTTCCTGGTGAAGGTTGAGGAATGAGAAGAAAGAGAATGTTTTCCTATTCAAGCAGAGTTGCTGTTGTCAATTTTTATTAAACACAAATGTGCGAACATGTTTAGAGTAATTTTACAGGCCATCAGAAGCATCTTACTAAATCAGATCAAATGCTTCTCTAGTCTGGCAGTCTGATTTCACAGTGGCCAACTGGGCAGATGCTTATAGGAAACCCATAAGCAGGACAAATATTAGTTTCCTTTCCTCCATTCAGACTGGTAAGAAAGAGAGCTTTGCCTTTCTTCTCCCTTACAGTGGGGCTTGGACCAGTGCTTTCAGCACGGGCCATTAGCTTTGTACTCTAAACCTGATGGACAAGGATAACGGGTTTGTCTGAGCCACTCCTTCCAGGCTCAGAATAAACAGGTTCCAGTTCTGTAATCTCAGCTGGTGGGCAAGTCCTTGGATCAAAAGCACAAAAACTGCTGGAGTGGTAAATAACATTGAGGACAGGGTAACACATACACAGAGCAATTTGGATCGCTTGGTCAGCTGGGCTTCATTCCAACAACATCTGTTTTAATGCAGCCAAATACAAGGTCATATCTCTAGGAATAGGACTATCAGCCAGAATTATAGAATGGGCAGCTGTATCCTGGAAAGCAGGACTGGCTGAATCTTCATGGATTTATTTTAACTGTTGTGGCATCTACAGCAATGGAGGTTAATCTGAACTATTTTGATGTAATGCTACAGGTAGGCAGAAAAGCTGTCAATCAAGCCATTGTGAAGTTGTATTGTACTGTGAGCATTTGGCGGTGGTAGGATTCTGTTTTTAAACAATATTTTAAAATGTGCTTCTCTTTACAGAGTTCTTGTAAAAATGGTTTTAGGATTAAAGGGGTGTGTGGGCATAATAGAAGAGTGTGGACCATCTCCAGTGTGTGTGTGTGCATGTGTGCAGATGCATAAACACTCCTAACCAGACATATAGATTTAACAGTATTTATAGTGAACTACCTTTGCAGACAGGCAGGATGCCTCTAAAGACATTTGCAGGGAGTCAAGAGCAGATGAAGGTTTTGCCTTTGCCTTCTTCAGATGCCCAGTGTGTGAGACAGGATGCTGGGCTAGGAGGGCTGTGGCCTGATCCAGCAGGGCTCCACATATGTTCCTATGTGAAGAAAGTCAGAACTTTCTTGCATTGATTCAGAGGAAGATGCAGAACAGTTGTCAAGGACTAATGTGTAGTTCTACAAATTTGCATCATATTTACGTTTCCTGTTTGAAAAATTAAGATTTTCAAAGGTTGAGATCAAGTGTACATAAAGTTTCTTGTTTCCCACCACAAGCAAAATTATGTGGGATTCTGGTTCATCTGATTTCTGACAAGTGTTCCAGGACATGTAGCACTGCATAGGTTTAAGCCTCACACTGATCTAATAGAATTTGGGCTTCAAGGATACGCTGGGCATTAGGTAGCCTTCAAAGGATGCTCTCAGCGGATAAAGGTATTGATCGTAGCGTAAAAAGAATCAATAATGATGGATAAACATCTTGCATTTCTTATACATTTTGCTTGATTTTCTCCTGGCATATAGTATGAAATTGTAATTATGAATAAGCTGAGAAGTTTAATTTTGTTTACCCTCTCAAACAAAATGAACGAATAAAAATTCATTTGAACCTTCATCTCTTTTTCCATTTTGTCCATATATCATGGAATGAAAGTGGCACTAAAGTGATTGAATTTGTGTACAATTATGATTTTTTTTCAATATATATTATAAGGAAGGTGAAAGAGTTTGGAAGGAAGGCTTGGAGAGCAAGTCTAGCTAGATGCAGACTCAGGATCTGGGAGCTAGAACAAGTCTGGAAGTTTGAGATTGGCTTCTTATTCCACGTGCATGATGGAATCCTGCAAGAAAGTATGCCTGCTAGAGAGGATAGCCAATCCGAATCCAACTTCGGAGAAGAATTATGCTGTAGTATTTCGGAAGCCTCTGGCTGTGGTGTTTGAACTCCTCTAATGCTGCAAATAAGTGAGTCCAGTGTGAGGATATGACACCTCTACTGAAACGTTCACACCTGGCAGTGAACTAGGATGGCAGACCTTGTGTAAGTTCAGTCATTTATAGAAATCACAGGCTTAATTCCCACGATGGGGGAAATGGGAGCTGTGGTGGTGGAATATGATTGTGTTTCTTGGGTGGTGGGCATGGTGTGTGTATGTTCACCCAACTCTTGTTTTTCTAGGCTTTGAAGCCTGGGGCAAACCTTGGAAAACCTCTAAAATTTCCATCAGCCACCATTAAACCAGACACAGGAAAAATCAGCCTATTTTTGCATTCCTTAATGGAGTTAGGCAGATGGTGACAGTGGTAAGCCCTTGCATCTCTTGAAGGCAGGTTGCAGCCCCCAAAGCATCATGGGTTATATGGACACTTAGCCCCTCAAGCTCTCCCAGTGTGCTTTTCTCCTCTAGTGAGGAGGCAGCAATGGACTTTAGGAGAGCACAGTCTAAGAGCGTAGAATTGCCGCATTGCCTTATAAATTCAGGTCTTTAATCTGGGAGAAGGAGAAGAGGATTAGAAGGAGGAATAAGCAGAGAAAAGGCCAGAAGTCTGAGACAATAGATAATTGGACATTGTTTTTAAAATAACCAAATACCAAGGATCAGTACTGAGTTATATATAATAAACAATTACCGAATGCACTGTCCTGAAGATATCAATTACTATAGCAAAACTCTAATTTTGTATGCCAAGCTTGCAAACCACTTTAAATCTGAGCTTGTGGGGTGTCTGTGTTGTTGTATTTCTATTCTGAATCTTTCAGATCTGTTACAATAAATGGATGTATGCCTTACCACAATAGCCTTGACGCTAGAAAGCCAGTCCAGCTAGCATTAAAATGGTAGATACAGTGATCCAAGTATTCCTGTTCTGGGACCTGAGCTTTTAAGTAATTGTTACTTTGAATTCTTTCCTATCATCAAGTAGATAAAAGTGCAGTTTAGAAACCATTTACCTGTCCCTTTCTTTACATTCTTTAAGAGATGTAAGAAGACTGAGTTCACCTTTCTTTTTTCTTTTTCCTTACAGGTTGAGGAGGTAGAGGTGGCATAGAGACCCTGATGGCTTTCCTTTTCAGCACACAGTGCTAGTAGCTCTGCTAGATCTTGACCCCTCCTAAAAGGGACACAGCCCTTTAGTTTCAAAGGTAAGAATCTTCAGTGGGAAATTTCGGGTTAATCAGGGTGTATTGGGAATAAACAGAATGCATGAGCACATGTTGCCAGTCCTCTTCTCTGGTGAAAATGAGATGAAGTGAAGTCTTGGCTTCATGCTGCACCTAAATCAGGACAATTTTCTCTCTCTCAATCTCTCTTAAGAAGCCGACTGCAAATAATGGTTTGTTTCTGGCTTCCCAATTATGATTTTATGCTTACTATCCTTAATGTAATATTTTTATTTTTTAATAGATTGTATGCCACTGGCAGGATGTTGTTTTGTTTGTTTTATCTTTTTTACTTGTAAAGTGCCATGTACCATTGATGGCACTAAATAAATAAATAAATAGTAGTAAAATTACGGTTTGTTAGGTAGCGGCATAATCCTTCACTCCAATGAAACTAATGCCAAGATTTCCTGATTTGTTTATTCTGCTTATGTTAGGAAGAGAATCAAGTCAGTATGCTGCTCACTCTTGATAAACTGCAAAAGGCCAGAAGGTCTGCCTTCCTGCTGCATTTAAAAATGTCTTCAGTGCGCAGTGCAGGGGAATCTATTTCCTTTGTTACTGTGATAATGCCATCATGTTCTTAGCCCTCCTAGCCTGCCTGGACTAGGGCTTATAGAAGAAATATATATATTTCAGCGACCAGCAGCTGTAGCCTTCCAGATATGTTGCACTTATGCCCTAAACATTTCTGCAGCCATTGTGCTACTTGCGAACTGTAGTACAACGACCTCTGGAGGGCTAAACATATCCCACTCTGGTTTATATGAGCAAGCTGTGTACAAGAACTGTAGGATCTTCTCTCTTTTCCCCCTGAGGTTGTGTTTGAATGAAAAGGTGCCATAGCTCTTGAAGAAGCGTTCCTCTGTATTTATTTCTCTTTGTTCCTGCCTTTATTGAAAAGTGTATGTGTTATGCTGAATTCGATAAACCATATGAATTATATACCTAGAATATTATAAAAGATTTAGAGAAATCAGCAGCAAGCTTTCCGTAAGCCTCCTTTATGCAACCTGTGTTCTACGCTGTGTCACTGTGGTGATATATTTGCTAGTTATCAGATATATTTCAACCACCTCAAACATTAATGATCTCAATTTTTCATTTGCTTAGGTTAGTCTGATTTTTCTTCATGCTTTTTGTGAGCTCAGGCCAGTAAAAGCCTTGCATTTTTTAAAAAGCAATGCTGATGGCAGTGTTCAGCTGTAGCACAAGGTACAAATTTGGCTGTCTGCACAGCAAAATGGAGAAAAATTTGGGGACCCAGAGGTAATTCTGCTGGCCTGAGCAGCAGTTTTCAAGCAATCTGCAGAGGGGGGTCAACTTCAAGCATTATATTTAAACGCTGCCCTTAAATTTATTTTTTTTTAATATATATTTTTTCTCTTGCAACCAATTTCTGTAGATGACAGGCAGTTCTGCCACAACTCTGCTGCAGGGTTGGTTGGGCCATTAATTCTACTTGAAGTACTATGGCCATTTTGTACATTGTAAGAGTGTGGTTACACATTGTGCGTTTTGTGCTGTTTGCGCAAATTTTACCCATGCTGCACATGGCAAGTATATGACAGTGGATGTTAATTTGTGCAATTTTATTTTTAAAAATTATGGATCACTCTTTTTTAGAAACACTATAGAAAGCTTCCATTTAAAAAAAGGTATCCATTGCCTACCTAGCAATAAGAAACAGACTCACACAACAAAGATCTTTTAATCGTGTTTCTGAGGTATCTAAAGTAGGAGTTGCTAACATGTGGGCCTGAAGATGTTAACATAAGAACATTACAGGATGGATCAGGCCCACAGCCCGTCTAGTGCCACATTCCGTCTCACACAATGGCCCACCAGTTGCTTCTGGGCATCTACAAGCAGAAGACAAAAGTGAAACCTTCATCTGCTCTTGACTCCCTGCAAATGACCTTCAGAGGCATCCTGCCTGTCCCTTCAACCTAGAGGCCTGGTGGCCTTAATACACCAGTACTCCATGGATTTGTTTAACCCTTTCTTAAAGCTATTGAGTCTGGTTGCTGTCACCATCACTTCTAGTAGTAAATCCTATAGACCCATGACCCCCTGAGTGAAAAAAAAATTCCCTTTGTCAGTCCTAGCGCTCCTGTCCATCACTTTCCTAGAATGCCCACGGATCTAGAGTTGCGCCATAAAGAGAATAATTTTTCTCCTTCCACCTTTTCCATACCATGCATGATTTTATATGCTTTACTCAGGTCCCCTCTTAAACACTGCCTTTCAGGTGTTGCAGCCTGATTTCATAGGGAATGTGTTCCAGGTCCCTGATCATGCTGGATATTGCTGAACTACAGCCAACCAGACCAAGGCTGGTGGAAGTTGCAGTTCAGCATCATCTGGTTGGCCACTCCTTCGTTAATGCATTGGATGCTAAGTATTGAATATGCCTTCATTTTTGATAAGGCAAAAACCTGACTTATATTGAGCCACTTTCTTTTATCCATCTCACATGGTATTGCCTACAGGCAAGAGCTGTTCACACCTGTCTCATGATCCTGTTCAGCAGAGATGGCAGGAACTGAACTTGGAATCTTTAGTACAAAAGGACAATGTGTTGCCAAAGAACCCTGGTTCCTCCTTTTAAGTGAATAGGTGTGACAGCCATCAGAAGTTGGGTAAGACTCCATTGACAGCAAGGGCTGTAGAGTGAAGATATGCTCTTTGGTTTATTGCACAAATACATTTAGATTTTTGTCTGTTTCAACCAATTCTTCCTCTTCTTGAGATATATTTACTCACTGAATGAACATTCACACCAATAGCTTGGTTTATTAAAAATGTTCACACCAATAGCTTAGTTTATTCCATCCTATTGTTATACCCCAGCTCAAATTTTGGGCTTGTGCTACTCCAATAAGACATACCGAGGTAGCAGTTGCAACTCTTTATTGCTAGCTATAAGGGGTACAAGGTGATATTTCACAAAGCTGGTCCATTGCATTCATTTTACAGAGGTGTTTGTACACAGGAGGTTCATTTGCAAAGTTTTTGATAGGTTGTTTTTATGGTTTTCAGGAAAAAATATTGCAATTACATCACAGGTTCTAATCCTCCCATACATTCATTAGCGTAAAGGTTTCCTTCCTGTAGGCTTGAAATTTAGTATGCATACAAAACATATCGAGTAAACCGATTAATATCATCAAATCAGCATTAGATTATGTTCTGTTCCTTGAACTTTACTCACTGTACTCTGTGTGACAATGTTTGCCCTTGCTTTTTGTTATGATATGGGAAAATTAGCCTTGTGTTTTCACAACGAAGTATCACAAAAGTACATGAACTATTTCTTCTGAGAAGAGTTTGCACTACACTGTCACCAAGGTCTCAAGGCGGTGAACAGCCAAGGGGCATAGCTTATAATTAAATGAAGCATACAAATATTTCTGTAACAAAGGGAAAGCACAGTGGTTTTAAACCAAATTACCTTCAAACAGCTTAATCTGAAGTCTTTGGCACTTTGAAGACAAAAAACAATTTTCTGATTTTATTTTTGGTTTAGGGATACAGCCATGAAACAGGCTCACTTAACTGAAGGACAAGGTTGCAAATCTGTATGCTTCCAAAACAGTCAGCTCCAGCGAACAAAGTTGGACTTCCTTCCAAATAACTTGCACAGAAACTAGCCTGAAGTAACTGGGCAAAACGATGTTGATTAATGAGATGGAATATAAATATGCTGGCTGCATTAATAACCTGAAAACTAACTATGAAATCAGTCATTCAGAGGATGGCGTAACCAATATCCTATCCCAGCCCCTACAATCATCCTAACCACTGTTCCAGTAGAAAACCAACAACAGTAAATGCAGCTCAGTACTTGCCCTATTGTGCTCATTCCCATAAATTCAGATATTCCCGCTTACCCCATGATGCATTCTTTGCAACCTGGAATAGTAGTCTGGGAAAACAGCGTGTACCATTTATAACTTGGTTAAGGAAGTAGATACGTTTAATCATGTTTGTTTTTACAATCTCATCTTAAACCATCTTATATGATTAAAAAGGCCTCTGTAAATCAGACTAATCTGTTAATATAAAGGAGGAACTGTAGCCTCTTGCAAATTAGTCTGCTACTGTTTACTAGGAAACATTTTTCTTCTTGTTATTTAGTAGTTCATTCGTATCTGACTCTTCGTGATCTCACGAACAACAGCACAGCAGGCCCTTCTGTCCGCCACTATCTCCTGGAGTCTGCCCAAACTAATATTCATTGCCACCATTACACCATCTCATCCTCCTTTAGTACTGACTGACTTGACCTTTTTGCAGTCCAAGGAACTCTCAAAAGTTTTCTCCAGCATCGCTATTTGAAAGCATTAGTTCTTTGACATGGTCCTCTTTATGTTCCAAATCTCATAGCCATTCATTACTACTGAGAAAACCATAGCTTTGAGTAGTCTCTGCTTTTTACATGCCATCCAGGTTTGCCATAGCTTCTTTCACAAGGAGCAAGTATATATTTTTTAATTTTACAGCTGCCGTCACCACCTGCAAAGATCTTTGAGCCCAAGAAAATAAAACCTGACGCTGCTTCCATTTCTTTCCCCTCTATTTGCCAGACAGTGACAGGACCAGATGCCATGATCTTAGTTCTTTTTATGTAGAACTTCAAACCAGCGTTTGCATTTTCCTTTTTCACCCTCATCAAAAGGCTCCTTAATTCTGCTTCACTTCCCCCCTTCAAAGTGGCATAATCTACATTAGGGATGTGCACAGATATTCGTAACATTTGAAATGCATACAAATTTGGCCAAATTTGGACATTTGAATTCAAATTGAATGTTGGTATATGTGAAGATTGACATTCAAATTTGAACTGAATGTTTGGATACATTAATATGAAGCTTCATATGGGATTTGTATGCTATTCATATGCATTCTTATGGGATTCATATGGGATTGAATATTTGTATCGAGTACGAATCCTACCATCTTTGAAGGAGATCTGTTCGAACAAAAACATATTTTCTTGCATTCAATTCAATACAAATCAAATTTTAAAAATTTGTGTACATCCCTAGTCTACATACCTGAGGATACGTGATATTTCTTTTGGCAGTCTTAATTCCAGCTTCTGATTCACCCAGCCCTGCACTTTGATGTTGTTCAGTAGTTTGAACATTCTTTAGCATTGTCCTACTTTGGGACTGGAATGTGAAATGACATCCTGTGGCCACTGTTTAGTTTTCCAAATTTCCTGACATATTGGGAGTAGCACTTCAACAGCATTGGTTTTTAGGATGTTGAATAGTTTCACTGGAATTGTCACCTCCAGTAACCTTGTTGTTAGCAAAGCTTCCTAAGGTCCACTTCACTTCACTGTCCAGGATGTCTGGCTCTAGGTTGGTGACCACCCCAGCATGGTTATCACTGATGTTAAGATCTTTCTTGTATGATTTTTCAGAATATTTTTGTCCCCTCTTCTTTTTCACTTCTGCTAGAGCCCTGACATTTTAACTTGTATCATGGCCATTTTTGCATGAAATGCTCCTTTGGTATCTCCAATCTTTTTTAAAAAACTCATTTCAATTCTGTTGTTTTCTTCTGTTTCTTTGCATTGCTCACTTAAGAAGGCCTTCTTATCTCTCCTTGCTATTCTTCAGAAATCTGCATTCATTTGGGTATATCTTTCCTTTTTATCCCTTGCTTTTCTTTCCTTCTTTCCTCAGTTATTTGTAAAGTCTCATCAGACAACCATTTTGCTTACTTTCTCTTCTTTTTCTTTGGCATGTTTTTTGTTGCTGCCTCCTGTACAGTGTTATGGACCTCTGCCTGTAGTTCTTCAGGCGCTCTGTCTACCAGATCTAATCCCTTAAATCTATTCATCACCCTCACTGCATATTCATAAGGAATATTATTTAGGTCACACCTGTATGGTCTAGTAGTTTTCCCTACTTTCTTCAATTAAGACCTGAATTTTACAATAAAAAGGTCTTGTTTTTACTTTATGTTTGTTTGTTTGTTTGTTTAAAGAATTTCTATCCCATCCTTCACCAAAATATCTTAGTGGGAGTTGCAATAGTAATATTTAAATTATAACTCTCCCTCTGTGGCAAAACTGAATCCAGAGCAAGCTAAACATCAGTGAAGAGGTGTGTTTTAACCAGGCACTGAAAACCATATATTGTAGACATCTGGTGAATTTCAAGAGGAAGGCTGCTCCAGAGTCAAGGGGCAACACCTCTGAGAGAGGAGGAACTATAAGAAGGCTCTCTTTAAGATCTTAATACACGTACAGGTCTATACAGGAGAAGGTGCTCCTTCAGATACCCAGGGTGTGATGTGTGTCCAGCCAGAGATTACCATCAGCTCCTGGAGCGTTCAAGGGTAGCCCCATATAAAACGTTTTACAGTACAGTCGGATCCCCATATCCACTGATCCAATAACCACTACCCCGCAGGAGCCATTAGTCCTGCCTTAAGCTCTTCCAAGGCCTGGGACAGGCAGGAAATGGCCTGAAATGGCATGCAATTTTCCATAATGCTTTTGAAATCCCATGAGATTTCACAGGAATTATGGGAAATGGGGTGCATCTCAAGTGAGATTTCCCATGGTTCCTGAGAAATCCTGCAGAATTTCACTGGAATTATGGGAAATGGAGTTCATTTCTCAGCATTTGCTATTATCCACAGTTTATGTTATCTGTGGTGGGGCCTGGAACATATGCCCCACAGATATGGGGGTCTGACTGTAGTCTAATCTGGAGGTTACGAGAGCATAGATTACTTTGGCCACCTTATTTCTATCGAGGAAATACCACATGAGTTTCAAATGACAGTAATAAATCCAGGAGCACTCACAGATTGTGCACCTGTTCTTTTTGGAGCAAAATAAACCCAATGTCTGGGTTTTGCCCCACAAACGTGGGCTGGTTCTGCACAAGGAAACCTGAGGGACAAATCTGGGGGAGGGCCAAACCTCCCAGTTCACCCACCCAGGTCTCTGTTACACACGAGGACACCCTTTCATCCGCAATCAAGTTATAGATGAAAGACAATGTGTTTTGGACTGGACTGGCATTTAACAAGATAACGGGGCAGTAGATGGGCATTCCCACTGCATAGAGATTTCCATCTGACGTTGGTATTGACCATCTGGTAATGTCTGTATGTAAAGCCTCAGTTTGAGCTGCTGAAAAACAATGTTCAATATGACTAGGCAGTTATCTTTGTCCTGCTTTAATTTGTATTCGAAGGCCAAAACTGCCAATTATTTCGATTACCTTTTTATTTCCTCCTTTAGCAATCCAATTCCCTGTTATGAAAGTGGCATCTTTTAACTGTGTTACTTCTAGAAGTTGTAGTTCTTCACAGAATTGGCGAACTTCAGCCTCTTCAGCATCAACAGTTGAAATATGGACTTGGACTCCTGTGATGCTGAACTGTTTGCCTTGGATTCATCCTTTCATTTTTAAGACTATAACACAGGACTGTTTTTCTCACTCTCTCACAGACTATGAGGGCTACTCTATTGCTTCCGAGGGATTCTTGCCCACAATAACAGATGTAACGATCATCTGAATTTAAATTGCCTATTCCTATCCATTTATAGTTCACTGACTCCCAAGCTGACAATATTTAAGAGTGTGTCCCCATCGGCACTTTAATTGAATTCAGGAAAGAGCATCCCCATGATTACTGTAATTAATCCAAATGGAACCCGAATTCAGCACCCAGCGTCCCCATGCAATTCCTTATTTCCAGATTTTATGAGGACTATCCTGCCTAAATCTGGAGGAAAAAGAGTCCTGATGAAAACAGGACTCAGTCCCCTTTTTGTAGCCGAGTCCACTTATTTTTCCCCACGTGGGGATGATACCCAGCTATTTGGTGTGGAGGTCTAGCCTTCTGGCCAATGGCAGCCAGCTGTGGGTGATTTTTTACAGATGTAAAGTTCACCCCTACCTTGCCATGCTTGCAAAAGCTCCATACAGTATGAAACAGGTAGAGAGGGGGAGAAGGGGATTTTGTCTTTTATTTAAAAGGACTTCTATAACATTTTTGCTGGAAACATGTATCTTCTTCAAAAGATATTTGGGAGAAGCTTTTAAATATTTCAAATACTTTGAAATGATACATTTTATCTCATACATTTGCTGGTAATCTCAAAAGGGAGGTGTGAAAAAGAAAGTAATAAAGTCCCTTTGCATTTGCTTCTTTTATTGTAGGCAGGGTTTCCCCCCCCGGGGGGGGGATTTAAAAGCCCTGTTTTTTACCTTTAAAAATAGCCCCCAAATTTTATAACGCATGATTCGATACCTCACAAATCTGCATGAGTGCACTTTTGCCAGTAATCTCAAAAGGGAGAGGTGTGAAAATGAAAGTATTAGCAGCTAGAATTTCTTTGCCATTTCCAATGGATCACATTTGGCCTGAGCTATTCACTGTGATCTGTCTGTCTTGGCTGCCTCCGCACAACACAGCTAATAGTTTCATTGAGATGCACATTCACAGGGCAATGAACAATGAAGGAGGATTTGGGAAGAAAATACTTTGGATTATTTTCTTATCTCATTTGAAACTCTTCCATATTTACTTCTTACCAGTGTGATACAATGGTGGACTAGAAAATCTGGATTTAGTCCTTACATCTTGACAGTTACACACACATGCACAACATGAATCGTTTCTACTCTGCAAGGTTGTTGTAAAGGTAGAACTAAATAATCCTTTGCAGATTAGGCAAGATGAGGAAAAGAGATTAGACCACCTCTAAACAAGCATTAGTTATAATGCTTATGTTACTGATCTGGCAGTTCTTTTTGGAAACAAAGTGGGTGGGTGCTGTAGGGAGGAGAAGGAGGAGGAGAAGAATTGGATTTTCTAACCTGCTTTTCTCACCCATTTAAGGGAACTCGAAGCAGCTGACAAAGCTTCCTATTCTTCTCCCCACAACAGACACCCTGTGAGGTAGGTGGGGCTGTGAGAGCTCAGAAGAGAGCTGTGACTAGCCCAAGGTCAGCCAGCTGGCTTCATGTAGGAGTGCAGAAATAAACCCAGTATTCCCAGGTAAGAGTCTGGCTCCTTAACTGCTAGACCAAACTGGCTGAAACACCCAGAAACGTTCTGGTTTTTGATTCTGCAACAAGCAGTGTTATCCTTTCTTCAGTCTTTTTTCCTGACAGCCATGAAGACTAGGAAACATACTTTCATTAAAAAAGAAAGAAAGACACTATAAATCTGTACTCTGAAGCTTGTACATACAGAATAGAAAGAGCGAAGCTCTGAGAAGTGCATGTTAGACTGTGGTGTGCTGGTAAAATCTCTGCTCCATCACCGTTTTTCACCCCTGGGGCAACAGAGAGAGGTTAGTGATGATGTTTGTCTTTAACGAAGAACGACCAAACCTGTAGCCTGCAGCTGCATCACGAAAGTAAAAAAAGGTTCAGACGATAGGATCTGGCACTTTCCCCCTCGCCGTGCAGGAGCTGCTTTCTGCTCAATTCTTCTCGTGCTCCCAAGTGCACGCTCTGAAACTGTAAAATAAGGAACGTTTTGGGGTTTTTTTTTTCCCTTCCTCTTTTTCTCTGAGAACCTTCATTTCTCTGCTGGGGGCAGAGGTCGTCCTGAGAGAAGGATTAAAGAGAAGCCTCGTCTTCCTGAAGAGGCGGCACAGGCATATTTTCCCAGCTGCATTAATCAGTCTCAAGGAAGCCAAAGCTCACAGTATCACCTTGAAGCTTCTTTAGAGTCCTTTGAAAAACTTTGGGTGGATTATAATGCTCTTTGTGGGGAAAGGGAGCATGGCTAGCAAGGAACCAATCAGGGTGCCTTCAGGCAGGCAGAGTGTGGGCAGACATTATGCAAGCTTCCCACGCACTTGCCAGTGCATCTTAATCCACGGCATCAGTGTTCCTGTTTTTTTCCATGATCAGTTTGTCACTACATCTCTCACCTGGTTAGCTGTGTCACTTGTTCTACTAAATGCTTCAGCCTCAACTACTTCTTGAGTCACATTGCCCAAGCACCAGGGTGAGCAAGCAGCTTGCCACACTCAGGCCTTGTCCCCATGCAAGTTTGGTATGGTTCTGAGCACAGGATTGACGCTGTCCATCCCTATGGGGTTTGGATTCCGCGAAAAGTGTGCCAACCTCTCCCAAACCATGCCAGAAGTGTGCCAGATTTGATACCTGAAAAAAGAAGTCTCAGCACACTTTGGGAGACCAGTCCGCATTGCTCAGCGAGCCGGGAATGAACATCGGGACACTAGCGGGCTAACGGGGACGAGATTTGCGCTCATGTCATTGGGAAGTGGGGTGTGCTTGCTGTCCCTGCCCTGTCCACTGAAGATCGCAGCCTCTGACTTTTTAAAATGCCGATTGCAAAGACAGGCTGAAGAATGGCTTGCTTTTTAAATTTTCTACCGTTTCCATGGAGGTAATTCCAACCCCATTTCAAGAATGCCAAGGCAGGCTG
>MTQE01002208.1:34722642-34739831 GCA_014337955.1 Aspidoscelis marmoratus
TCCATGGAGGTAATTCCAACCCCATTTCAAGAATGCCAAGGCAGGCTGCACAATGGCTTGATTTCTGTTCCGTTTGCAACCCCCATTTTCCTGATCTGCAAGGTGATCATAAATAAAGGCTTGATCTTCAGTTTGTGCCGTTCTTGCGGTCCCCGGTGGAACGGAGGTGCACACAACTGCTCAAATGCCCATTGCCGCTAAACTTCGTAGCAGCTTTCGATGTTTTTTAAAAAAATTTAAAGTTATTTTTTTGAATGAAGCTTTATTTTAACTTGTTTCCATGCCTCCCACCCCAGTCCTGGCTGTCTGTGCCACTAAGGGAGGGGGGATGTGGCACAGCAGTAGGCTGACGACAGTCTGGCTGCCGGTGAGGAGAGAGGGGGCAAAGAGGAGGTGGCACTGTTCTGCCATACCAGGGTTCGGCACGGTTCTCATGGGGATGCCTCCATCTGTGCCCAACTTGTACCTGTACCGCATTGCCAGGAATCTCATGGGGATGCCCGAAATGCATTCCCGGTCCTGTGCCCAGCCCATGTGTGCTTGAACAGTGCCCAAAGTGTGCCCAGTGGCCAGCATGGGGACGCAGCCTCAGCCACCTGAATCTTGTCTTCTTGCCTCGCCTAGGCCTTGCTCCTGTCCCACCACTAGGGGTTCAGGCACCTCCTCCTCACTCCAGGCATCAGATAAATTAAGAGTCAGCCCTGAGGAATCACACACACACCAGAATTTTGAAACTGAAATGCTACCATTACTAGAATTCACATTTTCCTGATATGACTGGAAGCTGAGTTTGAACAGTGTAGGGTTGCTAGCAGCATCATTGGGTGCCTCCAGACATCACTTTCAAAATGCATGCTTCACTTATAGTCCAAAGTGAATGACTTCTGAAGGGAAATGGTTCGTTTCAGGAGCAAGGGTTCTTCCATTCGTGTGCCTCAGCCCTTCCCTGCGTGCTCAACTCTGATAGATTCTTGTCTTTTTCAGGTGAAGGTGAGTTCTCATGAGTTCTTGTGAAATAATGGAATGCTCTGCAGCAAACTTCCTAAAAAAATCTATGGATGAGTCCAGACATGCAGTAATGCTGCACCACCCACATGCAGGTTTTTTCAGCCCACAGCAGGGAGGAAGCATTTAGCGAAATAAAAAGATGCTGATTTAACAGCATCCTTTTACTTTGCCACTTACCTTAGAATACACCACCATTACTGCAGGTGACAGAGAGTCCCATCTGGTGGATGGGAAGCTGCTGCAAAAGGGTGCCACAGCTTCTGATCCTTCTGTCCGGCTGACTGGAAATCACTACTCTGTCCCTTCACAGCTTCCGATTCTCCTGTCTGTGGACCAGAAACTGCTGCAAAGGGGTGCCACAGCATAGCGCTTGTCTGGAGGCACCCTATTTTTAAAACTTGGCATATTGGGTTATAATGCACAGTTACAGCAGAGAATTATCAAGCCTTTCTGTCAAATTGAATGCTGTTGTGCATTCCACATGCATTTTTAACCCTGTCTGGGTGCATCTGGTATGTTCAGGAGTTTGGAAATACCTTTTGAACATGTACATGTGTGGCTTTGGAGAGGTAGGGGTGATGCCTTGCTAAACAGGGCACTACTTAACCCTGCCTGAGACCTAAGAAACTTACCAAATTGGTCAGTAGTTGGAGACAAATTTGGGGAGAAACCAGAACAACAGAAGCAAAAATGCCCAGCTTCTTTCTCATTGTAATTTATATGAAGTGTCTTACATTGCAAGAATGCTGTTGATTTCTGGCATGTTTCTTTAGATGATCATCTAAATCTGGATCCTGTCTTACTCCTAACCCAACATTTACTGAACACGTTCTCACCGCAACACTGTTCTCTACCTTAAGGAGACACCATCCTTTATTCTGGCAGTTACATGTCCTTGGAGTAATGTGGCTCCAGGAGTGGCAGTTTAAGGACATGTGAAGTTGCCTCAAGTAGAACCATACATTTGGCTCATTTAGCCCCTTTCTACAGAATGCAGAAGCTGCACAGGGTTTCAACCAAAGCTCACCTTTTTTGGAAACTTCAGGGGTACTGAACCCAAACTGAACCACAGACCATTTCTATACCTTTCAAGCAGCGTGCTCCCACCTTTGGGGGTAAGTGGCCACTGTACTTCAAAGCAGCCAGAAACTTAGCTCCTGAGAAATACTGTCCATCTCTAGTGCAGACCATAGTAGGCACCACTGGCAGGTGAACAGCAGGCTCTGAATCCATGACTTCCTGAAATAAAGGCCAGTGCAGAAAGGATCTAAGATTCTCTGAAGTACATTCTGAAGAAGTGCTTGGTCTTGTGGTTAGAGTGTTGGAGTCTTATCTGAAGGTCTGACAGTTTGATTCCGCACTTCTCCACAAAGCTAGCTGGGTGACCTTGGGCTAGTTGCAACTCTCTTTCTCATAGCCCTATCTACCTCACAGGTTTGTCAGCCACTCTGAGTCTTCTTAAGGGTGACTCCTCAACTTCTCTACTTCTTCACCATTGTCTGACTGCTAATATGCACCTTCTTTGCTTTCCCTTCTGACCTTTACATTGGGCATCCTTACCTATGGAATGATCCTGTTCCTAAGGATGCTGGCAGCATTAATGCTTCTGCACTGCTGCCCATGAGCAATTGTTGCCCTGGATATCAGATGAGATGAGGAAACAAAGGCAGAAAAAGCAGGAGGGCAAAGGGCAAATTTCCTGTTGTCTGTCTTCTCTCCTCCTTGAAAAGGCCTCCATTTCTCTCCCTCTGAACAGACAAATAAAGGTGGCAGAACAAGGGAAAGTGACATCATTGCCGCTCTTCCACTGAGGTGCTGCTGTCAGGCATAGCCATAGTAGTGGCTGAGCAGGAGGAGAAGGGACTAGCCAATAGCCAGAATAACTTTATGACCTGAAGATTAAGACTAGAACCAGTTCCTAGACCCAGGTGGAGTCTTAACGGACTTCTTGGGTCCCTTGAACCTTGCTCAGTGTGATAAATTCTAGCATTGCTTTGTAGACCACTGGCTCAAGTGACATTTCTAGTACAGTGATGCTTAGGCCTATGGGTAAACTGTGGCAGTGACCCTCAGCTTGCCTGTTAAAATCCTCTACTTGAAATTCTGGTTCCTTCTGTTATGGAGGGATACTGGTGTGTTATGGGAAGGCGCCTGCTTGAACTGAAGAGTATCTGGGGTGGGTTAGTAATCCTAGCTCAGCTGCAGACAATAGAGGAACCCCAATTGTTAAAGCCAGGCTTCCAACTTGCTTTCTCAAGAGTAGGACTCTTTCACAGAATGACTGTGTAAGATGTTCTCATAGCTACATGTAGGTGTCTAGTGAGCAACAAAATAATACTCTGATGCCTATCATAGTTCTTTTCTAGTTTGACTCTATTGCCTCTTGGGAAGGCAATGAGATTATAAAACAGCAGCTGGGGTGGCCCCAGGCACGTTCTGATGTGTTTTTCCCCCATGACAATTGCTCACCCATTTTTGCTTGTTGATGACTCTCTTCTCTTGGCAGCCTGATGCCGCCCCTTTTGTTAGCTTCCCCTTGTTATTGCTCAAACTCTTCTGCCCACATGTCAACAGGGAACATCACAAAAGTAAGAGACTGAAAGGGCAGGAAGACAAATGCTTTATGGCTCCCACTGGAACCATTTCGCCACTTACAGCATGTTCCTTCTTAGTTGAACACCAGCATTTTCCCCAAGATTAGACCTCCCATGCTAGTTTTTCTTCCCCTGAAGCTTCTGCTGTTTGGATCTATTAGGGCTCTTGATCTCAGGTGCAGTAGTCTGAAGGCAAGATTTGGGGTGCTGTTTGCGTGCTCTGTGGGAAATGGTTCTCTAAGGGATGGTTCCTTCAGTCTCAAGGAGAACTCTAATTTGGGGATGGTAAACATGCTCCCTGTTGTCCCTAAATCCTCCTGGGGTAAAGAAACACTTTTCAGAGGGAGGCTTGAAGAACAGCAGCAGAGAAACATCTGAGAGGGGAGCCCTCGAGGTACTTTTGTTCCAGTGAGTAGGAGTCTTTAGATCCGCTTAGACATAAAAGGCGGCATGGTTTCATTCCCAAAGTCTCAGCTGAAGGAGAGGAGGGGAAATGGGCTTGCAAAGAAGAGAGGTCATAAATAAAGTGGTGGCTAGAACCAGGAGGGGCATTTTTTCCTCCTCCTCCTCTCCACCCCACCCCCCTCACTTTCTACCCCAGGAAATAAATTGGGTCAGACTTGAAAGTGAGTTTTCTCACAGTGGATTTAATTTTAGCTCTCACAGACTAGTTATCGTATCATAAATGCCAGGGTGATTTTTAGGAAACATGCCCAGCGAGGCTTAGCTGCTGTGTAACAAGATTTGTGTCTGTTTCCTATGGTAGCATGCTTTCGATAAACAACCGTGTGTTCCCAGGGGCCTCTAGCAAGCTGAGGATGGGGTGAAATTGCCAGAAAGCTCTGCATCTGTCCTTCAGCTGTTTGCGAAGTGCAAGTGCAGAACTCTTGCCCTGGATCTGCCTTTTTGTGAGGAAGAAAGCCGAATGAACTTGGGGATCGGGTAGGTGCATGCTATATACACCTGCTCAGTGCATGCAATATAATCTGCTTGTTTCCTAGGTGTTCTTTCTCCCTTTAATCACTATGGAAGCAATGGGTCACCCAGGAAAGTATTCTGTCCCTTCCAGTGATGATTGCGGGTGCTTCCAGGGCAAATGCAACTAAAAAACCCTAAGACCAGCTTGTTTTCCAAAGGCAGTGCAGGGAACATTATGACATTCCAGATATAATGATAGTGGTGCAGGAAAGCTTTTTGAACTAATGAGACATTGGCTGAATGGTTGTGGCTATGGCTATAGGGAATGTATACATTATGTGGATATGTTGCTACTTAGCTAATGCCTTCTCTCTTCAGGAGCCCTAATAGCTAAACTTCCCTAGAGACATGGCTGTTTTATATCACATGCTTTTCCTTACACGTGACTGCTTGGATTGCCGAATTACCTTTCTTTGAACAATATTTCCTGGAACAGAAACTGGACAGGTGGTGGGGAGAGGTAACTATCAGGGTTCCTTCTTTCCTCCATCCCTCTCCATCTTGCTGCTCCTTTTAAATCTGTCCAATTAGTGTCTATTAGTCACTAACTGTGTTAAAGCATTAAGAACAATTAAGGGTGCAAAGAGTTTCCAGATGCAGCGTTAAGCACAGAAGCTGGCAGGCTGCTGCCTGATCCCATATGCAAGCAGAGAGAAGGGCACGCGGCAGAAGTGTTGGGATGGGCCTGAGACAACTAACATCATGCCATCAGCTTCTGCCAGTTATGTGAGTTAAGGTCCAAAAAATCTGGAGGGCACCACGTTAGCTGCCCCTGCATTCAGTCCATCATCCGAGGCCATGGCAGGCAAAAAATGGTTGCCATAAGGGAGACTGCAGGCTTTATCAGAATTAAAGTAGAGGCTAGGCTGAAGCATGTAAAAACATAGAGCCTTTTCACAGTTTGAAGATGAGGATGACCAGGGGTGCGCTAGTGTGGAACTGCGTGGAACAGCTTCCTTCCCAGAGTGACTCCCAGTGTGTGTGCCCATCCCATCTTTGTTAGCTGTGCAGAGCAGTAAAAACTGCTCCACAGCTATACTAGAAGCTAGGGGTGTGGACGAATGCAACTTTTGGGATTTGCAAATAGATTTGAAATTCGTTCAAATTTTAAAATTCAAATTTATGGACATTCTATTTGAATTTGAATGTCAAAATTCGGACAAATTGATCAAATTCAAATACCTTTGAATATTCGTGCACACCTCTACTAGAAGCATCCATGGCATTCCTCGTAAAGCCCTGCTTACAGGCTTTGCGTTATTTCCTTCTAGGGGAGGAGGCAGCACAGCATAGGCACAGCTGTGTGCTGGGTTGCCCATCACTATAGCAATGGCCCAGCATGCATTGCCATTGCTACAGCAAAGCAAATGGTCCCAGATGAAGTTGGGCCAGCCTTAGTCTCTTGTCACATGCCGAATACATGACCCAATAGGACTTGGCTCAAGGAAATAGTCTTGGCAGCAGGGGCTTTGCCGCTGTGCTGCTGGTGGTAACACTGGCTTTGTTACAATAGGTTTACCCAGGCTTTGCTGGTATGATCCTGGAGATCAGCTGCGAGTTTATTGCTGAGCTGATTAGACTAGAAAACGGGAGGGTAAATGAAGAGGCAGGAATCAGGAGGAAATCAAGAGAGTGTTTAATCTTGCCATGGGTTTAAATATAGCCAAAAAAGGGGTGTGGAGGAAATGACATCGAGGCAACATCTGGGGAGATGACTGGAAGAAGGCTGGAGTCAGGCATATCAGATGTCCTTGTGATGTCATATCCTTTGGTCAGTGGCAGGAAAGATATTCAGCTCCACATGGCTGAGAAACACCATTATGCCGACGGCAGGCAGCAAGGAGGGAAAAGGAGGGAAGTACCTTGGACAGCGCCCAGAGTATAATGTAAGCCTATGAGAATAGGAAAATTGCCTAGCATTTTTATCTCGAGGCTTATTACCAGTGAAAGACTTCATAAATAAAGTAGAGGGTTAAAGAGGGAACAAGGTTGTGCAGCCTAGTGGTTACTACAGTCTCTGATCTTAACTGCTTTGGGATAGTATCCCATGACAGTTAAGTGTGAAAAACTCCATAGTTACTGAAGCCCTTTTAGTGATTTGTTTATTCACTATCATCCTACATTTAAAAGGATTTTGTGAAGCATAGTTTGGCACTTGGACATTGTTACAGAGTTTACTGTAACTCTGGAAACCTAAAATGGTGTGATTAGTCTCCGTAGCACCATAGATCTGCCTTAGTGCACAAAGACTCCCTTCCATGACTTCATGAACTTACGTTAGTAAACAAAGTCTCTGGGGTTCTCCTGATTTCCCCCACCCCCAGTTTTCCATGGGCAGGGCATAATAGTTTGCAGTAGTATGGTCGTTTGCAAGGACCAAATGGCAGAATTCTATAAAAGAATAAAAGTATTAGGGCTTATATTCCGCTCTTTAGATAGACTCACATAGTCTTAGGACATAGCCTGAAGGCACTTTGCTGAATCTAAGCAGGTTTAGGTCCAGGGTTTTCTCGCTCGGGTAGAAGCCAATTTGGGTGATTCCCCGTTAGATTTGATTTATGGCCCATTCCTTAGCAAGTCACCCAAAAAGTTTAAATTTAAAAAAAGATAAAATATGCAAATGAACCTTTTTAACTTTTACTTACCCGGATCTTCCTTGCTGCCTCATCTCTGTATTCTTTACCTTCAAGGAGGAATAGGATAAATGGTTTAACAGTGAAGCTCAGCACCTCCAAGGAATCACTAATACAAGCAGTATTTTTCTCAGATAAACTATTTTGGACAGCTGAGAAAAGGCTGCAGACTAGTTTAAATCTTGTCTAATAAGTACGTCATCATACCAGATTAGTTCTCATCCTGACCAACTGGGAAACAGGCAATCCATCTTCATTCTTTCTATTGGCTACCCTTCTCGATTTTTCTCCCCAAACTTCACTTTAAGGCACTGTTGTCAGCCAGTGGCCCAGGGTGATTTCTGAGTCTCCTCGTTGAGAACTCTCTTGGAAGGAAGATCTCCTGGGAACCAGTGGAATCATCTTGAGTTTCTAAGGAGAAAAAAGAGTGAGAAATGAATACAGGAGGGAAATGAGTGAAATATCAAAGGCAACAAGTTCATTTTAAAAAGAAAAATTTAAAAATAGCTCCTATATCCTTATGGAGATGAACATTAGCTGTTGCCAAAAGTATTGCTAGGGGAAGGGTGCTTTTACTGGGCTGTCCAAACTGAGACCTGACACTGTCCTGTTCATCATCCTCAGCTTCCCAGGCAGCAGAGAAGCCTAGAGAAGAGAGTTTCTAAACTCCTTATGACACTCTTTCACTCTTAATTTCTAATATTCCAGAAAAGCTTGATTAGTACTGTTACCTTTAGAAAGGCCCTTGGGCCAAACCTAGGTGGCCTTAGATCAGCAACCTCATATTCCATGTCCAGATAATGATATACCAAGACACAAGAGTCCAATATATTAAAATGCAACATTTTCATTGCTAAATTCAGAGCCTTGGAGGAAAAAAATGTGCAGAACTGTTGAGAAGTATGGATTTCTGTCTAAATGCAGAACTATTCTATACAAGGCAAGGAGCCAAATGTCCTCTGGGACATTCCAGTCTGGAGAGGTTTTGTCTTTTGCCTGTTTTAGCTTCTGAAGAAATATGCTCTGTACTATTCTCTGTTGTTTCCTCTCCCAATACTTACGCTGTGTGGTTGGATGCCTGTTGCACCCTGAGGGCAACTCCAATTACACCTGACTGTGGGCATAGTGGGTGAGTCCAATGGAAATATCTGGAAGGTTTCCACAACTTCCCCACCTTTTTTGGTCAGAACTAAAATGTTGCATTAGACCACTAGGATTTAAAGGCTGTCTATAGCCACTGCCCATACCAAACAATGTTCTCCTCAATTAATTGTGCGGTTTAGCTACACTGAGATTAGATTAACATGGCGGCTCTGATGTGCCAGCTTCTGTGCTTACTTTGTTAGGATATTGAGGTCATACAGCAAAGCAAAGAACATAAGAGAAGCCTTGCTGGATCAGGCCACAGCCCATCTAGTCCAGCATCCTGTCTCACACAGTGGCCCACAAATTGTTTCTGGGCTTCAAGCAGAAAACAAATGCAAAACTTTCACTTGCTCTCAGTTCCTTGCAAATGGCCTTGAGGGGCATCCTGCCTGCCCCCGGCAACCTGGAGGAAGTACCGAGGCATCCATTATAGTAGCCATTGATATACCTGATCTCCATGAATTTTTTAAATCCTTTCTTAAAGCCATGCAGGACTGGTTGCTAGACATGGTGTGTGAAGCAGCTGAATGCAAGGAGTTGGTTGCAACTATCTGTCTATAATTCTTCTATTCATAGTTCATTTGAATTGAGTTTGGAATCAGGGTCTATAAAAACTATAGATCATAGATTTTTACTGTCAGACCTTAGTAGTATTTTCTTCTTTTTATGTATTGCTGTCAGATTAGGTGCTTAAAGGTTGAAGCTTCCTCATTTGTGCTGTTGTGTCATGGTGACTACTGCTGGCACATGGATTCCTTCTCCGAGACAACCAAGTGGTTGGTGGCAAAGCATTACTTACGGATTATTTTTTCTGGAGCCACTTTTTGTGTTGCCTGGATGTTTTGACAAAGGGACAATTTTAATGGGATTTTTGTTTTTGTTTTAGGAATTACCACTTGTAGTCTGCCATCTCAAAAAAGTGCCCAAGTTTATCATTACTGAAGACTGTCTTCCTCTTTTCTCTCCTAGTAGCACCAAATTATATCCTCTCAATAAGATATGGTCCAAATGACATTTGGTGAGCTTTGTGCCTTCAGAATGGAGAGTTGAAATCATATGTACTGATTTTGTGCAGAATGTCAGCTTTTGTCACCTATTGGCAGTGTCCCGATGTTCTTCCCATTAAAGAAGCAGAGAAAAAGCTTTCCTGCTCATGAGTATTAGGGCTTTGGTCAGTTAGGTTGATCTGATTTAAAGCTTCTGAAATAAATGCTCTCCAGAGGCAAAGCCCTTGACTCTCACACAGATGGCACACGGTTATTTTTAATTTTTTTTAATGACCTTGTTGTTGTGCTAAGCAATCCCCTCAGTTGCTGAGTAAAGGCAGGTGGACAATTGCTGGAAGCTAGCCATGGAATTGCAATCAGCACTTGCTGCCAGGAATTCACCAACCCACGAGTGCCAGGATGAGGGTGTGGGTGGCAACATCATAGGAAACTGTCAGAGGGAGCCAGAGGCTGAAATTACTTCAGAATGGGCAATTAAAATAGGACCGTGGCCCTTTCCCTTCCATTCACCCCAAATGCACACACTTTGAACAACCTAAACCACTTTTGCTACAGGGAAGAGAATGGAACTTCCTAGGTGATTTTTATTTTGGAAGTAAGAACAATTCTCACCTACATAGTCATACAGATTGTCTTCTCCAGCTGAAGTATATGCAATGCATCCCAGACAATACACAGAACAGTGAAGCACCATGTATATGATCTAGGTTCTGGAAACATAAGATCTTCCTAAGGTCCTGCTTGGACTAGCTCTGAAAACAGTTTCTGCTATATCTCCAGAATAATTAGATAGTTGGCTATCCCACCCCATTTTGTGGAGAATGGCAAGACCCTTCTGTTTTCAGTGAATATACTTTACTGTGGGATTGCTGAGGTGATTCATCCCTAGCAAAAGAAAGTTTTTGCAGCATGTGAGCAATGCAGACATTTAACATGCAGGAACTGTTGTGCCTAGAAAAAATTAGATGTATTTCCCTCCCTCCCTTCCTCGTGTGTGTGTGTGTGTGTGTGTATTTGCATGTAAATGTGAATAGGTGCTGTCCTGATAGATGGTAATTAGCATTTTCTAATGGGAACAGATGTTCAGTTTGCCAGGAGGCTAGTACCTTAATGCCCATGCCACCATCTGTTCCACTGGGCAGTGCCATGGGAACCAATGTTACCAATGGTGAAGTGTGCCTGAGGAGTCCTCCTTGGGACATATTGAATAGTCCTTGGTGAATGTGGTGTTTTTAAGCAGGAAGGGAAGAATAAAAACAACAGCTGTAATGCTACGTTCAGATTTGGGATGGTTGGCATTACTTTTTATAGAATGGATGGTTTCCATTTGGAAAATATCTTTTTCAGATCGATGTCAAGCAAACAGACTTGGGGCTTCTACCTTTTACAGATAGGGAAGTTGTACCAGATATGTGGTTCTTATATGGCCATGGAAAGTTATGAAAGATAAAATATTCTCCCTCCTAATCTCCCACGTCTAGGGAAGTGTTGATTTCTTCATTTATTGCAGAGAAGGGGTTTTTTGTCCCACCTGAGAGGTATTGGAGCTACACTTTTCCTTTCTAGTTGGAAATCTACTAGGCTTAAAATACAGGCTGCAAAAACAACCCACATCTTTCAGCCCAGCAATTCATAATATTTCAGTCTCCTATCATTCTGATTACAACCTTAATTTTTCTTCAAAGTGCTAGGGAGACCTTGGTTTTTAATTTAACATATTTCCCTTCTGTACTTATTTATTTTATTGATTTGCTGATCTTAAATTATTTAAGAGGGTTACAGTCAAATTAGCCTGTGAAGAATTACCAAAAGGTCTCACAGCTCTAGAATCATGCTGATAAAGGCAAAATAATGTACATATAGGAGATGGGAACAGGATTTGAGTAGTGAATTATTAAGGTGCTAGAAGAAAGCCTTGCCGTTGTTACTAGTATCGTGCATTTACCCCCAGAAGACGGGGAAAGGGATGAACTGAGTACTTAAGGCTACATTCACACCGAAGTTTTAATCCAGCTCCAGTCTACTTCCAGAGTCAAAATGTCCATCAACAAAATGACAAGCTCTTTTCTTTCAGTATTATTTAACTCAAAATGGGAAGAAAATGACTAGTCACCTGGCTGATATGCTCTCTCATTCTAGAGGGCCCTGTTTCCGCTCATGCCTCTTAAAGCGGTTTAAAAACAAAGCAAAGGAAAAGCAATTCAAACACGGATTCTGGCAGTCCCCACTTCAGTGACTTTAAATCGCTTTAAACTGCTACCAACCCCCCTGCCGTCCCCCCCTAAAACGGTTCAGAATCGCATTAGAGAAAGGGAATCTTTTCTTCCCCCCTCTTGCCAGCCAGGGCCCGACCTCCTGCCTGACGATTGGATCCCACAATGCCATGGCAGAGGGTGGAGAATTGCAGCTCCCCCTCCTCTCCTCTCCCCTCCCCTCATGCTTTTGCAAAAGACATCCTGCCAGTCCTGCACATGCACACACAAACACACACACCTTCCTCCCCTTCACTCTCCTCCCCTCCACATCGCCAAAAGCACCGGCTAGTGTACACATGCTCGTAAACTCAGGACTGGTGCTTTTTCACTTTTCTGCAAATGCAGAAAAGTGAAAAAGCGGCAGCAGAGAGAGGGCTGCCTGGCTGCTCACGTGCATGCTCAGTCACTGGTGGGGCATGGCGGGGGAGGTGCTTCTCTCCTTCCAAGGGCTCAGCAAGGCAAAATAGGAGCCTCCAATGTGTGCTTCCTGGCAAGGAGAAAGTGAGGGGAATTGAAAAATGAAACTTTGTTATTAGTGTGAAGTGTGGAGTTGGTGAATTGCTACATCTTATCAGGCTGAATTGTTACTTCTTTCCTGAATATGGATCTGGTGCTTTAACAAATCTGGCAAGGGGCTGGTCCCTGTGCAGTGTGAAAGCCCACCCTTTTCGTGACGTATTTGCCCCAATACTGCTGTAGCATTCCCACAGCAATAAGGAAGAAGCATTTTAAAAGCAAAAACGGGGAAAAAAACCCTGAAAAAACAGGTGTTTCTTTATTTTGTTTTTTAGCCAAATAATCCTCAAAATACCCCTGAAACTGATTGGGAATGGGGACGAAGAGGATCCAAACCATTTTTAAACCACTTTAAAGTGGCAATGGGAACTCAGCCAAGGTGAATTGAAGCTGGATTAAAAGTTAGATGTGAATGCAGCCCCAGAGTTGCTAAGAAAAAAGGGTTTGCAAGGGCTCTGGTAACCTTTTCGTTCTGTGTAAGTTATGTGATACCATTTCTTAAGCGTAGGTATGATCCTACTAAAGGAAAGGAAATGGCAGTAGAAGCACCTGAAGTACACCTTATCTATGAGATTTCCTCTGCCTTTATCTTAAATAATGATTTTGATTAAGCAATATTAAAGTCATAAGAAAACTGGAAGGAGTGACTAGAGAACTCCACCCTGCCTGTGAAAAGAACCAGCAGGTGCCCTAAAACAAATATGGGGGGGGAACCATTTTTCTCACATATCACAGCTGGCCTTTAGAAGTCTGCCACTGAAAATAGCAATGGCCAACGATATAGCTGAATTAGACTGCAAAGATATACAGTCTTATTTACTTTTGAGGAAGCATGGGGAATATAATTGGATTGTATGAAGCTATTATAAGTGCCATAAAATTAAGTGATTAAATGCTGCAGGCAAGAGGAATCAGTCCTGTTGAGGGTGCCAGGCAGAGTGGAAGTGAACTTTACAGGGGTTTTCAGGGTTCCCAGTCTTTCCCAGAATGGGATCAGAAGGCTCGAGTTTGGTACTAGAAAATCACAGTCCACAATCTCATGGGATGAGACCCCTTAGTAACCCAGGGTTCAACGCGTGACCTCCGTGGCCCTACCTTTCTGGCTTTCCTCTTAAAGCAGTAACAGAAGAAGAGACCCAGGGCTTGCTGTATGTGTACAAAAGGCTTTTGCAGAGTGTTCAGAACAGTTCTGCCCTCTTGTAAGAGAACCCACTATTTGAGGTTAACCTGCAGGAGACAAACAAAGGTACATGATGGTTCAACTCTTTTGCCAACTGCTTTGGCATTTTGCCCCTCCCCTGCCAAGGCTGCAGAAGATTGGTGAATGACAGGTTAGTGGCATGCCACCTCCCAATACCCCAGTAATGCAAGCTAACCTGCTCAGACAAGGGGCTGTTTTACAATGGTGTGAGCCTGTTTCAAATGTTTCCAAATTCTCTCAGTTTCTGGTTTGCATATCCTTGGTTCTTCCCAACTTTGGATTTGCTGATCCAGATGTTGCTTTCCCATTCCACTATATTTTACCTATTTCAGAACATCCATGCTTTATTCCAAATATAGTGGAATAAGAAAGTGACATTAGAGCCTTAGTATGGGTGCCTTAAATTAATTTGGTTCAAAGGCTTCACTGACCCATCTCTAACCTTCTTGGAGCTAAGGGTGTGCATGAATATTCGAAAATTCAAAAATCCAATTCGAATCCGGTGAATGTTGATATTCGAATTCAAATCAGATTTCTCAACGTTCGAATTTAGACATTCAAACAGATTTTGGATGTTCCGAAACATTCATTTGAATGATTCGAAACATTTGAATGTACAGATATGTATGTATTACATATATATCTGTACAAATATTACACGTATCTGTATGCATTTGTGTTTATAATACAGGATGAAAACGGGATGCATACAAAATGTGTATAGATACAAATAACACATATGAATGCTGTCGACATTCATATCTTTAAATATGAATCTAACATTCGAATGAATAGATTCGAATATTACGGATTCGAATCAGTTTTTTTAACATTCAGCTTTTAAACATTCAAATTGAATCGAATGTTTTGACATCCAATTTGACTCGAATTCAAATGCAAAAAAAAAAAAAATTCATGCACATCCCTACTTGGAGCTGCATGTCAGACTGCGCTCTCATGTACACATTCCTGTGAGAACCAGCCAAGGAAGGTGTTGTTTCCCTTCCCTCATTGGTATGTGATTGACAGCTTGGAAGAGAGTTATTTGCACCACTGTTGGAATTTGGGACTCAAAGGAGAAGTTTCTGTTTCTTTCTGAACCATGGCAAAGCGTCTGATTTTTGTCGTTTGCTTCATGTCTGTTTATATACTGCCTTTCCAAAATAATTGCTCTTGTAAAGAAAAACAAAAATAAAACGTTATCATAAGATCAATAGCAAGAATACTGTCAACTACAGGAAATAGGACATAAAACAACATTATGTCCAAAAGAGTACATGAAAGTGCAAACAAACAAAACAATGGCTCTTCCCATGCAGAGTCTCAGGCTCCAGGTTGAGAGGCTGTCAGCAAGACTTCCACAGCTCACATGTCCTTGGCCTGGGCAGCGTTTTTTGCAGAATTGTGGAAAGTGGAAGGAAGAAACTCAAGCAGGGCCAACGCTCTTGCTGGTGACCCAGGCCATTTTTGCACTTCCCTTCCTGACTCATGGATGGGAAAGGTGTGCAATCAACTAATGTTGACTAGTGCTCACACTTGGGAATGCTAGTCAACGTTAGCTTACCCCCAGCGCAATCGATCACTTACCAGTCGCACTTGCATCAGGGAATCATCGGAGCTGTGAGCGTGCTTGCACAGAAGCTCCAGTGACCTTCCTAGCCGGCAGAGGTGCAAGTGCTTTCCAGCTGGATGCTTCAGGTAAGTGTCTGGGGAAGGTTAGCATGCTTGTGGAGCATGATTTCGTGCTCCACAGCTAGCATGCAATTAATCAATCTCTGGGCAGGCAGGGGGTGTTTCTAGGCTGTAAACACCTCCTGACAGTGCAGATGCACCTGCCCAGATGTTGCCTGATTGCATACTATGGGCTGAAGTGCGAATTCAGCCATGAAATCTATAGGGCTTGCCGCTCTTATCGCCCCTGCATATTTTCCATGTGGTTGCACTTGGTTGGGGTTGTAATCCAGAGACATCTGTGAGGCTAAGGTGGCATCCAGACATCAGTCCCTTATTCCGTAGTAGTTTGGAGTAAAGCATGGATATTCCAGAATATCAATGCTTTATTAAGGAATCTTCAAATGTAGTGGAATAAGTAACTGATGTCCGGATGCAGCCTAAGATCTCCCAGTTCCTTTCATCCTCTGTATGACATTCAGTGTGGATCCAAGATTTCCTTCACTAGACAAAAGGATAACCTACTTTACTCACTCAACAGGTGCATGTTAGGTTTTTTTGTATAGTTTTATAGTTTTCTTTAACCCTGAAAATGTGTGTGCCAAGGTGGAAGAAACTTTTATTTTGGTGTTCTTAGGCCCTTTGCGTGCTCAGTCCAGACGAAGCGGCTGCCCAATACACTGGCCCAGAAACATACTAAATGGTCCCTATTCTGGATTAGCTGTTCCAGTCCAGGCATCAGCCCTTCCACACCTGGTCCAGAAAAAGGAAGATGCTGCAGTTCCATCTTCAAAGCTGATGCGATCCTTGAATACCATTTTCAAAATCCTAACTTGGAGGTGTGCATGATACCTTCAAAGACTGTTCTGTGCATGAGACATGAGTGCTTTCCACATCTGGCCTTATTCTGGAACATATCTTGGAATAGGTGCCTGCTGTCTACATGCTAGTGCAGATCATGGGAGACTCTAGGTGAGACCCTATATGTGATGGAGCCTGGGCCAATGATGGCAAGTGTGTGTGGTGTCTTGGGCAGGGAGACTGGAACAGCTATGGTGCCTCTGTATTACTACTAGTGTTGGTTTGGAATGGACAGCAACCTTGTCCTCATCAAGCAAATGGCACCTGTAATGCTTGATCTGGAACAGGCTTGAGCAGAATAGTGAAACTGCTCCAAGTAACATAAGCATAGAAACAGTTTAACTATTAACTTCGCTACCATGCAGATAGGCATTCAACGAGTTGAAACATTGCAATCCTCATTTCATCATTGAAGTGCTGCCGTTCACGTTTTTTGCTTGCTCTTAGGCAAGCATATGGAAACTTTTAGGCTTCCAGATGTTGCTGGGATTCTTTCATCAGCCCTCTCATAGTTAAAAACATAAGAGGAGCCCTGCTGGATCAGGCCACAGACCATCCAGTCCAGCATCATCTCTCACACAATGGCCCACCAAATGCTCATAGGTATCCCAAGCAGAGACAAGGTAAACCTCCTGCTCTCAAATCCCAGCAAATGGCCTTAGAGCAGCAGTTCTCAACCTTCCTAATGCCGCGACCCCTTAATGGAGTTCCTCATGTTCTGGGGACCCCCAACCACGGTGGCGGAGCATCTGGGAGGTGGGAGGGAAGGGCAGCAGGAGGCTCATTGTGACCCCTCTGAAAGGGTAATTTGACCCCCAAAGTGGTCCCGACCCCCAGGTTGAGAACCACTGCCTTAGAGGCATCCTGCCTGTCCCTCAGCCTGAAAGATATACTTAGGCATCCATTCTAGTAGCCATTGATACACCTGTCATCCATGAATTTGTCTAATCCTTCCTTATAGCCATCTAGGCTGGTTGCTGTTACCACCTCTTCTGGCAGCAAATTCCATAGACCGATGACCTTCTGGGTGAAGAAATACTTCCCCTTGTCTGATCTGACTTTCCTACCCATCAGCTTAGTGTGCCCCCTGGTTCTAGTGTTATGCAATCTTCTCTATACCATGCATGATTTTATGTACTTCAGTCAGGTCCCCTGTTAAATGCCATCTTTCGAGGCTGAAGAGGCCTAGACGTTGCAGTTCTTAATTCTTGGTGTTGGTGGCAGTCAGTAATTTATGTAAGACATTCTACCATACTTCTCCCACAGTTCTGTTTGCTGCTGCTGCTTTTTCTTACTTTTGCTCTTCCCCCCCTTTTTTT
>MTQE01002208.1:34760361-34784626 GCA_014337955.1 Aspidoscelis marmoratus
TAACTTTGACTTATAAGGCCCTAAATGACTTGGGCCCCAAATATCTAAATATCTCCCATATTGACCTGTCCGTGCCTTAAGATCTGGAGGGAAGGCCCTCCTGGTTGTCCCACCACCCAAAGTAATAAAACGGGAGGGCATGTGGGAGACAGCCTTCTCAGTGATGGCCTGTAGGCATCAGGCTCCTTTACTGTATAGGTTTAGGAAGGCAGTGAAGACACACCTCTTTGCCCTGGCCTTTGGTTAATTGGGAATATACTGCCTCTTTCCATTTTACAGACACTGTTACTGTTTTAATATATACTTTTGTTTTAATATGTATCTGATTTTAAATGTTGTTACGTGCCCTAAGACCTTTGGGTATAGGGTGGAATAGAAATACAAATAAATAAATATATAAGAACAAGAGCATGCTATTCAAAACCACATTAAATGACAAAGTCACACTTTACTGACCATGTAAGAGCAAAACTGCACTGCATGAAATCCCATTATGGTAGGCATGGCTGTAGCCATTAGCAGCGTTAGAATCTCTAATTTCTGGCTTACTAAACTATTGTTTAACAACTTGGTATGCATGTCAAAACTGCATGCTACTTCCTCCTCTTTCATGTTGCTTTTTTCTGTTCCATGATAGTGCTCACCTCCAGATTTAATTATACTGTACTTAGCAGCTACATCTTAGGACCATTTGATGATGATTTAGCACCTGTATTTCTGAGACTATTTGTAAATGATTTTTTTAAAAAAAAAATGGTTAGCAAACTCATTAAATAATAGTTCCTTGGTTTGTGTATGATGGCTAACTGTTTAATTATGAAAACAAGATGTAAACAGTGAGGAAAGGATGGTAGTGACCCATGGACATTGGGTATTAGTCTTACGTTTTGAGCATCTACCCTCCCCCCCAAAGACTCTAGCATCCTTTTCTTGTTAAAAAGAAGAGCTGGGGGAGAACAGCAATGGGGCAAATGAGTTGGGTTGTATGCACACACTGTTGGGGTAGAAAAAGGGTATCTCCAAAGTTTCCATGCCAATCTGCCCCTCTCCCCTCTCATGAACATCCTAGACCAGAGAAGTTGGATTAGAGCTGGGTGGAGAATTCAAAGTTCTCCCACCCTAACTATGGCCTGTAAAAGTGAAACTTTACAGTGCCATTTGGCCCTGCCTTGGGTGTGCAATTAAAAGAAGCTAGTAGAGGAGAGGTACACATAGTCACGTTGCGACCCACCTGGGAACAAAGGTAGGCAAGGGCTGCTAGGTTCTGTATTGAAAAGCTTGGAATACAGTTTCTGAGGCTGTTTGGGGGGTATTCTTTTCCTGGGATCACCCCAACTGTGGATAAAGCAGGGACCCACATAACAGAGGTTAAAAACACTTGGATTACCTTTTTTTCCTTCTTCCTCATCACTTTCCTTCTTTGCTGGCTGATTTTCCATGGATCTGATTGGTCAGTGGTAGTAGCAGGCTGCTATTGGCTGCAGAAGTCTATAGCTTTCCAGTCCGTCAGACTCAAATTGAGAGATTTGACCCAAGAGTAATTTTTGCATATATAGAGGCTTGGGAATGAAATAAGGGTGTTGTTTTTTTTATGTTTGTCCCTTGGGTCCTTAATTTACCCAGGGAGCATCCTAAAATATCTATGTGATCATAGTTAGATGGCTGCTTAAAGGTACCATGACAGTCTTTGTTTGCAAAGGAACAATGTCAAAAATGCATAACTCTTCTCGAACTCACTACATGTATGGTACTCCTGACAGCTGTTAAAAGCTGAAATGAAGATGGAGAATGTGTTGGATGCATTCTGGGAAGTCAGTGTCACTTGAATATTAGTTATTCAACAGCATTATTTATGGAGGGGGCGAAAAGACTTACAGTTGCCTATAGCTCAGTTTAGCATTGTTAGAGATAGTGATTATAAAGTTTTTATGACATTTTTAAAACACATAAACTTTTCTGCAATCTCCAGACAAAGAGGTACAAGTGAATATAAATACATGTAAATAAATGAATGCAAACGATAAGAAATGTACAGATGGTGAATTCTGTGGGAAGGTTTGAAGTAGGAGCTGCAAAATACAAATCCCGTGAGGGCATTTCAGGATTGAGAGAGAATGATCAGAGCGCTTTAAGACAGGAGCTGACCTTGAGGTGGTAGAGGATGACAGTATTGCAGGAATAAAGGTCACGAAGAAGGATATGTCTGAGATGAGGGCAGGTAGACTGAGTGGAGCAGGTCCACTGAGACTTTTGAAGGGTAAGGTCTCACTAAAAGAGGGCAAGCAATATTTTACTCTCGGGAATTTCACATCCTGTCCTCAGCCTAGTTCTGTTTTACTATTCAAACCTCAGTGGGATGGACATTTTTGACATCCCCAAGGTGATAAGAGAGCCTTTGGGGATGTGTGCATTGTTTGTAGCACTCTGCTCAGAATTCAGATGTTGTACTTCCACCTTCTTCTTAATTTCTTTGCAGCTTTTTGCTCCTGTCCATGCTGCCTGCCAAAAGACTTGGAAGACCAATCAATGGTTTCCCCTGCTCAATAGTCAGGTGGTGCCACCAAACATCTTCCTGTCCCATTGGGATAGAACTGAGCCTCTAATTTAGCCTGGAGGCTCAAGATCAATACACCCCTCTTCGGCCGACTCTCTTTTTTCATCTCTTAGTCAGCATTAACATTAGTGTCAGCAGAAGCTGGCAGAGCTGCCTGCACCCCAAGTATTAATTATTATGAATTCTGGATGCAGTCTAGAAATTGGCTGAACCATTCCTTTTTGCTGTCCTGGGCAGGGAAGGGCAAAATGTGGGAAAGTATTTTCTTCATATTTGCAGTAACAGAGGACAAAGTATCTGTTTCCGTCTCTCCTTGATCAGAGAAGTTATATCATTGTGAACAGTAGTTTATGTTTTCCTGTCCGTTTGTTTCAACCTGGAGTCAAAGAAGATACTCCATGCAAAGTCCATGTTTACTCTCCTAATGGAAGACTCAACTGCTCAAAGAAGATGTAGAGAACAAGTTTTAAGTAGAGTTCAACATAGAGATCAATGGCTTTTTCAAACAGGCCTTCATACCAGATCAGGGTATCAAACTGATGTGGAGTTTAAAAGAAAAAGAAAAAAAAGTCTGGGCACCTGTTGTGAGTCCCATCTCCAATCTCTGCCCAGAAGTATGCAGTGGTGAACAACTTCTGTATCTCTGCCAAGAAAACTGCACAGAAGTGCCCATGTAGTCAACCAGAGTTCAACCATGGCTCGAAAGTACCCAATAACAGCAATACCTGTATTCTGACAATACAATCCATTACTTTAAGGTGGGCCATGGTATCTTGATGGTATCTGGCAGTATTAGTACCCCTAAATGTGTCTTATGCGTGCTGATGGAGAGTTTAATCAGTTTCAGGTTCACCAGCCTGACAAGAAGGTATGATTATTGCCATTCAGCACAAACACACACACCTCTTACCTAACATACCTAGACTTTTAAGGGGAGAGAACCTAAGGGATTATAGACCATGTTGTTTTGGTCTGTGAATTTTATGCTGAAGCCTTCCAAGAGTTGTCTCAACTGGTCTTAAGTCTGTGGCCTTCCACTATAATGCTACTCTTGCTGGACTTTTACTACAAGATTCATTGGATAGTTTTACTCTCACAACAGAAAATATTTTGGCTTTGGGCTCTTTTGCACCCTTCATTTGGTGTGAAGTCTGGCTCCCTCCTAGGATGCATTAGGCATCTGCACTTTGCAACACCCAATGCATCTGAAACTAGCCAGCACCTAGTATAGCTGTAGAGCACTTTTTAGCCAGCACCTAGTATAGCTGTAGAGCACTCTACAGTTATACTCCCAGGACATGCTCTTTCTCAGATACAAGTGGTTCCAAACTGAATGAATGCTCTAACTGTCCCACCAGAGCTAGTACAAAAAGACTTTTTGGCCAGGTTCCCACTGGGCAATTTAATCCAGGTTTTAATCCGGGTTTTTTAAATCAGCGAGGTCTGTTTTTTGGTGTTCCCTCTGTCAGCTTGTAATGCAGACTCACAGGGGAGAACCTCCTCCCCTCCCTCCTTCCCCCACCATAACACCCTCCCTGTGCAGTCAGCAATTGGACACCATCATACTCTGACTGCATCCGGGCTGGCAATTAAAACCCCACCCCCTAAATAAACTTGCTCTCGGAGATCATAGAGCTTTTGTACCCCACTTCACACCTCACCATAGTACAGGCTCTTCTCATGTTAAAGAGGCAGTAGAAGATCATTTTCCCTTTGTTTTGTGTGAGAGCAGCAGATCAGGACTCCATGAAACAGCAGGGGGAAGAGGCAAAAGTGGGTGATTGAAGAGGCGATACTGGAAGGGAAAGATCAGGCAGTGAAACGGGAGCCAATAGCTTTCACTGTCACTCACTGATCTGTAAAATCAGACACTTCCACTTCACCTGATACATCTGATCTCTTAATAAATCTTACCCCCGATGCATGCATCTCTTGTTTTACCTCCTGGATACATGTATCTTTGCTGCAGGCTCTCCTCCACCCTACTTCCTGTTCAGCCAGCACGATCCCCTTGGTACATAATGGCAGACAGCCCGGGTACTAGGGAACGAGGACAGTGGAAATCATGACTTCTCATGGGTCAGAGGAAACTGAGGAGAATGTCCCTAAAGCATGGTTCCCTCCCACCAAAAAACTGCTTGTGTTTCCATTGCTAAATAGCGAGGATTATTTCTAGATTCAGCAGCGAGGCCTCTTTTAATCTGAATAGGGATTCTCTGGGTTTGGGGACATTTAGTCTCCAGAATCAGGAGATCTCTTGGAAACTACTGGAACAGTTAGAACTCGAGCTGACTTCAAGCCTGCCTAAATCCTGTGTCAGAATGGGGTTTTGACTTTGATTCTGAAAATCCACTGTAGTTTTAACCTCAAATCTTAGCTTGAATCTCTCTATTCTTTTGCTTTCCTGGATAGTACTCTTAGGGGGGATAGACCACATTTATATGATAAATGTTGGCCTGTACTGTAACTGTTTTGTTGACTTTTTAACATTTTATTTTATTCTGGGTTTTTATTGATGTTATTTGTAACTATTCTTTTTGAACCTTTTGAGTCAATGGCCACAATAAAAAATTGCTTTCTATGAAGCTGATAGGTAGGAGAGACAGATCAGACAAGGGGAAGTATTTCTTCACCCAGAAGGTCATTGGTCTATGGAATTTGCTGCCAGAAGAGGTGGTAACAGCCACCAGCCTAGATGGCTTAAAGGTCAGGTTAAACTAATTCATGGATGACAGGTGTATCAATGGCTACTAGAATGGATGCCTGAGTACATCCTTCAGGCTGGGGGGACAGGCCAGATGCCTCTAAGGCCATTTGCTGGGATTCAAGAGCAGGAGGTTTGCCCTTCTCCCTGATTGAGATGCCCAATTGGTGGGCCACTCTGTGAGACAGGATGCTAGACTAAATGAACTGTGGCCTGATTCAGCAGGGCTCCTCTTATATTCTTATGTCTGTCCTTCCAGTTTTTAGTGTCTTCAGTCATTGTCTGATTTGTTTATTCTTGGGCTTCTTGTCTTTCTCTCGCTTTCTTATTAATAATAGGGTTTTTCATGTTTTGTGCTTGTATTATTTTTTTGTTGTTGTTTTAGCTTTTATATACTGCCTTGGTTTTTATATAGAAAGGTGATTAATTGTTAAACTGCTCTCACATTACAGTGGCAATTTCATCTCAGTTGCCATGGGATTACCAACTCTGATGTCACAGAGAGTAGAGGTCATCTAAGGGCTTTGCCTCCATTTCCCTTTTTTCATTAACCACCTTATCATTTTTTGTATGTGTTAACATAAGCTTCTTACTCTAACTTCTCCATTTTTCCTATCTTTTGCCTGTACCCATCTCCTTTCACTCTGCTAATTCTAAAACCTTTTGTTCAGCTCTCTCTCTTGTGTTTCCCAGGATCCTTTCCAGTTTTGCTTATTAATTCTTGGACTGTGATATCACTTATGTGTTGTTTGGCTTGCAAGGCAACTGGAGTGGAGACCTAACTGAAATAAAAAGTGTGGGCAGGGGCCTAGTTGGGAGGGTTGTGGGTAACTGTTTTTGACATAGTTGTCATTCAACAGATAAAACTAGTTTGTTTGCACTTTTGAATATATGAAGCTTGAGCTAGAAATGGAGTGCTGGAGACCATAATTATGCATTTAAGGGAATTTGGCCTGTTTCCAGCAAGATTTAAGAGGATGAAACACAGTTTGGAAGAAGAGATGCGTTTTTGCCTGCATCTGAAAATTGCCAAGTTAGGTACAAGTCGAGCCTCTTAGGGGAGGGAGTTCCACAAGATGCTTGATAGACCAGGGAGCTACTCTGTTTCGGGAGTGATGCTATAGTGATTAGATATTGTATATATGTAGCCAGGAGAGAGGTGAGATGATTCTATAGAACTTGCTTGTTTGGATTTTCAGTGCAGATCTACCCTTAAAGTTTAATGTGGGCTGCAGTCATTGGAAATTCATTGGGTTTCTGTGATACTGGGTTTAAAAAAAATCTGTGTCTTCTCACAACTGAATAGAAACATAGTTCATAGAGTTTCATCTTGTTTGTTAATAATTTTACAATTTCTCTCTGAATAGCCTGTGGTCCTTGTTTTGCTTCCATTAAAAGGACATTAAACATCATGCAGCCAATCATATTGTGTTGCATGTTTTTGGCTGAAATTTATGCTACCAGCAGATGGCATTCACATTTAGCCACAAATTGGTGACATAAATGAGTTCCTAGTCCTAGAGCCAAATTTCTCATGCTCAGTTTTCTTTTACTGCTATAATTCCTATGAGAAGTGAACACTACCTTCTTCAGTGAAGGTATGAAATGGGCTCTATAAATCATAGCCTAGAATTTGATTTCAATTGTCACCTTGTGTTTAAAAAAAAGTAGAATTCAGTTTATCTATCTTTGGTATTCATTGGCTTGATCTCAGCTAGACAAGCAATGCCATAAAACATCCTGGAGTGTTCTGAAGCTCACTCCAGCTGCTTCAGTATTCACTAGCTAGTAGACAAGTATAATCTTGTCCACGGCTTGATTTCGCTAGTGAGGTCCCAGTAAGCAACATTCACACCCTCTTCTGGGTGCAAAGCTGCAAATGAGTAGGGTACATCACCATGGCAATGTCTGAGTGTCTGCCAGACATTGCCACAGTTGCCATGGCAATCTGGCCTGCCAGGGCCAGACCATTCACACTTCAAGTGCTGGTGATCCAGTTGGGGACTACACAAGCACTTGAACTAAGGATGGCTCCATCCATGTCTGAACTTCACCTCAGTGGAATAGTATAATAATACTGAGGAAATATAATAACTGAGGAGACTGAGAGCAGGCCCATGGGGTTGAATCATCACTTACCTAGATTGTTTGCAGTTTTACATTGTTTACATACTCCCACGTAATCCTTCCTGTTGTTACCATTGGAACTTGCAAAATGTGAGATGTTAGTGCCCCCCCTTTTTTTCAAATAAGTAATGTGTGGGATCTGGCAGCTTAGATTTTCTCTGTTTAATAAAAATGACATGCCCCAAGTTATATTAGTCCATACATTTGTACTAGGAGCCCGTTTATTTCAAATGTCAGAAAGCCAAACTTAACAATAAATTTTTAGATTGCTGTGCATTTGCAACTTATGGAGATCCTGTGCTGGAAAATGGAGTTGCTAACAAATTTTGTGGCACAAAGAGGATAACTTCCACCTAGGTGGCCATTGTGAATCTTCAAGAGTAAAATGGAAGAAATAAGATTCATTAAATACGTGCTTGGATTTAAGGGCATGTGGTTTAGGATTGCCTTGTGGAAAGGAAGTCAGATTAATGAATCCTATTTTAACTTTTAAAACAGTCCAGCTCAGTTCCTGGTGACAGCATCACCTTTGTAATTTTCCTTGTAAAAATGCAGAAGTAATTTTCCCATGGCTGTCTTTTGGGGGAGGTTGTTTTTTATTTCCCAGTCTGGCCTATGTTCTCCCATTCAAGTGCTGACTAACCATGCCCAACCTTAGCTCTCGAAATCAGCTAAGGTCAGCTGGATGCTGCCACCTCCTGAGGTATCTTTATTATATCTTCTAACTTTAATATACAGTGGTACCTCGACATACAAGTGCCATGACATACAAGTGTTTTGAGATACAAGCTGCCGAGCGAGTGATATTTTGCTTTGAGATGAGAGCAAGATTTGAGATACGAGTATGTAAATACAGTACAGTACATAACAAAAACAACTGAGGTGGTGTTTTGGGAGCTGGAATGGATTAATGGGAAAATTGCTTTGAGATACGAGCGATTTGACATAAGAGCAAGGTTACGGAACGAATTAAACTCGTATGTCAAGGTACCACTGTACTGTACAGGAACTCTAACTTGGATCCTGTATGGCATGCCATATCCTGGTTTCTGCTTGGTTAGTGCTTTCCTCTGGGCTTGACTCAGTAAGTGATATAACTGAGCAAAAGCAAGAAAAGAGTTTTGGCAAGAAAAGATATTTTAGCTTCATCAACTTGCATTTATGTTTAACTTATTCTCTTCTGCTCAGGTAACTAGGAGTAGCAAGTGACTCTATATATATTCCCTCTAAGCTGGAATTGCACAAGTGTGTGTGTGAGAGAGAAAACACATTGGCTGTTTAGTGTTCTATGGAAGGTTTAAAATGACCTTGCAGAAGTTTTTCCTTCTTCACTCTCATGTTCAGGGTGCTAATACTTATAAAATTCAGGAGAATTTCATGGGGTCCCCAAGATGTACTTTATAGAATCGAACCATGGATTTATTTTTTAAAAAACACACTAAAAGTGCATAGGTTCATGCTAGATTCTTTTTCAGAAGCACAGAAGCTGAAATAACTCAGTGGTAGAGCATCCAGATGCTACAACCTGTAAGCCACTTCTGTGCTGCTTATCTACTGTCTGTCTGTCTGTCTGTTTCTATCCTGCCCTATAGAACCAGGGGGCACTCTATGAAGCTGATGCATAGGAGAGTCAGGTCTGACAGGGGGAAGTATTTCTTCACCCAGAGGGTCATTGGCTTATGGAATGTGCTGCCGGAAGAGGTGGTGACAGCTACCAGTCTAGATGGCTTTAAGGTAGGGTTAGACAAATTTATGGATGACAGATGTATCAATGGCTACTAGAACGAATGCCTAGGTGCATCTTTCAGGCTGGGGGTGGAGGAACCAGGGCGCTTCTCAGGCCATCTGCTGGGACTCGAGAGTAGGAGAAGGTTTGTCCTTGTCTTTGCTTAGGATGCCCATGAGCATTTGGCGGGCCACTGCGTGCGACAGGCTGCTGGACTAGATGGGCTGTGGCCTGATCCAGCAGGGCTTCTCTTATGTTCTTATACCCAAAGGTCTAAGGATGGGTCAAAATAAAATCAGTATAAAAACAGATAAAATATGTTAGCTAAAATGTTGAGAATTGGGAGAGGAAGCTGTTTTTAATGTGTATGGATTCGTACTACTGTGTGAGCTCAAGCACAATCCCCACTTGTTGAAACTGAGATGTATTCTATAGGTAAAAGATTCTCTACATACAAGTGGAAGTGATAAGAGACACTAAATTTGCTAAAATGGAGGATTCACAATTATGTAACAACTGTGCACAAAGCTTATAAATCTGACTGAGAAAAACATTTATAGAGTATTGTTCTTGGTTTTGGTAAAGGCTTCCTTTTAGATAAACAAAGCCCCTTTGCTATGCTTTATGGGGAGGGAAGACCATGATGAAGTTTTGGCAGATCCTGGAACAATTACATTGGCTGACAGTTTGTTTCTGAATGTCATTTCATAAATATTTGAAACCCCACATTTCCATCCCTAGGAAGTTCAAGGTGACTAACAGAGCACAGGACAAACAAATGTTAAAAATGCATAATATGAATACAAAACAAATATATCAATAACAATAATAATAGAAAAAACAGATAAAATTTACAATGGCTGTGAAGGATCTTCAGACCCAGCAAGTCCTTCTGTGTAGGCAATCTGTTATTCTGGGTGGACCCCAGGCCTCCACAAACTCAGACCACGTTTAGACACAACAAAAGAGGCACCCCAGGGGCCCAGTATGTGGCCCTCATCTTCCCAACCCTAATCCCCTTTTTGTAGCATAGAATATTCAGGAGGGGGAGGGATAGGGGCAGACAGGTGTGTGAACAAGCCCACCTGAGCACCTCAGAGATGCTTTTTTTTTTTACAGTGCCTGCTCACAGCCTCAGTCACTGTGGTGCTCTTAACATCTATGCCCCTGTATTGTTTGGACCTCTGGTATCTGTTGAAATTCTTTATTCTTTGCCAACTTACTCAGTCCTTGAATTCCCCCCCCCCAAGGTCCACCTTTCAGTATTGTCTCTGTCTGAAGGCCAGAATAAGATCTTTAAGGAACGGCCTCTTCAAGGAGGCTTGCCTTACCCTGGCTCAGATCTTTCGGGTGGCAAGTGAGGGAAAAATTATCTTCTCTCAGGAATCCGGCTGCAGTAGATTTATTTGTATTGCTCTGTATATGCCTTTATTCTATTATTATTATTTATTGTAAGCCACAGTGAGACCTTTATATGTATAGTAACACATAATTTTAAGAGGTGCAGGATGACAGACTTTTCTCCTATTCATAATAATAATGAAATAATAACAGTAGTACTATTGGTGTTTTTATTTGTTTTTTAAAATACATATATGGTACATTGTTTCCCATTAAAATATAGTCTCAAAGTGGTGTGATCAAAATCAAAACAGCTACTACTACAGTACTTACAAAGGGAAGAGGAATCTAAGGCACAGATGTAACAGTGTCTATTGTTCCCAACCTAGGCTGTGGTCAGACCTCAACAAATTAGTCCATTTTAGAGCATTTTTTGCAAGATTGTACCTGTCTGATTTAATGCTCACCAAGATTGCCCTTCTTTGTCCATATATTGGACAAAGCACTGTTCAGTGGTTCTCCACCCCTCCAGTTCTTACCCTCTCTTTTCCCCCAGGGATTGAACACCATCCCTTCCATCAACCTTTCCCTGTCCAGAGGTGGAACAGGTAAGGCCACCTCCCTCTATGTCTAGAAAGGACAGATGATATCCACCCCATTCCTTGCAGAGGAGGAAGGTTAAGGAAGGAGAAAATAGTTGTGCAAGAGCCCCTAGAATGTGAGCAGAGAAACTCAAGAGGAGAGGGAGAAATCGATGGTTTACTGGGACATTGTACCATTGGTTGTGTGCATGTGTTTTTTAAAAAAACATCTTAAACAGGAGAGGGCATGGAGCAGGTCTGTGTGTTTACACCTGATTTTTGGTAATTCAGTTTTGCAGGATTGCAAAATTGTACAAACCTCAGAGGGGAAATGGGTGCCCCAAGCTAGTGATCATGCAAGGATCCTGGTGCTTTCCCTCTCTGGGGCTGCTTTCCTTTTGCTGGGCTCTTGCCTAAGAATGTGTAGAAAAAAAGAGGAAAGTGAGGAAAAGAGGAATTGACACTATCCCTCAAGGACACCCACAAGCTCCAGTGGCTGGAGTAGGAAAGCTAAACCCTCCCTCTGCCCAGCCAGGAAGGCAAGGTAACAGCCCCCAATAGCCCTCTTTCATGATCACACCATGAGAAAATCAGAGCTAAGGAGCAGGAATAATCCAAACATAGGAAAATTCTGAAAAAGAGGATGTAGTTCAGTGAAAAATTGGAATGGCCTTTTTAAATGTGATCCCTTGGAACTTGGGGCTTTCTGAGGCCGGCTTATTCAACAGGTGTGATCACAGCCCTACAATTTCCCCCTGGAGGAGTCATTTTTTGTGTACTTCCAAGTGGAGGATGATGGTCCTAAACTACCTAAGGGGGATCCATCTTTGGTGGGGGAGGCAAATGGCCTGCCTTCACATCTGTTGTATCTTGCATTTGTCTAAAAGCAAACTTTATTCTAAACTCAATTTCTTGTTGCTGCCTTGGCACCTGCTTTGAGGCATTGGACACTACCATGGCACATCACCTAGGAATTCAGTGAGAAGTCTGCCTTCCACTAATTCAGTCATTTACAATTTTTCTGCAGCCGTGCCTCATGTCTTAAAACTAAAGGGGCAGAAGCTGACTGGCAGGAAGGGGATGTAGAGGTGGAAGCTGTGCATCTCTGCAGTGGGGCTAATTCTGATGATCTAGTTGTACCTTTGCTTACAAGTTGCTCTCTGTGCAGGGCTTGCCTTGCCATTTGTATGCAGACAACATTTGCATAATTTCACTGTTTCCCAGCTTGGCCCTCTGCTCTGGTCACCGATCCTGAAAAGTGAGGAAGTGTAGGGCAATTCAGGATGTGTCTGCCATCTGATGCCTGTAAAGCAGTGTGAAATGTGGTGTGAAATGTGCAAATAGCCCAGAGCTATGAGGGTAGCTTCGTCCTGTCCCATGCCTCTTGTGTGGCTCTTTTGCCTTTCATTTTATTGGCAGAAGTGAGCACATTGGCTTGGAAAGGCTTTGCCAAGTCATCGGCTGGCAAAGAGAGGGCTATATGTATGTGGGTTTGAAAGAGACATTTACTAAAGTCCCTTTTGGAGAAGGTCGAGTTGGCTGATTGCCTCTTTTCTGTGTGTTGCTGAAATCTGGGGAAGATATAAAGTCTCAGCGCAAGGTTCTTTGGTGCAAAAATCTTCTTTTCCAGCCTTGTTTCTTGGAGTTTACAGTATCTATACTGAGGCTGTTTTTGAAATGCACCGTTTTAAAGATTCAGCATTTGGCTGAGTCAGAATCAAGAAATGGAGGTCCTTTGTGCACTGTCCCTTATTCTGGATTCTGTCCTGGAATAGGGATCTGATTCATCCTCACGCTGGTGCAAACTACAATAGAGCATCCTATAGTCTGCACTAGCCTGCAAATGGCAGGTCCCTACTTTGGAACCTAAAACTCATTCGTTTCTAGATCTCCACACAGGCTTTGGACAACGACACTGGTCCAGCCACCAGAAGTTTGCTTTCAGCAAGCCAGCCACTGTCTGGTGCATTAAGTTTCACTTTTAAAATAATCTGCTTGCATGCAGAGCACTCGAGAGAGTGGGAGCTGACATGTTCCAGAACTTAGAAGGCTACTGTCATTTGCCATAGCAGCAGCCGTCCAAGCCACTTGCTTTGTGTGTGTGTGTGTGCGCGCGCGTGCGCATTCCCAGGTGAAGGCTTTCCTTTTCCTCTGCTAGAGGAGCCCAGCAGCAATTGGTGGACCACTATGTGAGAAGAGAAGCCTGGACTAGATGGGCTGTAGCCTGATCCAGCAGGGCTCCTCTTATGTTCTTGTGTGTTTGCATGCCCTTGCCACTATATGTGGGTAGTAAGCACAGTCTGAAGCAGCAGCAGCCATGTCTTGCTTAGCTAAGAAGAGGAAGCAGCAATCATCTGCAAGCAAGGAGAGGCAGTAGAAGATTAGTTATGGAAGGAGGGGGGGGGGACGAGATCAAACACATTTAAGGATCAAAACACAGGGAGTGTATATATGTGATGAGATCTCCTGATGCTTCGTTTTTAGTTTTAAGCAGTCTGTTTTAGGGGAGAGGGAGATGGGATTGTCACAGCGGTGCTCGGGAGGGGAGAGGTTTAATCCTTTATCACTGTGTTGTTTTTCTAATCACTCCCTGGATACAATTCGTCCCACTTCAGTAGAGCAAACAGCAGCTTTAGGGGGAGCAGTTTGGATGGGAGTAGAAATGTTAAATACCATCCTCCTTGTCTACTCCTTGTTTTTAACTAAAACCAGAAATGTTAGAGATCCATTCACAGAGCTTTTCTCTCTATCCTGTTTTGGCACTTTGCGACACTGCAGGGAATGATGCATGAAATTTGCATATGAGCGGAATAGGATGTTTGGAGAACAGGAGTGAGTACGTCTGGGAGTCTTTGAATGTGGGTAGTCAATGGTATAAGAGCAAGAAGCAAGCTCCCTTTCTTGAGTGATCTCTTTGTCCTAGAATTGGGTTTTTACTTAGCCTGCATGACTATGGAAAACTGTCTACTTTTCATTTAGAATTGATACTGTTGATCTGAAATATATGGTTTTGTTTTGAATCCTGTTGATCTGAAGTACTTAGGCTGCTGCCAGACATGAGAAAAATGCTGGCAGAGGGTCAGAATTATGGCTAGACTGCCAGATGGTTTCAGTGCCACATCAGGACTCTAGTGGGCTGTCGACCACTTAATTTGAAGTAAAAACTGTGCAGGAAATCCTTCACTACTTTTACTTTACCCAGCCTGTTTTCATCAGGCTGATGAAACTCCTCTGGCATTGGATCAGGAGCAACTTCTGGGAGCTTGCCAAGCCTGTAAAAAAGCCCCCAGAAGAAGACTGACATATGGCAAGCTTCTGGAAGGTCCCACTGGTGCAATGCCAGAGGAGCTTTGCCAGGCATCCAGGGAGCTGAAAACCTGTGATTCGAACAGAGGCTGTTTCCAGGTGGTGAGGGACGTCAGATCTCGATGGAATACCACAATGCCCTTGACGTGAGAAAAGCCCCACATGTGCCTGTTGGGGGACATCAAGGGGCACTGTGGCATTTCATTGAGATCTGGTGTTGTCCCTCACCACCTGGAAACAGCCTTAGTTTGAACCACAGGTTTTCAGTTCTTAACATTTTGTGAGTGGCCGAGTTTTGAAGGTGCAAGACTGATCTGTCTCTGGCCTGATACATAGCGTGAATGAAGGTACAGCAAGGTGGCAAATGACTTATAGTCCAGAATGTTTATTCTTGGCCAGACTCAGCTGCCCAACTTGCGTTGAAAATGTGAGCAAATCATCCAGCCACATGAATCCCAGGTTTTGAGATTCCTCTGGATGGATGGAGAAACTGAAGGGAACCAAGATGCAAACTGGGAAGAGCAGGGAAGGGTATCTAAATGGGGACTAAGAAATGGCAATAAAGGAAGACTATGTGAACGATAACCTTGGGCTAATGTTTGCTTCATTTTTTGCAGCCTTGTTGTGTTGTTAAGGTAGCTGAGGAGTTGTAGAATGTTCTGCACGTTACAGGCAGTCTGGTTTCCTCCTTGGAGTCCTTTTAACCCAAGGCTGTTCAGGAGTAGGGCTGCTCTTAGCTGGGATAGCAGAGGCTGCTGCTAAAGCAGTTTAATCTTGTGCTTCCTCCCTTGCGTTTGCCTGCTGCTGAGCCCTCTCGAGGGAGTCACTTGCTCTGCTTCGAAGTTTTGTTCCCGTGATGATTATTCTTTTTGCTTTGGCATCCGTTACAGTGACAGCAGCCGGGGAGAGCGGGGCGATCGGAACAAATTTCTCATAAAAAGGAGCTAAGTTGATGAAACCATTACAGTGCATGCATCCTGCACTCGATCATTGTGACACATCAGTAGGAGAGGTGTGGGCAGAACACACACATGCACACACACTCTCACTCGCACACACACACACACACAGAGCTGACGTGCAACCTTTCAGACAATCTGAGCCATATTTTGTCCCTTTTTATTTTCCCCTGCCCCTCCCTCCTTCTCTCCCTCCCTCCCTCGTCATGTGAGCTTCCAGTCAGTGCCCGTCGCTAGCCGGTCTGTTTTACTTACTGATACAACTGTTAACACTTGACTTGCGAAGACCCACATTTACCACCCCACTCATCATTTTTGTACCTGAGCAAAAATAGATTAATTTTTCCTGATAGCATAAACCAAGGTGAGAAGGGAATGCATTACAGATCCTTATGTTTTGCCCTAGTGCTTTCTGCCACTCTTTACTTGGGTCTGTGAGGTGTAGGGGTGTGTGAGGGTGTAAGTGAGTGAGAGAGATGGACGGACGGACGGACGGACGGACGGAAAGATTTGTATACAGATGGCAGATACATAGAGACTGAACAGCGTTACAAAAGAAGTGATCTGCTTTGCTGATGGATGACTGATCACATCGGGTCCTGGACTCAAGGCAGCATACATCTGAAACTCTGTGAAAAATGCAGATGTTACTCAATGTATATGTGAGCATGTATGTGCGTTGCTTAATCAAAGCCAAATAAGTGTCACAGTTGCATGGTGACATGAATGCTTTAGGTCACGGCTGCATATTTTATGGGAGGTGTGTGATTTGTGGCTAGTTTTCTGCATTATTGTTGCCTCTTGTGATTTTTTTTTCATGTAAATTGAACTGTCCTCTGAAATCTACTGTATAGAAATCTAATAAATAAATGGATGACTATGTCATTGGTGTCCTTCCCATGCCTGCCTGCCTGCCTTCCCATAAGGAGATAAGGCCTTGCTTGCCTCATTGGCTACAGAAAACATCCATATTTCCCTAGATCTTACCAGTCATAACACGTGGCCCACTGTCTGCTGAAAAGCTACTCCTGTGCCATAACTGAGGAGACAGCAGAAGCTCAGGCATTGTTGTCAAAATTAATGTTTTTTTCCTTTGCTACAGCTTTTTATTTTCCTTATTCTGTCAAGTGTTGCTAGTTTCCAACCCAAAAAAATCAAGCTGGGCCAAAATAGAGTGCATTCAAATGTGGAATCAACTTTCCCACAGTAATTATTGCGCCAAGAATAGTGATGGATGACTTCATCTTATTGTATTTATTTATTTGGATTTTCATTCCTTCAGCTCCTGAAGCCCTTCTGCCAACAAATGATGACTCTCACCAAATCCCATTTTAATTTTGTGTGGTGTTAACATATGTATTATTGTTTATCCACAACCTCGGATACTAGCCAGATTTTTTCCCCCTGTCCAAAAGCATTCCAGGACTCCAGCAGTTGTAAATGGGAGTCAGCCCTTTGCAGGAACCACTGTGAGGGACAGCAAGGGGGGGGGCACTGCCCACCTCCCAGCCCAGGACATTTGGATTTTGTGGCAGGGGGACAACGCCTGTTTTTAAAATATGCTTATTTTAACTCTTTGCTGTTTAATATTGTTTTAGCTTATTTATTTGTACAGTGTTCTGTTCTGGGGGGAAAAGATAAGGTGTTGAGGCAGATAAGGCATGGGGGCACTGTCCCAAGGGCCTACCATTGCTGTGGTGATGGACAGGAGGAGGTATGGAGTTGAGGAATCAACGAGTCAGATTAGAAGAAAGATGGTTAGATGTATGAAAGCTGTCACTTGTTCTGAACTGCTTTCCAACAGGCAGAATTTCAAGATGTCTGTCAACTGACCCATATACTTTCTGGGCAAGGTATTAGAGAGGGCCACGGCTGTACAGCTGCAGGCACGCTTGGGACAACTTGATTATTTAAGCTTATTTAAGTCTGAGTTCAGGCCTAGTTACGGCACTGAAACTGACTTGGTTGGCCCAGTTGATGACTTTCTTTGGGAGAAAGACAGGATGAATGTGACCATGTTGGTTCTCCAACATCTCTTTGCAGCTTTGCATACCATTGACCATGGTATCCTTCTAAAAAAGCTACAGAGTTTGGTAGCTGGATCACCAAATTATGATAGTTCTGCTCCTATCTCCAAAGCTGGTGCCAGAGAGTAGATGATTTGGCCCAGGTAAACCATGCTCGGGTAACTTCCTGACTGGACTACTGCAACGTGCTTTATGGGGCTGCCCTTGAAAACAGTTGGGAAGCTGGTGGTAGTGAGGAGTGCAGCAATCAGATTGCTGGCTGGAACTATTGAGCAAATGTGCGTCACCCTGATCTTAAAAGAATAGCACTGGCTGCCAATAAGGGCCTAAAGAGTTTGAGACCCAAATATCTAAAGGGATGCTTGTGCCCTAAGATCTGCAGGTGAGGCCTTCCTTATTGTACCACCATCTTCTGCTGTTAAAGGAGTAGGGACCAGGATAGGGCCTTCTTGGTGGTTGCCCCCAGAATATGGAATAGTCTCCGCCCTGAGGTCTACCAACCATCTTCACTGTATACATTTAGAAGAAATTAGTAAAGATGAACCTATTTACATTGCCCTTTGACTGAGGTAAGAAATGGCCCCTCCCCTTTTCAGACACTGTTATTATTTTTAGTAGGTTCAATTTGATTTGTTTTTACTATCGTAATCTGTCCTGGTGGCAAAAGGAATTACAGGAAGAAGGCAGCAGTGAATGCAGGAGTTTGCTAGGATGGACACTAGAATATGAACAGAAAGCAATGTTCTGTAGTCAAAGGTAGGAGCAGTTGTAGCTCAGCTGATAGTCCAAATTGTCTGGAAAGTAGTAGTTTCTGGTTTAATCCTCAGCCTTTCCCCAGAAGGAGGTAATGGCAAATCACTTCTGTATCTCTGCCAAGAAAACTGTATAGAGAAGCCCATGCAGTCAACCAGGAGTTGATCATAAGAACATAAAAGGAGCCCTGCTGGATCAGGCCAAAGCTCATCTAGTCCAACAACCTGTCTCACATAGGCCATGGTAACACCTTCCCTTTAAACCTTCTTCAGTCTGTCTTCTGGTCACTACACTCACACCTTTTCATTTTTTTTCTGTTTTGTTTGTGGACTTTCCACCTGGAACGTCCAAATGGAGAGTAGAAAATCAACAAATGAAATGGATAGAAATGAAAAGGTGTGAGCAGTCAGACCAGAAGATGGACTGAAGAAGGTTTAAAGTGACGGTGCAACCACAACCATGGTGGCCCACCAATTACTTCTGGGCATCTCAAGCAGAAGACAAGGGCAAAATCTTCACCTGTTCTCGAATCCCAGAAATGGCCTTAGGAAACAACCTGCCTTTCTCTCCAGCCTGGAGGATGTACCTAGGCATCCATTCTAGAAGTCATTGATACCCCTGTCATCCATGAATTTGTCTAACCCTTTCTTAAAGCCATCTAGGCTGGTTGCTGTTGCTAGTTCTTCTGACAGCAGATTCCATAAACCAATGACCCTCTGAGTTAAGAACTACATCCCCTTATTGATCTGACTTTCCTACCTATCAGCTTCATAGCGTGCCCACTGATTCTGGTTTTCCTCTATCCACCTTTTCTATACCATGCATGATTTTATATACTTCACTCAGGTCACCCCTTAAACATCATTTTTCAAAGCTGAAGAGATCCAGATGTTGCACTCTGATTTTGTAAAGGAAGTGTTCCAGCCTCTTAATCATTTTTGGTTGCCCTTTTCTGCACCTTTTCCAATTCCACAATGCCCTTTGTGGTGACCAGAATTGTACACAAAATTCCAAATGTGGCCACACCATAGATTTATAAAGAGGCAAAATGACACTTGCTGACTTGTTTTCTGTTCCCTTCCTAATCACAGCTCCTTGGCACCCAATAATAATGATACGGAGAGGTGATCCATGGTTCCTTATCTTTCCAATTCCCTTGCCTGCTCATCTTGTTTCTAGCAACAGCACCAGTCCTTTTCTTTCTATAGAACTAGTAAGAAGGATCTATTTCCTGAACATACTGTTACTTCTGCTACTTCCTTTAGTCTTTTTAAGGCTCTTCTATCTCGTGTTACCTTCTCTGCTGTGTCTTCTGGGTCATCAGAACTTTGCTATCTCCAGGTTGCTTTTTTCACTTTTAAATTATCATCTCCCTTGCTTGCCAACAAATAAAACATCTCCTGCTCTCCCTAGACACTGTGTTGAAGTTTCTTCCTACTACGCTGTACTTCAGCTCTTTGCTTCTCTTTTCTCCCAGCCTTTGCCCTAGATTTTGTAGGTTGATTGATATCAAGAGAGTTTGAAACTGTTTGGAAATTAGTTTGCATATGAAGGAGTAGAGAAACTTCATATACTGCAAATGAGACTCTGTGTAGACTGAAAATTGGTAAGTAGGGCTTCCAGAATTCCTGAACTACAAAATCATTGCTGCGGTCATTGAGAGCAGCAGTGTCTGTCCATGCTGGGCAAAGAAATCACTAAAAGAGTGTAGAGTTGCATGAGAGATGCAGAACCTGTCCTTGACTTGTCAGACTCCTTTCTATGACTGCTAGTTAGGTTGAAGATCTGTACGGAATATATCCTGGATTAGGGGCATGCTGTCTGCATGCTAATGCAGATTATGGAAGGACTTGGGTGGGGCCTGCTGTAGTCTGCACTAGTATGTGGGTGACAGGATTCTGTTCTGGGATATAAGACCCAGTGTGGAAAGAGCTTATGTGTGTTCACTTGAAGGTAAAAGATGTGCCCCATGAGCAATAGGCTGCTTTGGTATGATCATGACCCATCTTCTTTGGAAGAGGTCTGTGGGAGGCAGCCATCCACCAGAAGCTTCCTGTGAGGTTGAGATTTGTCTTCTTTCCTCAGCAGTCAAGGGTTGGATTTTTAAGTTAGAGATCTGGGCTTTTCTGCACTTACTGTGTTGTAATCCAGATCACTGGATCCCAGTGATCTGGATTACATAGAATCCCACTGGGGCAGATTACTTGAAGGCATGAGCAGGATCAGTGTTGTGAGTGCTGACTATGCTGATCTGGCCCATGTCTTGCCAAGCTGCAAAGCTTGCATGAGCTTCACAGCTGCACACCTCCAAAGGCTAGGTGCTACAGTTCCTAGCCTTGGAGCCTGGGTGTGTACATGTTTTTTTGGCTGCGCACTATGCTGCATCTGGTAGTTCTGGATCACAGAGCATGATGTTTGCATGCTTCCCATGATCTGGAATAAGGCCTACAGTCCGGTTGTAGCCCTGATTAAATGGGCCTCCTTAATCTTCATCGGGCTCTGTCCAGTACAGAGATGGACTAGTGGGTGCTGGACTTCCTTGATCTTCATTAACATGCGCAGAAAAGGGCTTGTTTCCCTCGTCTGTAATGATGGGCTACTGCGTCTGCGTAACTGCTTTTCTATATATTCATAGTCATATTCTGCTCCACTGTCTCCTGGCACCCAGAACAGAATACATAGTTTAATATAGAAGAACAAAATAAAAACAATAATAACATGGTTCAAACACCCCTTTAGGAGAAGATATGGTGTCCTTTTCTCTTCAGAGTGCTTCATAACAGAATATAACTTGAGTCACCAACAAAGTAGGGAAGAAAAGAATCTTTAGTTATAGCTTATATTGTCAGTGTGTGTCTTCTGGTGTTAACTGAGTTATCAGATGCCCTAACAGCTGGCTTCCTTCCTTCCTTCCTTCCTTCCTTCCTTCCTTCCTTCCTTCCTTCCTTCCTTCCTTCCTTCCCTTGGACTTCTTGATTCTGCTGGCAGGGCAGAACCAGATTTTGTCTTTTCCTTCCTACCCCCATAAACTAAGCAGCTCATCTGTGGCCATGTCAGCCTGAGGATTTATGTTCACCCTTGCCAATTGCTGCCTCACCCTTCTGCCTGCTTTATCCCCATCATAGATCACTCCAGGCGCCTTGCAACGCCACCACAGGGATACTTCATCAGACAGAACTTCTACCTTGTCATTCTTGCTCTCCTTTAGGAAGAGAGGGAGTGAGCAGGAAGAGTAAGCAGCTTTGGTAATATTAAAATAATGGCACAACAGGACTTGGAAGGGTAGTGGAAGGAGCCCAAGAGCAGTGAGCCTGGGAGCCTTTTTCTGCCTGAAGGAAAAAAGCCTCTTCTTTTTATTTATGGGTGAGGAGGAAATAGATGGTAAGAAAAATCAGGCACTGCCATTCACACATGTGGGAGTGGAAATCTGAAGTCATAAACACTTTCAGCTTGCCATTGCAGCTTCACAGACTTATATAATGTATGTTTAAATATTTGTTTGTTTGTAATTCTGTCTACCTTATATCCCAGGTCTCAGGGCAGGTCCCAATAAAACCAGTCTAGACACACAAATAAAAATGGATTTATTAAAAAGCGCTGCTTCAGCCAAAAGCTGTGGGAAAGAGGTGTCTATATGTAACATTGTGTATTCCCTCCATTATAGGAAGATTTGCAGTGTTTTGACACACTCCCTTCTCCTACTATGTTTTTTTCAACAAACAAATTTTGGAGAGAAATGAAAAGTAATTCTGAACCAAATGTCCTTCCACCCACTTCTTTTTGTCGTTCTACTTGAAATAAATTTCACTTCCACCCACAAACGCAAACTGAACAATCTCTTTAGAGTCATACTATCTTTTGCTGTGTATCTATCTAAAGTTCTCCAAGGGTGCATTCCCACTTGACCTATTCTGGTTGGGGTTGGACCAAATTCTTGTCCAGGTTGGACCAAATTCTGGTGGGAGTTGGAAGAACAACACTGAGTGTGCATTTCAGTGTTCCCATTTGACTTGCCTGTAAACCAGACATGCAAGCAGATCACCGGCTTGTGTGCGAAGGGGTTTGCCCTTAAAATGGTGTGGCAGTTGCGTGCGTGGGGTGGGGGGCAGTTTGTAGGATCGAACTCAGCATCCAGAATGAGTCAAACCTCTATCTGCTTGTGCACACGTGTCTGTGGATGGAGGCGCTGCCGAGCCAATCCTGGATGCCACACACACACACAACCACTGTGCCGTTTTAAAGGCAACCCCCTCCCGGGTAAACTGGTAAACTCTGCAGGCCGTGGCTCAGGGCAGTGAGTGGCAGCAGTGGTGCCTCCATCCACAGACATGTGTGCACAAGCGGATGGGGGGAACGGCTTGACTCGTTCTGCTTAAAAAGTTATTGGCAAGGATCGCAGTGGTTTTAAAGGAGAGGACATGAGACATCGCTGTGAAGAGAGATGGAAAAAGGAGCCGCCACTGCTGCCAGGCTCGCTGTTGCCTAGGCGCCCCACCCCCACCCTCTCCCATCAAGTCACGGCCAAGTGAGCGGCTCAGGGCAGCGAGCGGTGGCAGTGTCTCCATCCACAGATATGTGCGCACAAGCAGATGGGGTGGTGGGGGTGGTGGCTTGAATCATTCTGCTTAAAAAGTTATCTTTGCTTTTTCTTCAGCATGGCGAGCTGTGAGACCTTCCTGCATGTGGCTGGCATTGGGCAGGAGGCTGCAGCTCCACCTCAAAAAGCCTGGGAGTATTCCCACCTAAAGGGAAAAAAGTGGGCTAGGCTAGGAAATGGTAAGAAAAGTTCTGTTTTCACCAGAGGATCCCCCCCCCCCGGATTTCTGCAGGATAGTGCTCAGAAAATCCGGGGATAAGAAGTGGAATGGGAACGAGGGTTGCCAAATTCGGATTACTTGCTGATGTAATGGGAACCCTGGATACAGAGTTCCCACCCAGTCTGGATTTTAGTGCCTTCGGGAATGCACCCCAAGAGACTATTCCTTTAACTGTGTAAACAACCCCAATCAGAGGAGGGTTTTAGGCTGCATCTTCTCCACACAACATTTATGCCACTGGACCATCTCCGATAGGCTATAGGGTTGATGGGCATGGCTTAAACAGAAGTTGCCAATGGCATGTTTTGTAGAAGCTGATTTTACAGTTTTCACACTGTTTGTTTTCCAACAGTTCCTACTGTGCAAAATTACCAATAGCTCTGGCAATGGCAGCTGCTGGCGCATGTGTGAAGTTATTCTGTAGTGTAGGCCTCTAAACAGACAACAGGTTATTTTGTAGCCCAGCCCCTTTCTTTTCCCCTAGGTAGGCAAACCCAGCCTAAGACCCCTTTGGTAATTACCTGCCTTAAATCCAGATCAGTGGGTCTGGATTAACTGGATTTACCAATATGGATTTTGTGGAGGTGTGGGCCAGATCAGCACCATCTGCACTGGTGTTGATCTGGCCCACGCCTCCCTGCAGTTGCAAAGCTCATGTGCAAAGCCTGGTTGTTCCACAGGTCCACAAGAGATCCAGGTTAAGGGCTTTCTTATTCTAGATCTGGCTCCACCCAGTGCAGACAGAACTAGACCAGCCAGGGCAGGCCCTCTTTGATCCACATGAATGTGCAGATCAGGAGGCCCGTGATCCAAATTAAGAGGCTCCTTAATGTGAATCAACAGTAAGTGCAGGAAGAGCCTTAGACTGAATGGCGGCTGTTCTGCTCCTGTTAAAATGTTACTGTGCTAGAAATTAATGGAAGTCTAACTAGAATTCACCTTTCTCTCATCCTAATTTCAGTTTTCTGGCACACCAAGGCTCCTTCTCCATGACTCTTTGATACAGTTCCAAGCACGGGATCGGCGCTGTCTGTCCCCGTGGGTTTTGGATTCGGTCCACGAAAAGTGTGCCAACCCCTCCCAAACCATGCCAGAAAAGTGCCAAATTTGATATCTGACAAAAGAAGTCTCGGCACGCTTTGGGTGACTGGTACGCATTGCTCAGCAAGCCGGGAATGCACACAGGGACACTAGTGGGCTAAGGGGGAGGGGATTTGCGCTCATGTCATTGGGAAGTGGGGTGTGCTTGCTGTCCCTGCCCTGTCCATTGAAGATCGTGGCGGCTGACTTTTTAGAATGCCGATTGTAAAGGCAGGCTGAAGAATGGCTTGCTTTTTAAATTTTCTGCCATTTCCATGGAGGTAATTCCA
>MTQE01002208.1:34814380-34877690 GCA_014337955.1 Aspidoscelis marmoratus
GCCCTGAGACCTTCGGGTATAGGGCAGGATAGAAATATAAATAATAAATATAAATAAATAAATACCGCAAGTTGCTTTTGGCTAATTAAGCTGGCTTCTCTGCAACAGGTCTCGCAGTCAACTTCAGGAAAACTAAATAAATCATTCGGTCTGTCAAGCACCACAGGATTTTGCTATGTCTCGTTGCTAATGTGAACCAGTTGGTCTAGTGGTTAGGGAGCCAGACTCTTATCCGGAAATACCAGGTTTGATTCCACACTCCTCCATGAAGCCAGCTGGGTGATCCTGAGCTAGTCACAACTCTCTTCTGAACTCTTATAGCCCCACCTACCTCACAGGGTATCTGTTGTGAAGAGAAGAATAGGAAGCTTTGTCAGCCACTTTAAATGGATGAGAAAAGTGGAGTAGAAAAGCCAACTCTTCTTCTTACAGATGTTGCAGTTGCTACCACTTTGGAGGTATACTAACTTCTTCATAAACTTTCTGGGGGTACAATTCTAATAAGACTGACGGGTTGGTGTTAATATCATTAGGAAAGTGTCAAGCACTTGTTTCTCAAGGATAAGTGATGAGGCAGAATGAGATTAAGACCTGCTCTCCAGAGCAGTAGCATTTTCTGTTCACTTGAACAGTTGATCCAGCAGGTGGCAGCAATAATGTACTCACACAGTGCTGCTGTATGCACTCAACAGAGGCAAAAGTAGACCTCATCGCTTCTATAATTCTGGGCTCCCTGCACGCACATGCTAAAAAAATTAGATAAGGTGGTTGAAAACTCAGAAAAGAAAAAAACTTATGTAGTAGCACATCTCAGTGTAGTGAAGGAAACTGGAATACTACCTCTGCTCACCAGGGGCTCAGCTACTGTTGGGAAAGAACAACTTTGTTGGAAGGGGTCCAGTAATTAAGGCTGTATTCAGACATAATAGGGGCACCTCAGAGAGACAATGTGCGACCCTCCTGTTCCCTAGCCATCTCCATTCCATCTTTTCTTCCACAGAATGTTCAAGAGAGGGTGAAGGGCCAACAGGTGTGTGAATAATCCCACCACCAAGCCATCTCTGATCTGCCTCAGATGCTTTTTTTTTTTTTTTTTTTTTGGCTGTGTGATCACAGCCCAAGAAAAGGCCTAGTAAGTAGTACGGCTAGCAGGCTGGCCTGTGAGTTTGGTTATATGTATTGTTATACTCCCTGCATTGTTAAGATCTCAGCAGTATGAGGACCATCTTCCTGTCTCTGTTGGGAACCCTTTTCACTTTTCCTAAAACTCTGGCTCTCACAAATGGGGTTGGCTGGAAATACTGTAAATAACAGTGGGGAACATTAAGATCAGCTGCTTAGGGCTCCAGTGAAGTATTCCACTCATGCATCCCAGCTAGGTTTAAAATGACTGAATATTCTTCATGGTCAACTGTATATCAAATCTGTCATGCTACATGCTAAAGCCTTGAATGTGACCATACAGGGCTCAAGCTTTGCTAGTTATTTTGAAGAGGAAACAAAGAGCACACGTAAAAATTGGCCTCCGACCAGTTCTAGTCACTGTACTTTGCTGCTAAACTTTAATCATTGTTGTGTGCTTTTGCTCTGTAATGCAATTAGCTCCTTGATGATGATGACTGTGAATAGTAAAGGGCTTAATTTTTGCACAGTATAGACCCTTGTTCATCTTGCATCAAGAGGGGAAATATATGAACATAGTATTTTAGTTGGCAGCTTTTCTTTGCCCTCAGTCTAGTGTATGGAGGAGGAAGACAGGGCAGATTTTATTTACTTATTTATGTGACTGAAGCAAGAGCATAAAGGTGGATTTTACACGTCTTCTACTGTAGCCTCTCCAGCAATATTCACTGGGCCAGAGGCAGTTGTCCTTAAGACTAAAGTGGCAGCATTCCATTACACTCAAGCTGTGAGTTGGCTTGAGCCCTGTCCCCAAGCAATTTAAAGCCCTCTAAAAATCTTCTTTTGCCTCTGAGCACCCCCATGCCCAGCTTTTCAACGAGCTTCCAGCACTACAAAGGGAGGAACATTCGCAACAAAAAAAGTGCACTTTAAAGAAGAGTTTTAGCGCTGTTTTTGGAAGTCATGGGTTTTCCTGGCAGCATTTACCATGGGGACGCTCCATGGCAAAAGGGGCAGGGATTGCTGCCTGCACACACAGCCATAAAACATTCACACATCTCCCAGAAGTGCAGCAGCTTCCCTTCCTTTCCCTTTCTAAAGCTCAGAACTTTCAAAGAGCCAGAATAGTGCAGAATTGCAACACTGTTGCAATTGTTATCAGGTGTGAAGTGGTGGATTGCTACAGTCACCACTGTTCTACCGGGTGGATTTTGACAGTGATCTGTGAAAGTGTTGAGAATGAATGAGCGAACCATCATGTGGCCGATGGCTGCAGCCGCTGCCTTTGCCGGCACGGGAAGCCATTTCAGGGGGCAGACTTCTGGGAGACGAACAGAGAACTGATGGCTATTTTTCCTTTAAACTTGTCGGGGGTTTCTTCCTGGTTGTGGCCGCGCAGAGCACATTCCCTCCCCATTCCTGCCGGCACCCTATCAACAAGAGAGGGGGCGAGGAGAAAAAGATGCGGGCAAGCAAAACACGCTTCCATGGTGACGGAAGGTGCATTTTAAATGCGTGTTTTGCTGAGCCTCATGCGGACGCTTATTCCGGAATTGCACGGCACTTTTAAAGTCCGCTTGAATAGAGTGACGGTAGAGGGAAACTAGAGAGGCAAATAAGTCGTTTGGAGATGCAGCCTTAGAGAAGGCTTTGAGATGGTAAATGTGACTTGTACAATATTTTAAAATTATTTTCTAAATTTCTTTGAGTACTGTCAGTGATAGATATAACACTCTTGGATTTCAAAACCTTGGCCAATGAAAATGACCTGGAAAGGGTGGAGTTGAAATGTGTAAGAGAAAGTAACAGCAGCCCTGCTGGATCAGGCCACACCCCATCCTGTCCAGCTTTCTGTCTCACTCAGTGGCCCATCAATTGCTTCTGGGCATCTCAAGCAAAAGACAAAGGCAAAACCTTCATCTGCTCTCAACTCCATCCTGCCTGCCTGGAGATTGTACCTAGGCATCTGTTATAGTGGTCATCGATACACCTCTGGCCACAGAGAAGATGTGAAGTCAAGAATCCTATATAGGACTTTTGGATTTGTCTGCAATACCACTAAGAACATTCTTAAATGTTTTATCATGAACAGTTTAAATTTCATTTCATTAATGTAACCGTTGGCCATAACAAAATTCCATATAAAATTAAAAGTTGAAAATAACTATATCTAAAAAGATCTTTACAAAGTAAAACACAAAGTGGCCCCAATAAAACCTGCCTCTTTAGCAACTCCTAAGAACAGTTTATATTCTTTGTGAAGTTATTTTTCAAATGATAATGGTTTATTTTATTGATTAATGTATATTTTTAGGAATTGGATAACTACTATACACTTTGTCTTTTTGTGGATTTATCTAATATATTTTATAATCAGTTGTTTGGTTTATGTGTCAAGAGATTATTTTTTAACATGACTAGCAGAAATATCATCTGATACTTTATAACCTAGATATAAAAGTTACCATGGGTCCACGTATACCCCAAACCCATGAAGCTTCATGCCGTAATTGGCTAGGTCACACTTATGCAAAAAATGCACATTTCATTTTCCACTGTCCCCATCCTTAGTCTGCTTTTCTCTCCTCTCCACCCATCTTATCTTGTTCCTCTTGCCCCCACCAGATGACTGGATGTTTTCCCATCAATTAATTTCATTTTTCGGGGGGTGAGTGGGGTCTCCCTCATCTCCAGTCCCTAAAGGAATTGTCCCTGAAACAAAAGGTGCAGGATTGTTCCTTTATTTCTTTTCTTTTTCCTTCACCATCTGTACAGTAGCACTCATGGGCATTACTGTGCACAGTTTATGAAACAATGTTTGATGTGCTGTATCACTCATGTGTGGCATCTCCCCTGGTCTGAACTGTCTGCTCTTCTGCTTGCCAAAAACCTTCTGCTGGCTCCCCAGTGTGGTTGGTGTTGTACTGGAAATAAAAAGACACAGGCTTGCTCCTCTTTTATTTTTCTCCTTTCAGCAACCATGTAGCAGAAGAGCAGAGATCCAGCACTCGAGAACAGAACTGTACTACAGCTTATGAAACAACATGCTTGATGTGGTTACAGTGCCCTGCTGTTTATCTCCTCCCCGCCTCCCACTTCCTGTGCCATTTTGTGGCCCTTTTTCAGTCTCCCGTTTCCATGATCTGCCTACCATGCTTGTAGCCGCAGTTATTTTCCCACGACTTCACTTCATTGGTTCTCATTGCTCCAACTGCAGGCTTCTCCTGCTTTCCCCCGCCCACCCAGGCTAGCCATGTCTTCTGATTGGCTGACCTCCCTTCCTTTCTTCTTGTCACCGAACAACCATCGTGCAGTGTCAAGCCGATTCCCATGGTAGCCTTTGCTGTAGTAAAAGAGTCAGGATGACGGGTGAATGTTGACTGACAGAGAAGCCCAATGTAAAAACAAAGGTGGTAGCAAAAAGGGGCACTGATTGTGAAGCTATAGGTACAGGGCAAAGGAGGGCAGCAAATTCAAAAAGCAAGCACTGGATATTGTAAAAGTCTGCTATGGTTGCCCTGCCTCACTGTCCCTGTGGTGGTGATAGGGTGTGAGGGTGGGAAGGCCAAGCAGTAGTGACAGCAGCTTTAAGAGAGGAAAGCAGAAGAAAGGGAGGTTCCTGTAACCCCTCTTGTTGTTAAAATGAGAACAAAGAAGTACAAGTTCCCAAACAGAATGAGCACAAGGGAAGCCACCCCATTAGGAATAGCAGGCAACGCAAGGGTTAAAACTGTATAAGGAAAACAACCTTGCTTTGGGAGCCTTGACCAGAGGCCTTTTCACACGAGGGGTTTTCAAACATGCCTACAACACACTGGGACAGAGCATTCGCTCTTCTAGGGCGGCCGGATCTGTCCCGAGCAACCCCAGCCATCCCAACGCATCATAGACACGCTCAAGTTTCAGAGCACAAAAAAGTGCTCTGAAACCATCCGGGTGCATTTGGAGCATTCCCAGCGTTTGCACACTGTCCCTCTGTGACAGCTGGGCCCCTCCCCCAGGCTGCTCCCATTGGCTTCTATGGAACCAGGGGTGAGTAGCCCAGGCACCTCCTTACCCTAGTTTCCCGCTTGCTCCAGGAGCCCAGATTGGGCACTTAGGGCCAGCAGGACCCACACCCTACACCCCTGAACCCAACCCAGCTGCGTGCGCATGTGAACGCTCCTTACCTGCTCGCTACCTGATTGCAACTGAGGCAGTCGGGCCGGCTGAGCTCTGTGCGTGCACATGGGGCAGTCCCTGATTCACCAGGCACCTGCCTGGCTTCAACTGGCCATCTCCGCAGGAGCGGGTACCTGGTGAATCAGGGACCACACCACGTGCACACGTAGAGCTCAGCCAGCCCAGTCGCCTCAGTTGCAAGCCAGTAGCGAGCAGGTAAGGAGCGTTTGCGCAAATGCACACACACCTGGGTTGGGTTGGGGGGTGTAGGGTGTGGGTCCTGCTGGCCCTAGGAGCCTGATCTGGGCTCCTGGAGTGAGCAGGAACCAAGGGAAGGCAGCCAACAGGCCTCCTGCCCTGGGTCTTGCTTGACCCAATAGCGGGAGGCCAGGGGAGGAGCGTCCCACCCCCATCTTAGGGCACGCGGGAATGTGTGTAGACGCGTTCCTGCCTCCCTCCGTGCGAATGGAGAAAGTGTTTCCACGTATCCTAGCCTCCTTCACTACAGCCGTTCTGGCTGTAGTGCGAAGAGGCCTCAGCACTATACAAAGGGAGGCAGAAAAGGGAATGTAGTTCAGCTTTCAGCACTCAGGGACAGGAAGACACTTGTGCAGATGTGCCTTTCAAACCCAGAGAATTAATTTGAACTTGAGTCATGCGCAGATACGCAGTATAAAAAAACCCCAGAGAGATGGAACAGAAGAGTAACACACATGACTGATTAGTGCATGATTGTGGGAAAAGATTTGCAAAATAAGGCACAGGAAAGTTCCTTCCCTGCCACACTAAACTTTGTCCAGGTACAAAGTAATAATGGCGCCATGTTCCATGAGCAAGGAGGGGCAGAACAGAGCCTGCAGTATCCTGTACCCTGATCATTCTACCGTTTCCTCAGACCCCAGGAATGGTCAGTGAGGAAACCATAACAACCTCTTGCCACAGAAGGAGATCCTATTACTGACCCCAGTGTGTCCATTGCAGTGACCACACCGAAGAAGTAAGCCGGACTCCCGGTCAAAAAACAGACTGGGACCAGAACAGCAGCCTGGCTTCAGCTGGGCTTCAGACAGGCTTTCAAGCATGTCACCTCCAGCCCACGAGGAACTGCTGAGGGCCACAGGTGCGATTACATCCCCTGTCCCAAGGCTTGAAGAATGGTGTTTCTTTAGTCTCAGACTCTTATTTCTTTCCCACTGCGGCTGTGCCTGCCTGCAACCCTTGCCAGGTCCACTAGAGGGTGCTGCAGCTTAGCAGAGCTGTGGACGCTTTTGCAATAAATCAATGATTTGCTCAAAGCACAGCACTGGTCTCCCCAGCGGGGAGTATGTGGCAGAGCTTCTCGTTTGCGTAAATTACATGCACCCTGTTTTAAACGTAGCTAGTGGCATGGTTAAGGGGGTGTAGATGCCATTCTCAGCTTCATGGCATTTTCTGAATCAAAGATCGATAGGAATTAAAACCCATTTCCAGAGCTTTAAAACAAAGCGAAAACAGCAGCAGCGATAACAACTGTCTCCCCGCAACAAGCAATGTTTCCTCCTGCAGGGATTGCAGCCTAAACGAACTCTGCAGTATTGAGCTAATGCCTGAGAACCAGCAAAGGAAATTGAGTGGAAACTGACAAGGGAACAGAGATGAAACTGCCTTCTTTCTCTCCCATTGGCAGCTGAGAAAGAAAGTACAGGCTATTGCCTTGGTTATTTATCTGGGTAATAAGGGCATCCCCTAGGTGAGAACAGATGGGGTGTGTGAACTAGATACAAAGTAAGAGAAATCCAGCAGGCCCTGCCCCAAGGATTTGTAAAGCCAAGTTCCAATTCTCCAAATCCTGACAAGCCGAGCTTTAGTCACCCATGTTGTCCTGTTGTGGACAAACAGAAGCATTATTCCTGCACCTCCCTGAAATTTTGCAGGGGGCAGAAGTGGGGTTTGGGGCTCCTTTGCCATTTATATCATACCTAAGTGCTGTACAGGGATATGGGTCTGAGCTGGGAAGCTCAGGACCTAGGGAAATAGTGCACAAGTAGCACCTAGATCTAACCCTGTGCTCGTATCCCGATCCTTTGATGTGCAGTCAGAAGGCTGCATTTAGCCAAATTGGTAGTTCGTGCTATCCTTAGACCTAGGATATGTGCGTGTCTGCATGCGCACAAACTTCACAAGTTTGCATAAGGGACGTATAGTGATTGCTGACGTCGTCATTTGTACATTTGGGGGGAAATGAGAAGAGCAGAATGCAAGAGCTCTCCTTTGAATGTTTCCCATTGTTTTGGAACACGTGTGAATGGGGTCTTGTTTTTTTCCTAATTCTGTCTCCCTCCCTGTGGCACACTGGGTGTCCACACCAGACTGTAATATCAACATAACAGACGTATTGACTCTTTCATTCCTTAGGCTTGAACTACAAGAGCAGCGACAAACCTAACTACAGCTCTGTGATGAGTGTTCCTTTTCGGATCCAGCCTTGGGTTGAAGTATAGGCAACTTAATGGAACTGGACAAAAGGAAAATCAAGACATTGAAAGCTGGTCAGCAGCAAAAGGGCTGAGGGAAGGGAAAGAAAAGGAGAAGGATTCCTGCTCCATCTCCTTAAGCATGGTTTGCTCTACCCTTTTAGATACAGGGCTTCTGTCCATGGGGGTTGCAAAGCTCTGTGCTAACTTTCTGCATTCACCCTTCTAGCTTCAGTGCCATTCCCCTCTCACTCTGCTTTTCTTCACTGCAGGAAAAAAAGGGTGTTTCCCGATGCTGGAGTTATCTTTACTTCTGGTGGGACAAAAGCCCTACTGTTTGCGTGGAGGTTGTGCGTGTTTTCCTCATCCATAGCCTGCATAGCAGATTCACGCTTGCAGCTTTCCCCCAGTTTCCAGACCTTGGGGGGGGGGGGTGCATGCCGATGCATGGATGACTTTTAAATTATGGATTATATAATCACATGTTGTGAATCAAAATGAGATGATTTACAATGGGAGGTGGGGGATAAGTTGCATAAATAAATGAATAAGTGAATCTAGGGAGTCACCCTGTATGAGTGAATGCAGCCTCCTGTCCCCCCATTTAGAAATGTTTCCTTAATGTGCTCCTCATTGCTGTGCCATTTGCTAACATCTGTCCAATCTGCTGAGTTGCCTCAGCAGGCTTGTCTCTGTCTAAGATGTCTCAAGGGATTTGCTGAGGAATGGGTGTGTTTCAGTAGGGTCATACAAATTGAGGATCACGTGAAAGAGAGAGGAAAATGGGCTAAATTGTGTACCTAAGAGATAAGAGAATGTGCAGAAGCATGTTTTAGGTGTATGTCATTTCCAGAACTCCCGAGATTTTTCAAATTTTCATTTGCTTGAGGCAATCTTCAGGCTTCACATTTCTCAAGGCACCAGAAGACTTGAGCCCAGTGGTGGCACACCTTACAGTATTATCTTAAGTTTGATACTGAAATGTATAAACTCAGAAATAAGGATATGCCAAACTGCAGTGCGTCAAAGCACAAACTGCAGTTAAAAAACCATGGATTGTCTGGTTCCTTACCAGACTGGCTTTCCTCAAAACCTTTATGTGGCACCTCACAAGGAAGTCAATCATATTTAAGTGGTCCGGGAAACTAGTCTGTTTTTTTAAACTAGGCTGCTGCCTTTGTTAAACTAGCCCCCTTTGTGGGCAGGGCTGCAGTGCACATTACACAGGTGTAGAAAGCTCATTAGCCCCAATGCATGCCCATGTGACATGCATGAGGAGAACAGGAGGGAACATAGACACTGCCAGAACAAATGCAAGATGACAATCAGGAATGCTAAGAAAGATTTTGAGAAGCATGTTGCTAAAAACATCAAAAGAAATAATAACTGCTTTAAGTATATTAGAAGTAGGAATTCAAGCAGGAAAGCAGTTGAACCATCAGATGACAGTGGACAGAAGGGGAAAATTAAAGAAGACGTGGAGATTGCAGAGAGACTATATTAATCCTTTGTCTATGTATTCACTGAGAAAGACAGAAGGCATGTGCTGGCAATTGAGCCTATATTTTCAGAAGAATTGAATTAGATGGAGGTAACCAGGGAAGAGGTCCTCACAAGTCTTAATAAACTAAGGCCATGTCCCCGTGCGAGGAGTTTGGCTCTGATTGGGCACGCATGTGACTGGGTGCGGGACTGGGATCAGATGTTGCCCATCCCCATGCCGTTCCCAACAACGTGGGCTGGGTGCAGATACAGCCATCCCCATGCAAACCGAGCCAAACCCCAGCACAGGGGAACAGCACCATCTCTCTGCCCCAATCTCCTCATTGGAAGCTGGATTGATGTCACCCCACTCCTGTGCCACCCACTGCAAATGCCGCATCCTGTCCCCTTAGTGGCACAGAGAAGCCAGGACTGAACGGGGAAAATAATAATTTAAAAAGCCAAAGCCGCTATGAGGTTTGGCGGCAGTTGAGCAGTTTTGCGCACCTCAGCTCTTCCCGAGAACAACAAGAACACCCAGCAAGCGGGAAATCAAGCCATTATCATGCCCACTCTGGCGATCAGGAAATTGGGGTGGAATATTTGCTGTGCAAAAGGGAGAAAAATCAAGCCATTATCCTGCCTGCCTTGGTGATCTGGGAAGGGGAGGTGGAACACTAGTATAAAAGAGTCTTGTGGGGCAGCAAAGGCCATTCGATCCCCTCATCGTTTCGGCTTTAACACCGTTTACTTCCAAAAAATCTCAGCAGTTGCAATCTCCAATGCACAGGGCAGGAATGGCGAACACAGGACATGAAACCCCACCTCCCAATGTCGCAAGCGCCACTCTCCAAATAGCCTGGGCCCATCCCCATGTGTAGGCTTGGCTTGCAAAGCAATGCATGCCAGGACACCAAACCATGATGAGACTTTTTTTTTCCAGTACCAAATTTGGCATGAGTTTTGTATGGTTCAGGTGATTTGGTCTGCAGAAATTGGACCAAATCAAAAGTGCATGGGGATGACCTTTGCTGAACCCTGTTTCAATTCAGACCAAAATGTACATGGGAAGACACCCTAAATGTTAACAAATCACCAGAACCAGATGGCATTCATCCAAGAGTTCTCAAGGAACTCAAATGTGAAAGTGCTGGTCTTCTTCCAAAAATATATCATCTTTACCTAAGATCAGCTTCTGTTCCTGAACTCTGGAGGGGTAGCAAATGTAACACCAGTCTTCAAAAAAGGATCTAGTATTGATCCAGAAAATTACAGGCCAGTTTACTAAAGTCAGTTCCATGTAAGATGATGGAAACCATCATTAAAAATAAAATTAATGTGTACATGGAGGAGCAAGCATTGTTAAAGGAAAGGCAACTTGACTTCTGCAAAGGTAAATCATGCCTTATCAAGTTGTTAGAATCCTTTGAGAGGATCAATAAGCATGTGGATAAAGCTGAACCAGTTGACATTGTCTATTGGGGCTTTCAGAAGGCTTTTGACAAAGTCCTCAATCAAAGGTTCCCAAATAAACTCATTAGCCACGGAATAAGAGGACAAGTTCTGTCCTGGACTGGTAACTGGCTTAAGGATAGGAAGCAGAGAGTAGTAACAAATGGGCAATTATGAGGGTTAAAAGAGGTGAGAATTGGGATCCCCCAAAGTTTAGTATTGGGATCAGTGCCTTTTAATTTATTCATAAATGATCTAGAAGTAGGGGTATGCAATAAGATAGCAAAGTGTGCTGATGACAGTAAATTATTCAGCATGGTAAAAATTGAAAGAAATATCCAGAGGGATATCTTGACTTTAGGTGAGTGGGCAACCGAATGGCAAATGTGCTTAATCTTAATAATTGCAAAGTAAGGCACATTATGTCCATAACTTTATGGAGGCTGAGCTTTCTGTGATGTACCAAGAAAAGGATGGGTAAGAGAGTTAAAGAGCAGACATGGGGAAGTATTTTTTTCCCCTGAGGGTCATCAGTCTATGGAATTTGCTGCCAGAAGAGGTGGCAATAGCAACCAGCCTAGTTAGTTTTAAGAAAGGGTTAGACAAATTCATGAGTTAACAAATGTATATTTGCAAAAGTGTATTGATGGTGACTAAATGGATATCTAGGTACTTCCTCCAGGCTGGACCAACAGACAGGATGCCTCTAAACGTAATTCGTAGGAATTCGAGAACCAAGTGGAGATTTTGCTTCCTTCTGCTTGAGATGCTCAGAAGCAATTAGTGAGCCACTGTGTGAGATAGGATGCTGGACTAGATGGGCAGTGGCCTGATCCAGCAGGGGTCCTCATGCACTTATGTTCTTATGTTTATCAGAAACTGACCTACAGAGTCTTTCTTTCTTTCTTTCTTTCTTTCTTTCTTTCTTTCTTTCTTTCTTTCTTTCTTTCTTTCTTTCTTTCTTTCTTTAATTTTATTTATTTATTTCCTACATCAGCTCCACATAAAGGAGAATAGGGGTCTTTACCAGCTGCCAAAAATATTATAATGGTGCCTGGTACTCATCTGGTGGAAGGCAGTTGCAGAGCTTGGGGGCTGCCACAGAAAAGTCCCTCTCCCTTAGAAACATTCCCTTAACCTCTGCAAGTGTCAGGGCCTCCAAAAGGTTTATGTGGGAGCAGGCAATACTTCAGGGATCCACTTCCCCCTGAATCCTCTGGATTATACAATGATCTCTTGGCATTCATGGTGTCCAGATGATGTTTTATCCTTACTTTTGTCTTATGTCTTCCATATTTGTAAGGTAGGGGCAGACACTGGCTGTTTCTAGGCCCCATTCAGGTAACAAGGGTTGGGAGGCAAGAAAGGGAAACAACCTTTCACTTTTCCATCAGGCTTTTTTTAAAAAACAACTTTTTCAGCCTTCATCTTCACATCTTCACACTCTCCTGTCCTCTTCTTAATATTCCTCTTGCTGCTCATCTCTGCTGATCCCATTGTTTCTGCAGGCATCCCGCCATTAGTAAGTAAACCCCTATGTTCAATCATTTTGATTTTTTCTTTTGTTTTTGGCTGACTCTGGAGTACAGAGTGATCAGCCCTATGGGAAAGAGCCTTCTCCTTGGGCTTTGTTTCCCAGAGGGGCAGTGACTTCATTTCCCCAGATATGCAGTTCACAGGATTTGGGGAAACTTAACCCACAAGAATACAAAGGGACAACTGTTTTCTAAAAGAGGCAGAAACGTGGTCCATAGGAATAAAGCCAAGAAACCAGTATTTTGCAGTGAATACAGCAATGGCATAACCGAGTTGAAATAACAATTAAAAAGTTTAAATTATAAAGCAATGTACTGTATGGCACTTAATTGTTATTTATGTAAAGAAGTGCCTATGTAGGCTGGAATGAGTTCCCTTAACTATATGAATTTTGCACCAGGCCCTATGAAAGGAATTGCCTAGGATCTGGCTGTGAATAACTCTCTTTCTTGCGTAAGACCATATATATAAAAACTGGCTTGAATTTCTCTAGCTACCTTTTTAAACACAAGGTCCAAAAAATAATTGGCCAGTAATGACCACAGGGGTTCCACTGGCACCAAGCTGTCTTCTCTACCCCGCTGAGTTCTTTTATTTGATTTGCTCAATAATACTGAAATCCCCTGAAAAATCTTGCAGTGTTATCTTTTTCGCCCCCCCCCCAAACGCCATCCCATAGCCTATCTTTCTCAGCAGCAGAATGGAGACTAAAATAAAACAGTGCCTTAAGTTGTCTACTGTACTTCCAAGTAAGAACTCCAGGACGGTGATGGATGCTGGACGTGAAAAGGCTATTTCGGTTCTCTTGCAGTAGCACCAAACTTAACTGTGTTTGTTATTTGCATTTATAGCTCACTTTTCTCCCAGCGCTCCCAGGTCAGGTTAAAGATATCACAGATAAAAATGGCTCATTAAAATTGCGAAATAAAAAGCAAAATAATAATGGGAGCAAGACCAGCAAATGCTGACGGGTGTAATACATTAGTGAGGTCAGCGAATGAGAGGCTGTTCTCTCTGTTCAGCATCTAGTTTGTCATTCATGGGATAAAGAAAAAAAATTAAATCTTCCTTGCTTATATAACTCTGGACTTTGGAAGTAAAATTGAAATAAACTTTGTTTTCTGGGTGGATAGAAAAAGATGTAAAGATTTTTTTTTTCTTCGCTCACCTTTTCTTCATCAAAAACACACTTAAATGTAAAATAAAACAGCAACCAGCCTAGATGGCTTTAAGGAAGGGTTAGACAAACTCATGGATGACAGATGTATCAATGGCTACTAGAATGGATGCCTAAGTACATCTTTCAGGTTAAGGGGATGAGCAGGATGCCTCTAAAGAAGCGGTTCTCAACCTTCCTAATGCCGCGACCCCTTAATGGAGTTCCTCATGTTGTGGAGACCCCCAACCACGGGGGTAGAGCAGCTGGGAAGTGAGAGGGAAGGGTGGCGGGAGACTTGTCACGACCCCTCTGAAAGGGTAGTGTGGTCTTTTTTTTCCTATGCACATTCAGTATACAGAGTCATTCATTTATTTATAATAATAGTTGCCTGGAAATAGAACGAGAACAGACTATTAGCATAGTGCATGGGACAGATGTATCAGTGGCTACTAGAACAGATGCCTGAGTGCCACCTCCAGGTGGGAGAGGGAGGCAGGAGGCCATGTGCAGGGATCTGAGAAAAGGTGAAGGTTTTACCTTTATCTTCTGCTTGAGATTCTCAGAAGCAATTGGTGGGCCACTGTGTGGGACAGAATGCTGGAATCAAGACTCCTTTTATGTTATTATGTCTTGTATGAATGTGTGCATGTTTGTTTATGTGGCCATGAGAAATAATGTTATATAGCATTAATTCTTACGCAGGACGTAGAACAATCTATAGAAGTCTAGATTTTGTTATGCTCAGCAATATGGCCGATAGTTTCCCACCATGACCAGTGATGAGGGTGCTGGGAGACTTAATGAAGCTGCCTCTGGAGGGCCAAGGATCTCCACACACCCAAGCAACATTGGAGAGAGAAACAGAAATAGATGCATGAAGGACAGCTGTGTATAGTAGCCAGACTGTAGGAAAGATGTTCATTACAACTGCAGTGCTACAAATGTCCAGAAGTAGTGTGAAAAGCTTCCCTATGAGCAAAATATTATGCCCACACTGAGGCTGTGTTAACACCTAAGTTTTAATGCAGAATGAAAGAGCGCATTGGCAAAGTGAGGTGCTGGGTTTTTGTTTTTTTTTGCATCATTCACCTAGTCGCTTTGCTGATGTGTTTTCTCACTCTGAAAGTGTAATGAAACTGAATTAAAACCTAGGTGTGAATGCAACCTTATAGTATAGATACAGCCCGTAGAATTTGGAGGTGAGCTCTTCCACCTTATTGTTTCTTTCTTTTGGGGGGAGCGGGACGTTTCTCCTTGTTTTGCAAATTCTGATTTTTTAAGGAATCTTTCCAATAGTTTATCAAAATCAGTAGTTCTCCAATAACAGAACCCATTATGCAACATTACAAAGAAGCTATTGAACGCAGCTGTCCTCTTATGAAATGTTCTTATGTTGATATTGACCTACTTTTGGGGCTGTTTTCTGGAGTTGCTAATTGGCATTTTATGAAGTCGTGTATGTATAGGATATGTTTAAACCTAACAATGCAAAATGCCAACCTAGAGAAAGAAAGGGTAGTGGATTGGGAAATGCTCAGGAAGGGAGTGGATAAAGCCAGTTAATACTGCCCATTGTCTGAGAGTCAGAAAGAGGCTTCTTGAAAAACGTGTCTCTGAAGGAGGGATTTGAAAGAAGGCTGGTGGGAGTGAGAGATTATTCTGTCAACAAGGACCAACATGGAAAGAGCCACAAAAGCTGGAGAGGGATGAAAAAAGTGTAGAAGAACAAGTAAACTTGCGATTCCAAAGAGAAGAGAGATCCAGACTTGGGAAGATGATAGAGGTACAGGGGCTTTGAGCTGGTTGAAGCAGTTCATGTCAAATGAATAGGCACAAGAGCATCTTATGCAATATCCCCTTTGCTTCGAAAGCTACAGCATGAATTGGGCATCCCCTCCCGTCCCCACATTTCCTTGCAACAACATTACAAAACCCGGGAGACAAGGCTTAGAGAGGAATAATGTGCAGTGTTTTGTTTTAATGATTCGTTTGATCTCTTTCTCAGTCTTTGTGAGACTTAACTGGTGTGTTTGTATGGGTTCCCTGCGTGTAACCAGAGTCAGGAGCTCTGAGATACAGAAACAGTTGCCAGTGATAGAAGGTGCCTCCAGACACACTTAAAACATCATTCACTGTGCTGCCGCTGAACCACGTGACTGGAAACAGATTAATCAGCAGCTTTTTATTGCAGACATGCCCTGAAATTCTGCTCTGTTGCTGCAGAGGATTGATTGTCGTGTTTGGACAATGGGAAGCAGCTGTGCAGTGGCTACAGAGTCACTATGCGGCTTCCGGTTGTCACATCTGTCCAATGGGAAGCAGCTGCACAGGGACTGTGAAGTTTTAAGAGTGTTTGGAGGCACCAAGAAGCTTCACTTCAGAACAGCAAAGCATGTTTTTGTAGAGAGAGAAAAGGCAATGGATGCTTCCTGGTTACTCTCTGTAGTTGGTACGCAACTACTTTGCAAACAGGCAGATAACCTTCAGTTGCCATCTTGCTTTGCCATCCAAAATTTGAGCCAAAGGTTCTTACAAATAAGTTATCTAGATCTGTTCTGTCGGTTCTTGTAAAAAGATAAGCTAACATAGAATGCTGAGGAGAGCCCAGTATAGTTCAGTGCAGTCAGTATGGCTGCCTGTAGCCCTTAGCTATTCCACTATTTTTGGATATTCCAGAACAAAGCACTTTTTTCACTTTGACCAGACATGGTTGATATCCCATGTTTTAGCATGCCACACAGCAACACAATACCTTGAACCCAGAATATCAGGCTGACATTCCAGGACTGTATCAGGAATGTGTCTGGCAAACCAAATACTATTCCAAAATAATTGCAGGGTTTTGACCCTGTCTGGATGCAGCCTGTACATTAATTGACTAGGCATTTAAGCCTGCTTGTTAAACCAGGCCTGCAATCAGCTCTTGCCTGTGCCCCAGGTGTGGAGGGAAAGGGGATCTGCCAGTGGAAGGGGCTCACCTGCCCATGCCTGCAGGGTTGGGGAATCAGCAACACTGGGAAAGGATTCTAATCGGTCCACTTCCCCCTGCTGTCGAAGGTAAAGGAGGTGGAGAGAGCCTGTGTAGGGATGATGAGAATATTTATTTATTTATTTATTTTATTTATTTCTATTTCTATCCCGCCCCATACCCGAAGGTCTCTGGGCGGGTAACAACAAATCACTAGCCGTTAAAACCATATTAAAAACAAGACACAGGTAAACATATTAAAACAATAGCAGTTAAAACCATATTAAAATGAAGGGACCGGGGATGGGGGAAACTCTGGAAAATCCAAAACCTTTCTGGGGGTTGATTAAAGAGCCTGGCCCAGAGCTGCTTTGGAGAGTAGGTTACCTTCCTTTGCCAATTGGACTGGTTTCCTCTGCTGTGTCAGCAGAGGCCCTCTAGTCAATCCCTCCTTTCCTGGTTGGGTGCACTTTCATGTACAGCCTGGTCCTGTTCACAGATGGCCTCATAAACGTAACTGAATTAGCTGTATATAGACACTAAAGCACGCTGTTTCAAGTGATTGCCCTTCTTCCTTTGTCCTCACCTACTCACTCTCCGCATCGTTTCCCAACATGTGAGAAGTAGTGACGAGAAGCCACGGTGCACTGTTTTGTCCTGTTGCAGACGAGCTGGAGAGCTAAAGAGGACCGCAGTGAGGACGAGAGCATAACCCTGAGTTCAGTCTCTGGCCACATTGCTTCTCTTCCTGCACAACAGATCAGTTCTGTGGATCCCCTGCTCAGAAATTTTAATCTGAGATAACATTTGCTGCTTGCAACCATTTCCATGTGGCTGTAACCCCCCCCCATCAGCGCCCCCCCCCCCACACACACCGGCTGATTCGCTTTTCAAGACAGGCTGTTTTGTATCCTTCCACAGCATTTGGCAGCATTAATCCTGTTGGCCTTGGCAATTTTTTTGCAGGTGCTGAGCAGGCTTTTGTTAGAAACTGGCTGGTTGGCTGACAGGAGAAGTAATTCTCCGTGGCAAGAGCCTTTGGAAACACTCTAGGAGAAGTAGCCTTCCACTGCCTTGGAAGTTTCAGAGGCGTTGTGTAAATACGGTTGCCGGTATATTTTTAGCTGCCTTCTGGGGCAGTGGGGCAACAGAGCTGAATTGGAGAGGAGCTCGAAGAGTGTTTTGCGATTCTGCAGTTTCTTGTCTGGGCTGCTCCTGCCGTCCTGCACGGGGTTTTAAGGATGGAGTATGCAAGTCCTTGCTCTGGTGCACCTTTCCCTTTGGGCAAAGAGTGATGAGTAGGGCAGGAAGGGGCCGGCGGTCACCTCGCCTCAGGAAAGAGCAGCCATTGCCTTAATTGTTAGTCGGGACCTGTCAGCAGCATCACAGGAGCATGGGATAAAGTGTTCTAGTGCAAGAGATAATTGAAAATCAAAAAAGACTTTGTTAATTTGATTAGACAGAGCTGGAGTTGAATTGTTCTTCATCAAAAGAGATTTAATTTTGACACACAGTTAAATCCTTCTGCTGTACTGGCGCCCTGCTCCTTTTCCTGCAACTGCGCCTGACTCAGGGATCTGGGAATGGGGAGCTTTAAAGGATGGCGAGGGGATTAAAGGGGCCAAGAGGCGAAATGTGGGAGGGGGGGAAGCTTCCAAAGCTGGCAGAGGGAAAGACGTGCGGCTGGATAAAGGCTGCGAGTGTAAGGCAGATCAGGCTGGCTGGGAGTAAGAGATGGGATGGAGATGCCATTGCAAATCCACAAAATCTCCCCTCCCACATGTGCCCTCAGCAACCAAGGCAGTGAAATCCAGTGAACTGAAAAATCTTGAAAGCACAACTCTTGTGACCAAGGAGGTCTTCTTTCCTTTAAATAATCAACAGTCTTTTATCACGTGTAAGCTATTTTGACTTGATTGGGTCTATCATAATGTTTTGTATCAAGGCATGCAGTGAAGTCGTTGTAGTGTCATGGTTTGGGAAGAGAGCATGAGCTCTGTTTATCTGTCTCACAACCTCAGATTCCTTTGCAGGTTCTTACCGGACTGGCAGATTTTGGAGCTGTATTCTAAAACTTTGGAAGACGCAAACAAAGGTAGAGCAGGCATTCACGCTGCTTCCTCAGCCACGAAGCACATGGGGTAGATGGCCTCTGGCAATCCTACAGTGTTGATTTTAAAGTTGCCCACCAGATGGTGAAGAAGAAAAATGGCCAGCGAATTATAGTGCAGCCCTGTGCAAATAAAAGTAGTATTAAAACTGAGAGCTGGTTTTAAATATTGGCTGCATGGTGCATGCAGTGAGCCTATATTGGAAATACACTGGCTATTCTGCATTACCTCTTGTACCTTCTCTTGCCCTCCATCCCAGAGGCATTAATAATAAACTGTCTTGGCTTGTCGGATTTTTTTCTTTAGTTCATGTAAGGATATAGTTTGGAGACTAGGAAAAGGGGGGAGATCTAATAAAAAGGGTGCTCTGAAACACCAAGAAGAGAGTTGTTTGACAGATAATTTTCATGTGTGCATGTATAAGAAGGAGAAAGAAAGCAAGAATGCACAAAAAACTATAGATCTAGTAGTGATGGCAGGTGCTGGTGGTCAGGAGCATAGAGCATAGACAGCATTAACTTAGGCTGATTTTGCCTCCGGAGAATAAAAATGCTTCCGTTCCAGTGTACATAATACTGTTGACTGATATGTAAGTTCGTTCTGAGGGCAAAATGTCCTCAGACTTTGCACCCACTGCCTCTTTCCCATCTTCTCGCTGTATAGCTGTGTCTTCTTGCTCAAAAGCCTGCTCTTCTCACCTCCCAGGGATTCCTCCACCCTGTAGAAAAGCCTGCTAAGATTCCACTTCATTCACTTGAAAAGCAGCCTTGATTGTATAAAAGCCATTGATCTGAGTGTTCTGCACATCTGCAGTGAGCAGAATATTGGCTAGAATGTAGTCCATCAGGCTGTGTGTGCCCTCAGGCTGTAGCCTCGGAATGGAAGGGTTCCAGTAGGCTTCCTTCTGGCATTATGACATTCTTAGTGGGCTTATCAACTCATTTTTTGTTCTTGCTCATGGGTGGAAGAGTGTGGAAAGAGCTGAAGCAAAAGAGGGAAGGAGCAGCCATTCTTGGCTCCAGCAAGGAAGCAAATAAGTATCAGTGAATCCTAATTTTTTTTTCTTAAATAAAATTCTATAACACCATCATATGCCGTTTTTCAAAATACAGGGGGGCAATTCTGTGCCCACATGAGATTTTATACAGCCTAAAATCCATTGCTGGTAAGATAACAGAGGAAATGAATGGCAACAGAGGCCAGAAGAAATAAGGGGGTACTATGTGATAATTTAATTTGTTTACTTTGCTTAGTTACTGTTGCCATATACAGGTTTCCTAGTCTATTCAGTTCTTGCTTTTCATTTGGGGGAAGATCAGGATTGGATCTATCAGCATAACAGGGCAGACGCGATTAGCTTTTGTTATGTTTTGTTTTGCGCAGAGGCAAATACTGTGAACAGCTCCGTGCAGAGCTCATTGTAACAGCTCCACAGAGTATAGCTTAGATGTTGCTTCAGCAGCACTCGCTCTCAGGCTGAGTCTTAAATAGGAGCCTCAGCTTTGTCCCAGTAGATAGCTCTATCTAAAGTGATTGGAGGCTTTTAATTTAAGAGGGCCAGCCTCTTTTACCCATCACAGGCTCCAAGAAAATGGAGAAAGCTGACCAGGGCTTCTAAGCAGGAGACTGTAGAGTGAAGCACCGCAGCATCTTCTTGCCAGAGAGGGCCTCTTGCGCACATGTGTCTGGAGGGCAAGTCCTTTTCTTCTCTTGCTCTTCTCTCCTGAAGAAAGGAAGGCTGACTCAAGGGTCATAATGACAGTGATATTCCTGAGGGCTTTCTCTTGAGCACTGAAAGGTTTCTAGCATTCAAGGTGTGGAGAGTTGGTCATACATTCAGACGGAAGATGTATTGGCCCTAAAACGACATTCACCCCAAGGCTTCTAGGATACAAATCAAGATTATTTCAGCATGAACTTTCTGGAATGACAGCACACCATGCTTGCACCTGGGGTAGCTATACTGCTATCTCTCGTCTTACGTCAGATTCCAGCTGTTATAGGTTTCAGCCAGCATGACCAGTGGTTAGGGATATATTGAGGGCTGTGGGACTCAGCCCTAGTTACCTCTTTTCTATCTAATGAGAATTTGTGCCACAGCATGGCTTCTTTGCTGTCTGGTGCCAGGGACAGGGACGATCACCCTTTGAAACTGCTGTTGCTTTCTCCCTTTGCTGCATGGCAGCAAGCGTGCAGGGTCCTGGTACGAAGAGGAGGCAAAGACAGGAGAGCCCGTAGCAAAGCCCAACACGAAGGGCAAAGCTTGCTTGCTCCATCTGCTCCTTCCCTGTGGTGCTTCGCTGCTCACCATCTCTACATCAGCAGCACTGCAGTCTCGCTGGCTCATCTGGGGCGAGATAATTGAGCAAACAGGCAGGAGGGAAGGGATGCTGGGGCCAGTGTTAATTTAATTGAGTCAGTTTGTTCACAGCAGAATATTAACCTCTCGGGCAATCGCTTGTGAGAAAATTCTACTAAAGTGCTGGTTCAGTGCGGGGGCTATAAGCCGGCACACCCCTGATATCGTCGATGGAGGGGCTGTGGGAATGATCCCGCCGCAGCCCCGCTTGGGGATCCAATGATGCAGCCATGTTATTGCTGCCGCAGTTAGAGACAGTTTCCACTGGAGAAGGGGCTGCAAATTAAATGACCCCAGTGGGACTGGCTAGGATATAAGGAATATCTTGTTTAAGCCTAAGGAACAGGGAAAATTAAGGGAAGCAAATCGCCAGTTGGCCAGAGGGAGGCAACTATGCGGCACTTGAAGTGTTTGGGGAAAGAAGGGATTCCCTTTCCCTTCTCATATTTGTCAGGTCAGTTACCAAGGCGGGTATGGATGTAGAAGAGATGTCTCTAATCCATGCGGAAACGCCTGCAACAAATTGCTAAATACAACCTCTCTGCTGAACCAGTGTGGTCTTGCAGCTGGATATTACAGAGTTAAACACAGAGGGATATTGTAGAGCCTTGGAACTTGGAATTCATGAAAGAGGACAACTTGAGAGTCGAACTATGATATACCAGGGAGCTCTAATTTTGGGGGCAAGTTGAGGCATTATTTGTTTATCTGTTTCCAAACATTTGTATCCTGCCCTTCACCCGAAGGCCTCACTGATAGTTCTGACAAATATTACATATGACAGATGAATAGATAAAACTGATGAAGAGGTGGTGACAGCAACCGGACTGGACAGCTTTAAGAAAGGATTAAATAAATTTCTGGAGGTCAGGTGTATCAATAGCTACTAGAAAGGATGCTTAGGTACTGCCTCCAGGTTGGAGAGGCAGGCAGGATGCCTCCAAAGGCCATTCAAGAGCAGGTGAAGGTTTTGCCTTTGCCTTCTTGAGAATGCTCAGAAGCAATAGGTGGGCCACTGTGTGAAACAGGATGCTGGACTAGATGGGCTGTGGCCCAATCCAGCAGAGCTTCTCTTATGTTCTAAGATAGGATGGTAGAGCAGCAAATTTGATGAATGGATGGAGTTAGTGGATTCATGAGCTACTAAGACTAGGCAGTTGTAGCGTCTTCACTCTTGCAGAGCTTTAGGGACTGATTTGTTCTTTTGCTGAAGGTTTTCATTTTCCTCTGTTTCTCCAGATTCAAGGGCTGCTTTCTGACACTTGCTTCCTTTGGCTTTGTAAGAAATGCCAGTGTAAATACAGCCAGGTGACTGGTGCTCAGAGGGGCAACTAAACTGAGCTCAGGCTCAGTCTTTGATCAGGACACCCTCATCTTCTACTCCTGGTCAGGAGACCAGCAGGGAGTGACTAGAAAACACTGTTGTCAGAGGGATCAAACTATATATCTATCCCAGGGCAGAGCATGTCTCTTCTTGGCAGAAAAGAGCAAGAATCACAAAACCCTTGAATTGTCTTTGAAGCATGAGGTTCCTGGGAGCAGAACTTAAATAACTTTCAAGTTTAATTCATGTTGCAGGAGGCGGCGTGCTACTTTAGCAGTTTCAATTATTCAATCAGTATGGAATTTGTATGAAAGTAGGTAGCTTGAGCAGGATATGTCTAATTCTGTTTCTCAAAAGTTGAAGAACAACAGCCAGTCTGCTTGCAGAGAGTGTAAGTGTGAGCGAGAATTGGGAATTTATCTCCCTTTCTGAACAGAATCATAGAAACTTTCCACACTAGCTCTGGTGGGACAACCAGAGGCTGCTTCTACATGGAGCATATGCATTGCACAGAGCCACCTCTCTTCTGGAAGTGGCTCTGCACATGTCGGAGTGTGCCCTGCACAAAAATGTGGTCTACAACTATACTAGCCATTGGCTAGGATAGATCTGCACTTCTTCTGGCTGATCAAAACTTGGGGCAAGGGAAGGCAGCCACAGTTGCAAAATGCATCACCCAATCACCATGGCAATGGCTCTGCACATGCCTGTTGTAGCATCAAGGTGATCTCAGCCATCACACTTAACCTGCACTTGGGGAAGCACTGGGTAAGTTCAGGCCTCATCAGGCATTGCAAGGCGCAGATGCCTGTTGCATCCTAGTACTTTGTAGGCCTTTATGCAAGGTAAATGTGCAAAAAAGGCCCATAGAGTTGACGGGATGCCAAAGTCCCACTTTCCCCAAAGAATCGTAATGATTATTCAGGAAAGTTGTTCAATTTAAAAAGTGATTCATCCCACCTCATGCAGCCAGCTTGGAATAAAATAATGTTTGGACCATTTTTAACTCCAGCTGAAGTTACTGAGCCTATAAACCACTGGCTGCATAGCAGTGAAGTATTTTTCAAGAACAAAGCATTGTAGGGTCTCCTATGGTGGTGCTCTGCACATGGTCAGAGACACCTCAAATTCTTGCACAGGACTTTTGAACTGGAGTTTCAAAGGTGTCACAACACTGGCAAGCTAACACCAAGGAAAGCCTAGGAAGGGAAATACACATAACTGTTCCTTAATGGGACTTATATGTTAATGAAATAGTGAGCAACAGCAATCAAATAGAGAAGGATTAATGGCACTAAAATGGTTAAATGCAACCATTATTCAATTAAAGTTATAAACAAAGTAAACGTAACACATTCCCAATACTCCAAACACTTTGTTTATTTGCATTTCTCTTCCGCTCTATACCCAGAGGTCTCAATACAATAAAACCATATAAAAGACAATTAAAAATAAATTCACTAAAACAACAAATAACAGGACCTGGCGGGGAATGGAAGCTGTTCCTTCAGCAAAAGGCTAGGCTAAAAAAGTACATCTTCACTATGCATCTAAAGATGCATAAAAACACACTTCAGACTCTAGGTTGTTCCACAGCCTGGGAGCTACTTCAAAGAAGGCCCTCTCGCCAGCTCTTGCACCCTTAACTGTCAATAAAGATGGCCCTACCAAGTCTCTTTCGGAGAAGCACTCCTTTCACTACCCTTTTCATCCCTAAATAATCAGACATAAAAAGATACATGCAGTAACTTTTGTTGCAGAAAATTTGGGGCATGATAGAAATCCAAGAGAATTGGGATACAATTTGTTGGCAGGACAGGTAAAAGATGCTTACCTTTGCCTTTGGCTCATCAAGGTGCCACGTGACACTACAGGGCATTTCATGGTGAGGAATACAGCAACAGAACACCCAAGAGCAGCAGCTGAGAAGTCTATAGCTCTTCTTTCCATGCACTGTGAATCTTGCTGAACATTGGGCCCTTTAGAAGATTTGGGACAAAATGGCTTTCATATACTGTATCCTTGAAAATTCAAATTTTCTCTACCTGAAATGATACATTATTCGTGCACAACAGGGAAATGAGAGACTTTTACTACTTTGATTACATCTTCCTTACATGATGAGGATCGTTGCTTTGACTTGTTTGGGGGGGGGGATTGAAGTCCCCAAGACCACCATGCAGAGGGCCTCAAATACCACGGCTGAGACAGTACACCAGCAGCAACCCTGTTCTGTCTCTCTGTCCCAGTACCAGGAACAATCACTTATTTCCAGTCTCAGAACAGATAGGGTGACTGGTGAGGAAGATACTTTGTGGACTATGACAATTCCCTCACCTTGCTCCATAAGTCTGGACTGGTGCTACGCCAAATACCTTGGTGTCAAATCTGAGTAAACACACCGAGGTTGTTGTCACACCTTAACTTAATCCTCTTTCAGTCCATCTTCAGACCCCACTGTTCAGACTTTTTTAGTCCAATTATAGATGTTCCTCCCTCCAGTCTAACTTTCCTGACTCCTGATTTTTAGAGGTCTCAAGCCATTATAGAGTGTTAATCTGTTTTCATTTTGGGGGGTATGATCAGGGAAGAGGATTAAAGGGGGCTGAACCATACTATAGTGTGTAGATACTGCATGGATTTGCCTTCTCTTTCACCCATTGTGTGATTACATGCTGTTGAATCACAGAGGTTTTATCCTATCAGAGCACAGGGGATGTTGTGATGGTGGAGAGGGGTGTGGATCTAAAAAAGTCTCATAAAAGAGTCTCAGGTTGGGAATAGAAAGGTGTGAGCGTAGCAACCCAAACAGAGGATGAACTGAGGAAGGATTATCAGGTATTGGTTGTGATCGGAGTTAGTGCCTTTGACTCCTTTTTCTCAATAAGATGGATTATTTCAGCAAGGTGTTACCACATCCCTGGTGATACACACCTAGACAGCTCTTTCATTAATGATCAGATCATGGAGTTGAATGATGACTTACTTTGGACTGATGTAGCATTCATCAACGACCGCATCTGGCCAGTAGGAAGTCTGACAAACATCCCCTCATTCTGATGGTTGAGAGGCAGAAGGTGCAATGGTCTTAATATGTCTAGGATTCCTTCTCTGAACTATTTTATACCTCCCATTGCCATATCTCTCCCTGCTCATTTTGACTGAAATGGATCCCTCAGGACTCTCCTCTCTTATCAAGTCCAGGCATATGACTCTCTGCCCTTAACATACCCCTCTGGCTGAAATCACCCAGGCCCTGCTGACCCTCCTCTGCACTCCCTCTCTCCTCATTGGCAGCTGGACTGTTGTCAGCCCTCCCCTGTGGTGCATTCCCCCCTCCCTTAGCAGCACAGACAGCCAGGACTGGGGTGGGAGGCACGGAAACAAGTTAAAATAAAGCTTCATTGATAAAAATAACTTAAAAAAAATTAAAATGTCAAAAGCCGCTACGAGGTTTAGCGGCAGTAGGCGCTTGAGCAGTTGTGCGTACCTCCGCTCCACCAGGAACCACAAGCAACAACCGTAGACTGAAAATCAAACCTTTATTTATGATTGCCTTGCAGATTGGGAAAATGGGGGTTGCAAATGGAACAGAAATCAAACCACTATGCAGCCTGCCTTGGCATTCTTGAAATGGGGTTGGAATTACCTCAGTGGAAATGGCAGAATATTTAAAAACCAAGCCGTTCTCCAGCCTGCCTTTCAGATCAAGATTTTAAAAAGTCAGCGGCCGTGATCTTCAATGGACAGGGCAGGGACAGCAAGCACACCCCACCTCCCAATGACGTGAGCGCAAATCTCCTCCCCGTTAGCCCACTAGTGTCCCCATGTGCATTCCCAGCTCAGTGAGCAATGCGTACTGGTTGCCCAAAGTGTGCCGAGACTTCTTTTTTCAGGTATCAAATTTGGCACCCTTCTGGCATGGTTTGGGAGGGGTTGGCACGCTTTTCGCAGACCAGATTCAAAACCCATGGGGACGGACTGTGACGATCCCACCTTTGAGTCCCTTAAGAGTGAAAAAAATCACGGTATAAAAGTCAACTTTTCTTCTGGCTATTTTTAGCTGCTGCTATCCATTATGTTTTTTTAAAATCTTCATATTCACTGTCTTTCCTAGCTCTGTACAATATCAGGGTTAATCAAGCCCCAGACACGTACATGCTAATTTGTTTGTCCAACAGAGTTTCTGCTGTAAAAACAACTTCTGTTTGCTATCTGTCCTTTAAAGAATATTAATAGGTCAGTTTGGCCATAAGAATAGGAATTTTCTCATGGATAACACCATTTTGTCCTGTAACTGTTAAGGCTGCAATTGCAGTGCCTCTAGATTATTCAGCAGTAGAAACCCTGGGCGTTTCTGCACTTACCTTCACATCCGTTGGAGGGGAAAAGTGCTGAGCAGACTAATGTGTACTAGCGTTCACACTAGGGAATGTTAGTACACAGTAGCTGAAGTGCCACGCGCCCAGACATTCACCTCCATCCGATCGCGTGTCCGGTCCCTGGCCGTGTTGATAGTGGCACCCTGCACCACTGCTGTGGCAGTGATGACACTCTGCACACCTGCAATCATGACAGGGGTTATTTGAGGTGCCAGTGCACTTGCGCAACACCTCAGATAACCCCTGGCACAGGAAATGGTGCAAAAGCTCACCACTGGATGCTCTAGTAATGTTAGTTTGCATCCTCTGCTCGTTTGCAATAGGTTAACATCTGGGCAGGCAGGGGGGGTTTCTAGGCTGTAAACTCCTCCTGCAAGTGCAGATGCACCTGCCCAGATGTTAACCTATGGCAAACTATGAAGCCAAGTGCAAATTGGCCTCCTGATTATATAATAACTCCAATGTCCTTACTAGAGGATAAGAGTTCTAGTTTTACCAAGGTAAAGAAGCAGAGCTGAAATTTACATTGCTGTTTCTTTTGTGGACTCATTTGTAGTTCACCAGTTCAAGGTGAGGCTTCCAGCCATATCCTCCTCTTCACCTGGGGCCCTATGAATCCAAACTGAGGAGCCACTTTTGCATTACAACCTATATCTTTTGAGATTCCCTTTTAAAAACTATACAGGAACTGTATTGTTGGCAGCTCTAATCAAGGACGAAATGAAATGGTGATGGAGAGGAGCAATTAATTCTGTAACATCAGAAGCCAATTTCAATACTTTTCAGCTCTTCTTTCCCCAGACTTTATCTTTCACATTGACACCACCATTTGAGATCCCTATGTTAGATTTAAAAAAAAAAAAATCCAGTTTTTTAATTTCTCAAATGCCCAGCTCTCAAGCTATGGCACCTTCAGGTCTGTGGGACATATCAGCAGGAAAGAAAAAGTTAGCTGTCAGCTGTTCCATTTTTGAAAGACAAAACTCAAAAGGGAGAAAGCCACATGGGTCCCATCCAGACTGGCAGATAAAAATCTGCAGTTATATAAAAATATGAAGCTTCCACAGCTTCCTCCTCAGCAGCTGCAAGATTTCCATGGCATGCGCAGTGAGGTGTGCCTCACGTGGGATCAGGCAGCCAATGGGAGCTGAGCTGCAGGCTCAACTCTTGTTGGCTGTTTCTTAGGAAACTCCAAAATTACCTGATACTGTGGAGCAAGTGTTGATCATTCTGCAGCAGGTAAATCTGCACTAGTAGCGGCATAATGTGCTGCCGCTACGAAATACTGGGCGTCAGGTATGACACACACGCACCAACTGCGCATCAGAATGCACAGTATCCCCAGACCGGACACACCCCGGTTGGAGGGGATCTCAAGCTTGCCCACCAGAAGTTGGGAAAAAGGGAACTGAGTGAGCCTGATGCCATTAAAACCCTTTGCCCCACTGCCTTACTCCAAGCCCTACAGCCTGCCTGGCCACAAGCGTAGAAGCTGCAAAGCTCACTTATTTCCCATCGTGTTTACCTAGACCGTGTTGGCTTGCTGCCTTATTTGTTCCCTTCTAATTGAGCAAATGTGCTGTACGCATGGAAGCCAGGCCAGCATCGACTTTATTAGAGGAGAGCATCAATAAAACAGTTGCACGTTAGAAGACTCGGCTCAGGCTCTGTCAGAAGAGAGGAGTTTTAAAGTTGCACTTTATTCATGATGTTTTGATTTCTCTTGCTCTGGGGACACTGACTTTGATAGATTGCAATGCAGCAGCAGAACAATGTAATAATACACCATGGTAGCCAGTTTCCAGAGCAAAGGTTTCTCGTATGCCCTGCACCCGTTCTCCCCTGTTCTAGTTAATTGTAAAAATTTAAGCTTAATCATTAACCAGAAAAAAATTGTGCTTTTATCCCTTTGCTAGTGCATGGCTAATGCCGGTTAAATCCGGTATAATGCCGATTACAGGCTACAGCGCTGATAACTAGATTTGCTCTAGAAACACTCTTTTGTTTATGCTGGTTGCTAACATAATTGTACCTGCCAGTAAGCTGACATTACAGAATAGATTGTGTTATTGAAAATGGTACTCTGCTATGTGGGGATCTCAATAGTACTGTGTGATACCTGGGCCTGCTGTTTGATTCATTCGCCTGATGTAGTGATTGCGTTGCTTACAGAACTCCTGGTCATCTATACTTTCCTTTGTGTTTTACTATAATTGTTTCCTGCGTTAGTCTGCGTTTGGCTTTTTTGATAAACCATGCGTAGACAGGTTGCTGCTTTGGGTTCAGGAGGGAAAGCCATTCTACAGAACATTCCAGGAACTTCAGAGGGTTCTGTAGCAGATTCAGGTACAAATGTATACAAATACATTGTAGTTGGTGGGGCAGAGGGAAAAGCAAGCAAAGGACGTGGTTCCAGGAATTGTAATAGGTACAGCCACTAGCAGGTGAGACATTGATAATGGTGTGGTTCTTCAGGGAATTTGACCCAGTAAACACAGTATGTTATGTGCATATTAGCCAGCCCTTAAACAAAACAAGTGTCGACAGGAAATGCAAGCTCAAGCTTCCTCAATTTCTTCTGCCATTCTCTCCTCTATTAATTTTTGTTGTCCATTGGAAACCTATCCTTGCTTTGTTTGCTTGATTTATCTTTGGTTGGGCTGTCCTGGGAAACCTCCTCCTTTTATGACTATGTGCGGGGTGATCAGAATGATGTTCTTATATTGGCCACTTGGAACAACAGAGTTTAGTGTCAAATCTTTTTTCTCCCTCTTTTGCTTTACATGCCAAAGAATATTCTACAGATAAGCCTCTCCTGGTGATGTTTTTTTCCAATAAGAAAATGTGAGGCCAATCCTGATAGTTAAAGGGAATAGGTTCATATGGGAGGCAGATTCAACTGCTGAAATATGTGCTGTTGTGCTTCGGGACTATAAGAGAGAGAAGCAGGGAAATGGCACAACTAGATGTTGAATGATATCTTTTTTAAAAACTGAATCTTGTTAATGGGCTCATATTTTGTGGAGGAAGTAAAATCAAAGTCGGGATGTTTAATACATGCAAACAGTTACACAAAGGCTGCTAAAAATCAAGATGCAGAGTAAACTTTGTTGAACGCATTTACTAGGACTATGCTTGATGCCTTTGAAAGCTTTGCTGAACAAAAAGATAGATTTGAATGCTCCCTAATATGGCTGTAGAGTTCAGTACGAGCATGTATATTAGGGCATTCAGCTGTGAAGGCTTTCCTACATCCTCCAAGTGGATGTTTAGGACACTTGGCGAGAATAAAACCAGCAGCCATGACATAGTGAAACAGACTTAAATGAGTGGAGGTATTCTTCCGTTTTAAAAGCTTCATTCGGCAAACATCTACCGGTAACACTCAGGCAGGAGCCTAAAACTTGTTATGCTCCCTTGCCTGGAACTATTTTGGCACTGACTTAAGAAAAAGCCCCCTGTAAAGGATATGGCGGTAGGCTGAGCTAGGTAATGGCCAACACATCCTTATATTTAAAAAATGACTTAGGCCGTTTGCTCATGTGGGTTTCCCACAGTCTGATCTTTGAATTATTCCACTTGTCCTCGTCTCTGTCATGGGCATGCATGGTGACAGCATGGTTTCTCCCAAAGTATTTTGAAAGGGCTGCCCTTTGCTATTTTCATTTTTCATTTGCCATTTGTCCACCATAGCCCTGAGGGTACATCATGCACCATTTTGTGGCTGGGTGGTAAGTATCTCCAGTCACGGTTTTCCTTCTGTTGCCTGGGCACAGAATCTAAACACTGACAATGCTGGGCCATGCCACCCAGTTTCATCCCACGACGAGATCATCAGAAGCAAACAGTTCAGAACACAGAGCAAAACAGGTGTGAACAAGGTGGGAGCTGCTGTCCAAAACATCAGAAAATGACTAGGTTTGAAGAAGCTTAATACGAGGGAAGCTGATCTGTCTTTAAAGGGAGACCTTCTAAGCTGTTATTGTTTTGAGGTTCAGAATCAGTCAGTGATGCTGCAGTGTTGATTGTTTCTGCCTTTCTATGCAGTATCAAGGCATATGGAGAAGGCTAAGGCAGTGTTCAGACGTAACAAAAGGGCTGCCTCAGAGAGAAGGTGTGTGGCCCTCATGTTCCTGAGTCTTCTCTAATCTACCTTTTCCAGCACTTAATATTCATGAGAGAGGGAGGGGCAGAATGGTGTGTGAACAATCCCACCTCAAAGCCTTCTCTAAGCTGCCTCAGAGATGTTTTTTTCTGTTTGTGTCTGATCACATCCTGAGAGAAGTATGCTGTGGAGGAGATGGACCACTGACACATAATAGGCAGATGCTACACTTTCTTGATCTGGGCTGGTACAGATCCTCAGAGGCTCCCTGTATTATTTACCGAGAGACAAAGGATGTCCCTAGGAGGAAGGAGGAAGAGAACAACTAGCCCATTAAAGCAGGAAGTGCAATTAACCAATGAAAAACTTTTTTAATCACTCTTTTATTGGTGAATTAATGAACAAAGGCAGAAGCAGAGGGATTGTAGACCAGTTTGTGGAAAGCGGGGAGGAGGAAGCTTGTGAAAAGACACCACAGACTCCTGTTTCCTTTTTCTTCCTTTTCTCCTCCACAAAGAAAAGGCCCCCACAAAAAGGAAGCCAGGGAAGGCGTGGTCGGGTGCCTTGTGTACTGGAGAGGAGAAGGCTAAGCAAAGAATCCCCAGAGCTTCTTTATACATTGACCTTTGGAGGTGTTTGGTTCTGAATTGTTTTCATAAGAACTCTACAAAGGGTGTGTAAAATGCATGAAGCTGGAAGCCAAGTGGGAGAGGTGAACTGAAGTCTGAAAGCAAAGGCTATTAAGAATAATAACAGTAATAATAATTTTGTATTACAGTTGTGCCTGGAGAGCTCCCAACTCTTAAAGTGTAACCTACACTGCAATTTACACTCCCGGCTTTGATCAGGGAATTGCTTTTAAGTATATTTTTGAAAATATCAGGCACAGTTATCCTGCATGCCCAGAGTGAGGAGCAGTGGATTAAAGAATAAATATAAAATATAAAGGTATGCATGAGTAAAACAGAAATAACTTTGGGATGGATAAGTCATAGAAATGTAATTCATTGATTAAATCCAGTTAATAAACACAATCTGAATTCACCAGAAGTGCTGCCTAGAGCAAGATAGAAGGGCTGATTGATGATTTCCATAGAATTCCTTCAAATTATGTCAGTGCGGTAACTAAATGTCACACACTAAGACCTGGTAGCCAGTTTGCAATCAAAATAATGCTTTCCCTGGAATCTCCCTCCCTAAGCAGTTCCCTAAGCAGAGTCCATAGCTTTGTATCTGAGTTGGATTGCTAAAATTGCTAAAGTGTCCTGCGGTTTCCTTAGATAGGGGTTAGGAATATGGTCAGGAATCATATCAGATGGGTCCTTTGTGCTGAGGTCTGCTTCTTCATATGCCTTCTTTGTATGCCCTGAGATTATACAAATGTAATAATCTGGAGGATATTTTATTGGATTTTAGAGATTCTGCCAGTCTACAGTACCCATGATCCCTTTGTCGATAGGGTTTATGGGAATTACTGTCCAAACTTCACTTTCCTAAACCTTGATCTGTTCCATGAAGACTTTGCGTCCAGTCATGGAAAGCTGAGAAATTGGCATAATCTTATCTGTAAGAATTGAAAATGCATTTGGAATCAAATGCAACAGATCTCAGGGCCAATTTATGCAGAGCAATTCCGCCCCATGCCACCCACAAATATTAACCATAACTGAAAAAACTAGGAGTCTTTGTTTTCTCTAAAAACTGTCCAAGAGCTGTCTCCAAACAGTAGCAATAAATCTGTTAATGGCACAAGCCATCAGAAACATTGGCTATTCCTTTCTTCCTGTGAAGGTGAGGCTTTTAGCACCATCTGCCTGATCTTTGGCTCAGTGATTGAATCTAGCTGTGTGGCTGGAAGTCAACCTAACCTCATTCTTAATAAAATAGGCACACTACCTTGCCTAACGAAACAGGCAAATGAGATGGGATGCTACAGTGGCTGATGCTTAGACTGTATGATATGCTTTGGTTAACTAAAAATTATTTAGGACTTGGGGATATGGGTATATTAGCTACTGTGTTATGGTTATTATTGTTTTGATATAATTTTGATATGTTCGATTTTAAAGGTTGTTAGCCACCTCGAGACCCTCGGGTACAGGGTGGGATATAAATATAAATAAGGCTCAGATCAAGAAGTCTTTCTTAGGTTCCCCCTCACCCCAATGGATAAAACACTACTGTTTTTTAAACTGTTTTTGTATCATTTTTTAAAATTATTATTATGCTGGATTTTTAAACCTTGTACTGGTTTTAGTATTGTTTGATACAGTTTTGATATATTTGTTTTTAAATGTTGTGAGCCGCCCAGAGACCCTTGGGTATGGGGTGGGATATAAATATCAATCAATCAATCAATCAATCAATCAAGCAAGCAAGCAAGCAAGCAAGCAAGCAAGCAAGCAAGCAAGCAAAAATGGTCTTCCAGCACCCCCAGTTCACAGGCACTAGATCTGTTATTATTACTTTATATTTGCTCTCATAAAGCATTGTTGGTAACTCATACTTTTCTACTGATAGCCTAGAAACCGAATACTAGCTTAACTGCCTATTTTAGCTATTTGTACATTTAAGTATGTATTTGAGGATAAGACAATGGGATTCTGTACACCAGTTATGCCTCTGACCACTGTTAGTCAAGAAAGGATATGGCAACCTGCTGTTTGCACACACTGTTGAATTTGGTGTCAACGTACTGAAGAGAGTATCGTTCTGTTGCATTGTGTTTTTAATGTGTTTTTAATTTCAGTTGTGTTTTTATTCTGCAAGGTTTTTTTTTTGTTGTTGTCAGTCATGTTCAGATGTCTTCCAAGAGGAGATAAATACATTTTGATTGTCATTCAAGAATCATCCACATCCTCATCTTTACTATCACTTGTTCCTAGAGAAGGGATCATTTTGGTTCCAAGACCCTTAAAAGACTGCAAGGCCAACTGTAGCCATCAGTTCTTGGTAAACTGCATTACTTCTTGCTGTTGTAGCAGGTGGTAGGAGTAATTCAGCAGCATCTGGAGAACAGTAGCTTGGCCCCCCATTATAAGACCTTATCATCGCAGTGCAAATTGTTGACATGATACGTACGCTCCAACCCCTGTGGTTAAACGGGCTGTGACTTATGACAATTGCCAGAGCAATGCACACTAGAATGAGCATGGCAGTTTGAACTGTACATCTTTGCTCCTCTTGGCTCAGGTTCAAAGTGGCGAGCACAATTTTTTCCAGCGATCTAGTCAGTTGCTTCCTCAATAGATTCTACCTGTTAGCATAAACTAGGGAGATGCTGTGTCAAACAGCACAATGTAAGTCCACCTCTGGGTTGCTCCAGTTCTTTAGAAATGGATCTTTGATTTCTCTTGAATTGTGAGTAGACTTTGCTTCGGGGTGAACCAGTGCTACTCACTGTCATGGCCTTGGTCTCCATGTACCCAGTAAGGAGGTGCATGTTAAGAGACTCATGAGAGAGGCACCCTTGATTTCCAATTTAAAAGATGGGCCCACTGTCTCCACTTCTGAGAGAGACCTCTTTTCAGTGGTGGACAGAAGCACCTCTGTTCAGGTTGCAAAGTCCCATTTTGCAACAGTGGTGCAACATCATTCCCAGAAATGCCCTGGCAATCGTGCCCTGTCAGTCATGCCCAGAAATGGGGCAGTGAGATTGCTGCAAGGCACCTGCTGCTGTTGCCAATGAAGACACGACAGCAGTGCTCTCTTTCTTGGGCAAACAGGCACCTCTGTTGGTAAGTGAAGATGTGGCCTTGATTTTTCAGCCTGTGAATTGGATATTCTTCCCATGAATATTCCAACAGTATTTTTTATGCTTCTTTGGTGGAAGATTTTCAGTCTCTCCTCCTCTCCCCCATCCTGACATGGCTTTGCTTCTTTCTAAACTGCTGACGCAAATAACCCTATAAATTAGCAGATGGTGGCACAGGGAAATCTCTTGGCTTCTCTCTTTTTTTCCATTTTTTAAACAGTTTGATTTTTGTAATAGGAGTTTTGGGTAAGAGCCAGGAATTCCTCAACTGGTGAAATGGAGACTCAGTTAGTATGAGGAAAGGGGGAGGGCAGTGGGGGAGAAAGAGAAAGAGAGAAAATATTATTTGTAGCTGGATACACATGAGCTGATGTTTGATGCATAGAAGGTTAGCAGGGTATTTTGAATCACTGAGTTGGAGGGGTTATTGTAAGCCACCTTGTGGGTTCATTTACCATAGATAGCTGCCCAACCTCTGTGTGAAGACCCACTTAGCACGGGAGACCCCAGTCCCAGGCAATTGAGGTCTGTTTTGGAACTGCACTTAAGGTTTTTTCCCCCCTTAACTTGAAAAACAAAACTCTCTTGCCTCTTGGTTATTTCAAGATAAATTCTACACTTGTGAGAATCTATGTTGTCCTCTGCAGAATTCGTTTCAGTAAGCATAGCCCCTACTGGGCATAACAAAACAACAAAACACAACCCAGTCTGGTTTGTTTGTTTGTTTGTGCAGTGGTAGGGTTGGATTACATTTGTATGAATTCTTAAAATGTACAGTATGATCTAAAAGTACATGAAATAAATGACCTTCTTGAAACTAAGCCAGCCTGAGTCCACAAACTGGTACAAGGGTGTTTGGATTCCTTAATGGAACAATGACCAAGTATAAAAGTAAGAGAAGTAGAGAAATAGAGAAATAACAAAAATGAAAGCCTTCACTTTAAGACTTAAGTTGCACTCATCACAAGCAATTAAAAAGAAAAAAGAATGCCTCAAAAGCAGTTTAAGGGTGGAAGCTGCCACATGCTAAGTTTCCTTACCGCTTCTAATCCATGTTAAATATCTTCATATGGCTGCCTCCAGACAGTGGCCAAACAGGAAGTTCTCCCTCCACAATTACTGCTTTGTGGAGGGAGAACTTCCTGTTTTATCACCTCCTAGCAGGATATTTGGTCTTGCCAAATGTCCAAATGTGTGTCAACGCCTTCACATATGTGTGGAACCTGTTTCAGCCTCCACACATGAAAGGTGGGTGGAGCTATGAGGGGAACCCCATCCAGAAGCCTATTGATAGAAAACCCACAACCAGCACTGAATTTTCCAGTAATAGTTTTTAGTGCTATTTTTTGGGGGGGAGGGGGGGTATCAGGGCTGTGGTGTGGTTGCCTCAGATACATGAGGCAACCCCACCATAACGGTGCCATAATGGCACTTTATTCCCCCCTAAAAAAATCTGGAAAGGCAATTATCCAGCTTGAATGGACTGTTAATGAATTCTTATCAGCAAACATCCAATTTCTGCTTTCCATTTTTTGTTTTAAAAAAGAAGACTTCAGCTATCTGCATAATGGAGGGCTGGCTGACTTTATGAACAAACACAGCTTGTTCACAGTGAAACAAAGCTGTCAACACTGTGGTCCTCCTCTACCAAGGTAATCTCTGTATTGCAGTGCAATGGTGAGCCAGTTTGGTCTAATGGTTAAGGAGCCAAACTCTTATCTGGGAATACCAGGTTCAATTCTGCACTCCTCAGTGAAGCCAGCTGGGTGACCTTGGGCTAGTCACAGCACTCTACTGAGCTCTCACAGCCCCACCTACCTCACAGGGTGTCTGTTGTGGGGAGAAGAATTTAAAACTTTTGTCAAACACTTCAAATCCCCTTAAATGGGTGAGAAAAGTGGGGTATAAAAGCCAACTCTTCTTCTCCTTTTCTTAACTACTCCAAAATTGCCTCCAATGTAATTGTACATTGTTATAAATGGTGTAATTTTCAGCTCTAATTGATATGGTAAAATATTCTCCCTTGCTTATTTATAAGGTTTTTAAAAGGAGATTTTTCATACATGTATTTTGGTTATATTAGGACCAGTTTGCCCTGAGATTTAATTTTTGAGGTTCTCATTCCTTATTGTTGGGTTTTTTTTCCATTTTTAAAAAAGGGGAAATAAAAGAATTCATCTCTTTACTTTTATAGACAAAATAGAAACGGAAATACAAAAACAGTAAGAAGACATCTCATTGCTATGTGCCACTGCATACATGTATAATAATCTAACTAAATTACATCAAAAACCAAACTCCTTCCAGAATTAGCTATATGCCTTTCCATGCAGGTAATAATGGCTCCTAAGAAGTATGGTGGAGTACCTCTGATGCTTTCTAAATCTGATTGTTGTTGCTGTATGAAGGATGTCTAGACTGTGTTGGGCTAACACAGAATATGTGTTTCTTTCAAGATTCTTCATAATGCAGAAATCACAAAGTCCTTTGTGTTTGCTGCCCATGATTTACCTGCAACTGGAATTGAAGCTAAATGGGAATCTGTGGGTGTGTATTGGGGCATGCAGTGGCATGCCACACAGCTTGCTCACCTTGCTACTACAGATGTGCTACTTCATATCCTGATTCCCTTCTGACTTTCCAGGTCTAATAGACTTCTGGGCTAGTAGCCTTGATGCATTTTTGTTCTGACACATCACCCCATATCTCTTTTAACACCTAATAAAGTGATTTGCTTTGCCTTAATTAGACTGGAAATACTGCTCACTGAATCAGAGAAACTGGGGTATTGTGACCGATTTTTGAAAGCTGTGATTCTTACTCCAATTCTGCCAACATGTCTTGCAAGTTATAAACACCGGGCAGATGTTTTGGTAATTCCCCAGAGAAGAATCTAATGAAAGACAGAGATTCTGTGCCCAGAAGAGGTCAAGCCAAGCATCGTGTGCCAGAATGGGCAGCAGCAGGGCTCAACTGGAATTGGGAGCTATTAAAAAGTCCAGATCGACCACATCGATGGCATTTTAGAAAGAGGGAGAGAGAGGTTTTCCCTCCCCACCCCATAGGGCTGTCAGCCCCAACAAGACACAAAACTTTGTGTTTGGTTTATCTCCATTTGCCAGAAAGCTGTAAAAATTTCGCTCTATTCCACTGGGGAAAGTTTTCATATATCCCCTGAGTGCTGAGAATCCAAATACAAATATATCCCTCTCGAAGTGCCGTCATCAGAGAAAACCAAAGACCGTTTGTCAGGGCAACTTCAGAGGAGCTGCATGTATTCTGACAAACTGCAGAGACTTATGTTTTATTCACCAGGCCTGAAAAATACCTTCCCGAATAAGGGGGCCCATAAATAAACCAGCATGATGAATATTACACAGAATAAGAAGTGATACAGTAGGGGCCCTTCTCAAGCATTGCTACAATGGGACTCTAGAAGGATGTGGTTTTTCTTGCATCTAATTCTGCTTGATGGGCTTGATAAGGGAATATGAGGAAATTTCCTAGAAAAAAAAACCTTTATTTCCTAGGGAGATGAATGAGATTGGATAGCACAGTCTACTGTACCTTTGTCTATCCCTCGTTGCAATAGATGGTCCTGTGCCTTTAAAGTAAAAGTGGGAAGCTCTAAATAGAGAATCTCTTGCTAAGGTTCCCATTTCCCAGAACAGAGAGAAGGTTGGTGACAATTACTTAGGATCTTATTTAGAATCCATCGATTAAAAGTGTAATATGCAGACAACTGGGTTAGAAAAGAGCAAAAGCTTCAGGCGCCATCTAAGCAGATAGGTTTGGCCATCAGGGTGCTGAAACAGAGTCCCAAAGGTTGTGATTAGCTGTTGCCTGCTTTGAAATAAATCATCTTGGCTGCAGCTGAAGTTATTTGTTTTCTTAAGCAAAAATCCTGTGAGCAGAATGGTCTTGGTTAACCTGTTCTGATTTCCATCCCTCACTTTTGGAAGAGGAAAGTTTACTATGCCGCTTAAATGCATTTTACCTCTTTGTGAGTCATGTAAAGGTGCTGAGGAGACCCCGGAGTTTTCAGTGAAAGCTCTTGGTGCTCCCTCTTTTCTGAACCACCATCACTACCGTTATAGCCCCCTCCATGGGCAGGAGAGCCCGAGGTTCAACAAACTGCAGTTTGTTTGGCCCATCCTTAATAGAAGCTGCTGGAGAAAAATTATCTTCCCCACCTCTCCTCTGTTACTGCTAGCTTTAGAAGGCAGCTCTTCTTGATGCCTGTAGGTCCCTTCTCTGTTTGGTACCATCCAGCCTGCCCTCCACCCAAATACTGTACACTGCGGACTGGAGGGTATCCCACAAAGGGCAATATGAGGGTCTTGTAATAATAACAGTCTTCCAAAGCAAGGCCTCTGCAGACATTTAGGATTTCCTGTTTTACCTCCTCCAGTGATAATGGAAGATGAAGAGATCAAATAGGCTGCCCAATAAGATCTGGAAAGCAGCAGGGTGGGTTGGACTGGCCTGTGTCTTTAGTTTCTGTACAAAAACAGATCTCTGCACCCCTCACAATGCATGTGTGGTTTGGATTCTGTCCAGAGGGTTGGCCAAAGTGTGCTGCTTTGATGCTGCTGAGCTACAGCTTCCCCTGCAAATGTGGACAATGGCAAGGGGTGGAGGGAGCTGTAGCTTAGCAACATTTGAAAAGTTTTGGTTTGACCACTCCTGCCCCTGGGAAACGTCACTGGCAAGCTTCCAGTCTCCCAGCAAGGGAGAAGTTGAAAGCCTGTGAGTTTGCCAAGGTGGTAGTAAAACTCTGGGCATAAGTTCCTTTCACAAAAGACTCGTGTAAAGAAGACTGACTGGCTGATTTGTATTTTTATCTCACCCTGCGTCCCAGGGTCTCACAGCAGTAAAAACAAATTAAAATTTCCTCAGCCAAAGGCCAGGGTAAATAGCTGTGTCATTACCAGTCTTCTAAATGTATATAGAAAAGATGCCTGGTGCACCTTAGGGGAAAGACTTTCCATCCATAGTCTGGGAGCTACCACCAAGAAGGCCCTATCCCGAGCTACCAAAGGTGATGGTAAAACCAGAAGGGCTTTATCAACAAATCTTAAGGCATGGGCAGATCAATACTGGAGATATTTGGAGCCCAGCACATCTCTTTCTGGTACCTGAGAAAGCAAACAGGACTGCTTTTTGGCCATTTCTAAGTTAGCTAGTTGACAAAGAAAGGCTTCCTCCAGACAGAAGAAATAATGTGGGTTATTATTTCCTGCCATTATTGCTTCCTATCTAGTCAATCCTGGCCATTTTGGTGACATGCAATCTGGGCAATTCAGCCAGCATCAAATTCCCAGATGGACATGTTACCACCTCCACACATGTGTGGTCAGCAGTTTCAGCCTCCACACATGCGCGCTTGGGCAGAGCTAATATTGCTTCTCCGTGCAGAAAGGTAAGTGGCTCCCTAAAAAGCGCTACAGCTGGAAAACACACAGCCAGTGCTGGGTTTTCCAGCAAGAGTTAAAAGCACTTTTTAGGAACAAAAAAGCAGAGGTATGCTGGGGTTGCCTCCAGTATGTGAAACAACCCCCTCCCCATAGCAGTGCCATAATGGTGCTATATTGTCCTCTTTGGACAGGGCAAAAGAAAGAGTATCCCCATCACCAGGTATAGCTCAAAGGACAGGGGCCATTTTGAAATTATAAGACCAGTGCTCTTTAGTTTGGTTTCTTTTTTTTTTCTTTTTCTCCACCCGCACCCCCATCTTGAAATTCTGTACAGTTTAATAATGCAAGACAACATTCAGCCTCTTATCCTGGGCTAGTAAACAAGTGCTCTGCATAACAGGTAAAGAGTATCCTATAATCTCACTTCCTTCATCCATAGTTACTTGCAGGATTGATAAAAGAAGCCAAGCTGGCAAAGGCCAGGATCTCATTAATTCAGTCTTCCTGGAAAGGGGGACCCAGGACCCAGGCAGGCTCCTGCTTCAGACATCCAGTAATGGGAGCAGCACCTTGGCATCCATAACCAACCTGAGTAGGCATTTATTTAGGAAAAGCTGTCAGTTCTAACATAAAAAAAGGAAAACACATTTCTGTCTTTGTCGCTGCTTATTTAACTGTGGCCGTCCCCATGGTAAGGATACTGCGAGGCGAATATGAGTCCGCCTCGCAAGAGTCCCCATGCAAAGCCCTAATTTGGGCTACATGAGCGACAAAATCCTCCAAATCAAAGAAAAAAACCCACTTGATAACTGTTCTCACCCCAAACTACGGGGTAAGAACGGGTTATCCTGGGGGCATGGGGACACTCCCAGGTTACAATCACAGCATTAGCAGGCGGGGTTTCGCTATCCCTGCCACTAATGCTGTGATCGCAACTGTCCCCCCCCCCTTATCTGAGCGCTTAATTGCCCAGGTAAGTTTGACAGCTGCCCTGCAATCACCTGAGCAACTTTCAAGGGTGATAGCAGCTCTCATGCGCCCAAGCAGAGCTCCGCTAATGATTAAAAGAGAGATGCAAGCAAGGAGCTAATTAATATGCACCTCTTTCCAAGGCTGGAGGTAACAGGTAGCTCCTAGCCATGGAAAGAGGTGCATATTAATTAGCTCCTTGCTCGCGGCTCTCTTTTAATCATTAGAGGAGCTCTGCTTGTGCACATGAGAGCTGCTGTAACCCCCTGACAGTTGCTCAGCTGATTGCAGGGCAGCTGTCAGGTGAGTGTTTGCGATAAATCAACCCCTTACCTGGCCAATTAAGTGCTCAGGTAAGGGGGGTGGAGAAAACAGCGGCATCCCGATGCAGGGATTTTCAGCGGTTTTCATGGGGACGGGTGGGTTCGCCTTGAACCCGTCCTGCCCTCCATTGCCATGGGGACTCGTTAATGCGAATCTTAATTCACATTAAGGCTGTCCCGAAGCCACAGCGCATCAGGGGCAGCCCCATGGAAATGCATCCACTGTGTTCTGACAAATCTTCAATTAAAGGCACTACTTCCTACATGGACCCTCATATAGGAGAAAAAAATATTTTCCATGTGCCTCAGAATGGATTCAATATAAACTCAATCTTCAGAAAAGTCTGCTCCAGTTAAAGATCTGTCTCTATTTTTATTACAACTTCTGTCCAAAATATGACTGGAGTAAGAATGGAGTCCTTGTGTTTGGGGGGAAGTGTCTATGGGAGTTATGATTCCATACAGTATTTGGGGTGGGCAAAATATGATCTCACTCAAAGGAAGCCTCTGAGTTTGGACTTGGAGCAGCGAGGCTTTTGATGTGTTGGTACCAGCTGAAAATCTTGTATTTGTTGAACTAACTTCTTTTGATAACCGTACTCAAGCTACTAGACTTCATGGTTTCATCAGGCTTAAAATGGAAAGTGCTGAGCACTAGCTCTTAGCTAATGGCACCACATTTAACGCAGCACTACTGTGTTCTGTTCATTCCAAGATCTCTCATTTCATTGCTCCTGCAGCTCTCCAGGTTGTGAAAGTCTTGAGAGTTTGTGCCTCCCACTCACCCACGTAGTTCATATCATCAAATGAGTGTTTTGTTAAAAGTTGAGTGATTGGAATAGTTGAACGGTGTGAGTCTGTCAGGTATGATGTTGATTTCTTTATCATCTGGGTTACAGCTATTATAACAATCAGTAGAATGTATAATTGGTTATTTATACCCATTATCTCATAAAGGCTTATGCTAACCCTGCAAGTTAGGAGAAAAGCATTATTATTAACTCTGTGCTGAAACTGGAGTTGGAAGCTGAGGTGGAGAGGCAGTAGGTGTCCTAGTGAAATCACAGATAGATGAGGCTTCAACCAGACATTTCAAGAACTGAACTTTTGGTGATCATACTTTACCAGACATCTTCAGAGCTAAATTAATGCTGACCTGAATTTCTGCTCGTTACTGTTCTTTTAACTAGGATTGAACAGAGACATAAGCTATTTGCATAGTAGACTCATACTACTATTACTGATTAGTTTTGTTTTTAAAACAAAACAGTGGTTCATTCAGTGGTACTCTTAGTTTTGATTAACAGGTGATAAGTTACCACTGTCCTTGGATTTTGTGAAGCAGTTGTACTCATTTTAACCTGAAGGTCCTCTTGGGAAAGGTCTTAAAGAGAACAAGAGGGTCATAATGAACCGGCAGTGCTTTAACGATTATGGACTTACTTTTGTAAATGTGAATTTGCACAGTCTTTATCTATGGCATCTTCATGTTTATTTTCCTTTCACATCTGGAGAAGTTAACCCTCATGTCACAAATAGCAGGCCTCAAACAATACAAGAAGCAGCTACCTGCAAAACAAGGTGTTCATGGGCTGAAATGATGAGGTTCCTGGGGCAGATTTCTGTTCAGTTTCATTGAACTCTGTATATATGAGTAGAAGGGGGGGGGAACTTCCTCTCACCAAGCCCATATTAAAAACCAGAGGATCTGCTCATCTTCAACCAACCAATCCTCACTATAGTAGAAAAGACCGAGAGCCATGAAATATGAACACTTAGCATTTTATGACACCTTTTAATTGCTGCCTGACAGCCATAATCCATGGCTTAAAAACACCTACAGAAATGCAGAGCATTAACCATTGTTACTCCTCCTAGACTTAACCCATGTTCAAAGGCCTGGATGTTCCACAGTATATTAACATGGAAGGAAAGAAAGAAGAGGAAAGGAACCATCCTGTGTATATAGGCATATGTGAATGTATGCATGTGCTATGTGTAAACACTTGGAGACATGTACACCACAATATATATGCTCACCTGTGTCTTCCCCCCAAATCCACGTGCTTAAGAAGTTCACACATCTAGTTCTTCAAAAAAGCAAACAGATGTTAAGAGAAGTTGCAGCTGCACATAACTAAGCTGGCTTTTAACTGTGCCCCATAATTCAGGAACTGAGGGGCTGTCCACATAAAGTGATTGCAGTCTTTTGAGCAAGTCATGGGAGATTACGTTTTCCCTCAGAATACCTATCAAATTTGTGAAATCCACAGCCTTAGGCCTGTGTGAAATTGCAGGAGTATTTTTAATAATGATGATGATGGCTGGATAAATTCAAGCAAAGCAATCTTAAAGCCACCAACATTCAGAGAAGACAGTAAAGATTCTTCTGCTAATATCAGCTGCAGTCTTTTGATTTCACATACAGGCTCCAGCCACTAGGTTGCGGTCCCTCTCTGCTGAGAAACTCTGCTTGGGGTGTGGCAGATCAGCTGCAAAGCTGTTGCATAGCTGCAGTATGTAAGTTTATGGTCCTGAACTATGTTTTAAGTGCAGAGGAGGTGCCTATGTAAAGAGATGTTACCAGTCAAGTTCAAGGCATTCTGGCTAATCCCAGCCTTATCCCTCTTTTCTTACACACTCACACACTTATGCACACACACACCCCTTGCCCCAGGCTATTGCCAGGAGCATATTAAAAAAACATAATTGATTTTCCTTCCTGCCAGTTCTTAACCTGGACGTTGCAGTGGTGGCAGAAAAGGCCTGATTAGAATCTTTCCGAAGAGGCCAGTGAGTTATAGTAATGGACACTCTTTGAGCTGTCTGTACGACTCATAAATCTATCCCGCTCTGAAAGTGCAGATGGTCCATAATCGTTCATCATCCCAGAGTTCAGCACTGGACAGCTCCTGGGTGGGTTTCTCCTGAGAGCCTGCTATTTTTGCAAACTAAACGGAACTGCACCACAGCAGCAGCGTTAAGGCGCTCTCTGTAATGGAGAGCAGGCAAGTGAGCAAGCCAGCCTTCAGCTGTGATTTAGAAGGGAATGTACAATAAATATATTGGAAGCTGGAAGCATCTAGGGCAAGTGGGAGAAAGCAAAGGCGCTAAACACTGCAATGGTGCTTACAGCAAGGGAAGAAAGGCAACAACTTGAGGCAGTGACGGTTTCAGAGTCTGAGGCATTACGGAAGCCACCTGTCAGATTTCCTTATATAAGAAAGTAGAGAAAAAGACCCTTGGAGAGGAGGATTGGTGAACATGATTAAACTTTGAGTTCCTCCACCTGTTCTTCCTTGTACTTAGTCCAGCGGGGCCAAAGAAATTCTGGATATTTACTGAAAGAAATGCCTCTTTTAAAGAACACACAAACTTATTGCACCAGTAAACAAGGCCTTTTCACAGAGAGAGTGCTCTTCTGAACGCCGGGTGAAGTAAGAGTAGCTAAAGTTCTAAGGAGATTTTAAGTGTGAAAAGGAAAAAGGCCCCTGAGCTAAATAAGTATCATGACTGCCTAAGAAATGCAGAGTGCCAGGCTCTTTAGCCAGTGGGAAGTAAATTCTATTAAAATGGTTAGGGGTGTGGGGGACAATGTCCAAGCATTTGTGTTTGTGTGTGAGGGAGGGAGGGAGGGAGGGAGGGAGAGCTGAAGAGCTTCATTCAGACGTAACACCTCTTAGAGACAGTATATGGCCCTCACGTTCCAGGCCTTCTCTAATCCACCTTTTCTAGCCTGGAATGTTCATGGGGGGAGGGGCAAACTGGTGTGTGAACAATCCCACTTCAAAGCCTTCTCTAAGCTGCCTCAGAGGGGCTTGTTTACCATGTCTGATCACAACCCAGATGTCCACATGTGCCAGTCTTTGTTGCATCCCTGTCTTTCTCAGGATTTCTCTCCATTTTGTCTTGACAGCCTTGTGAAGGAGGACAGTTACTGTTTGTGACAAGTCACCTTGCCCCTTTTGAGATGCTTCTTGCAGTCAATAGCTTTTGGAGTGGCAGAAGCAGAAGTCAAGCATTCTGTTCTGAGGATTCCTGATCCTGCCGACTTGTGCATTTCTAAAATGACTGTAATTCTCTGTTTGGCCTGCTCTGATTGGGGTTATACTCCTCTTGATTATGCCAGGGATGATTATTTGTCTAATCTTATTGTGTGAGTCCAATGGCTTTAGAACGCTGTTCTCCATTTTTGGCTGTATGTGAGCCACAGCTTGTTATGCAACCCTCCAACTTCATGAGCCATTGTGAGGGCCCAAGATCCCCCAGTGGATGCAGGAGGAGTGGTTCACTACCAGACAAAGAATTGGGAGCAGTTTGTGGTCTAGACATTTGAGTTGAAATCTCCCTTTGCTATGGCAACTTTGCTGGTATTTTATTCACTTGGATTTGATCCCCCCCCTTCTGATATGCCTATACCATATGTATGTAGTCCTGTGGATTTTTCATATGTGCCTGTGAATGTGATGGCCATTAGCCTCATGTTGTACTATTACTTTACTGCACCTGTAGCATCAGAGACATCTGTCTTTCAGGATCATGTAAATGTTGTGCTATGGTTGTATTTGGCCAAATTTGGTTACCACCGAGGGAACTATAGTAGTCGTTGTCTTTCCCAGTTTTTTTTCTTTTTGCATCTTGTAAAGTATAAAATCTTAAAGTCAAATCTGACTATACCAGTGATGGTCAACCTATGACACGCATGTCACAGGTGACACGCCAAGCCCTTTTGGGTGACACACATGGTCACCCTGCACCTGGGCGTGTAGTGCTTGCTTGTTCTTGAAGTGTACGAAATACCAACTTTCAATTGAAGATTTAGCAAATGAAATTCAGCAACAAAAGTCACTAATGTAAAGAATTATTTGTTTTTGCTTTTAATAAAATACATATATCAAAAATATAACTTATTTACTAGAGCTACAAATATCACAAAATTATGGATATTTCTAGATGTGACACAGCACCCGAGTTAAGCTAGGTTTTCTTGCAAATTTTGACACACTGAGCTCAAAAGGTTCACCAACACTGAACTGTACAAAGGTGATTCTCTGCCTGGGTTATCAATAGGTGTAGGACAACCTCTGAAGGAAAAAAAATGTTTCTGAATAGAACAGCAAGACTGCTTCACTGAAACATGTCTGGCCTAGCAGTGTCTAGTTTTGAATGTTTATGTTGTGCCTCCCAACAATTGCAAAGGAAATTTCAGCTGGACCACTTGATCCTGAACCCGAGGCCCCTGGTGCAGTATACCAATACCGGTAGTAACAGGATAATGTTGCAAGTTTTTAGATAATGAACAAAGCCTTCCTTCTTCCAGCAGTGTTAGGCTTTGATTTCTTCTTTTAAACTGGGACTGTTGCAGTCCTTTTAAATCATTCATTGATTTCATTGCTTCGTTTGTACAATGGTGTTGTTCTGTGTTTCTGCTATGGTAAATCATCCCAAGGGATTTACCAGCTGGACTATATAGAAACCTAATAAATAAAATGAATAAATAAAAAACTAGCTAGTGTCTGACCAACCTATAAATATCAGGAAGCTGGCTCTTATTGAAGCATGCATGTAATAGAGGTTAAAATTGTCCCCACCATCCACTTGCTGGATGTAAACCCACTTTGGGTGGCTACTGGTCCATGGATGATGGGGCAGCTTATTTATTTTATTTATTTATTATCTACATTTCTATCCCACCCCATACCTGAAGGTCTCTGGGTTGTGGCGATAAGACAGTGTTAACGTGGTAGGTCAGGGAAACCAACTATGTCTTGCTGTCCAGCTTATTCTGACTTCTTATTGCCCAACTTTTCACTAGTTTTCTTTCCTGTCCCTCTCTAGCAAGACCCTGTAAGGTGCTTGCAGTTTATAGAACAGTGTAATATCTGGCTTTATGTGGTCATAATCCATTATGCATTGTGACAACACAAGTCACAGAAGAAGAAAGATGCTATAGCAGAGGGGAGCTTCTAGAGGAGACAGTGAAAAAGGTGGAAAAGTTGGATGTATTAAAGATATCACTTCTTCTGTACAGCCTGCTAACCAGTGGAATAGGGGGATAACTATCAACTGGATGAAGGAGCCAACTTGGCATGAAGTACTGAGATCTGGATTGATGGGTTTTGCTGGGTCCCTTCACTCCCCAGCTCTGTACATCAGGTTATTCAGTGCAACACTGTGTCAGGCCAGAGGGGCAAGGAGAGAATGGTAGTGTGGTCCACAGATATGCCACTCCCCTTTCCAGACACCTAATCTATTCTTAGCCTAATTTGAGTAGTTGTTCCTGATGATGGGTCTGAGAGACAAGATAAAGATACTGCTTGTGTACAGCCCACTTTGCTGGCAAGCAGCCACCCTTTCTGAGCTGGCTGAAGTAATCTTTGTTGGATGTTGGAGGTTTCCTTCAGGTGGCACTGGGGAATGTTAGCATCTATGCTGAGGAGACTTCCACTATGACAGTCTAGGTTTTCATGGAAACTATGGCACTATCCCAGTACGTAAAAGGCCCAAGGCAGGCAGTAAGCCAGCTGTCATGAACAGATCATCTGCTGATAAGATCTGGATGTATTCTGGTAGTATCTCTCTGCCAGCAGATGGAGGGCATATTGAGATTGTCCACTCCACAGCCTGGGAAATCTGAGCAACTCCTGGATGCTCTGAGTGATTTTCTGTTTGGCATGGATGATTATCCTGTTGAAGTTCTGGTTATACTGTGGAATTACATAGTGACATAGTCATTCCCATGTATCCATAAAGCACCTTGGTCTTCCATGGAATATGTGGGTGATAACACAGGAGGGTCAACAGGGTACAATTGGCACAAATTATTATTTTATTCAAAATATTTTATACAACTTTTCATTAAAAATTCAAAGCTAAACATGAAATACAGAACCTTAAAACAATAACAGTTGATTTTAAAAAAACATTAAAATCAGTTGGGTTAGGGAGTAAACAAACGTCACAAGAAATGCCTGGATGATGAGGCATGTCTTCAGTTGATGTTTGTGTAATTATAGATGGTTCATGAGCATCAAAGAAGTGGGCATTCCACAGGCTAAGCACTGCCACAGGAAAGGCATGAATGCAGGCCATCATCAGATAATTTTCTTATTTTATGTGACACACAGCAGTACCTTTTCAGGTGATCTTAGGGCTCTTCCAAGACTGTAACAGGACTCAAGGAGTCAAGGAGCCATGTTGTAGCCCAAACAGCTTCAAGCATCTTGTCCAAAAAGTTATCCCATAAAAATGGAATGGACAGTGTCCTGGACATCTCATCAGGCACTGTATCAATGCAGCATTCAGGTCCACCTGAAGACAAGTGATTTTGTTCTCAAAGTACCTTAGAAACTTACTGCAACAGGCTTCTGAAGGCCCAGATTTGCTGGGGCAGGCAATGGCAGCCCCATCACCACACTAGAGAGCTTTGCTGGCCAGTTACTAGATGCAACGTAAGCCTTCTTTGTGGCCTTCTCTGACATGCAGTAGGCACATTATGAGCTCTTACCAGTGTTAGGTCAATTTCATGACAAGTAGCAAACCACTTGGGCTCCAGCTGTCTCTTGACCTGTTTTGTTGCCCAAGCTCCATGGCATCAGAAATGACACTCAACAGCAATCATGTCAATAGCAACAGTAATTCCTGTTGTGAATCTGACCAACTGCAGCTTAGAGCACATTATTGTGTCTACCACATGATGGTGACAGCAGTGAAAAGAAATTACTACTGCCATTTCATCCTCAAGTAGCCATCCAGCAAAGCTTTTCCGGCTGGTGGATGGTCTATAAGCATCAGGATGGAGAATTGAAACGGCTGGTGCTGTTGGACACTTGTGACACATTTGCAAAGTACTTTAAGGATTACAACTCTCAGCACCACACAAATTTGGATGCCTCAGTTAAAATGTCCAATGGAAGTGGACATTTTAATTCAGCTACTTATTTTAATTCAGTTTCAGTTACTGCACTTTGAATACTTGGAAAAACTGGTTGCTAGGGTCCCTTGATATAAACCAGCTGGCAGGTCATGGCAAAGTGGGTTCAGGGAGTGGTGAATGCCTCACTGAGGGAGGGAGATGTTCCACTGTTCCTTAAGAAGGTAGTGTTGTTCCCCCATCTCAAAAAGGCCTCCCTGGACCCAGATATGATAAACAGTTTTGCCTCATTTTGCCTCTTCTCTATGGTGCAGAGAAGGGCAACCAGAATGATTAAGGGGCTGGAACACCTCCCTTATGAAACCAGGCTGCAACGTCTAGGCCTCTTCAGAGGGGACCTGATTGAAGTATATAAAATCATGCATGGCATAGAAAAGGTGGATAGAGAAATTTTATTTTCTCTATTGCACAACACTAAAACCAGGGGGCACTCTATGAAGCTGATGGGTAGGAGAGTTGGAAGTATTTCTTCACCCAGAGGGTCATCAGCTTATGGAATGTGCTGCCGGAAGAGGTGGTGACAGCTACCAGTCTGGATGGCTTTAAGGCAGGGTTAGACAAATTTATGAATGACAGATGTATCAATGGCTACTAGGATGAATGTCTAGGTGCATCTTTCAGGCTGGTGGGGGGGAAGCAGGGTACTTCTAAGGCCATTTGCTGGGATTCGAGAGCAGGCAAAGGTTCGTCCTTGTCTCTGCTTAAGATGCCCATGAGCATTTGGTGGGCCACTGTGTGCAACGGGATGCTGGACTAGATGGGCTTCTCTTATGTTCTTATGTTCTTAATTGCTGGTAAGCCTTACAACTGAGTAGGCATGTGAAACTGGGTTTTTCCCAGTCTTTTACTTGGCACTCTAGTCTCTCTCTCCTTCTCTCTCTCTTATGTAAACCATTAATTTCTCTGAAGCTGAGCAGCCTGAATAAAAAGCTGCTTTTTAATGTAGGCACCTGAGGTGATACTTTGCTCTTAAAAGAATTGTACCAGACTATCCACATTAGCTCTCCCCAAGGGTATCTTAGTGATTTTGAGTGATTGGGATTTTGGATACTTTCTTTGGAGACATACATGGATTGTGTTCGCACTTCTTGCCAATGCTTTGTGCTGCTGGCTCATGCTGAGGTCATTTACCTACAATAGGCAAAATGTCCTCTGAGTCACATTTGGATGTTGCTCCAGGCTGAAGACATATTTCTCTGGGAGACAGTAAGATGGGCAGGTGCTTTGCCCTTTTACCACATTTTATAAACTGAGCTTCAGCCTTGTCATCTCTTTGGGCCAGTTTCATCCTTTCCCTGCTTCTTGTCTTTCCTAATTGGCTCCCCTGCACTTGTTTTATTGGTGGAACCATGGATCACGGTGAGCAGAGAAGGGCACTTAGGCCCCACATTAAATAAAATAAGCACTTTTTATTTTCCCTGTTTTCCTTGCCAGGTCTTCTAGGCCAAACTGCTGCTTGTCCTTGCCATGCTGGCTGTTTATTGCAGCGTTCCCCTGCCTTAACATTCCAGAACCTCAGTGAATGCCTTCAATATTGTTTTGCTCACTGAAGAATAAGGCCTGGGCCAGGAGAGATTTTTCTCTAGATGGGCAAACATTGCTGGTGGGAATGTTAGTGTGGATTTAATTTGCTTACAGAATAAGCATTATGAGGCCCTCAGGCATCCTAGATCCAGGACAGGCCCTACCGTTCCTCAAAGCCAAAACGAATAGCCTTTTCCTTGTTAACTTCTCAAATGTGAGTTTCCTGACCCTGGTTTCTTTAAATCATAAGCAAGCACCTCTTTAAGGCTTTAATTAGTTTACTTTTGTTCCTCAGGGAACAATCATAGTGCTTGCCTTTGAAGCTAGAGTTCTTGGAGGTGTGCAGGAAGGATTAGAAAAGGGCAGCTGCTGCCACAGAAATTGGTCTTCTCCCAAGTGACCACTTCATCTGCCTCTACCTATTAACCATACCATGCTTCAATCAACGATAGTTCAGATCCCTTCCAAAAATGCTGTTTAGCATAAATAACAAACAGCTGTACGAGGCATGGTGCAAATGGCAGAGCTGCCCAGCAGAATGAAGCACCAAGAGCCACACAGCATTTCTGCGATAAATGAACAACCTATGCGCTGGGAGAAAGTCACAAGATAGTCAGAAGCTGATGCTCTCCACTGCAAACATTTAGTCCCCACAAGATTTGTGGCTCCCCTGGAAAACACTGCCAAATATGAAGCCCGGTAAGCTAAATGTCATTGTTGTCTTTCTTATTTCCTTTTGCCTGGATGCTACAGCCTTTTTAAACAGTCTTCCATCAGGTTTATCTGTAGGTGTACAAAGCAGATGGAGGGAAGGCAGAACAAATCTCTAGCTCTTGCCTGTGTGTAGGCCCATGTACACACGCAAGTGTAGACACAGATGCGTTTAAGAACGATGGCCTCCATACTTGCATCCCATCTTAGACGCAAGTATGTTGTATACCTATGCACGATGCAGAAGTGAAGTTTCAGCTCTTCTTTTACTTTCCTTCTTCCCTCTCCCTTCCCTTCCTTATCCTCATTCTGTTGGCAGTGCTTTAGATGAAAGTAACTTTACAACATTTCTGGCCAGATTTTCATTGACAGGGTGATAAAAAGCTAGTCCAGGAAAGCTGGCCAGAGTTACCTTGAATTTACTTCCTTTAAAAATTCTGTGATGGCAACAGCGATAATGAATGAAGAGTGTATCCATGCATGTTCAAGAGAAGTAGTTAGAGAAGGTAATTCATTCCCCAACAAACAATTGCATGGGAGAATTTATTTACTTCAGATAGTAAACCATCCCAGAATCTTAGCGAGAGTATTTTGATTCATTTAAAGCATGCAGCTTCCTCTATCAAATCTCACTGTGATGTATGTAAAAACAACTTAAAACAGTCTGAACATACAAAAGCACAGGGAACTTGGACACATGGGGAAAATGCTGGCACCTTGATGGTGCTTCATCTGAGCTGCCAGACAACCCCAGTGGTCTATCAGCCACTTGAGTTGAGTAAGAATAGTGCTGAAAGATCCAGCAGTATCTTGTAAATCAGCATGTAAATGACTTACCACCATCTATCTGAGGAAGTTGTTCAGCATAGCGTCAGAAAGGACATCCAGGAGCTAACCCTGAGAAAAGAAGCAGGAAACACAGATTCTTCCTTCCAATGCTATGCTGGGCGACCTCATCAGCCAGCCAGTAAGTTGTATATGTGCCAGGGGTGCCCCATGCCTGTCTGACAGGCCATAGTGAGGGGTAAAAGCCAGTTTGCTATTGCCTCTGGCATTCTTCTCACTGACTGGGAACAGGACAGGCCCATAGCCAGCTCAGTCTATATGGGGCAGGGGCTGTCACATCTGGTGGATTAAAAATTTTGAGGGGGGAAAAATTGGGGGGCTGCCCCCCTTTGCCCCCACCAGCAATACGCCTGGAAGGTCAGGTGCCTATTTTTAAAAAAGCATGGTGAGAGTGGGGAAGCACTCACACTGGAAAGGCTTGAGTGAAAAGATGTTTCTCTAGGAAATGACTGTGGGGTATTTCTGACAAGTCTCCAGAATGCTGTGTTTCACAAATGTGTTACAGACCTTCTGTTCACCCTAGGGTGTTTTTCCACTGGCAATAAGTACCCATTTTAGCACCCATTAAGGACCCATTTGGCTGAGAGCTGGATGACCCCATTTCCACTACGGACCCCATTAGGGACACATCTGTTTCCACTACAGCTAGGGAAATCCGGATCATATGGGTCCTTCGGGACCTATAATGCAGATTTCCTGTAGACACCATTAAAGGGGTCTACAATGGGGTCTTCAGCCATAAAATCCAGATTATATGGAGCCTGTTTCCACTGCAATTGGGCAATGGGGTCTAGAGGATGCTTGGGGGAGTGGGTGCCCCAAAATCAAAATGCTGAAGTCCCTCCGAAGTCATGCCAAAGTAATTCTGAACTTGCCTTTGGAGATTAGCAAAGGCTCCAAAGGGGTTTTTCTGCAGAGCCTTTGCTAATCTCCGAAGGCAACCCCCTTTCCCCCAAAACACCTGGAGTGACAGGCAGAGCCCTTGTGGGTAGATCAGGATTTGCAAATGGGTACTCTGTTGTTTCCACAGCAGGCAGGCTAGCACCCATTGCTATTGGGTGCTAGACCACCCATGGAAACACATTGGGTACTTCTCTTAATCCAGATCTACTAGATGCAGATTAAGCGAAGTACCCATTCCTTAGATCCGGATCTTCTTAGATCCAGATTAAAGGAGCACAGTGGAAAAACACCCATAGTCTCCTTTATCTGAGCTGCCATTTTTAGCTCCTAAGACAAACAGTGACCCAAAGAGTGGCGAGTTACCGAGAGAGCTGATATAAATTGAGTTGTGGTGCTTCTTCTGGCAGGGACAAGTAAGGAAAGGCTGAAAGGAGAGAAGTTAATTTGACTTCTGGGAGGTGGAAAGATTTCCATGGCAACGAGTGTTTTGGGGTGACGGGTGCATGTGGGGAAACTGTTCTGCAGTCAAGGGCATTTTGCAAGGGTTCTCCTTTTTGAAGAATGACCTGGATTTTCAGTGAGCAGCTTTGACGTGCTTGTAATACCAGCTGGTTGGAATTGGTTAGGATTACCATTGAGCAAAGAGCTAGGATGAACTGAGGCAGGTGAGAATGGCGTTTGAAGTGGAGGACATAGAGTTCTTACTGAGAGTTAAGGACACTGGAATCCTTTTGGACCGAGATCCCATATTTGTGCTTTGAATAAGTTAGCTTGGTGAGCTTAGTTACAGGATCAGCCTCTTAATCACTTCCTGTGTGTTCCAATATTGTCAATGTCTTTGCAAAAACACAGATTGCTGGCAATGAGCTAATTCCCCTGGGCAAGGCTAATGTAGGGCCCGGCTCCTTTGTTCTGGGGAAGAGCTCAAGAGACAATCTATCCCATAGAGAACTGCTCGGGAAAGCGGGGAAAGCTCTGGTGTGAAATGAATGGGCCTTCAGGAGCAATTCCACATGGGATGCTATTCCCATCTTTTCACATGGCTCCCTGCCACCTTTCTTGTGCCAATATGCTGTCGTGCCTCTGAAGTGCGCAGTGAAAGCAGCCATCTTCATTCTGCAGGGTCCCAGAATGACTGTGACTGTATCTAAGGAAGTACACATACTTTTGGGATGACCTTTTAATGCATCGCCCACCCCCACAAAACAGAAATGCATCTCTCCCTCCCCCTCCCCCTCTCTCTCTCTCTCTCTCACACACACACACACAGGGGTACATACCTGCAAGCAACCTAAATGTGTTAATTTAAAAATATAACTGTTATCATTTCAATAAGAATGCATCTAAGCATAATTGGAAAATCAGGCATTAAGCTTTGTGCATCTCTTCCACTTGATGAGCAACTTCAGGGCACACCCTGGCACTTTAATTTCATTGGCCCTTAATCAGGTCATTATCACAGTATTTCTTGCTGGCTTCTTGGTTGGTTCTTAGCATTTGAAGATACCATCCAGGAGAGGACTGCTCTCTCTGCCAGAAGAGGCCTGGCCGTTCTCTAGCAAAATTTCAGCCCTGAGAGCAATGGGATTTTCTTCTTAGCAGGTATTTACAGGGTTCTAGCGTTAGCTTGTAAACCATCTGTTGCTATTGACAATGCAGAACACGCTTATCCAACAGGCTTGGTTTGTGTAAAGATTCTTAGCTGATAATTTAAGAGAAAAACAAAAAGCAAAATAAACCAGGGACCACTGGAAATTTGAAAATGGACAGCAAAAATATTCAGTGCATGTTTTAAAAAGTCCAGTAACGACTAAATAAGGCAGAACTTAGGGCCTGTTCACACTTGACTTTATTCTGGAATATATCCCAGAATAGGGGCCTGCTGTTCACATGCTAGGGCAGGCTACAGCAGGCCCCAGGTAAGACCTGCCAGAGTCCGCATTAACATGTGAACAAGTGACCCCTTATCCTGAGATATATTCCAGAATGCAGCCAAGTGTGAACAGGTTCCTGTGGTAGTTTCTGTTTGAAATTCTTTTTCCATGATTTGTAGCCACAGCCATTGTTTGGACACTGGGTATAGATCCTAAGAGCTATAGTCTGAAAAAGGGAGTTTTTCAAAACTTTGATAGGGAAAACAAGGATTCCTGAAAGAGAGTTAGATTGCATGCCCTTCTGTAACCTCAGGTTAAGGTTGATGCCTTGGATTGCTGAACTGGCCCAAGTATGCTGTTGCCCCAGCACAACTCTACAATACGTCTGTAAAGAATTAGAAACAGGTCTCCTACTTTCACAAGGGCAAAACTCTCCCAAGGTTGATCTCAGCAGTGATTATCCATATACCAATAAGTATCCAGTTGTAATGAATTCAAGCAAAATGTTGCTGATGGTAACTTTAAAAAAGGTGAAGGTGAAGGTGAAGGGGGCATGTAGAACAAGTCCCTGAACAAAACAAAGAAACATAATATTGCTAGTGTGGTTTAATCATATGTTTTGCATTTATGATCAAATAAATTGCTGATTAAGAATAGAAGGCTGCTGGGCCAGTTGCTTCAACCTCTGGTCCCCAATGTTAGCTCACACCAACCTCAGCTGACATGACCAATGGTAAAGCAGGATGAGAGAGATGGTGGAAAAAAACAAACACCTGAAAATGTTTGGTCTGATAGTCTGGTCTTAAAAGGTCTGCAGGAAGAAAAATCAGCTCCGAGAACTCTAATGATGCAGCATACTAAGCCTTCAACAGAGCCTCTATGGCTATCCATCTGACCCATCTATAGAATTTTCTGTCACACAGGTACCAAGAAACAATGTGGGGGTTATTTCTTTATTCAGTAACCCCCCAGATTGGTTCTTGGTACCTCTGTGATTTTTCCAATATTAACCTAGAGACCTTAGGGCAGCTCTGCATTGACCAGTATACTGGATCAGCAAATGTATTAGGAGCCTCCATTCCGCACAGCTGAGACCCTAGGTGGGCCCACCAGCATGTGGAAGACAGGCTCCTAATCTGGTATACAGGCCAGTGCAGAATTGCCCTTAGATTTTCTTGGTCTTCTCTCAGAGAGGGCACATTTTTGTCCATCTTTGCTATACTGAAGGCATAAGTGGCAGGAGGTAAGCGTGCCAAGTTCGATCTCAGCATACAGAAGCAGTTTGGCCCTGCCTAATTGCAAAGTATCTTTCAGGTTCTCAATCTAGCCTACAGCACATGATATTATTTCAAGTACTAACCAGGTCCAAACCTGTTCGGCTTCCAAGATCAGACGAGACCAGTCAAGGCAGCCTAAATGCTGAATGGGGGGGGGGTGTCACTCTGGAAGGAAGACGAACGTAAAGGAAATAGACTTCCGGATTCCTTATCGGTCTGAGAGCCCACCTTGGGTCCCCAGGGCACAGGGTGGCAGTAAGGGTGGCAGGAGAGTCTAATAACCAGCTGGAGCACCTTGAAGTACAAACAGCTGCTGTGAAAATGCTGCCCACTTCTCTGCCTCCAGCACAGCTCTTCCTGTTCAGATTGATGTAGTCCTGCAAGTGCTGGAGCTGCTCTCTTTCTTCTGCAGTGCTAAGGATTTTCTTGTGCAAATGTTGTGCATATAGCTCTCCATAATGTCCCTGCTTTCCATAGCACAGCTGACTTGGAAACCATCCCTAACAGACCTGTGTGTAGCATGCAGACCAAGTAATGGGTAATAGATAATAATTAATAGAGCACTAAGGTGGTGAGGTAGAGAAATAGAGAGATAATTTTCTTTATCCTTGGGGAGGCTATAGTTTGCACACTGCCCTTTTAAAAACTCTGTTTACAGCAGCCATTTGGGTTACACATCACTTTGTATAAAGCTCTCTTGAGGATATGTAATAATGGCTCTTTGATTAGTGGCTTTTTGGCTGGAGAGGGAGTAGTGAGGCGCTGCATCAGGATTTTCCTAAGCAAATCAAGGTGGGAGTAGGAGGCTGCAACTGTCCATCAGTCCAGCCTCAACCTGCTTCACTAATCAGCGTCAGAGGGTGGACAGCTAGGTGAGCCCCCAGGACCACAGTCGCTAATCTGCTAGCCAACAAAGAAAACACTCCTTAGAACATCAGAACGTAAAAGGAGCCCTGCTGGATCAAGCCACATCCCATCTAGTCTAGCATCCCAAGAAGACACAAGGGCAATCCTTCTCCTGCTCTTGAATCCCAACAAGCCTGAAGGATGTCCCACAGCCTGAAGGATGTACTCAGGCATCCACTCTAGTAGCCATTGATACATCTGTCGTCCATAAATTTGTCTAACCCTACCTTAAAGCCATCTAGACTGGTAGCTGTCACCACCTCTTCTGGCAGCCAATACTTCCCCTTGTCTGATCTGACTCTCCTACCCATCAGCTTCATAGAGTGCCCCCTGGTTCTAGTGTTGTGTGACAGAGAAAAGATATTCTCTATCCACCTTTTCTGTGTACCATGCATGGTTTGATATACTTCAGTCAGGCAGTGAAGGCTAGTGCTACCATTTGTAATCTGACTTTGGATTTTGGCATACCTCGTCAACTGCATCATGCAGTCCAACATCAGGGTAGAGATATGACTTTTGTCAGCAGTTCATCAAGCAGCTGTCCTTTTCAGAAGGCAGCGGGGCAGAAGCAAGACATTTGGTAGCTGTGCAAGGTATAAGAAGGCAGTGCAGAGTAGAAATAATGGAGTGATGAGGGGAAAGCTGGAGCTCGAAGTAGGAACAGAAAAAGATGCCTACTGGCCCAGCCCCGTCTGGTGTTCCCTGGAACATTGTAGTTTGTGTTGCTAATTACTAGTCCAAGAAATATATGGTTTATAAAAAAAGTATACATTGAAGTATATAAAATCATGCACGATGTGGAAAAGGTGGATAGAGAAAAAATATTTTCTCTATTGCACAACATGAGAACCAGGGGACACTCTGAGAAGCTGATGCACAGGAGAGTTCGGACTGACAAATGCAAGTATTTTTTCACCATCAGTCTATGGAATTTTACTAACAGATGGGGTGGTAACAGCAACCAGACTGAATCACTTTATGAAAGAGTGGGACAAATTCTTGGACAACGAGTGTCAATGGCTACTAGAATGGATGCCTATGTGTAGTCTCCAAGTTGGAGACACAGGCAGGATGCCTCTGAAGGCCATTTGCAAGCGTTCCAGAGCAGGTGAAGGCTTTATCTTTGCCTTCTACTTGAGATTAATGCCCAAAAGCAATTGGTGGACCAGTGCATGAAACAGGATGCTGGACTTGGATGGGCTGTGGCCTGATCCAGCAGGGCTCCTTTTACATTCTTATGTTTTTAAATCTCCTTTATCATTTCCAGCAAAGGGCATGATCTAAGACTGTGCTTACAATGTGTCTTGATTTCACCCTTTTGAGGAGGGAAACACCCAGTCTCTAGCCCTTGGCACAGCTGCACGTGCTCTTGTATGTTCCCAGCCAAAACTGTTGTGAGATTAGCAGAAGTTAGTGTAGTGGGTGGATATTGTGCCTGGGAAGTCTGTGCAGTTGTGGTGAATCTGTTACACGAGATTGTGTTCCAGGGAGGTAATGTCACCCATTGTGCTTGGAACAGAAATTCCACCAAAAAAATCTTCAATGAGCCAAGAGAAAACAATTAGCAGGATCTGCCCAAAACCAGCCCAAGAGTATCCTTATCCCAGGACTCAGCAAAAGTGGAACAGGACCCTCCATTGCCCCTGACAGGTGTATGGCATACACAGCTCCAGTGAAGGAGGGCTTAAATAGCTGCCACTGTGGCCCCCAAGATTAAACACCTGAGTCAGTTGCCTAAATCTTCATAAAAGCAGAACATTCCTGATCCTTGGAGGAAGAAGAGCAAAAAAATGGCTTGAGCCAGTGCTTCAGAGATCCCAAACTAGAGAATTCTGGGGGGAAACTCTTTGGCATGGGGTAAATCAGTTCAGAAAACCAATATCAACCCATTCTTGTTAGTAACTTGATGAAATCCTTTCCCTCCCTAGGTCTTAATTTTACCATGGATTTCATCCTGACTTGTTCTAGTTTTGTAGTCCATATCCTGTTACCTTTTTTGTAAATCGTTCTGAGACATCCATCTAAGCAGTATCTAAGTGAAATAAATAAATATGTGTCAGTCATACCTTAGCCCTGGAAAATAAAATAAGGTGGGAGAACATCCATTAACTCGAGACAGGGAGAAGAAACCTTGCTGGGCAGATGAGCAAACCCCTTAGGTTTTCCTTATCTGAGAGAAATGGCAAAAGCACACTCAGCCACTGTGTCCAGAAGAATATTCACCCTGTCCACCTATTTGGAAAAGCAGTATCACTCTGTCCCTAGTCTTTCTGATATTTTCTGCTGATAGCAGGGGATTTCTTTTTCACGCCCCCGGTGGACTCTGTGCGCCTGCGCTTCCCAGAGGATCATAAATTCCAAGTGGTGCAATCCTGCTGTGTCAGCAAGTCTGCAAAATAAATTGATATTAAACGCAACAAAAGTCTCTTCTAATTCACCACGGTGCCTTCCCCAATCCTTCCACGAAGGAGTAGCATAAAGGGGGAATAATGGAAAATGCTGTAGCTCCTGCCTGGAATAGCCCTCCAAAGCCAGGAAACTTCATTCATTAAAGATTACTTACAAACGACTGCGGCTGCTGTGGCCCTGTTCCTTTTTTCTTTCTTTGCATGTACTTCACAGTGCTCTCTTGTATGGGATGTGGCTGTGTAGGAACATGCAACTGGTCTGCCTTCTGGGAAATATCCCTTTTACCTTCCTTCAGTGGACATATGCTCCTATGCACATGTGCCATCCACACAAACTCACTCCTGGACTTGATCTCGTTTCCAAGACACAGAGAAAATCCTGACCATCTAGCAGCCTTCTGGTAGAAAGCTGGAATAAGACTGACTAGTTAAGATATCTAATAGATACAGTTCGTTGGTGTTGCATTGCACGCAGCTAATTGGTGCAATACCACAAATATTGTCAGTGAATAGTTTCCGTGTCTTACTCTAAATTCTGAAATGCTCCAAATCCCTTAAGCATACATCTGCTGTGTTTGGGCAGTGGTACAAAGCTTTGTAAACCTTGGTCTATGTGTTTATGACTGAGCACTGTGGCTACACGTTGCTCCACAACCCCTTCCCTCCCTCCCTTCTAAATATCTTGCACTGAATTCAGTATGAATCTCATGGCTTCCGTCGACCTAGAGTACCCCGTTATGCCTGAAGCTAGAGCTCAGGATTCATTGACAAACACAAAAAAACAGTTTTCGCATAGGACTTTCATAAATGTTTATGGCTTATTTATTGAAGTGATGTAGTTATTGTTTAGGTATAGGCCAGGTCTGAAACCACAGAAGTGCCCAGATTGCTGCCAGCTTTCAGATCAGGAAGTTTAAAGTAGAATAATTTTTATCAGTGTTGAATGCATGTAAGGCTGCCTCCAGGCAGGATGTAAAACCCAGGATTAGACTACTGTAGTGCACTGTACTTGGGGCTACCCTTGAAAATGGTTCAGGAGCTGAAATTGGTGTAGAATACAGCAGCTCGACTGCTGACTTGAGTCTCTGGCCAGACTCATATCAAGCCAGTCTTAAAGGATCTGCACTGGTTACCTATTTGCTACTGAGCCCAATTCAAGATGTTGACACTAACATATAAAGCCCTAAATGGCTTGGGCCCTGGGTATCTGAAGGAGCGCCTTCTCCCATATAGACCTGCCCATGCACTGAAATACCAAGGAGAGGGCCTTCTTGTAGTCCCTTCTCTTGCAGAAGTAAAAGGCACAGGGACACGCAAGAGGGCCTTTTCTGTGGTGGCTCCTAGACTCTGGAACAGCCTCCCTCGTGAGGTTTGCCAGGCACCTACGCTGTATATGTGTCATTTCACCCAGGCTTTTGCCTTTTATATAGCTTCCTCAGGGTGATAACAGGGTGCTGACCTGTTAGAGAATGGAGGGAGGGGGAGGGGGGTTATATATTTTTAAATTATGTTTTAATATTTGAGATGTTTTATTCTTATTGTAACCCACCCTGGGACCATTTGGTGAAGGACGGAATATAACATTTCTTAAATGAATAAATATCCCAACATATTGGGGTGATACCTTGCAGTATTGTTATTCTGAGAAAATCAATTCACAACTCAGGTTGTATGTAAAAAGCAAAAGCACTTACCTGTCTGGACACTTGCTTACACGTTCCATTGTCGTGGGAATGGCCACCACACATATTTGAGGCCAAACCCAGCCAAAATTGGCCACCATCCATGCACTTCCAGATATGAAATCGCCAGATGTTCATGTCCCAACATTGTGAGAACAAGCATCCGCACTGCTAAATGCTTCCACTTGCCCTGTGCTGTTGCCCTGGCGTTTAGACATCACATGATAATTCTGGAAGTATTTTACTCTGGAATATCACAACCTAGCAAAATAAAGAATGTCTGGTGGCAGTCTAAGTTGCTCGGTAAGGCTACCAGCAAAGCCTATGATGACTAATACCACAGCACATAGGGGGCTGTAAGGAGAGGGGTCTAAACGAGAGGCTGATCCTTCTCCAGTTAGGCCATCAGCCTGTGTGAGAGCCAGTGTTGATGGTTCAAGGTCACATCTACCTCCTGGAAGAGCGTCAGGAGGTTCTCCTGTGTCCCATTGCTGGGCAGTTGAACGCCTGAGTGAGCAGAGACCAAGCCATTCTGTCCGAGTGGATCTGTTAAGCAAAAATGGCCACACTTTTCTTAGATGAGGGCCAAGTGTGTGAGGATGCAACAGCCAGTAAACCTGGCCCTAGAGCAAGGAGAGCCAGTTTGCTCTTGTGGTTAGGGTACCAGACTCTTATCTGGGAATACTGGGTTTGATTCCACACTCCTCCATGAAGCCAGGTAGGTGACCTTGGGCTAGTCACAGCTCTCTTCTGAGCTCTCACAGCCCCATCTACCTCACAGGTTCTCTTTTGTGATGGGAAGAATAGAAAGTTTTGTCAGGCACTCAGAGTCCCCTTAAATTGGTGAGAAAAGTGGGGTATAAAAGTCCCCCTCCTCACAGCTCACATTGCTCTGGTTGCCTCCCAGCCCTGCCAGGTCTCTACATGATTAAAAATAATTATTTAGAGGGCTGTCAGGTGGTGAGCAAAGTCCTGGCAGACCCAAAAGCAGAATGATATGTGACAGATTTAGGCCCAAGGCAGCAACGTGGAATTCTGCCTGCTCCAGGCTCCAGAAAGGGCTGGGAGAGACAGCAAGGTACAAGGTGATCTGAGGTAATTGCTCACTTTGCTCCAGGGTTGTGTTTGGGCGTAACAGAAGGGGCACCTCAGGCAGATCATGTGTGACCCTCATGTTCCCAGCCCTTCTCTAATCCACCTTTATAGTACAGAATGTGCATGATAAGGAAGGACAGACTGGTGTGTGAACAGTCCACCTCAGAGCCTTCTCAAAGCCGCCTCAGAGATACTTTTCTTTGCTCTGGCTGATCACATAGCAGCCTCAGCTTTCATATCAGAGGATTGTATCCCTTTTAAATGTTTTGTAAAACATTCATAACAGCATTTTGCACACCTCTGTAGTATGATCCTCTTGTCAGAACCACGTGGTCCGTGGAAGCATTCTTTTTTTCTTACACACGTCTTGCTATGAAATGAAAGCTCTAGTTTCTGCATGTCTGGAACATAGTATTCTTTGACAGTCAAAGTCTCTTCTGTTGTTCTATCTGCTTTTGCCTCTGGAACCACCACTGTTTTCCCGATCCCAGAGCAGAATGTGGCCTTCAGGCTTTAAAAGTTTTCATGCCGTGGTCTCTGATGCCCATGAGGACATAGCCTCAAATGGTGATAGTGTGCTTATTTCTAATGCCTTTTTCTTTTCCTTTCTCTAACCCCCATTATTGGGTTGTTTATTATATTTTTATCCTGCATCTTAGTTTCTAAAAGGCTTTCAGAGCAGTTTACAAACAATTAGTAGATAGGTCCTTGGCCTCAGGCTTACAGTCGAAGTCGACAGGACGCATGAGGAGAGAGGAATAGGGAGGGGAAAGAAAGAAAAAAGTCTGTTTATTCCTCACATCCCACTGGCAAAGTGTTACACAGCCTTCAGGAGGCAGTTAGAGAAGCGAGGGTCCGCTATTGGGAGCAAGAAGTAGAGTGCCAGGCCTCCCTCCCCGCATTTACACTTTCCTTGGGCAAGATGGTAAGATTGTGGCTATAATTTGGCTAGGCTTCTCTATTTTCCATCTTCTTAAAGCATGTTGCAGGTTGGGAATATAGACTGGTTGACCTTTGGGAAAAACAAGCAGTTAAATGATCTTACCTTTTTCATTCCTGTTTTTGATAAGTTTT
>MTQE01002208.1:34877700-34945644 GCA_014337955.1 Aspidoscelis marmoratus
AATCTGAATATAAGATCCGAATGTAAGAACTGCCTTTTTGTTAGCTAAAGTCCTCTGAACTCCCTGTCCTTTGATGTGAATGTCAGGCCATTTGGTTTGTATTTGAAATGTGTTTTTGTGTTTAAAGAGTTCCTCCTTCCCTCCGCAACAGAAAATAAAAGATTTTCATTGCAAAATTGACTGCCCAGATGTTCAGTCTTAAAATCTGAAAAGACACGCAATTCAGCGCTGGCTGCTAAATGGGCAATTCTACACTAGCCAAAGTTGGTGTGGCCTCCCTCAGACTGCACTAGCGTCCGGAAGGGAGGCTCCTAGTATGCTTGATGGTCCACTGTAGCAGACATGGCAGAATTGCCAGATATGTCACAAAAGGAAAAGAGATTCGGCCTGTGGTCATACCTTTATGTTAAACTTTTTTCAGTCCATCTTCAGGTCTGACTGCTCACATCTTTTCTATCTGTTGGGGTTTTGTTTTTGTTTTTTTTTTACTTTCCTCCCTCTATTTGGGCTGTCCTGAACAGAAAGTCTATAAAGAAAACAGATAGAAATGAAAAGTGTGAACAGTCAGTCCTGAAGATGGACTGAAGAAAGTTTAAAATGAAGGTGCGACCACAGCCTAGAAGACTATAATGCAGAAAATCTTCCCACACAATTGCCGCCTCCTAGCTAGACAGTGCCCCAGCTGGTGCTGTCTTTGGGCATTTTAACTGATGCGCACATCCAGAATGTTTGGATATGCAGAATGCTGGTATGTGCTTGTTGTCACCTGGGCGCATACACAGAAGCTTGCTTTGGCCTTCACACTTGTGCATTGGACAGAACAATCATGGTGGTTCCGTACAGCACTAGTGTTGGAAAACCAATGACCAGCACAGTTTTTAGTGTTTCTTTGGGGGGTGAGCAGGGCAATTCCACCATAGTGGTGCCATAATGGTGCTATATTCCCCCCATCTCAACAGGGCTTCATTTATGAGAATTTAGAGCCTTCCCACAGTTTCCTCATAACCTAGAACAGGCTGATCCCTAGCACACTTTGTTTGCACATGATTAGCGCCTTTCTAATGCATAACTGTCTGAAGGTCTTCCTAGTTCAGGTCACTGGTAGACCTGTCTGAAGAGGTCTAGAGGCATACTAATACTGTCTCTTCCAGCCCAAGCTTTGGTGTTTCCACACCTGGTCCACAATAAGGAACACACCACAGCCCCATCTTCAAATCCACAGGCCCATATTTGAGAATAATAACCCTATCATATGTTTCCTGTGCATACCTGATCTCCACTTATTCCTTTTGGTTAAACAATCTCTACCTTTCTGTTAGACCTGCAAAAAAAAAAAAACAACCCACAGATAATTCAACCCAGAATTAATTTATTAGAATAGATGAGGAATTATGCAAATCTGCCTAAAACATATAATGTTGTCTGGGTGTAGAATTTGACCCTTCCATCTGCAGCATGGTGAGGTTAATATAGACATCTCAGATTGCTGGCTAAGAGCCAGCCAGTTAAAGCAGCCACCCAGAGCAGAGGCTTCCTTCCCTGTAGCAATGAGTCCGTGTGGGAGGCATAACATGTTTAACCCATTTGCCACCATTTTTGGCACAGTCAAGTGTCAGTGCAGAGAAGGCATGCAATGAGATTTGAGGCATATGGTGAAAAGTTACCACCCCACGGAAGCCTTACTCTATAGTCTGCATATGGCTGTTAATAGTATCTGACCCTTAATCAGGGAGTGCTGTAGGCAACTGGAGAAAGCTGCTTTAGCAGAACAGGGAGGGCTCTGCCCATGTCTTCCTCTTTCCTTTCCCCTGCCATTGCAGTCACATGTATTTGAAAGAGACAGTCTCCACAAAAGGCACTCAAATGGCTATATAGTTTAATATCCTAACCCTCAGAGTTGACATTTATGTTGTTAATTTTAAAGCACTTTATTCCTTCTCTATTAAGTTAGCCTTGTTTTCAGCAAACCAAATAACTTTCTCTTTTTCTTGTTGCAGCTTGCTATTTTATTGCCATAGATTTCTTATTCCCCACCCCCACCCCCATTAATGTCTTCTGCTCCAGCCTCTTTTCCACAGTTTGGGTGGCACTCAGATAATGTTGAATCTCCATCAATGTGTGTTTCCTCAATAAATCTGAATGTCGCATAGGGCACTAGGTCTTTGGAATGCCATGCTGTCTTCTAAAAGAAATGGAGTCTCTGGGGCTAAGATACCCCTGTATGCCTTCTAGTGGTTTATGTATAAGCATCTTATAGGCCACTGTGAACCAAGGGCCAACACTTAGTTGTGTGAACTGGAGCTGTGGGTCCTTCTAATGCAAGCATAAAGAGCATAATGTGATATTGAGCTCTGAACTCAGCACTTGATCTGGCTTTTTGAACTGTTTTAGCTTCAATGGCCCCATTGTGAACTATGAAGATTTTGGAAAAACAACAGGTGAAATTAGATGCTGTTGAAAAGAGGAACCAAGTTACATTTCCAAGTTACATTTTCTTTCATTCCCCACCCCCAGTCTAGCAGAAACAAAATTAAAAGCTGCTTCATTTACAGAGTTTTTTAAAATATTTTTTTCCTAATGAAGATAATGTGGCACTTACTTTGAGCACATAATAGTTCTTTTTCTTTTTTGATTTTATTTTTGCATGCTCTGAGAGGAGATAAGATAGCCCTTCAGATATTTATAGACCACTATCACATGTAAGATTTGTCCTTTGTTGACCCTAAAAGCAGGACTAGACCAATGGGATGAAAGAAGAAGTAAGGGAATTCAGGCTAGACATTAAAAAGGATTTTCTGATGGTCAGTGCTCTTAAGTAGTGGCCTCACACCACAATGAATTTTGACCACATTAAAGGCTTCCAAATGAAATCTGGTTAACCATCTGTTGGCAATGTTTTATCAGCAGATTTTTGTACTGAGCAGGGGGTTGTGATAGATGACCTCTGAAAGATTCTTTCTGACTCATATTCAGATTGTCTCATATTACATAATCCTAACAATCAGGTTTTCATGTTGCATTTTATATCCGATCCACCAAAGAACTTTGCAGATTTAATTCCTTGGTTTATTGTATTTGCATGGTTTTAAGACATCCAGAAGGGTTCTGATCTCTCCCTCCACCTCTGGGCAAAAGTTAGCTACTTTTCCTTGTCCCCTGATCCAAAACCAAATCACTCTCAGTGTACAGGTTTAGGGCTTTTAATGAAATTACCTGCTGAAGTCCTTGTATAGGCAAACTGGTAATATATTCTTTCCATTGGTCTGAGGAACTGGATTTGAAAGCCCTTATTCAACTCATTCTTCACTTGTAGCCATGTGGAGGAAAGCGAACCTCAGACTGAATAGCTTATATGTTGTATTTTTCCCTGCCATAAGATGCCTCCTGTGATCCTCTCACAGCGGAGAAATTTACATGCGCCAGAGTCTTGCAAATGCTTCAGCACGTTTTCGACAACATCTAGGAGCCGACACAATTTGTTCTAGCTTTCTGTTTGTGCCAGTATTTGTCAACTGTGATAAAGCTAGGAATATCTACATGCCCTCCCATGGTGCTGTCCATGGTGCTGTCCTTTGTGTCATTCTGGATAGGAACAAATAAATCAGTGAAAGGATGCTTATACTAGTGGCGCATCCTGTTTTGGAGTGCAGTTCATGGCTCTTCTGAAGATACCGCCTGTGAGCCCAGACTCTCACTGCTGTCAGGGGAACACACCTGTTTGCAGCAAATGTGTACACTGATTTTTATGTGCTTCTGTTCTCAGTAGCTCCCAGCCAGGGCCAAGCCCGGGTTATTAGTTATTTTTAGCAATCAATGTTATTGACGCCATGCTCGCTGGAGGAAGCCACTGGAGGGCTGTTCTTCTAACTCATTACATTTAGAGCTGAACTATCCCCTTTTTATATAAATTCTGACACATCAAGATAAAATATGCCACTTTGTGGTCCTGCTTTGGCTCCAGATGGACAGTCAGTACCCCTGTGTGGGCAAAAAGCTAAAAGTGTAAAAGATGCAAGTGTGTGTCTGTATATGAATTTTTAGTTTGTGGCTTTCATAGCATAGCGGAGCTCTGTTTTCTTTTCCATAGTTTGCCTACCTTTCTTTCTTTCTTTCTTTCTTTCTTTCTTTCTTTCTTTCTTTCTTTCTTTCTTTCTTTCTTTCTTTCTTTCTTTCTTTCTTTCTTTCTTTCTTTCTTTCTTTCTTTTGCCCTGGTACTAGAAGGAATGGTCCTATATTCTCAGTGGTGTATTTGCAGGGATCTCGGATATACTTTTCACTTTGAAGGAGAAAGGGGAGTCTCTAATGAATATCTAGAATTCAGTGTGGAAGTCCATGCTGGAATGAAAATATTGCTGCCGCTCCAAACCCTGTACTCAATAAAAACCTAATCCCAGAGAGGAGTCATCAATGTTAACCTACTTACCTCCCTGATCCTTTGGAGTTCCAAGGGCAGATTGCAAATATTGCTGTTAAGGCAGAAGCTCATACCAGCCCTGGGGACATGTGACATGCCCTGCCTCCTCCACTGTGACCCACCACTACAGCTGTGATCCACCACAAAGCCAAGGGATGCCTTTACTACCCCATATAGTACTGTTGTAGCTGTGTGCAGGAAGCAGTGTGGATGAAGGTGGTTTTATGTTTGATACAGCCTAGACCCTGTAGGCAAAAAGAATAAAAGATTTTGTTCCTTTTGTTAACGTGGGGTATTCAGGGAAACGTGCAGAAAAGATGTGCATGAATTTTTGTGTGTGTGTTCAATTCACATTCTTACAAATGCAGCAACTTAGAATGTGGCGAGATTCGCCTTTGATTCGTATCCACTGCGAATGCCTAATACTAATGTTGCAGACACTAGTGCCTACGTAGCAAATATGAAACAAAATTCTAATCTGTACATACAAATCACATCTGGAAATGCTGCTGCAGCACCTGATCACCTGATGCGAATTCCGATGGCTAGCTGCTTTCACCAGCAGCGTCCATCCGGATCTGAATCCGCTGCAGAAGTGACCGGGCAGCGACTTGCTAGTGGTGCAGTTGAGGCAGCACTGCCACCCAAACGCTGCCTTACCAGCAGCCGGATCTCACATTTGTGAATATTAAAAAAAACTTTGAACAAATGCACAAAAGTATTTGTTTCCCATTCGAACGCTAATTTTCCAAAGTAGACAAAGTTTGATTCAAACGCGAATGTATGAATTCAAGTGAATTTGTACAAATTTCGAATAGGATGAATGTTTGGGCACTTCCCCACCTGGCACAACTGGTGCCCTCAAATCCACTGGGACTACAGGAAATCAAGGGCTGACTGTGTGGAATGAACACTAAAAAATTATTATGAGGCACCCTCAAAAATCACTTAGTCTGTATGGCAGTTTTAATAAAACTTCAGACCATCCCTGAACAACATTAATCATGTATTCTTGCCTCCCCCCCCCCACACACACACATGCACACACCCCTGCAAACTTCCGTTATTAAGAATACCACAACCTCTCTTGGGAATTTTATTCCTTTGCTCAGCTATTTTTACAGGTTTGAATAATTGTTCCTAAGAGTTAATTTAAATTTGCTTTTCTGTTACTTAGGGCAACTTGTCCATGAAGGAGTATCACTTATGTTCGTGCTTTTTAAAAAGACTGGGATTTTTTATTTTATTTTTGCATCCTATACCTCTCTACAGAAAGCAAAATTGTTCAATGTATTTATTTCATTTCAGACATACTGTGTTCCTCTCCTTGTGCTTGAGGCAGATTAGAGCATCAGACATTATATTATTCTTGAGTACTAGAAACCTTTTACTGTTTCTCATTCTCTTCCCTAAAGTTTTGGCAAATTTAGTTGTATTCCCAAATTTCTGTAACTCTGAGGAGTGAGGCTGATTTGCATGCATCTGCAAAGATGCTAAAAGGTCAGTCCAAAACTGGAGAAACACTTCAAATTCTTAGGTATAGCACTATCCATTTTTTAGGACACAGCAGAAGAATTTCCAGTCCAGAACTCCACATTCTTGAATAAAACATTTCAGATTCCTTGATGCTGGCATGATTTTCAAGCATGTGCGTTTTCTATAGCCCTCTTTGGTCAGGGGTCGGGGAACGGAGGGATCAATATTTTGTTCAGCCTCCTAAAAACAAAGCAAGCTATTTTCATCCAGAATGTTTGGTTGATTTACAGAATAAAGTTCATATGTTCTTCAGTTGTACACAATCAGAGGAAACATCATTAAGGAAGAATAATTGTTTGAGGCTGTGAACTTCAAGCTTCTTTAATTGAACAAACTACATTGTGCCTAGATCCTCTGTATTCTGGTGTTCGGCATTCACTATTATTTTCACCCTCTCTGGTGCTGCTGCTGTTGTTGTCATTTCGACTTTGGTGTTTGCCATACTGCCTGGAAGTGATGGGAATTGAAATCGAAACATCTGAAGGCAACTAGTTCAAGGACAGCCAGCTTTGATAAAATGGCACAAGTTGAGTAATAGAGCAGAATCATCAGGTATCACAGGACACAATGGCAGTATCTGCATTAACCTGTGCTGTCGCTATCCGGCTTAGCAACCTGAATCCTTGGCTCTGGGAAACCTGGGGGAGGTAGTTTCTGACTACCTCGATCGTGGCTGCAGTCCTGAGACCACAGTGATACGTGGTTACAACCCAAATGGGCTGCAACGATCGTGGTACCAGTAGACTGGTACGATCACCGGGTGTTACGAAAGTAAATCCCTTATTAGCCACCGGCAGGCTGTAAGGGATCACCATGTGCTCTTATGGTGATTTAAAGACAGAGAGCACAGGAGAAAGAAGTTAGGCGGGAGACAAGATGGGCTGGAAAAGAGAGAGTTTATTTCTGTGCAGGGCTTTTTATATCCCCCACCAGAAGGCGGGGAAGGAAGTGACCTCAAGAGAAAATCCCAGGAGGTGATAGGTCGAGTTGTGTCAGCTGAGCAGGGCAGAAGTCCTTCTGATGTCATATCCCATGGTGGTAGGCGGGGAGGATCCTCAAACAGGAAGAGAAGGCGGATGCCATGCGGTAGGTAGCCATTCTGCCTTCAGGCAAGAACTCTAGCACCCTGCTGTGATGGGTGTGTACTGCAAACTAGGAGAGCAGGAAGATTCTCTTTACTCTGAGGCTTGAGAAGCTGGTGGGGAAAACCTGGGCAAATTTGCAATTGCTACACTGTGCCACACAAAATACTCCTGGCTGATCAGGCCAGGAATGTAACAGGGCAAAGCAGGATGTGCTTGCAGCCATCTACATGTTGGCCACCCATTTCTGGCCTAGTTCTGAAGCTGAAGAACTAAAGTTCCTCAACCTCAGAGTTGTGTTTCCTCCTGGGAAACATACTGGTATGCAGAACCCACGTCTGCCACAGCCCTCAGAGATGTTGTTTATGGATTAAAGTTTCTTCCTTTTCACTCACCCTCTGTACATTCCATGTCAGAATGAGAAACTACTGGTAATTCTAGATGGAGGAAACATACCTTAGTCTAGGAGCTCAGGAGATGTTAAAAAGCCAGTGTGATGTTTCTGAAAAGCCCCTATGCCTGTTTCTTTTCCTTAACTTATGAAGCTTATAACAAAGAGGTGGCACCAGATACTGTCCTTATATCTCAAATCTGGTCTCTTCTAGATGCTTGGGCTACAAAACATTAGGCTAGTCTCATCACCTCTGGCCACAACAGTACTAAAGACTTCAGTTCATCTTTTCCTACCACTATTTGTTTCTTAAGGGCATCTGAACAAACAACAATCAATCAGTAGCTATTAGAATTGATATCTAGATGCTGCCTCCAAGTTGGATGCCTCTCAAGGCCAGTTGCAGGAAGTTGGGGCAGGTGAAGGTGTTGTCTTTGTCTTCTGCTTGAGATGCCCGTGAGCATTTGGTGTGCCACTGTGTGGAACAGGATGCTGGGCTAGTTGGGCTGGGGCTCAGTCCAGCAGGGCTCTTGTAATGTTTTTGTAACCATCTAGGTGTTCTCCAACAGTGAACAGCACAACAGCACTTTACCAGGTTCACTCTTGGGCAACCCATGATGGTGCTGGTGGAATGCAAGAACAACAATTTTAGGGGAATGGGCACTGTACATAAGGAGTGCTGCTACCATACTAAATTCAGCATGATGAAATCATTCAATCTCCATTGAAAGTAATGGCAGTGTTTTTGTTTTCAGTAGTATTGCCCTGCAGTTAGGAAGGCCATTATCTCTAAAACCCTGTAAAATGGCATATGTTTTACATTCTTGAAATAATTCTACACTACTGGTGGGTTTTCCACTGACCCCATCTGTAGCTGCTCTGTGAGTCATCAACATCCATTTCCTTCTTACTGCCCTTCTTGGATCTTCCTGCCAGCACTCTGATGTCCAGAAATTGAGAATGTATAGGTGTATATTTGTGCAATAAGGACCAAAGAGACTGTGGAAAGGAGAAGACCCTAATATCCTGACATTATGGTAGATGGCAGCTATAATTCTGAAGGGACAATAGCAGATCACCAAATAAACTAACAATAGTAAAGCATCACCGTGGGAGCAAGGAGAAACATGTGATAATAAGTTTGCTGATTTTTTTTCTTTCTACCTTTTCATGGTCATGCTCACACACCCACAAACACACACACTGCTTTCCCTCCAAAACTAAATGGAAAGAAGCAACACATCCAGTGAAACAAACCCAATGCCAAATTGAAGACAGCGGCAGTGTTGGACTGAAAAAGCTATTTCAATTTGCTTTTGTACTTCTTCATTCTGAGATGAAATTAAGGCAGCGAGAACAGAAAAATAAAATAAGAAATAGTCCCTTCATTTCCACCCTTTGGAAAGTAATGCATCAGTGAATCCCTTAGGGGTGAAAAATTTCTGCATGGAAGCTTCCCATGTATTTTATTCATCTTTTGTGCGTTGGATCCCTCAGCAGTTTCAAAATCCTCTCTCAGCCAAATCCCTGCACACTCTAGGCTGTTGAATTTTTTAACTATTCCAATCAATTTTACAATGGATTTGTATTTCTGATAAAAGCTTTTTCCCATCCCCAACTGCTCCTGCTCTGTCATGCTGTATACAAAAAAGAGGTTGACATTCCCTTGTTGGCGTGACCTCAGGGAAAAAATATAGTCAGGAAGACAACGGTGGTAGATTGTTGTCCGGATTGCAGCTTCCCTGTTTTATACTGTCTGCTCTTGATATTTGGAAGGCAAAGCCTCAACCAGATCTTTTGATCAGATCCATTTGTGCTTCTTTCCCTGTTTTTCCCCTTAAAGAAAACTCTGTTCAACATATAAAGTTTTGAACTAAGTCAACACTGGTTTTCTTCCTAGTCATGTAAGTCTGTCTTCCTTTAGTAAAGACTTTTTTCTTTTTCTTCTTTCACTCTTTGGTTAAGAGGGTGGATTTGCAGCTATGTAGCCAATTTTCTTGTTAGAATAAACTAAAACCTACATTATGGTCACCTATGTGCATCCACCCATACATTTCCCATACAAATCCTCTCCACATTTCATCAAATGTGTTGGGTTGACATGACTGCGGTTACTGTACATAAGTTTATATTTGGCCCTAAGGCAACATGCAAATTGTATGTCTCCCTGAAGTGTGGCATGTGAAGTAATTTGTTTCCTGTGGAAATTTTGACAAAGCCATGAACACTGAGTTGAAACCATTCTCTGCTCCCTTGAAACCTGAAAAGATCCTGATGAATTGGAAGCAGCTTGCTTTTTGAATGAGCAACTACATCAGATGGCTGTCAGACTGCCTAAAAGCATTGGATAAGAAAGTCAAAGGGTTTTGCCATAGGCCTGAAAAAGGAAGCGTTTGTGTGCCTGCCTCCAGGTGGCAGGAGGCAGCAGTTGTGGGATCTTCTTTAGATCCTGCAGTTGCATATTGCCTTTCCTGGTAGACAGCAAGAGGCAATCCTGGGCTCTTACCTGTGCCTGCCAGTTCCTTCTGTTATTGCCCTGTTCCTGTTCCAAAGACCCAAATGTATGCCAAACACTTGCCTACTTCCCTCCTCCCCCTCCTCCTCCTTTTCGGTATGCTTGGCTATCGTCTGGGTATTTGGAATGGGAAAAGTAACCTAAGAAGCCAGCAGACAATGGGTGTTTTCCCACTGTCACTAGAAGTACCCCTTAAGTACCCATTAATGGGTAAATGGGTACTTTTAGTGACAGTGGAAAAACACCTATTGATACGTAATCACTTTATGGGAAACTTGACAGCATTGCCAGATTTCCTGTAATCGTGTTGCTTCAGGACATCACCTTGGCATCTCAGGACTATATTGGGATACATGTGGCATTCCCAACATTTCCCTGGGAGAATCACATGTTTCAACTCACACTTGGAGGCATCCTACTTGTTTGGTGATTTTGCTCACCTAATCTGTGCATAGAGACAAATATTATGTGAATGTAAGAACATAGGAGGAGCCCTGCTGAATCAGGCCACAGCCCATCTAGTCCGGCATCCGGTCCCACACAGCAGTGATACCAAGGATAAACATCTGCCTCAGTCAAAGATCACTGAATTCTCTGTAGCACACGGGGAGAAACCTGAGATTGGGCTATTACACTATGCCTAAATCTGGTTCAGATAACCAGTTTCTAATTTTCAGTGCCTTCTTGGGCCATCCCCCTCCTTAACTGCTTTTCTGCAAGGCATCCTGTGTTGTAAGCATGCCAAGATAGCAGAGTCCCATAGGTTTTCTTCATCCTGCGTCTAGGTCTGATTAAGACAACCATTTACCAACATCAAAAGAATTGTATCGTTCATTTCAAAAGGAAAATGCAATTACTCCAGTCTTTTTGCTGCAGAAACCTTGAAAATGTCTGTCCTTGATTTTTTTTTTTAAAATCAGCAAAATTCGGTAACAAATCAAGCCAAAGGCTATGACTCTTTCCGGGTAGTTCAGTAAATAGCTACAGTGCACAGTTAAATATATGTTTTCTAGTGGTGATAGTAAGGATGGAGAACGTTCAAAAGCTGAAGACAGATCTCTGCCCGTTGAAAATCACCCACTCCCCTTCCAGCCCTCCTGGTTGTGCCACCACCTTTAGAAGCAAAAGGGATGGGCACCTGGGATGGGACCTCCTCAGGGTGTGTTGAGCAGTGAAGACGCACCTATTTGCCTTGGCCTTTGGTTTAGGAAACAGCTTCTTCTCTCTTTCAGGCACTGTTGTGTTCATTTTACATTTGGTTTTCATTGTTATAGCCTGGCTTGAGACCTTGGGGTATAGGTCAGGGAAAAAAATGCAAACAAACAAATAAATGTAAAGCCAAAAGGAAAAAAAACACAGGGGTTTGTGAGCAAGGGATTTGAAACTGCGGTTTAAACAATACACTGAAATATATACCTAAAGGTATATTTATTTTTCATTGAATTTGGGGCGAATCACATCCTGTCAATTCATTCAGTTTCATGATTCGCCTTCTCTGGTTTTGGATTTTGTTTCAGTTTCGCACTTAGATTGCTGCTCAGTAATAGTTACCTGCATTGTTTTCTGCCATACCATGTTATATCTTAATGAGCTTGGTTCAGTGATTGCAGGAAGCCTTCTCTCACCTGCGGAAAACATTCCTGGGCATACTGTTTGTGCTCTTGTACTTGATTCCACAGGAAAGGCATTGTGCAATTATGCTTTTGCTGGCTACTGCTGTAATGTGCATTTTTATCATCTGTCTGTTCCTGAAATGCACATTCCTTAATATCATTTTTTCCCTAATCACTTTTGCCTCCTCAGCAGTTTTCAGAACTGTCTCACCAGCATCAGGCTGACAAGTCTGTGAGCTCAAAATGTTATGGCTGGAGCATTTTGCGTTACAGCTTTGTGATATTAGACCCGTGCCGTTTGCTTATACGGTATGGCTGAATACTTTCGCTGAGCTTGAGGTTGCAAACATGACCGTGCTTCTGAGTTGCAGGCAGCGGCTGCATTTTCTGAACCTAACAGTCTCTGTGGGAAAGGATATGATGACACTGATGAAAACTCTGGCTTTGGGCATGCACAGGTCACATTGAGCCCAGGAAGCAACTTCATATGCTTCTGTATCTATTTGCTGCTCTGAATTGTAGCACATTTGTATGCCTAGAAAGACATCTCTGACTCCCAAGATATATGTGCAGCTGTTGCTCTGACTGTGGGGCCACGGCATGGATTGCCCAGAGAAAGCAGGTTTCCAGTCACTTTAAATAGCAGCTTCACTCGGTTCAGCATTTCACTTGCAAATAGCGCTAAAATCACAGGCCCTCACTCATCCGCACCTCTTGTAGATAAAGTGATGATGAAGGGATCTTGCCCTGAGAGTAGACAGACACACTGACCTTATTGAGGATTCTAATCAATTTACCTCCTCCCCATCCACTGCCGACACCCCCATGTGATTAATTGAGTTGTTATTACCCATTGATTTCCCACACACACACACACACACACCCCTCCCCACAACAGGAGCAACAACAAAAGATCTGTGAAGCATCTCCGTCTACTGCTTCCAGAGAGCCGTTTGCATCTCATTCCCATACCAGAGGACTGCTGTGCTTTTGGCCTCTTACGAGTATTTTGCATGTAATGGGAGAACCCTTTTCTCTGGCTTGAGCAAAATTGTATACAAAATCTTGGCAGCTCCAGGGTTTAGTTACTAAGATGAGCCTGCCTAGAAGATTACTGAGCAGCCCTCCACTCCTGAACCTTTGCCCCAGCACACCTGTAGCTCAGAAGTGGAATCCACACGTCCATTCTCCCTCCTACGTAAACCAGTTCAGGGTCATGTTCAGCGGGGTCTGTTATTTTTATGCAGACCTGAGCAGAACTGTCGTCTTGTTGTGCTCACCTACCATTAGCCTCACCTAGTCTGGCCTCTAGTGCCATTTCCTTTTAGCCACCCTCTGCCCTCTGCTCTGTTGGCTCCAATGGGCCCCAGCTGTCCCTGTTGTTGCCTTCAGCACTGGAGATCCATGGCCTTTTAAACTGACCCAGTATATCTCTGCTCATCACTTTATGTTGTTTTGTTTTTGCTGACTGCTTTTAAATCAGCTTCTTTCAACTGTGATGCTTTAGTGATTTTGTTTTACATTTATTTTTCATTGTACATTCCTCCCTTTCTCCTCCTCCTCCTCCTCCTCCATGTGCCGCCCTTGAAAACTTGCTCTAGGGCTTTTGTAGGGCTAGCCGCAGGATCTTTGCGCCCTGAGCAAAGTATGGCTTTGATGGCTCATTGACAGCTGATTTAAGCACCATCCTGCCTTCACCATTTTACTACCCATACCTACTTGCACAAGATGCATTTATATATATAAATATATCTGTGAAATGTTCAGTGATTTGCCTTTTTATTTACCTAGTATGTTAGATACAGAAGAACACTTCATGTTTATCTAATTCAGCTGTCAGTCAAGTCTAAGTACCTTAGGCAAACACTTAGATCATCTATATAGTCAGCAATAATATCCCTTGGAAAAAGAATTAATGTTCTCCCCCCTCAATCAGCAGTCCTTCTTTTGCTGTGCAGCACTTGTAAACTCCATCTTTCCCCATGGTTCTTTTGGGACAGTCCCATCTGTTCTTCCTCTCTCGCACACTATTCTCTCTGCTGCACTTCCAGAAGTGTTAACTACTCTAGCATGCAAGCTCAGTATTATGAGTTTCACATTCTTTAATACTTTTTTAAAAAACTTACCCATGGGATTCTTTTTTAGCACCCTTCAGGAGGAAAGGTGGTTCCCCAAGACATCTCAAGCATGCAAAGGAAGTTGAGGTAAATGTCTAGGAAGACCTTTTTTTTCCATTTCAAGTGCTAAGCAGAGAGAGGCCTCCCCAAAAGAGCTTATATATACTTTCCTTTCTCATTAAGTCTCCTGCTGGAAAAAGCTTTGGCGTCAGTCTCAGAATCCAGGCAGTACATCAGATTTCCCTCCAGCTCAGGACTCTCCAGCTTTTTACTTCTGTTTCTCAGAATGGAAATCACCTGCCTTTCTTGCCAGCTGAACAGAGTTCCCAGTCTGGGGGCACAGTGCAATGCAGCATGAGGTCCCAGGCTTGTGTGTAAGGGAAAATTCTCTTCTGAACTGGGAACCTGAACTAGGAAAAAATGCAGACTTTCTTAGCCCAAGAACTTGTTTTGCATTTGCCAACACTTCTGCAGATGTGTGCAAGCAGAAAGGAATGGTGATCTTACATGGTCATATGGCTACTAGCAAGGCATATTCTCTCACCTTTCCTTTTCTATCCCCCTCCCCCCTCCTCCTCCCTCCCTCCTTCCCCCTCTCTCTTGAACACTCAGTTTGAAGTCCCTTTTTTCTAGCAGTGTGAATTGATACATAAATTTTATGTCAACACAAGTTTTATACAAACATCCAGTAGCACGATGACAAGTTCTGTGGATGGCAATTAGGCTGTGGTCACACCTTCACATTAAACCTTCTTCATCTTCAGGTCTGACTGTTCACACCTTTTCATTTCTATCTCTTTTATTTGTGGACTTTCCATCTTCGGTTTGGACTTTCCTGGATGGAAAGTCCACAAAATAAAATGGATGGAAATAAAAGGTATGAGCATTGTGATCAGAAGATAGACTAAAGAAGGTTTAAAGTGAAGGTGTGACCATGGCCTTAGTCTTGTAGATTGTGTGCTATTTTTCTTTCCTAAACACAAACTCATTTCTTCATAGGCACAAAACTAATAGGAGAGTCACTTTTTGCCTCATTTTCGAAAGTGACACACTTCCTCCTCCATGGAATACAAAGCACATAACACTTGTCAATAGTGGCAAGTCTTGGGGTAGCATCTACACTCGCTGTGGAAGTGTGAAACATGTTGATTCTTTATCAATTAGTAAGCATTGGAACAGGCTGAAAGAACCACAAACATTAGAGTCGCATTCATGGTTTTAGTCCATACTGCTCCCTCCTGTAACACAGGGGTTCTGCTCTGGGAAACCACTGTGTTGTGCAAATTGCATTAAGAGGAAACAGCCTGGTTGCAAGTCTTTCTAACTACCAGTTTCCAATAGCTTGCAATGGTTCCACATTATATGAAGTACTGTGTATTAGTGAGAAGTTTAGTTGTTCATAGTAAAGTTAGTAGTTCACCTTTGTACTCTCTAATATTCCTTCTTATCTTGCCCCAGTATGATCTTCCCTTTTATGTCCAGGCTTTCTCTTGACACCATTATCTCATCAATTCTGCCTTGTTTAAACTGTTGTTCATGTAAATTGATGGGATCTTGCCTGCCCTAAATTAATCTCAATGTTTAAACGATTGCTATGCTAGAAACTACATTCTAGTTCCCATGAAAAAACTCATGCCAGTCACCTGAAAGTACTTCTTGGCTGTGATCACACAAGTAGTTTAGGGATGACCTCAGGTTGTCTTCAGGTCATTTTACTCATGTTATTTTTATTTAAGTTCTTTTCCAAGCCGGCCTTCCCCCATTGGATCATCTTAACTGTAGTTTTCATTTTAACAGGACTGACATTTTAAAGGACTCAGCCCATCCTGGCATTCCAGTCCATCTTCGTTTCCTAAAAGTGTGAGCAGGGGGATGAGCTAAAGGAGGCTAAGCTGTGCTGTGGTGGGTGGGGTCCAGTCTTTCCCTCAGCCAGTCAGCATGCAAGGAGTTCATGAAGAAACTCCCTTTCTCTCCTCAGTTTATGTATATGATTGTGTTTTTATCCAAATTTATGAAAATTTGGATAAAAAATCACCTGGAGAAGAAAAGCACATAAAAAGGAAGGGGGCATGGAAGTGGGGGAGCAGGCTTTAAAAAGAACTGCAAACACAACACCCTCGCCTCGCTTGAATGACAAAACAGCATCCAATAAGAAAGGAGGTAGATTCGACGCAGTAAAAGGGGTGGAGAGCCAAGAGTTCTGTGTACAAGGCTCAGGTTGATCGTGCAGAAAGCAATGCAACCCAAGGTGGGGGCGGCCTGAGGACGACCCATGTGTGACCAGCACTGGTAGAACCTCAATTTGAGTTAATGAATAGGCCATCCTGTCTTAGATTTGTGTGACCAAGGTCCTTGTGACTTAACTAACAAAAAAACTTTTTTCAAGTGAAACTCACAGTGCTTAGAAAGAGAAGTTGATTTTATTCCTCTTCAAAGCTCATCATTCATATAGTATACAATGTTATACAAAGAGGTATTTTCCCAAGTAACCGTGTATCATATTTTCTTCTCAGTGGTAGAGCAACTACCTCGAAAGCAGAGGGTTGCAGATTCGATCTTTAGCCTCTCGGAAGCAGGCAATAGCAGACCACTTCTGTAACTCTCCCAATAAAACAGCATAGAGGGGTGTAGGGAGGTGCCCATGCAGTCAGCCAGGAGTCAGCTGCTACTTGGTGATACTCAGCAGCAATGACAAGAATGACAGAAGCATTATCTGCATGTGGTACTTATTACAAATGTTTCTCTACAGTTTTCCTCTAAGTTGGGCACACCTCTTTCAATATATATTAAATTATACCCACACCAGCTTTCTAACTGCAGTCCGTCACCTTGTGACTGGCCTGCACTGGACTGGTTTTGATATGACCCTTAGGGTTCTTCTTTCCATAAATATTTTTGTAGTCTTACTACTCTTGGGGCTTCACCAGGCCTGCTAATCCTTTCCTCTTGAGCATGAATGTGCAATCTGGGCTACAAGAATGCCCGTGCAGATCTCTAGCTTTCTAAAACAGAGCCATCTTAGCTCTTAGGGTTCAATCCACACTATCTCCTGTATTCTGTCCCTTAAATATGATCAGGTTGGATGGAAATCTAACTTTCCATGGTTCTTCCCATGAGCTACTGCCAAAGGAGGAGTTTCACCTATAAGAGACAAGAATTGTTCCCTCAAAACATAGGTGGCACTCTCTAAGAAGTTTGGAATCCTTGTACATTCTCAGTAGTCCATAAGAATATAATAAGGGCTCTGGAAAATCACACCACCAGTGGGCTCATTTAGTCTAGTCCCAACAGTTTCCAGAGACCAACCTGTTGGGAGCCTGCAAGCAAGACATGATCATTAATCTTGCCTTCTCTATTTTGCAGCAGATTTGGAGCATGGTGGTTTGCATAACATAAACTAGTGAGTGAGACAATGGCTGAAATGTGCTTTCCTGCCCAGACTTCATGACATCTCAAAAGAGCATTCCCCTCTTAGAGGAATCGGTTTCCTCTTTTTTGTGTCCATAAATTTCCTGCTTTCTCTACAAAGATACAGCCCAATCCAGGAATATAAGTCTCCTTAGCAGACAAACATGGGAAGAGGGGGAAGTGCTGCCACAGTTCTTCAAAAGATTTGATCTATAATTAATGTAATGTGCAAACCTTAAACATTATAGCTCAATTGAAAGCACGTATACATCCTTAACACGATCCTTTGATAAACAGAATCGTTTCTGTCTGGCTAACCTTTTCTGCAACGTCATCCATTCTTTTCTTTTGCTTTCCTCTCTGTAATTCCAAGAATGGCACGCAGGCAGTGTGAAGTTGTACATCTCTATCTCCAGGCTATAGTGACTAGCGATGAGAGGGTTTGCGGCTTCCCAACATCTGCTTTGCTTAGCCAATTAAGGCACCTAGCTGCTATTAGCAGTTCAAAAGTTAGTCTTTTGTTTTTTAATCAGAGGACTATTCTCTGGAGCTGTCCCATTGCAGCTGTAGCCCACGATAGCTACGGGTTTTTTTTCCAGCTGTACCCCAATGGCTTCCAAATGCATCAGCTTGCCCGGGTGTGTAAAGTCACTGCCTGCCATTCAGCAGAGATGAGCTTTTGGTGGGCCATGGCAAGCGAGTGCTGGAATGTGGGAGTTCAGCTTATAGACACACCATGCATGGGACCACCTGATGCGGAAGCTTGCCAGCCAGACTGGTTAAAGCCCACCCTTGTTGATAACGGAGGAGGAATGGGTCCCTGTGGCTCTCCCCAGATGCCAGACTCCCATCAGCCCCAGGCAGTTCTCAGGAAGAGTCAAGCATCTCTCAGCCTCGTGGTCTGTTGTGCCTGCTTTGGGACCTCCTTTTTATTGAGCACTTCAGGGTACAGAGTGTGAGTTGGGTGGAGATCCATAGGAACTCGCGGAGACACCTTGATTGATTGATGTGGTTACTCTGAGGCTCCCTTTTGTGTATGACGGATATTTCTCTTTCTTAGAAGAGGAGAGAAAGATGACACATGATTCCCCCAGCTCTTTCCTCTAGCGGCACTTGTGCGATTTACATTAAGGCCTATAACCGGGGTTGGAGTAAATGGAGCAGGTTTGCAATTAGTTTTCAAAGTACTTATCTCATTAAAGTAAATGAATTATTGATTTAGTGACACTCATGCTTTTAGTGAGCGGCACAGTGCCATCACTGCTCTGTTCTCCGGCTCAGCGAGCCAACGGCCAGCCCCAGCAAACTTGCTTTGTGTGTGGTTTTTCCTTTTTTCCTTTCTCTCTCTCGCTCCCTCTCCCCCCACCAATTTCTAATATTTCCTGATTCTTATTTAGCTTTGTAATTAAAGTGGATCCCTGTCCCGAGGGAGTGATGTGAGGAATGAAAGTGCCTGAGATTAGCTTTGAAGGGAGATGCAGAAGATGTGGCTAAGCAGAGGAAGCCTCATTCTCAGGGTAAATCCCTGAGCCTCTCTTTGGGAGCAAGTCACAATGGCCTAGTGTGTCAGGGAGCTGATGATGCCAGGGACAACACCAACAGGCCTGCTTTGATTCTTCTGCCAGCCCTTTCCTGGAGTGCCTTCAACAAAGACAGAAGATGGTCCACTTGAGGAGAAGACCTTGAGGATAGAGGAATTGCTGGTGCCTCTCAAAGACCAGAACAGCACTTGCTAGATGACAGGATACTGATCGTGATGAGGGTCATGATCCAGGAGACCTGTTCCAGCTTGTTAGGGCATATCGAGTGGAGTAATCTCTTTTCTGGCATAGGATTGTCTTTGCCCCAAATCAAGTCAGTTTCTGCTTTTCCTAAAGTGATGATTGTTGAATATACAAATATATTCCTATTCTGTAGTCCTGGATCAGAACCGTGAGCGAAACAAGTCCAGTCTTTGATAATCTGTTGCCCTGCACATGTTTGGGCTGTGGTTCCCATCAGACTCAACCAGGATTTTGGTGCTGTTGAGGTCCGCACTCTGAGAATGACCTTCCCATCAGTATATGGCTAACTCTGTTGACCGGCTGTCCCCTCCAGGTGTTTGGGCCATACTGATCTGCTGGTTGAAACCAATAGAATTATAATCCAGTTGCAGTCTTGGTGATCTCTCTGCTTGAGTACCATCACAAGGTCTAAGCACCAGTTGTGGAGAAACTGGTGAGCTCCACTGCCAGGCTTCTTGTGGTGGCTCCTTCAATCCCAACTGCCACCACAGACATGCTAGGAACCATCTTGTCTGAGGGAAAGGGATGGAACTTGAAGGACAACACCATCTGTCCCAGAAAAGACTTTCTTTTTCTTTCCCTTTTTATTCCTCTTTCCTCGGGCGTCATCTCTATTTAACTGTAAGACTGAAAGCAGGGAGTTTTAGAAACTTAAGGGTGGTATAAAATACAATCAGTCAATCAGATATACAGACAGCTTCAGATTGGCCCAGTCCAGGTGAGTATTTCTTATATATGTACCAATGTTCCATCTCATATAACAGGTCTTTCACAGTGGCTAACTGGATGTCCTTCTTAAATTTGTATAATCCTCAGCTGAAGTCAGCCAGGTTGGTGGTCAGTGTAATTGTACCCTCAAAAGGTGCATTCTTTTTTATTGTTCTATACACACTATAATTCCAAACAGCATAGCATCAGATAGTATCCTTTGTGGAAGTCCAGACAAGATGTCAAAAAACAGTGAACAAATGTAGTCAAGCTGTGGCCATGCATAAAAATCATCCATGAACTTGCATTTTGCAGGACTATTAGAGGTGTGCATTCTCTCCCATTCAGTGAGTGGTCTGCTCTAACGAACTTCTACAGTAAGAGTCACAGTATTCTGAAATGGAGGATGATGTTAAAAAGCATTCGGTTACAATCAAGGATACCTCTTACTTTAAAAGAGGATATGAAAGCCATAGTCAGTGGGGAGTGTGCCACAAGGAAACACAGCAAAAGTTGAAGGGTGACTGACAGATGCATTCTTCACAGAAAAGTTTCTCATTGGTTGATCACCTGCAATCAAAATATTTGGCAACAATTTTTCTAGCACTCAGCCTACTGGCATTACCAGTTTAGGTTCATGATGACTTGAATTCTATTAGGGCTTGTTAGCAGCCTGGCATGGTATTACGATACCATACTAGGCTGAGAAGGCCATCCACACTTCATGTGTTGGAAAAGTCTTATACCAGGCCAACAACATTTGAAGTGAGGATGGCCACAGCAGCTTGGGCTGGATCACCATCACAATGACCACAGCAACATTCAGCTGCAGGTGTGCCTCCAAGTCAACTTGCAGCTCTTCACCCAAAAGAGGCTGCAAATGATGGAAGGCTTGTTCTAATGAGGAAAACAGGAGGGAACATAGACACTGGCCACACAAATGCAAGATGACAATTAGGAAAACTAGGAAAGATTTTGAGGAGCACATTGCTAAAAAAATATCAAAAGAAATAACAAGAACTTCTAGAAGTATATCAGAAGTAGGAATCCAACCAGGAAAGCAGTTGGACCATTAGATGGTAAAGAACAGAAAGGGATAATTAAAGATGACACAGAGATTGCAGAGAGACTAAACAAATTTTTGTGTCCGTATTTACAGAGGAAGACAGAGGATACATGCCAGTAGCTGAGCCTGTATTTTCTGAAGAATTAAACTGGACAGAGATAACCAAGGAAGAGGTCCTTGCATGTCTCAATAAACTAAATGTTAACAAGTCACCGGGACCAGATGGTATTCATTCAAGAGTTCTTAAGGAACTCAAATGTGAAATTGCTGACCTTCTAGCAAAAATATATAATCTTTCCCTAACATCAGGCTCTGTACCTGAGGACTGGAGGGTAGCAAACGTAACACCAATCTTCAAAATAGGATCCAGGGGTGATCAAGGCAATTACAGACCAGTTAGCTTAACATCGGTTCCATGTATGGTGATGGAAATCATCATTAAAGACAAAATTAGTGTGCACATGGAGGAGCAAGCATTGTTGAACAAAAGCCAGCATGGCTTCTGCAAAGGTAAATCATGCCTCACAAACTTGTTGGAATTCTTTGAGAGTGTCAACAAACACGTGGATAAAGGCGAACCAGTAGACATAGTCTATCTGGACTTTCAGAAGGCTTTTGACAAAGTCCCACATCAAAGGTTACTGAGTAAACTCATCAGCCATGGAATAAAAGGACAGGTTCTATCCTGGATTTGTGATTGGCTTAAGGGTAGGAAGCAGAGAGTAGTAGTAAATGGCCAATTCTCAAGGTGGAAAAAGGTAAAAAGTGGGGTCCCCCAAGGTTCAGTGTTGGGACCAATGCTTTTTAATTTATTCATCAGTGATCTAGAAGAAGGGGTACACAGTAAAATAGCAAAGTTTGCTGATGGTACTAAATTATTTAGGGTAGTAAAATCCGAAAGAGATTGCCAAGAGTTCCAGAGGGATCTCTTAGCATTGGGTGAGTGGGCAACCAAGTGGTAAATGTGCTTTAATCTTAATAAGTGCAAAGTAATGCACATCAGGGCCAAAACGCCAAATTATTTCTGTAAACTGATGAGGTCTGAGCTTTCTGCAACACACCAGGAAAGGGATCTCGGGATTCTAGTGGACAGTTCAATGAAGGTGTCAACCCAGTGTGCAGCAGCAGTGAAAAAAGCTAATTCGATGCTGGGAATAATTAGGAAGGGAATAGAAAACAAGTCAGCAAGTGTCATTTTGCCTCTTTATAAATCTGTGGTGAGGCCATATTTGGAATATTGTGTACAGTTCTGGTCACCAGACCTCAAAAAGGATATTATGGTGCAGAAAAGGTGCAGAAAAGGGCAACCAGAATGATTAAGGGGCTTGAACTCCTCCCTTACAAAACCAGGCTGCAACGTCTAGGCCTCTTCAGTCTGGAGAGACAGTGTTTAAGAGGAGACCTGACTGAAGTATATAAAATTATGCATGGTATAGAAAAGGTGGATAGAGAAAATTTCTTTTCTCTATCACACAACACTAAAACCAGGGGGCACTCCTGGTAGGATTGGTAGGAGAGTTGGATCTGACAAGGGGAAGTATTTCTTCACTCAAAGGTCATCAGTTTATGGAATTTGCTGCCAGAAGAGGTGGTAACAGCTACCAGCCTAGATGGCTTTAAGGTAAGGTTAGACACATTTATGGACAACAGATGTATCAATGGCTACTAGCATGAATGCATAGGTACATCTTTCAGGTTGGGGCATGGAAGCATGATGCTTCTAAGGCCATTTGCTAGGATTCAAGAGCAGGAAAAGGTTTGTCCTTGTCTTTGCTTGAGATGCCCATAAGCATTTGGTGGGCCACTGTGTACGACAGGATGCTGGACTAGATGGGCTCTGGCCTGATCCAGCAGGGCTTCTCTTATGGTCTTATGTTGTGGGAGCCCCCTAGCCTCTCCTGGTCAAAATGTGGGCTGGTTTTTAGCGGTCCACAGGTAGTTAATTTTGGGAAATGGTTAGTGAGCTCCAGGATAGCAGGAGCATGTACCTGGATTCCCGTTTCCTAGCAAACAGGGACAAATTTCCCCCCAGTTTTCTGTTCCTTACATGCCATGTTCAGCTAGCAAGTAGAGTCCTGTCTGCATTCTTGTCTGAGTAGAGCACCCACCTTGGAGGTTCTCTGATTAGCACCTGGAAATGTGGCCCCTTCTCTGTGTGGAAGCTCTTCTCATTTAATTAAAAGTGGTGACATTGGGACTGACCAAACCACCCACCTGAGAATGCACTGATAAATTAAACATTATGCTTTTAATGGCCCATAAAGAAACTCTTCACTGTTGCTTGTGTATGAGAGGACAGAAAACAGGGAAGAGGTAGGGGGCAAGCTATATAGCCAGATAATCTGAGCTAATGAATTTAATTAAACAGCAACATTAATTTAGGAGTTATAAAGGAGGAGGAGACAGAATCTGGGACAATACAGAAATAGCTGTGGGACTAATGGAAGTGAGCATTGTTTACTTGAACTCTGAAGTTTCAGCATGGGCTTTGGACAGATTAGGAACTCCTGCCGATGTACTTCTGGTAAAGAGTGGGCAGGCGGGCAGGGGGGGGGTTGGTTCTACCACTAATTTCTCCCTAAACCTCTAGCAAATTCTGTATGTTGAGATCGCACACCTGATCTGGAAAAGTTAAAGCTCTACAGTTATGCAAAGATAAGAAAGCATCATTCCTCATAAAAGGAAGAAGGAAATACATTAGGGCTTCTGTGCAGTTATTGACTGTGCTTTGATTTATAAGATACAGAAATAGTCTATTATTAGAAGTAGTGAAGAATCTGGATGGAAAAGAATGCTGTAGGTAATCAAAGAGAAAAAATATTGCAATGGAGGAAGGGGGGAAATATTTCTGCTAAGGCCAAGGAATATTACATTGAACAGTTTGTTTTATTGCTAGTATATATGTAAGCTATTATGTTTTAATTATTGTTATTTCTGGATATTATATTACGTTTGTTAGAATAAAATGTCCTACATTGAAAGACAAGATGCCAGCCAAGGAAGGGTGCTTAGTCTAGTCCTTGAATCTCCATGGATCAGCAGCTTAGAAACTTCTTGGCTAAATTTGGTTCACTGAGCAATCCCATCAGTTGTAAACCCAAATATAGAGGCATGTAAAGCAAGCAGCCACTGTAATAAAGAAACATGCCAGCAGTCAGTTTTGAAAGAGATGCAGTGCTGGCCAACAATTCTCCATCCCATTCCTCAGTATGGTCCACCAGCAAAATCAGTTGCATAATTTTAAGAGATATGTCTAATTCCTGTCCTGCGTAGAACTATGTGCTTAGTAGTATTCATCCCTGGTGGACCTGTGAGCATGTCAATTTCTGGAAAAGTGTCTTAGGCACCAAGCCCAGAATGATGGTCAGAACATGAAAAGGTGGATTTAAACAATGCAGACACTTGTTCCACCCCTAAAGCCCAGAGTAAGAGAAGAGTGCATGTCCAATGAGAAATTTAGGAGGCAAATTTTAGCTTTGTGCAGAGACTAGCGAGTGAGAAGGAACTCTTCTGAGCATTGTAGAGTTAGCAGTGGGATGCAGAACATAAAGGTGATTAGGGTACTGTCAAGAAACATTGGGTGATGGTTAGTTGTGAGTTTTCCTCACACTATCCTTCTTATAAAATAAATTCATTTGCACATATTTAGATCTTGCTGTTGTGACCCTTCTTCTATACTGCATTTACTTGCATCTCACTAATCAGTAATGAACCTGTCACAAGCAGGGATATGGAGGACAAAGGGAGAGCAGTATCTGCCTCCTAATTTGCCAGGAAATCATTCCAGCCCTGTCCTGGATTGGCAACTGGTTAAAGGACATGAAACAGGGAGTAGTAATAAACAGACAGTTATCTGAGGGGACTCAAGTTAAAACAGGAGTCCCCCAAGGTTCTGTAATGGGATTTAAGCAGGGGTAAGCAGTGAGGTAGCAAAGTTTGCTGGATAGTAGAAACTGGGATTGTGGAGAGGAACCTCTTGACATTGGGTGAGTGGCCAACTAAGTGGCAAATGCACTTTAGTCTTAGTGAGTGCAATGCAATGCACATTGGGCAAAGAAGCCTAGTTACACCTATAAACTAGAGGGGGCTGGGATTTCTGTGACAGACAAGGAAACAGATTTCATGAAGCTGGTAGGCACACAGGGTCATCGGTCTATGAAATTTACTACCAGAAGATGTAGTAACAGCAGCCGACCTGAACAGCTTTAACTCAGGGTTGGATAAATTCATGGAGGACAGGTGTATCAAAGGCTACTCGAATGGTTACCTAGGTACTTTCTTCAGGTTGGAGTGACAGGCTGAATTCCCCTGAAGGCCATTTGCAGGGAGTTGAGAGCAGGTGAATCTATTGCCTTTATCTTCTCCTTATGGATACCCAGAAGCATTTGTTGGACCACTGTGCAAGATAGGATGCTGGACTAGATAGGTTGTGGGCCTATTCATCAGGACCCATCTTGTGTTCCTATATGATACAGAAAATTCAACCATGGTGTATTTGTGGGTGCTCTGTTGTATCCCAAAAATCTGAACAGATCATTTAAAAGTGTACTGGGATAGAATGAGTACTTTTTTCTGCAGATTTGGGCAACATTTGTTCTGGCCCAGTGGCTTTTCAGACAACTGCTTGAAGGGATTAGCACAGGTTGATACATGTTATAGAGATTTTAGAAAATTGTAAGGTGACAATTAAGTAATTATGACAATTGTGTGAGAGAACAGCAACTCTTTTTGCAACTCAGAATGTATCATGAGATGCATTGATGATCAGATAATATCAAATCAAGTGGTGTGTTTTATATGCAACCCTGCACACTCAGGAAGCCATGTTGATTGTCAGTGTTCTCCTTCTTACTTACTTACATGGGCAGTTTTTTCAACCTCCAACCAGCACCTTGTCTCTGACTGCACTGACTAATTCCTGGAGCAGAAATAAAAAGCCGGCATCTGTAAGGGAGACGTGGAGTCCTCTTCAGCCATGGATGCTGTTAATCACAAATATTAACATAGCATGGGAAGGAAATTGAGCTCCTGCCCCTATTTACAAAGTTATATTGTGATATTTATTATTGCATTAACTACCTGTAATTACCTGTATCGTAATTTCCTTCACTTTTTTTGGTTCTGATGTCTTGGATGTTACAGTTGGGCTGCATTCCCATGCTGGCCATCTAGCACACTTTGGGCGCTGTTTGCACACACATGGGCCAGGCGCGGGACCAGGAACGCATTTTGGGTGTCCCCATGAGATTCCCAGTGACGTGGAACAGGTACTGGTTAGGCACGGATGGAGGCATCCACATGAGAACCATGCTGAACCCTGGTATGGCAGAGCAGCAGCACCTCTTCTCCACCCCCTCTCTCCTCATTGGCAGCTGGACTGTCATCAGTCCACCCCTGTGGTGTGTTCCCCCTCGCCCTTAGCAGCACAGACAGCCAGGACTGGGGTGGGAGGCACAGAAACAAGTTAAAATAAAGGTTCATTCACAAAAAAGAACTTCTTAAAAAAAATTAAAACGTCAAAAGCCACTACAGGGTTGAGCAGCAATAGGCGCTTGAGCAGTTGTGCGCACCTCCACTCCACCGGGGACCGCAAGAATGGCTGCAAACTGAAAATCAAGCCTTTATTTATGATTGCCTTGCAGATCGGGGAAGCAGGGGTTGCAAATGGAACAGAAATCAAGCCATTATGCAGCCTGCCTTGTCTTTCTTGAAACGGGGTTGGAATTACCTCTATGGAAATGGCAGAAAAATTAAAAACCAAGCCATTCTCCAGCCTACCTTTGCGATTGGCCTTTTAAAAAGTCAGCGGCCACAGTCTTCAATGGACAGGGCAGGGACAGCAAGCACACCCCACCTCCCAATGACATGAGCGCAAATCTCCTCCCCGTTAGCCCACTAGTGTCCCAATGTGTGTTCCTGGCTCGCTGAGCAATGCGCACCGGTTGCCCAAAGCGTGCCGAGACTTGTTTTCTCAGGTATCAAATTTGGCACCCTTCTGGCATGGTTTGGGAGGGGTTGGCATGCTTTTCGCGGACCAAATCCAAAACCCATGGGGACGGACAGCGCCGATCCTGTGCTCAGAAACGTACCAAACTTGCATGGGGACAGTGCCTTAGCTGCCTCACTGGCCTTCTTCCCTTTGCCCGTCTTGATTCTTTAGCAGTGAACTGGAACTCATTACCTCAAATATCCTTTCAATTTAGTCAATACAGTTCCCTGCCATTCTCCACAACAGCTGTTCTGGCTGGTAAGATCCTGAGAAGGTGGCCTCTACATCTGCAAGTTACTTGTGTTGGCAGGCTTGGTGGTTTGGTAATAAACATGTTCCTGGCCTTGCCATCACACTGCCTTCTATTATTAATTTCCCATGAGTCTTTTCAATGTTTCTGGTCCCTAAACACTCCACTGCCAGGATTCTTTTATAGGCATCCAGGGAGTGACTTATGATTCAGTGTACACCCATGTGTTGAACTGAGCTTTGTGTTGTATCTGAGGCACAAGAGGCACAAGGTTTTCATTTAGCAAGTGTTCTGGCATGCTGAGAGCAGACAACAGTTTCTGGGGAACACAGAGGATTCCCCCATCCCACCCCACCCACCATATCCGCAATTCTGCCAGGCTGAAATGCAGAAAGGAGCTTTCTGGGCGATTTCCAGGGAAACCACTGTAGTCAGAGCAGACATCATCATGGCAATAATGGAAGCGAGGCCTGGCCTAATGAGCTGTGATTCTCCCTGAATTGGGTTCACAGAGGCAAGAATTTCCATAATTGATCTCCATAATGCATGTCAAACAGTCAAGAGCACCCAAGAATCCTTAAAAGGTGGTGAAGCTGCGAGCACAAGAAGTGAAAGAAGTAGGCGAGCTTCCTCAACATTTTGTGAAGAGGACCTTCTCCTGAAGCGGTTGAGGCTTAAGGAAGCAGAACTTCAGCCACGAGAATCAAAGATTCTAGCATCCTTGTAAATCCTGTACTTAGCTTTATGTCTTAGTTGTATCCAGTGCTCTCTCAGAAGTTAATGCTTTCATTAATCTCCTTCAGCAACAAAATGTTCACAGGATGTCTTGGATTGCATGTTGTCACTTTAAAAAGCTTCAGATGCAAGAGCACATTGTTATGCATTTCTCATTTTTTTCTGTCCGTCTGAACACCTATGTTCCCCAGCCCTACACCTCTCCCAGATAACCACAACAACTAGTTCCACACAGAACTCACGGTCAGTAGGAGTTTGGCCAGAACCAACAGTTTTGTATGCCATGAGAAAGCAGACGCTGTTGGACAGGGAGAAGGCTGAGAGGAAGCCACAGTGCACAAGGCTTGTCCCAAGAAGCGTTTGGGTTGGTATATAGAGAGTTTCTGGAAAACATGACCCTTTTCTGGGTTTTTTCTGATCCCTTTGGTTAGCAGCCTTTTTCCTTCATTCAGTTGCACAAGCAGGCACTTGCTGAGGATGCCATTGTGGCTTGGGAGTCTGGGCAGGTTGCTAGAAACCCCTAGGATTTCAATAACAGCATGTTTGGAAATACATGCTGCTTCCAATCATTAAGCAAACGGAGTAACAATTACGGATTTTAATATTTTGCTCTTTCTTCTTCCGTTCCTAGGAGCCCAAAGTGAGCGAGCGTCAGAAGGGAAGCTTGTCGGATTCCAAAGGTACTACAATCATTTCTTCTCCTTGACCTAGGCTGCATCCAGACAGGACAAATATAGCACGTCACATATCATAGGCAAAACCACCATAGTCCCACTGTTTTGCCTTTAAAAAGTTCTTTTAATTGTTGCTGGAAAACCCAGCACTGGTAGTGGAGTTTCTAGCTTTAGTGCTTTTTAGGGTCCCACTTACCTTTTTAGACAGAGCAGTGACCAGAACTCTGTCCAGGGCATATGCATGGAGGCTAAAACAGCCAACCACACATGTGCAGAGGTTCTGACATGCACATCCAGGAATTTGATGGTGGCCAAATTGCCCAGATTGCTTTTCATCAAAATAAGCAAAGACCACCCTGTGGCCAGCGTTATCTAGATAGAAAGCAATAATAGCAGTGGAGTGATACCCTGCGTTATTGCTTCCCAGCACAATATTGGGCCACTCTCTGGATGCAGCCCTAGAGAGCTTTGGACTTTAGTTTAGAAAGACCCTTTTCAACAGGGACCATTTTGATTGGCACAAGCATTAAAAAGGGAGGGGCTGAACAGGTTAATAGTGTCTAGTGGGTTACACACAAGAAGGAATTATGCCCCGTTAGATCATTTTAACTGGAGTCCTGTTTTCCAGAGGATTCAGCCCATCCTGGCATGCACAGGCCATTTTCTCTTCCTTAGTGTGAGCAGGAGGACAGGCTAAAGGAGGCTGAGCCATGCTGTGGTGGGTGAGGTCCAGTCTTTCAGCCAATGTCTAGGGGAGGGTGGCACACATAGAGTTCATGAGGCACCTCCCCTTCTCTCCTCAGTTTTTGTGTATGATTCCTCTATCTAGCATTTTTATGCAAATTTAATCACACAGAGAAGAAAAGCATATAAAAAGAAGGGGGTAGAGGTGGGGGAGCAAGCTTTAAAAAGAACCACAAACATACCCCCTCACCTCCCTTGAGTGACATAATGGCATCCAATCAGAAAGAAGATAGATTTGATGCAGGAAAAGGGGGTGGAGAGCCAAAAGGAGGCTCAGGTCGATCTCAGAAAGGTGTGACCGATGCAGTCCAAGGCAGAGATGGCCTGAGCATAACATATAACAATCTACATGTAAATAGAACTGGTATGACCTCAGTTGGAATCATAAATAGGATGTTCTGTCTCATATAGGTGTGACCAGGGCCATAGAAACCAAGTATCAAACTTGGATAAGATTTTACTGATACATTGGAGTTAAATAATGATTGTTTGATGGAACACCATAGTATCTGCTTTTGCTACTGCTCTATATCTGCACACTTCTGTTTCTCATGTCTCCAAATGGAAGTGATAGATGGAGCTAGGAGCCACAAAACTGGGAGTCCCATGGTGTGGTTGAGAAATGGCTGATTCTAAAGCTTGTTCTTCAGGACTTTGGTCAGCCTAAGAAACAAACAGTTTGCTCAAAGAATGGGAGTAGCGCAATCTTGCATCACTACATCTTCACATTTTACAGCAGGAACGTGGGACATGTTTGACTGGCAAAAGCTCTGATCTCCCCTCCTTTCTTTCACAATACATGACATGAAAGAAGAAGGTGGTCCTAAGGATGTGGTTCAGAGAGCAAAAAGCATACCTGCAGCACCAAGGTACTGCTTGTGGCCTCTTAGCAAAAAGCTCCCTGTTAAAACTTGTGGGCATCCCATTATTTATGAGAGTAAGAGGCAGAGAAAGGTTGAGACCACTATAATTTTCTTGCATTCTGAAGGGGCAGAGATAAATAAAAATGAAAAAGATTATTCTACACTTTTTTGAATGCTTGGAACACTTTGTGCACTTCTTGTCAACTGTTGCACAACCACCCTGTAGTGTAGATCAGGATTATTGTAGTTTCTGTTATTTTAGTTTTTTAGCGGGGGTAGGAGCTGGGGGTGATGAGTTGAGATTATCTGGTAGGATTATAGAAGAGGCAAAATGTGTACTTGTAACACATTCACCAGTGTATTCCAAATCCACATAACTACGGTGACAACACATCTATCTGTGTGTAAAACTTTACATCACGTGCTATGTAGTTATAGCCTTGCGTCTAATTCTCTGTGATATTGTAGCCTGGGAAATTCTTGTACATTAGAATTTATCATTGTTTTGCTTTCATTGGATTTTTACTGGTGAATGGCTGTAATAAAGTTTGATCTGAGTATGCTATTATACATTATGCCAAAACCTGCCAATGGAGAGATGAGTGCTTTGAGCTTTTCAATATTCTTGTTGGAGTTGGAGGGTGGGGGGAGGAAAATACTTCATTTCTTCTAACACATGATTCTGGCCTTCAGTAGTCATACCTTCAAATAAATGGTCCATTTTTTTTATTTGTCCAAACTTGCAAGGTAAACAAAAGCCCTTGGGAAGGTTGGTGTTCTCAAAAGACACCTATCTGTAAAAAGTATGACTGTACAGTAGTTACACCACTGCTCACTCTTAAATCAGGTCTTTCTTGCAATATTGATAGGACTCTGTGATTAGACAGATACAGAGGCAAACATTACCTTCTTGAGAGGTTCAGATGTGGAGTACAATACTCCAAAGATTGCAAGGAGTCCAAACCAGCTTTTGAGTGGCATTATGAGGGGCCATTAACCTCAACGACAGTCCACTCAGATGCCAAGCAAGAGATGAGACTCCCCAGTGAGTTAACTGCAGATAAACTATATTTGCTCATGTTGGACAGGGTCATTTATCATTGTGCCACATTCCTGTTGGAGCTATCCATGCCTTGAAGTCTGTCTCTGCATGTCCTGAGACACCTATGCAGAAGCTAGGAAGAACAGAGGAAGGCCGGTGTCTCAGGCTTTGGCCTCACTGGACCAGTTCACCGTGATCGGTATCTAATCTATGGATTGAAAACAACCAAGTGTCAGGAATTAGACTGGTTCCCTACAGAGTGCTAGTGCCTTTCTGATCCTATAGTTGATTATGGAGTGAACACCAGCCTCTGGTTTGTAATTCAAAATGAGGAAGAATAGTTATACATTGTGTTTAACTCTGGAGAATTACACACAGAGGCATAACAGCAACAGTGCCATAGACCAATCAAAGAACTGTACGAATTAACTAAGTAGCCAATCAAAGGCCATTCAGACAAACACTTGCACCAGTGATCATATTCTCTAAAGGACAAACGCCTCTGTCCCTTGAAGCTAGGCAAAAAGGTTCAGGTTTCCTTTCTCCATCATACTCTGGTGGTATAAGCTGCACATTATTAAAGAAGTCGAGCTCCCTTTCTCTTTCTGAATAACAAGGCTTCGTTCACACCTACATTTTAATCCAGCTTCTGTCCACTTTCAGAGTGGGATAATGTATTAGCAAAGTGACAAGTTGTTTCTTTTTGGCTTTATCTAACACAGAAAAACCCACCTTTGGGTTAGATCGGTGATGGCCAACCTATGACACGCATGTCACAGGTGACACGCCAAGCCCTTTTGGGTGACACACATGGCCATCCTGGCACCTGGGCATGTAGTGCTTGCTTGTTCGTGAAGTGTACAAAATACCAACTTTCAATTGAAGATTTAGCAACAAAAGTCATTAATGTAAAGAATTATTCATTTTTGCTTTTAATAAAATACATATATCAAAAATATAACTTATTTACTAGAGCCACAAATATCACAAAATTATGGATATTTCTAGATGGGACACAGCACCCGAGTTAAGCTAGGTTTTCTTGTGAATTTTGACACACCAAGCTCAAAAGGTTCACCATCACTGGGTTAGATAATGTAGAACAAAAATGATGAGTCACTTTGGTGAGGAATCTTCCACATTGAAGGTGGACTGAAGCTGGATTAAAATTGAGGTGTGAACGAAGCACAAGTCCTAAGTCTTTTACATTTGTTCTGAGGTGTTTTTTGTGCCTCAAGCCAACAGGTGAATTTCTCCTCACGTGTGCATAAATGTTAAGTTGCAATTTTACTTTTAGGAAACCTTCATTCATTCTGATCCCGGCATGGTTAGCACCGACTGTGTTCTTCAGCATGTATGTATGTGTGCATGCTATGAAGTAGATGGACCCGATACATGAACTCTAGCTGTTTCATTTTATCCCCATTCTAAGGACTAGTTCACCTCTTCCCCTCTCTGGGGGGAAGAATAGTGTGGCAGAATGCTCAAATATGGGCCTAGAGCCCTAGGAATACTGGAGTCATGCTGTCATCCTGGATTCAGTTTATTCCCTCACCGGGTAAAGATGCTACAGGATGCACTCTTTTTGCAGCATCTCATATACAGGTCAGAGGGGTCAGCCGTCCACCCAGCAGGGTCAGCAGCAAAGAATGATAGGATAATCTCATTACCTCCCCTGTACCATATTGGTTTTCCTTAGCATCATGTGTGCTGCTGTTATGTTCTTGGGCTGTGCATTTCCTGTTCAAGAATAACTGTAGCTCTGAAGTGGGTTGAGGAAAATGGGCAGAACAGTGTCACATCACCACAGTATGCTGTATTCCATGTCCTCATTAACAGGAAGAGAAAAGAAACATGGAATGGCTTTTAGCATCCTTAGCCTCTAAAAAGAGGCTTCCCTGGCTCTTTCTGCTTTTTGGCCTAGGGATTTTCAGGTTCCTCTGTTTCTCTGGAGAGGGAGAGGGATTGAGAGAGAGAGAGATGTCTGTGGCAGAAAATGGTTGAAAGTTACATGAGCCATCCCTTGAAATTCACTTGGAGTTTGCTCTTGAAAAAAAAACACCAAATGAGGAGCATTAAGATTCAGAACATGGAGGAGATTTTACATAGGGAATGAAGGTTTAATAAGGCAACCCAAGGATGTAAAGCTCCTTTTCTGTTCTGAAAGCGTGTCTAGGGCATGAGCATGTACCATAAGCAATTTCAGTTTTTGCTTTCATTCTCTACAAGCATGGCTGTGTATTATTTCTAGCAAGGTTCACATCTGGGACAGTGTGAATTCAGTGGGTGAGAATAAAATGCACTGTGTATTTTTTCCCTCCACCTCCTTGGAAAGAGAGCACCCACTTCTCCAAGGATAGCCCAACCATTATTACAGGACAGAATCTCCCACCGAGAAAAGGCTTATGGCCTAGACCCTGTAGACTGTGACTGAAGCTCATGCCAGCTAGCCAAGCAGTTAGGGTGGTGTCCCCCAAATGCAGGAAGCCTGACTGCATAATTTGTTGTGGGGAACAGCATTCCCCTGTAAAAAGAGAAGAATAAAAATAAATAACCAAATGCAGGTACAGGCACAACCTTGACAGCAATACAGTTTTATGAAGTAGAAATGCTCCTCCAACTTCCCTCCTTCAGCTCTGGCTGGTTTTCAAGGGACAAAGGGTGCCATCGCAACCCAAAGGCACCACATCCTTCTGCCTGCCCCTTCCCCCATTGATGCTTAGCTAGCACTGTTTTAATGGAAGGAAAAACTTCCTCCCACAGTTCTCCATACTTAGTGGATGTCTGGTTTTAACTGAGCCTCGGGGCCTCTTTTTCTGTAACCTTGGATTTGGGAGGACTGGATCCATGCACACTCTTGATGGCTGAATGCCCTGTGAAATAAAGGCAGCCTGGGTTGCCAGCTGCCCTTGTCCTCCTTAATCATGGCAGGACCTGCTCACAGTCACCAGGCAAGGGCAGAGAGCAGCGAAGATGCCTGGAGGCTCGGCACCAGCAGGAAGAAAGCTGGCAGCGCACAGGTTAATTACATGAGCGGCCAGTTCCCTTATTGACAGGGTAGCTTGGAAAATGCTGAGACAGGACATACGCTGCAGAGTGTCAGAGCGGCGGGAGCCTTCGCTCCCAGCTGCCTCTCTCTTTCTCTTCCTCCTTCTTTCTCTTTCTCTCACGCACACACAAGCACACACACACATCCCCACAGCTTAAACCCTCCACTCCCCCCCCTATCCCATCCACAGCAAGCCTGTCAACTTAGCCCGTCTGTCTTCTGCTGAGGCACCTTTCCTCTGATTGGAGTCATGTATCCAGCCAGCGCCCCCTGAAACTGCCAGCCAGACCTACTCCGGCTCTGCGGGAAGAAAAGGTCTGGGCTTTGAGCTGCCTTTGCTTCCTTCTCTACCCCCTCCAAGGGGGCTGGTGCTCTTGTGGTCAATTCCACATCCAACCTCCTGTTGTTAAGGAAATGCTTCCTTGCCTCTAAGGTCCACCTGGAAACTCCTGAACCCAGCCCAGCCTGCAAGTCCTGAACCAAGCTGGCACATCAGTTGCCCATGGCACATTCTGGGGCACCAGCCAGCCTGCGACCATTGTCAACAGGGGTGTGCCAGTGAAAGGGGCAACCCTGCTCGGACGGAGAGAGCCCGGGGCGGGGGAGACATCCAGCAGTCTGGGCCAGATCCCTTCTCCGTGGCTCTGTGGACATCTCAGGTTCCAGCATGATGATGTATTTCTGGGTAGGTCTTGCTTTTGCTCTCTGTGTTGGGTGGGTCTAGCTTGGCTCCGTTGTATTGTTGCTGATTTCCCAGAGTTTAGCTGGCTGTGTGTCAGGCGAGGCGTTATGTTGCTTCCTTTGTTGCGCAAAAGGAATGGACCTTTCAATTTTTATTCCCCATGTTGGCGTGTTCAGCTCTGTCCAAGCATATGTTCAGTTGTGTCATTCCTCCAGGTGCTCTTATTGGTATAGAATTCACTGGCCGTATGCTCATTTCTCCAGGGCTTTTGTGATTCATATATGTTGCTGTGGGCCTGGGTTCACACTGAAGACATGTAATTGCAGGCTTCTCTCTCTTCTCTCTTCTTTCTTCTCAGTGGTCTCAGAGACAGCTGATGGCAATTGAAGAAAAGTTGTTCATCTGCCAGAGAGGAGTCCATCTAATTGTCATGTCTTTAAGCCCAGACATGTTGAGATTAAGGGTAGACTGCCATTTGGTATCTCATGTGGTGTGAACTGAAATTGGGCGGTGACTTAAAGGTTGTAGGAGTCTCCTTTGGTCTAGTGGTTAGTGAGCTGGACTCTTATCTGAGAATACTGGGTTTGATTCCGCCCTCCTTCATGAAGCCAGCTGGATGATCTTGGGCCAGTTACAGTTCTCTCCTGAGCTCTCACAGCTCACCTACCTCACAAGGTGTTCTGTTGTGGGGAGAAGAACAGAAAGCTTTGTCACCCACTTTGCATCCCCTTAGATGGGTGAGAAAAGCAGGATAGAAAAGCCAATATGGGATGTGGAATCCCTAATGTAGTGGGTGTTCTGTTCCAACAAGATCCACCACTTTTCAGGCATTTTCCTCTGAACCATTAAGCTGAATGGAAAAGTGTAATATGAGTTGTTGTGAGGGAAGGGTGGTTGCACAACTGGGATTCATATAACAAGGGCCCTTCCTGAGCCTTGGTGCTTCAGCCCTTCCATGTCGAGGTTTCAGAGTTGCAGTGAACTCTCAGTTGCAAAGAATTGAGACCCAAGAATACAAGCTTGATTATATTGTGCTACAAGGATTAATCTGGGCCTTCAAAGTTGAATAGGCTGAACACTGATGAAGCTTGGACCTTCACGTCCCAGGATCAGATGATAACTCCTGGATTGACATTGCCTGAGAAAACCAGTGCTGTATTAGAAAACCAGAGCTTTGCTAAAGATGTTTGCTCTTCATGCAAGGTAGTTCCAAGGTCTTACCACAGTGCTATTCACAGCTGTATACTTTAGGATAAAATCACTGACAGTGCCCACCAATTCATCTTACTGGCCTGGCAAATTAAATTGTCTAAGTCCTCATTTTCTCAACTTCAGATAACATTTGACTGTAACTTGCCGGCAGGAGGGGCAACGTGTGAAATGGGCAAACATATTGCCAGAGGACAAGTAGCTGGTGGAGGGATGACCCACACAACACTGAGGCTTGGAAACTGTGTTACATCACTTTGCTTTCTCATCAGGCCTGACGGTAATGATTCCACTTGAGCAGCCATTCTCTGGTTTGGGCAAATTTTCCAGTAGCCACTTAAATCTGAAGCTTCCTTGTGTGGAAAGCTGGATTCACGCAAATGGTCCTTTGACTCTAGAGAATAGCAGTTCTGAGCAATTCAGAGGCCTTGCTGGAGAAATTACCCATTTGCTTTTGTACAAAGAAGAAAAGAGCCTTGAATTCACTGTGCACTCCAGCCATTTTGTGGAGATGGTAGTCATTAGACCTTGTGACAGTTGCAAAGGTTTGCTAAAGAGAACATATCTTTCTCAAGCCCTGCCTCAGTGGTCTGCTTTGCAACTCAGGAACCATCTTCCCATGCTTGCCTTGGGGCTGTGCAGGCCAGGGTGTTTTAGGACAGAGTGAAGGGTACATAGTCAGCAGCTGCGGCTGGACGCAAAATCTGGCTCTTGACCTGAAGGTCAGAGCTAAAAGTTAATAAAATAGAGTTTTTGTTCCAAGCAGAGATGGTAATCTTTTCTCTTACTAGGACTCGTGTTTGAAAATATACAGGAAGTAGCAACCATTAAAGCTCAAACTAGATGGTTTCCTAAATGAGCAGCTAGCACTGACATCTGTTTCTAAAAAATCCTTCCGTTATGTATGTCGAGGAGTTTGATTTTCATCATAATAGTACAGTAGAACAGGACATTTTATCGCTCCTTTCCCCACCTGTGATCCTGTTTAAAATTTACCTCTCCCTTGCCGCTCTGCAGATTCCCTTAAGGAAAAAGTTAATATTGAGTAAAGATAGTTATGGCACAAAGGAAATGAGTTTTTTTGAGATGGCACCTTGGAAGAGGAACACTGAACCTCCACAAACATCCTGCATGTTATAAGTTGGGGCCCAAAGTAAAATCCCATGTTTTCCAATTAACAACATATATTTGGACTCTTAGCAGCAAATACACTCCAGTTTCTTGCAAGAGCTTTCTTTCTGTATTGCATCACTTTTTGCCAGGATCATGAACCTGGCAAGTAAACATTGGGAGTTTGAAACATAACAACTGAAGTGCAGCTACAGTCAAAATATTTGGTTAGTTTTGTGGATAAGAAATGAGAACTATATGGGTCTTCTAAGGGCCATTTGCAGGGATTTGAGAGCAGCTGAAGGTTTTGTGTTTGTTTTCTGCTTGGGATGCCCAGAAGCAACTGGTGGGCCACTGGGTGAGAGGGTGCTGGACTAGATGGGGTGTGGCCTGATCCAGCAAGGCTCCTTTTATGTTCTTATAGCCTTAAGTATTCTTCACTTGCCGTTTTTGTTCACCTTTAATGCTAATCAGAGGTAGATTTTACGTTTCCATAGAATCTCAGAGGGCCCATCTCTATGCAATTTTTATTCTGAATTTAACCCTGCTTTGCCTTGGGAGCGCCTCCATGCAAAGCCCTAAGACGGGCTACATGCGAGACAATATGTGTTTAAAAAAAAACACTTTGCAAGTGTACTACATCCAAAATAAGGGGCTAACATATATTGTCCTGGGGTCATGCAGATGCTTCTGGGTTATTTGGGGCAGAGCTTGGCGGACGCAGTTTTAGCGGGCAGGGTTTCACCTTTGCTCCCTGTTCCTGCTGTGCGCGCTGCGATCAGACCCTGGCAATCTGTTGACTGTTAAGCCACATAGAAATTAAAAGGCTTTTCTCTCCTTCAAAGTGATTGAGACAAATAGCAAGCCTGGGACCTGAATTGGGAGAAAATTTTGAGCCAGTTGCGAGTGGGGGGTGCCCACTGTCAAGCCCATGTGTGCACCTCCGCTAATCTGTGGTGGATTATTTGGATCGGAGCTTGGCGGCCGCAGTATTAGTGAGCAGGGTTTCACCTCTGCTCCCTGTTCCTGCCATGTGCTCTGTGATCAGACCCTGGAAATCTGTTGACTGTTAAGTCACATAATAGTAGTGAAAATAAAAGGCTTTTCCCTCCTTCAGGATTGTCTGATCTGAAAGTGAGTGAGACAAGTCGACCTGAATTGGGAGAAAATTTTGAGCTGGTTGTGAGTGGGGGGTGCCCACTATCATGCCCATGTGCACACCTCTGCTAATCTGTGGCGGCCAAGGAAGGGAATGATCTGCTTTTAGTTATGCTTTTAACTAGCTTTTGGTTATGCTTTTAACTGTGGCGACCAAGGAAAGGAATGATCTTTGTGTTCATGGACGTGCAACTGAGGTGTTTGGCTGTCATTGCTGCAGTGGGCAGGATGGGTTATGGTGACATCAACCAGGCTTCCTATCAGGGGAGAGGGTGGGTGGGGAGAAAAAGATGCAGGTTCACGCTGTGGCTTCCATGGGGACAGGCACGTACAATTTGAATATGTGTTGCCCCAAACCACATGGGGACGCTTTATTGCAAGTTACAATGCGGATTTTTATGAAATGCGCCACAAGTGAAGCATCTGGCTTCCATGGGGATGTGGCCAGACAAATCAGCATGTGCAGATGAATCACAGCTAAAGGAAGTGTGCTTCGTTTGCTTGTTTGTTTCCTAAATCAAGTGATAACCACAAGTGACTGTACAAGAAAAAAATCTTAGGGTTAAAGTGAATAACACAGTACTAAAACCCAAGGAAGCTGGATAGAGGGAAACTGAACAGAAAAGAAGGAAAATTGTCTTTACCTAATAAATAGTAAAACTGCAGAATTTGCTGCCACAGGATGGAATGATGGCTGGCAACTTGGGTGAATGTGAAAGAGGATTAGAAAAAATAATGGATGCTAAGGCTAACAGTGGCTATTAGTCATGAAGTCAGCCTGCTGGTCATAGGGACTGCATACTGTCTCCATGATGAGAAGTAGACTGTCTTCAAACAGCAGCCATTTAGGAAAAATAGTTGCTAGGATTATGGTATTGCCCTCACCCCATGCCCATCGGCATTCCATTGGCATCTCCCTGTCCTCTGTGAATATGGAACACCATAGTAGACAGGCCTTTGGTCTGGTCCTATAGAATGTCTAGTTACGTCTACCTAGGTGCCCAAAATATGGCCTTCCAAATGTGGATGAGCTGCAATTGCCATCATTGCTTACCCTTGGATAGAGTGGCTGGGCCTGAAGGGTGATAGTTCAACAACATTCAGGGATGGGGGTGATGTCGTTTGATGCATCTTAGAGCAAGATGGCCAGTCTGTCTGGAATGAAACAAATGTGGATTTCACTTTTAATTGTACTGGTAGCCCTAAACTGGAGTGGCTATAGCTCAATAGTAGAGTAAACTGTCTGGAATGTAAAGGGTTGCTGGTTCAATCCCCAGTCTCTTCCCCAAGAAAACTACATGGGGGTGCCCATGGAAGTGCCCTCACAGACCACCAGGAGTGCCAGGCAATGACTTAATGATACCCAAGAGCAACAAGAAGACCTAACTACAAAAGTCTGTGATAAGCCAGCTGTTTGCTATAACAAGTTTCCCGTACACAAGGGCACATGCATTGACTCAGGATCTCCAACAGAATGAAAAGGGATTGAGAAGCAGCCAGGAACGGCACTGCTAATGTTCAGAATGGAGCCAGTTTGGTCTTGTTGCTAGAGTACCAGACTAATACCTCACAGTCATGCAGTTTGATTCTGCATTCCTCAGTGAAGCCAGCTGGGTGGCCTTGGGCTATTCACGTCTCTCCTTCTGAGCTCTCATAGTCCCACCTACCTCATAGGGTGTCTGTTGTGGGAAGAAGAACAGAAGGTTTGTCACCCACTTTGAGTCCCCTTAAGTGGGTGACAAGAGCAGGGTATAAAAGCCAACTCTTCTTCATCTTCTTCTCAAGGACATTGGCTTGTAAAATGTTTTGGATTGTGAAAGGGCAATTTAAATAAATAATAGTGGTGCATCCGTAGTGAGTGGTTGTAACTTGGGATACAGCAACAGCCTGGAAAGCAGAAGGTCTTCACACATCTGTATTGTCAAGAAAACTGCAGGGATGTGTCCATATAGTTGCCAGAAAATCAGCCCAAACTCGCTTCAGCTTGACAGTGACATCAGCAGCAATAACAGCAAAATATCTATAAAGAAAGCTAGAATGGGCAATGCAGTGTGGTCTGGAAATGAGTATTCACATATGCCAAGGAATCGGTTCTTGAGAAAAGAGCTAACCAGTTTAGTCCAAATAGGTACTGTTGTTGTTGTTGTTGTTGTTTCCCTGTCCAAACAATTTTGGGCTTCTTCCCTCAATATGAGCTTCCTTGGATATGTTTACATGTTTTCTCTAGACAACCACAGATACATCTGCCAGTTACTTCTACCACCACAGGACCTGGAACTGCCACAAGAATTATACTTGAACATTTTGGCTGTTGTTTAGATTTCGAGAGGGATGAATCTGTAAAATTTTATTTCTCAGAATTTTCTCTTACAGGGTTATTGCCAATTTAAAATTTGATTTTCCCCATTCTACAACAGCTTGTGATTTAAAAAAAGATGAGCTGGAAAAGAAAATGCTTTCTTATGTACATTTTTGCCTGCTGTATTCTTATTTGCAAGCACTTTTTTCTAATATGGTGCATTTTAGTGTGATTTTCTGTTAACATTTTTCTACACATCTTCCTTTATGGGTGCGCCCCCATGAACTCGTTTAGTGCGGATTGGAAAATTTTTAATCCAGGTGCAGGGCGAATTCGGATTGAGCCGTCCCCATGCAATTGCTGATAACGCATGCTCAGCAACTATGAGTGTCCCCATGTAAACCGCGCTAAACCCCTGCATGGGGGAACAGCATCTTTTTCTCTCCACCCGCAGCTCTCCCGATTGGAAGCCAGGCTGACATCACCAACCCCTGTGCCGCTCACTGTAGTGATGGCAGGGAAACGCCACCCAACACCTCCTTCCCCGATTGCAGCTCATAGGGCTGAAAGACAATAAAAGTATAATTTTTTTTAAAAAAATGAAGAAGCTAGATCATTCTGCAAAGCCACTATGGGGTTTGGCGGCAGTTTACCGGAGTTGTGCACCTCCGCTCTACCCAGTACTGCAGTTTACTGCTTGTCCACTAAATTAAGCCATTTAAATTAAATTATCATGCTTGGCTTGGCGATTGGGGAGGGGGGTGGAATAATGGTCATGGAAAGAGACTCGTGGGATGGCGATTGCATCTTTCACTGTAAAACTGGGGTGCTGGAGCTTCTATTTATCTTCCTTACTTGGCAATTGGGTAAGGGGGTTGGAATAATGGTCTCAGAAAGAGACTTGTTTCTGTTCAGTCACTGTTTATTGCCAAAAATGCCCAAACACTTGCGATCTCCAACGCACAGGACAGGAATGGCGAGCACAGGACGTGAACCCCACCCACTAATGGTGTGAGCATCAATCTCCTCCACTAATAACCCGGGAGCGTCCTCATGCGCAGACTCAGCCTCCAAAATAATGCGGGCTTGCCTCCCGAACCGTAGCGAGAACAGTTTTCTTCAGGACTAAATTTGCTGCGGATTTGGACGATTTGGTCCGCATGTAGTTCGATCTGGGGGCTATGGGGATGTGACCTATATGTATCTTTGTTAGAGAACTGAATTACAAAATTCAGTTAAATTTCTGAGGTTACATGAATGATGCTTTACCTATTAAGCAAATGTGGATTTTTAAAGTTTATATTTACAAGAAGACCGAAAAAAAAGTTCTTCTTTATTCCTTTCTGGATGACATTAGGGCTCTCTAAATACCAATAAATGCATATATGGGGAACGGTGTGACTATTTATGTGAAGACAAATTAATTATATGAACTGGCAGGAAGCATCTAAACTGCAGGAAGGCAATGCAAGTAGTTCACATCATAAAACCCTTGCATGAGCCATCAATCCATGAAAAATGGATGTTTAGATGTTCATTTATTCCAAACACTGTTTTTAGTAGTTTGATTGCAATTTCTTCCCTCTGTGCATTTGCAGGTGTGCAGTTTGATCTGCCATCCCTTAAAAAATACAAATAAAAAACTCATCCAACGCAGACCTCTGCATTTATGTTTTTTATGCCTCTTTGCTACTAATATATCTAAGGCTGCATCCAGATGGGGAATATAGTGCCATTTTAATGCTACAGTAGTGGGGTGGACTCATGTATCTGAATCTACTCCACCAGAGCCCTGTCTTTTCACGTCTGCAAATGCACTAAGAACTCCTGCTGGAAAACCCAGTCCTGGTCACAGCTTTTTTCAGCAATAGTGCTTTTAGACCATCTACTTGCCTGCAGGATGGAGGTACCAAGATTGCTGAAACACTCATCCACACATGTGTGGAGTTGATGGTGAGCACATCTGGGCAGGATACCTGGAATCGGGTGTAATTTAAAAAGCATGAAGACAGCACCATGACTGGCCCTGTCTAGGTAACAAGAGATAATGCCAGGGGCTCGTTATTCTGCATTCTCCCTTGCTCTCGGGTTATTTGTCTGGAGGCAGCCAGTGGCTATTCAGACAGCTCCAGCTTTGTTTCTCACTGTGGTCTGCCAAGGAGCCTGAAGTCACATGCCTGCCTTTCCTCTTGCCTGCTCCCAACTTCTGGCAAATGGCTTTTACAGGCACCATCACTTCTCTTCAACCTAGGCATCTGTTCTAGTAGCTATTGATACGTCTGTTCTCCATGAACTTATGCAACCCTTTCTGAAACTACCTAAGCTGGTTGTTGTCACTACCTCATCTGGTAATAAATTCCATAGATAGACTGACGATCCTGTGGGTGAAAAAAAAAAATACTTTCCTTTGTTGGTCCTAACTCACCTGCGCCTCAGCTTCTTAGAGTAACCCCCAGCTCTAGTGTTGTGCAACAGAGAAAATAATTGTTCTCTATCCACCTTTTCCATACCATGCATTATTTCATATCCTTTCAATCAACTCCCCTCATAAATGCTGTCTTTCAAAGCTGAGGGGGCCTAGACATTGCAACCTGATTTCCTAAGAAAGGTGTTCCAGCCCCTTGATCGTTCTGGTTGCCTTTAAGATAGTGCAGGAAAACCCTCAGTAAATTAAATTTGGGCCTTGGGGGTGATACACTGACAGTGGCCGGCATGGCATCAGGTCAGTCTGATAGACTCCAAATCTGTGTCTCCTCACGCAATTTGAAGTGTGTGTGTGCTCGTGTTACATGCATGACATGCCAGTCATGGTTTTGCTTTTTGATCAGTGATGAAATGAGAAAGAACGATTTCTCTACAAAGAAGGATTGCAAGATGCCCCTCAGGGCTGACTGCAGAAGTTCCCATTCTAATGCTGCTATTAAATGTATAACTTGGTGCCAGGTTATATAATAGACCCCCTCTTCCCTTGGCAGACCTGTAAGATGTGTAAGATATTTAAAGACCATGGTCACATCTTCACTTTATGTTTTCTTCAGTCCATTATCAGGTCTGACTGCTCATTTGTATCCATTTTATTTGTGGACTTTCCACTCAGGGAAGTCCAAATAAAATGGATACAAATGAAAAGGTGTGAGCAGTCAGACCTGAAGATGGACTGGATGAAGAAGGTTTAAAGTAGAAAGTGTGATCACAGCCAAAGAGGCCTTGTTATGAATACCAACATTGAAAGTAAATGTTTCTTGCAGTTTCCTGTTGTTACGTCTTCTTTGGGGAAAACCTTATCCTAGGGAATGATCCCCTTCTGATATTCACAAGGCATCTGCACTTACATTGAGTGTACTCCTTTTCACCATTGTGAATGATTTTCTCCCTTCCACTTACTGCTATAACCATGCTTTTCTGTAATTGATTTTTCCTCTGGGTTTTTTTTCTTACTTCTTTTTTTCTTTTCAGAATTTTTTAAACAGGACATGGTATATGAATTTACGAAATTAATAAAATATTAACTGTGACATGGATTCCATGGGGTAATTTTGATCTTGGGGGATCTGTTTCATCCTGATGATAAAAGGGGAGATTTTATGTAAGCATTCTGTCTTAAATCCCTGAGGGAAATGATAAAGAGAAGAAAATTGTAGAAGAGAGTTTTGGTGGGATTGCTATATTTTCAGTGGGTTTGGCTAGGAATGACATTGCTTGCAATGCAGCAGAAGACATTGACCTTTAAGAAAAAGGAATGTGTGTGCTCTTAACACTACCTTACTTTTCTGAAGTTTTCCATGTTTGTATCTCCAAAATGTTCCCAGTTACTGTGAGCTATCTTACCTTACTATCCTCACCTTTCATATCTTGAGCTGAGGTAGATGATGCCTTGTCAGGCACAAATGGTATCGATATGAAAGTTGCTTCTTTGGACCGCTGCTTTGTTGCCATCTTGGGACCTATCCAGATTATTGTTTCAGTGAGGAAAAGATGCAACTGTTTACTTGTGCCTTGCAGAAGGTCAATGTGGTTTTCATCAAGGTGCAACTAATACTTGGTTATTGAGGTATTAAGGTAGTTTCACCCGAGGCAGCCAGAGCTGCCAAGATCTGATCCCTGAACACCACTTTCCTGCCCTCTGCTCCACGGGTGGGGGATGCAGAGAAGACTTGGATGTTGACTTTAGTGCCTGAGCCCCATTCAACCACAGCAGCTGTTCCATCAAGTGCCATAGTCCCACATTTTGTAAAGTTTTAAATGGCAACAGTGACCTTTGAGTATAGTCCTTTATTAAATTTATATTCTGCCCTAACCTGAGGTCTCTAGATTGAATTGAGATGTATAGAAGTAAGATTAAAACAGTGAAAAAGAGTTTATTGCAGAATGGAGAAGGAGAAGCGCCTCTGTAAACCAAGGCCTGGGGTGTGAGGTGTGTCTTCACCAAGATGTTTGACATACTTCAGAGGGGAGGCCATTCCACAGCCTAGGGACCATGACAGAAAACTGAACCTGATAGTGTGCAGGGAGTCAGTGCAAACAGGCAAGGGTTGGTTTGCTCTTCCAGATCTCTGGCAGAAACCTTGCTGCCATATTCTTCACCAACTTTAGTGTCCAAGCCAATTTCAAAAGCAATCCCACATAAAGAGCATTACAGCAACACAGACAGGAGTTAGCAACAGCATAGATCACTGGAGCTAGGCTGCCTTTATCCAGGTAAGGCCATAGCTGACACACCAGCTGCAGCTGGCTGAAGACGCTATCTATTTGAAAGTCCTATCAAGAGAGAGGGCAGGCCCATCCCAGACCCGGATACAGACCTGGATACACAAGCAATCACCCTATCTTTAGTTTTTTCAGCCTCATCTAGTGGGCAGGAGACCACACACTTTTGCAGATTAGACCAAGCCTCACTCTGCCATCATGCTTTGTCCACAATTGACAGATACATGTCGATGGGTGCTGGAAGTGGATCTGCCAAAAAACCAGCCAGACCTTCATTCTCAGCCTTTGGAGCCTCGCCATGGCCTCCAAGGGCTCTCCAGAGGCAGTGGTGGGAACTGGAGCAAATCAGAGCATCTGGGTGCAGATTGTCCTATTCTGCTCCGCTATCAACTCATTCCAACTTGGGACGCGTTGCTTATTTCAGGATGGGGTGGCCTGTTATGTCCCAGAACACCACGTGTAAGTGCAGAAAGGCCTTCAGAGACTGAACATAACGTATCTAATACTGTGAGATTTAAAGATCTTCTCTACATGTTCAAGCAATACAATTGGAAAGGTATTTGTTTTCACTGGAAAGGTAGAGGCCAGAGTTACTTTCATCATATCAAGTGTGGTGTCCAAACCAACACTAGTGCAAGTAACATTATCTACAAAGTGTCAAGCAGATTCACCACTAGCAACAACAGCTGAGCAGAAGAGGAAATCTCAGCAGATGTTGCTTGCGGCACAGACACCACCTCCTGGAATCGCCTCTTCTATATCAAAGATAAGGGAAGTCTGGGATGGATTTTACATGCTGCTTCTATCCTCATACCCTTAATTCATTCCCACCTCTGAGAACATTCTGTCAAGGCTTATGGAACTTTGGTGAGGATTTCTGTTTATGCTTTACTCTTGAATGCTACCAGAAGCAGCTTATGTTTGGGTCTCCAGATGTCATTGAACTACAGCCATGATTCCTTGCTATTAGCCACGCTACCAAGGGCTGATGATATTCTGCAACATCTGGAAGGCCACATATTAGCCTTCCCTTATACATTCTTCTTCACCCAGAAGGCACAGAGCACTTCACTTGCTTAAAGGAAAATATAAATACTAGAATAAATTAAGCATTTTTATTATTACAGCACTATTCATTATTATCAATGAATAGCCCAGGAAGCCCCCCCCCCCCGAAAGCCTGTGTTGGAAGGTTCATCTTTAATGACCCAAATCACATTAGGGTGGGTACCATAGGATAGGTGCTATAACTGAGAATGCAACAGGACTTTGGAAAAGACACATGCCAGACAATACCTGAGTTACACAAGTATATAGCTGGAATAAATTTCATAGAAAAAGCAGAAACTGTGTCTAGATTTTTAACATCTGTTAGATCTTACTTTTATCTGTTTTCTACATTAGTACTCACCCTGTTGCCATTTATAAATGATGGGTTGTAGATACAATGAATAACTAATTTTGATACACAGCTCTAGTAGCAATGATTCTATCACCACCAATTAGTTGTAGGAAACCTCAGCTCCGTTCCTTCTCCTATCACTTCAGAGGGAGGTCAGTGCAAAGGTTTAATGTGCCCTAAGTGATGCTCTTGGATAGCCAAACCCAGTTAGCTATATGAGGCTCTAATAGCAATATGTCCACTACAGGATCCCTGATTGGCTGGAGCTGGGCATGAGAGATCAGAGGATTCTTAAAATGTTGCAGGGGGGACAGCAGATCACTGTTACCAATAAAAGTGGAGTCCTATGAGAAACTATGACAGAAGGGGAGAGACTTTCTGGGCCTATTCACACTTACCAGCCCTTTATCATACTGGGCTGGTAAAGATCCAGTGCGGTGGTGACCATTTGCACACTGAGTGCTGGAACAAGCCAACAGAACTTGAAGTGTGAATACCAGACCAGGGCAAGCTGGATCGCCATGGCAATGTCCGAGGCAACATCTGGTGCATGTCCTGATGTTGCCATGGCAATCTGAATGCAGCATACAACTGCACGACTACAGTCTTGTCACCACATTCACTTGCCGTGCCACACTCAGAAGAGGGTATGGACACAGTGTCCAGGAATGAACAAGACAATTCTAGTGAGCACGTTTGATCTTGTGGTTAGAGTGCCAAACCCATAACTCAGAGTCACCGGGATTGATTCTGACTCCTCCATGAAGCCAGCTGGGTGACCTTGGGCTAGTCACAGCTCTCTTCTGAGCTTTCACTGCTCCACCCACCTCACAGGGTGTCTGTTGTGGGGAGAAGAACAGAAGACTGGTCAGCCGTTTTGAGTTCTCTTAAATGAGTGAGAAAAGTGAAGTAGAAAAGCCAAATGTTCTTCTAGCAAGTGTGTGGACTGCTTTTTACTAGTCCACCATTGGATAGCTTCAGGGAAAGCCTGCAGCAAATTCCAGTGAGTTGTCAATGGCCCCCCAGTGCAGAGAAACCTCACCAGCAAACAGACCTGAGTTCTCTAGCTGGTAAGTGCAAACAAACCAGTGTCTTTGAATGAGCTACAATGTGAACTTTGATCCTGTACTTGTCTGCTGGGAATGGCACCTCTGGGATTGCTCCTACTACCTTTGGCAGGACTCAGACCCAGTGATTTTGTAGTGTCCTAGATCATCTCTCCCAAATCCATGTCTGGAGTTTATAGGGAAGCTGTCTGCTGCAGTGGACCTACCTGTGAAAAATTGTACTATGGGGAGCATTATTTTTTATTTTTTATTTTTTTTGTCTGTTAGCAGGAGCTACTCCCATTGGTCCTGGTCCTGCTGAGGTCATTTCATGCCACTGATTATGATTTCGTACTTATTTCTGGACTGCATTTTCATAGCATATGAGTATATCTTGTAAACTGCCCCCAGGCATCAACTTCTAAGGAAGAATATAAATAAAACAAAAGGGATGAATGACTACAAGGGCAGGAATTTTTCCAGCAGCCATTTTTTTTGCAACCTTGAAAAGCCATACCCCACAGACACGTGCTCCCCTAAAAAGGTATAGCTATAATATTCCAAGTCATATTGGTTTAAAGCAAGCTAGTGATTTGAAAAGTTGGAATTCCTGGGTATTTTTTACTTCACCGGAGGTGGCCAGCTGGCTCTGGTCATTGGAAATCTGCTTGGAATAGTGAGATCAGGAAGGCAGGAATTACCTGTCTGGTTCGTTCCCAAAAACCCATCCAACCTATTATCCTGTCTCCAACAGTGGCAGCACCTGATAACTTCAAAGTTTGGTGCCAGACTTCCCGTGTGTTGGGCAGATGGGGGCTAATCTACCCCAGGAAGCACTCATCCAAATGGCCCTTGTTGGAAGCCAGATGACTTCTATCTTCCTTCATAGCTTAGTTATATGTGTTAATTTTTCTAGAGTATTTGATCAGGGCTTCCTAGCCTTTGGAGCCGGAGGGGACTGTTGAGGCTGTACTGTATTATCTCTTTCCAAAACATGAGAGGCTGAAGAATCTATTCCAAATAAGATAAAGCTCAGCTGCATTTGTTCCAATATTCTAAACCTCAGTAAGTGCTACACTGGCCCCAATGAGGTGTCCTGTCTTTGTGTACATTAGCTGTTAGAAAGCTGTGTGTTAGCAATTTGGATATTTAAGTCTTGCATTATTTTCCTTGTTTTATGCAGCAGACACCAGCTTGCTTTGGCCAAGTTCTTACAGCTCAGAGCACAATGAGACATGATGGCAGGAGAACCCCAAATCTCTGCTGGGGTTTTGTTTTTGTTTCATAGTGAATAGCTGCCAGGGGCACAAGTGAGTGTGGTGTTAGCTGTTTGTTTGTTTCTTTGAAGAGAAATCAGATACTTCTTCACATCTTGCTTGTATCAACAGACCACCCAGCCCCACTCAAAATTATCAGCTGGTGAAGGTTTTCAGGTGCCCCAAGAAGAGGAGCTGGCTTTTGCTGCTTGTTTTTCTCACCCTTAAGTGGCTGGCAAATCTCCTTTTCTCCCCACAACAGACACGCTGTCAGGTAGGTGGGGCTGTGAGAGCTCAGAAAGGGAGCTGTAACTAGCCCAAAATCACCCAGCTGGCTTTGTGGACGAGAGCAGAATGAAAGCAGGAGACCTCTAGTTAAGAGTCTGACAGTCTAACCACAAGGCCAAACTGGCTTGTGTGGGGATTTAGTGTGGGGAGTCCTCAAAAGCTACAAACCTGAGAGTGCAATATGATTGAATCTGACCTGAAAGTAAAGGCAATTCCACTTTGAATGGTACACCAGGCCAGCAATCATTTTAGGAGCCTCCCTTCCACCCACTGGTGAACCCCATCCAGGGCCTCCATTAGACTTGGTCAACATGCAGATGGTTGGTTTCTAGTCCGGTATGCCAGCCATTGCAGGATCTCCCAAGTCCCCTTGAAATAGGATTGTCATGTGGAAAAGTGGGCAGGGCTCTTGTACTTTTAATAGCTGCATAAAAGAGGAAAGCCACATCTACTAAAATTTCCTCTTTTAGACAGATGTTAAGGAGCCTTGTTCCCCCATCCATGAGGCAACTCAACCTTGAAGTCAGTAGAAATTACAAGTGAGCAAACACGTATAGGATGAGCTTTGCCTCCCTGCAATGGACCGTTTCTGTTTATTGGTTCAGCTCCATGTTTGCCTAGTCCTCCTGTTATCTCTGTTCATAACCTTATCCTGGATTGTAGTAAGTCTTGTGGGTTAATTATATGCTCCTCTAGTGACAGATTTATTCTCCTCTGCATGCGGACTTTTTCCCGATGCTGACCGGCGAGCTGAGGCAGACAAACTCTCTTCTCTAACCTGCAAGTGTTTATTCTGCTTTAAAACGAAGGACGAGGAATAGGCGTTTTTCTGAAGTGCGTTGAAAAGGAAAATTGCCTTTACACATAAAGAGGAGCTAAAATTTTACATAGATCTTTTCCCAAGACCTCGACTTGTGAAACCGTGGCTGCCTTTCATGGTTCAGCCTAGAGGAGGAAAGATGCTCTCACATGTGTGGGGAAATCCACTTTGCCGCCTGCTGAGCTGCCACTTGATTTGTGAATTAAACATTTATGCTGCTTTAGCAAGGAAGAATTCTGAGGCAGCTCTCTTCCCGCGCTTCATTTATAAGGACACATTTAGCTTATCTTGCGCTAAAACCAGACAGAACCATGTCCTGGTAAGAACCAACGAATGCTCCATGAGAGCCAAGGGGAAACGGGTCAAGCAACACTCACCTCACCTTAAGGTCAAAAATGGTCAGCGACAAGTCTAGCAGAAAGGGCAGCTTGGTCTGGCCACCGTGGAAGGTGAGCTGAGGTCTCCATCAAGGGGCTCCAACCATTTTAGGCCCAGGGCACTTTGTGGAAATCGAAGAAACTATCACTACCATCACATTTGGCACCTTGGGGCCCATAATGAAATAACAAAAGCATACAAGTGCATGAATGTAAATAAAACTAGCACTTGATGGTGAGGGAAAGTTGGTGAAGCTCAAAGAAACAAAGCACACGCTCAGAGAAGGCAAAGAACAGCCCCCAAACTGTAATAACAGAATAGAGCTCTGTCTTGCTTGCACTCTTTTTTCACACACACCATTAGGCAGACAAAAAAGCAGTTGCACACAACCCAAAGGAAACAAACAAATATTGGGGGAGGGAGGGAATACCCAGTCCTCAAACAGCAAAAGCAAAATACTCCCAAATGGCCATTCCATCCCTCCACCCCTTTGAAGCAGGGAAAAGCATCAATGACAACAAAGCAAAGCAAAAAACCAAAATTCAGGCAACATGGACTCAAATCCTAAACATCTAGGGGAAACGCGCAGCCCACGTACACTCACATCAACCAGTTGTACTGTCTGCTTTGTGGAGCTTTGGAGCAAGGCTGGAAGGCAAAGCAGTGGTCTACACCTACCTTGCCTGTTTTCTTTCCCTTTCTGTGATAAATGAGTCCCTTAGATTTTCTGGAGAATGCACTTGGGACACGGCAGGCAGAAATCTCTGCTTTTGTTTTCCAGCTGGACTGTCAAGGGTGCCAGAGACAACAATGAGAGGAAATCAAAATACCACTGAGAGAGAACCAGGACGTTTATGGAGACTTTGGCCTTGTTTACGTTCTGATCTCAGCTCCGTTGTCCAAGCCATATCCTCTTCAGGGTCATAAGTACAAGAGACCCAGGAAACAAAGGGAAGTCTTTTGGGAGCAACCAGTGGGCTCTCGTGAACTTGGTGTTTGTGTAGGAGACCTTCCATTCTCATGCTGGTGCAAACTGTGGCACACCTCTCCAGGACCTTCCATAGTCTCCACTAACATGTGGATGGGAGGAAACTATTTCAAGATGTAATCTGGAATAAAGGAGGATGGTTTGCTACTGCTGCTGCTGCTGCTGCTGCTGCTATTGTCTCTCAAACAATCTCTGATTTTCAAGAGAAACCTGGAAAGGTGGTTGCAGCAAGCAAGAGTGTTTTCTAAATCAAGCAGCCTCAAGAGAAAGACCCCAATACTGTTGTTGTTGTTTTTAAGTGGCTTCTCTGAGGTAGCAGAGGAGCACTATATAGTAACTGCATGCAGTGGAGGAAGGGAAAGAGCAGTAGAAAGAACTTTTTCCTATTGCTCTGCCATTATAAAGCTCTAAGGAGCACATATGGCAGACTGAGTACTCAAAGGTAGCAGGGATTTGTGATCCCTCCACCCTTTGAACATTTTCATGTTGCAACAACAGCATACAGATGAGCAGCCCTTCCACCGTCAGGGCAGTCCCAAAGTACCATAAAGGTATCATGTGCGCCATGCCCAAGTCAAGCAATGTAAGTCCATGGCGCTGCAATAGAGCAAATCCAGCCTATCGATGCATCAGTGGCACAGTGGATGACAGGCCCAGGCTGGGATTGGACGTGGCAAAAAAGGCGCCTCTGAGGCAGCTTTGAGAAGGCTTTGAATATTCTGTACTGGAAAGGTGGATTAGAGAAGGGTTGGGAGCATGAGGGCCTCACACAGTCTCTCTGAGGAGCCTCTGAGCTGCCTCTTTTATTATGTCTGAACAGGCTGCCAGTGTAAGTCACTAGTACCTCAAAGGCCAAATCAAATCACATTACTAAAAGTTTCCAGGGACTACGTTAAACAAAAGAAGTCTCTCTTCACAGATTGTGAACACAAAGGATAACTGTACAGAACTAGTCAGGTTGCTCCTTGTAAGGCAACTTAAAAAAAAAAAATCAGTCCTACGGAGTGACTAATCCCTGCTTGGGAGTCTACTGCAACCTTTGAAACACTCTTTTTAAATGCCCCACACAGAACCTGCTGCATTGCAACCGTCAGAAGAAAGTAGCTGCACTGATAGGTATTCAGTTCACCACTTCCCAGCGCTCAGATTCTCATCTGCATGCAACCTTATATTTCAGTTAATGGGTAGCCACATCCACCACTGGCACTTGTCCCTCAGAAGCTTGGCAAGGGTGAATGTGAGTCTCAGGCCAAAAAGGATTAGCTACCTCTATTCTTGGAGCACTTTTCTTCCCTCTCTTTCCACAAGTGACAATGTAATCATAAGCAGACGTGTTCAGAAACGACCGTATATTTGGTGAGACTTAGGCTGCACTCAGGCAGGGTCTCAGACGTGGGATTATCCCAGTGCTATATTGGGATTTCTACATATATCCATGGCAATTCCAGCATGGTCCCAGGATAGGGGGTGAAAACCCAGAATATTACTATGGCGGGGTAAAGCGCTCTGAACCTGGGTATTCCCACATAGCAGTATAACTTCACATCACATCTGGCACTTGCTCCTGGGCTTTTTTCCCCTGGGAAAATACCCACTGCACAAGCACTGAGGCAAAAATACCCACTGTGTGGGGGTGGGTACTTGCACGCTTCTGGGTATTTTGCACCATTGAAGCATCGTGGAAGTAAGAATCAGATAAGGTAGTGTTTCCCAAAGTGTGGTACGCGTACCCCCAGGGGTACGGGAAGAGTTTGGTGGGGGTATGCGTTGCACCAGAGTTTGGTGGGGATCACGTGGGAATATCCACTGCACCATGCTTAGCTGCGCCCACAGAACAAGGAAAGAAATAGGCGCGTATCACAGTTTTTACACGGGAACTGTGTATGTTCCAAAAAAAAGAAAAAATAAATATATTTTGATTTTTATTAAAGCATATGTTTTTTATGAGGGGTACTCAGCGTTACGAAAATTATAGAAGGGGTACACATATGTCAAAAGTTTGGGAAACACGAGATAAGGTAAGGGTCCAGGTTTGCCCTGCAGTGTCACCTTCCCATCTGGAGGGATGTCAAGAGGCAATTGCAAGATCTAAACATTTCTTCTTACCATCTGGGGGGGGGGGGGGTAGCTTAATTGCTAGAAAAATGTGCACAGGGTTGTTGCCTAGTAGTGCACACAGATACTTGGGATTAGGAGGAGAGGGGAGCTTGCTTTTTTCATCTTGACTCTTTGAGTGACACTGGTAGATCCTAGACCTAATGGTGATTTGTGATTCTTTGACCATACTTCCATAGCTCAATCAGACTTTCTACTTTAGGGCATGAACAAATATTTCTTGAAGGTATCTGCTGTATATTATATTCACTGCTTATAAAGGAAAGGTGCCTGGCCTGCAATATCACACATCATAGATGCAACTGGTTTTATAGAAGTTCTAGATCCCTTTGGGTGAATTCCCACGGCAAGCTTATTTCAGATTCAATACGGGTTCAATCCTCACAGACCCCACATCAGTTTGGCTTAACATGCTTTCCGCGTGTTAAATCGCCCCAAAGCGTTGTAAATGTTAACCCTCATTTCAACAGGTCTCACTCTGGATCGTGCGCTTGATACGTGATACATTTTTTACTGTGGGGACCCTACTGTTTTAAGGGATGAGAATCCATGTTTAGGGTTTCCCTCCCCCAATAGCTTGCTTCCAAAGACAATGATGTCAGTGTAAAAATCCAACCTTCACAGCAGCCACTACACTGTAGCAATCCAGCCACTTCGCACCTGATAACAATTTTGCAATTTTGCACAATTCTAGCTCTTTGGAGTTCTGACCTTTAAAGGGGAAAGGAAAGCAGGGGCAGGTTCTGGGAGATGTGTGAATGTTTAAAGCAAGGGGGCTTGAGTTGCCGCTGCTGCTGCTGCTGCTGCTGTGTGCCCTGGGCAATGGGGAGAATTGCTGGCTGCCCGCTGCCATTTTTCTTCCATCCAGGCAAGCGGCAGCCACACAGCCACCCAGCTAGGCTCCGTGAATGGGTCCCTTATGGATGGTGCATTCACGCCAGGAGGAAGAGGGCAGGGCAGCCCCGAAAAGCAGCTTTTATAAAGTAGCCACTTGAGTTCCCCCTTAAGTCACTTATGCCACGTACGATCCTCAGAATCCGGATCAAACGCGATTAAGTTGAAAGTAATGGGAACAGGCAAATTCGCGTTTGCATCTGGTTCTATTATTTCGATTTAGGGAAACTGGATTAAGCTTATAATGGGGATGCGCCTTTTGAGTTCTAATCTTCAGTTCATGTAGTGTCTTCTGTTTCCTGGGAATCTAAATGTTCCCAGAAAGGTTTAGGAAAAGAGAGAGGAGTGGGGTTGTGTGTGGGGACAGAGAAACTTTTGTTTGAAATAGAAGTGGGCAAACTGCAGGGTCTCCTTGGCACCCGTGACTCTTGAAGGTTTCCTTGCAAATGTAAACTTGATGACTGAATAGCAAAACCTTCAATTAGGGTTGTCAATGACAAACAAGTTGGCTGCTCTTTTCAGTATGCTGCTGAGTGTGTTGGATTGGCCACACACCCACAGTCCCACCACGCAGAAAGTTGTTATAAATAAAATGGTATCAGCAAAAGGAGAGAGGGAGAGAAGAAAAAGGTTAGGAGAGCAACAGAGAAGTAGGAAAGAGAAGGCTGCAGATTTAAAATAGCACCTTTTTGATGTAGCGTACACACACCTGCTTTTCTTCCCTTAGTTCCTTGGGGCCTTTCCACACTCACTTTATTTGGAGCAGTTTAAATATTTTCCTCCAGCCGGTCCTGGACTAAGCACAGCAGGTTCTGTCTGTATCATGAGGACAGAGATACCACCCATCTCAGACCAACAGCAGCAGCAATGAGGAGGTACCATACTGTTCCAGTCCACACAACTGACCTCTGTCCAAAGTACCACCCACTCCTTTTAGTGACTGGTCCAGGACCCGTACGTTGTGTCTGCTGCCCAAGGTGGATTGAACTGAACAATCTTTAAAACGAGTGTGCCTATCTATATTTCTGGGTTTCGGATATGATATTTGAAGTGTGCATAGGCTTTGAAGGTGAGGCTGCAGCATTTTTCTTGTTCCGGACCAGATGCAGAAGCACCAATGATGGCTTGGGACAACTGTTAGACACCTTCAAACAGGTCTACAGCTAATGCGGAATAGGGACCTCTTGGGACAGTTATGGACTGGAATGATGCTAGTCCCATGCAAAGTGTGGTAGGGAGCTCCTTGTTCTGGGGTAACAAATAGGTGCGGAAAGGTTCATGACCTAACTCCTCTGGCTGCATACTTTGGTAGGCTTAAGATGTTTTCACTATAGTGATTCAAAATGTCTTCCTGGTACCTGCTCAGAAGTCTCTGTGCAAATATGTGCAGAGTTGAAGCCTGACTGTGTGCATGTATGCTCAGGGAGGAAACTATGTGCCTCCATAGCATGAGCTTTGGGGAGATGGTTGCATGCGCAAATATGCTGAGGAAAGGCTTTTATCTTATTCACCTCTCCCTGATCACTAGAGTACAAGCATACAGATGAATTATCAGTTTCCTCTATCAATATGTTCCTCCTCTCAAGTTTCAAGCCCACCTCATTTCAACAGCATTTCAACAAGTTGACCTCAACTCCTAGTATGCTGAGTTCTTGAGGGGTTATATCCATTAAAATGCATAAAAACAATGTAACAAACAGAAAAAGTATGTGCAAGAAATGGAGGTGGAGAAGGAGGAGATAAATGCCTTTTTAACCAAAGGTGCTTGAGAGAAAAGACATGACTTCACTAGCTCTGGCCCATCTCAGTAGGGAGGCCTGAGCATATCACAGAAAAGGTCCTCTCATGTGTGCCCATACCTTTAATTTACGATGGTGATGACACTACCAAGAGGACTTCTCCAGCTAATTTTGATTCATGCATAGGTCTGTATGGGAGGAGGCATTCATTTACGTATTTGGGGCCTAGTCAGGCCTGAGTTTGGGACATAGTTGTTTTGGTCACCCTGATGAATGACCTCTCCTGGAAGAGAGACAGAGGGACTTCAGCTCTGTTGAGCCTGTTTGAACTTTTGTTGGTTTCTGGTACTGTAGATTGCGGTATCTTCCTGGATCGCCTGTGTGGGATGGCAGTGGGAGATCCTGTGTTACAGTGGTTCTGTTCTAACCTTCAGGAGCAGACTCAGGGCAACTGTGCCTTTGTACCCTGACAAATAAGTTGTGAGGTCCTGCAGGGCACTATTTTATCCCTCTGCATTGGGAAAGGTCTTGAGCATCTTGAATCAGTACTTAGATGCAGTGATGGGATAAATGGGGGGCAACAAACTGGTATTAAGCTGGATCCTGACAAGATAGAGACTTTATGGGTGTGAAGTTCTCAAGTTTGGGATCTGAGGAGTTTGGCCATTCTAGATGTGGTTGCACTCCCTCAGAAGGACCAGGTGTGTAGTCTGGGGGTGCTCCTAGAATCGCTGTTGTCATTGGAGGCCCAGATGACCTCTGTGATCAGGTAATAATCTGATCACTGTAGCCTATACACTGGCAACCATTCATTTACATTATTATAATACATTTTATCTTTGCGAGGCTGTCTTTATATCTTCTCGAGAAGTTGCAGTGAGTGCCACCCACTCCTTTCCTGCAAAGGTGACCCAGGAGGGCTTCATGATCTATAGTATCAGAAGCAAGTTGACATTGTCTACCTGGAATTTCAGAAAGCTTTTGGCAAAGTCCCTCATCAGAGGCTCCTGTATAAACTCATCAGTCATGGGATAAGAGAACAGGGCCTGACCTGGATTGATAACTGGCTAAAGGACAGGGAACAGAGTGCGGTAATAAATGACCAGTTCTCAGAGTGGAGGGAAGTAAAAACTGGGTTCCCCCAACGTTCAGTGTTGGGTCCTGTGCTTTTTAGTTTATTCAGAAATGATCTAGAAGTAGGGGTAAGCAGTGAAATAGCAAAGTATGCTGATGACACTAGATTATTGTGTCAGAACTGAAGGTGGTTAAAACTGAAAAGGTTGTGAAGAGCTTCAGAGAGATCTCTTGACATTGGGTGAGTGGGCAACAAAGTGGCAAATGCACTTCAATCTTAGTAAGTGCAAAGTGATGCATATTGAGGCAAAGAACCCCAATTGCCCCTATTAACTGATGGGACCTGAGTTTTATGGGACAGAACAGGAAAGGCACATTGGGGTTCTGGTGGGGGGAAAGCATTTTTGATGCTAGGGGTAAGAAGAAGAAGAAGAGTTGGCTTTTCTACCCCGCTTTTCTCACCGATTTAAGGGGACTCAAAGCGGCTGACAAACCTTCTGTTTTTGTCTCCACAACAGACACCTTGTGAGGTAGGTGGGGCTGTGAGAGCTCAGAAAGAGAGCTGTGACTCACCCAAGGTCACCCAGCTGGCTTCGTTAACCACTAGACCAAACTGGCTTAGGAAGAGAATAGAAAATATGTCAGCAGGCATCTATGGTGAGGCCACATGTGGAATATTGTGTACAATTCCGGTCACTGTACCTCAGAAAAGATATTGTGGAACTGAACATAGTTGTAGAGAAGGGCAACCAGAATGATCACAGTGGTGGAACATTTTCCTTACAAAACCAGGCTGCAATGCCTAGGCGTCTTCATCCTTGAAAGACGGTGTTTAAGAGAGGACCTGACTGAGGCATATAAAATCATGCAAGGTGTGGAAAAGGTAGATAGAAAAAAGATATTTTCTTCTTTGTACAGTGCTAGAACCAGAGGCCACTCATGAAACTGTTGGGCAGGAAAATGAGTTGCACTGTTTGCCAGTTACCTCCTGGGCCAGATTCAAGGTTTTATTTTTGACATGTCACTTTGGGCCTTTTTTAGAACCCTTCTAAGACCTCATTAGGAACCCAATTAGTACCTGATCAGTACCAATCAGGAAGGCCCTGTCCCCACCTGGACTCTATTGAAGGCCCCATCTGCAAGGCCCTGTCCCCATGAGGGCAGGGGAAATCTGGATTTGATGAGTCCTTCAGGCGTCTTCAAGATCCAGATCTCTAGGAGGACCCCATCTCAAAGATCTGGATCTTGAAGATCCGGATCTTTGACTATCCGTGGGAAAAGTGGGTAAGAGGCCCTTTTGCAGGTGCCACAAACTGTGGAATCTTATCTTGCGTGACTCCTCACATTTGGGCTTTCTCTGTGCTGATGACCATCAGTAGGACAATCTTTCCCCTGATATACATGGAGCACCTACATTCCTGGTTTTCAGACATTTACTGAAAAGCTTTTTTTTTCACCTAGGCCATCTCAGGGTGAATGTTTTCTCTTCCTGTTCTGATGTCTTTATATAATTGAAGGTTTTAGCTGTTTTAATGATGTTTGTGAACCACTCTTTGATTATATTTTTAATAGGAAGTAGCTAGCTGTTTTCTTTCTTCTGTACTTTAAATAAAAAGTAAGCTTTCCACTGATTAAATAAGGCCTATATAGACACATTGAACACTGTGATTAGAGAGTGGCAGGATAGCCGGCCTTCAAAACGCACAATGAACTGAAAAGCACATCTCTTTATTATTTGGGGAAAGAAACTCTAAAAGTGCAGCATCCCAAGAATGTTGTATGGCTTCTACATCTGCAGTGTAATTGGAAATACTGGAGTGGTCCACACCACAACACTTTTGTTTTTATTTTTCAACACAAAGGCCAGATAACTAATCAAGCACCTTGCGCAGCCCGATGTATATGAAACTTACCCAGTGCCTCCCCTAGTGCTGGGAAGGTGCGATTGCTGCTAATTGCCGTAATCACTTTACCAAGGCAATGGACATGCACAGTGCCATTGCCACAACGACTAGACGATGAAGTACGAAAGTGTAGCTGCATTGTCCTGCCCTCTTCAACCAGAAAAGGTGTAAACAGGTGTGTATGGGAGCATACTAGCCATGTCTTAAATGTGGCTAGTATAGCTGTGGAGCACAATTTTGTGCTTCACTGCTATCCAGACTGGGGGATAGTCTGGGATGCGAAGAGACTTCCGGGTTGGAAGCTCCTCTGTGCAATACAGATGCTCCATCTCAGAGCATCCCTGGACTTCACTTGTTGCCAAATGTGAGCAGACCCAATGTTAGTCTATTAGTATTCACCCTAGTTCAAGCCGATCACCTGTCTGGTTTGAACTCCAATCTTCCAGTCTTTCTATGCCAAGTAAAAAAAATGCAGGGTCCATTTTATTTTCCTACCAAAGAAACCATTTTAGCCAACATCTCCTTCACTTCGCTCACATTTCTGCTTTTGTCTTACGGACTCTCTGCATTTGCCGATGACCTACACTACCAAGTGCACTAAGGGTTTGCTTCTGCACATTTGCGCAATATACTGAAGGACCCATCCATCACTACTACACTGTGTCTGCACAGAATGAAGCATGATCCAGATCAGGAAGCACCTGGTCTGGATTGCCAGTAGACCTCAAAATCAAGGCCTACTGACATGCTAGCAGGTAATCCAGAGCATGGAGGCATGCAAGCATCTACACAGAAAAGTGTCTGCACTTGGCAGAGGTGGTGAGAAGCAACTAGGAGATGCAAACAAGGACTTGCCTTTTCCTCTTACCATCTGGAAGCAGCCTTAGATGTAGCTGGGTCCTTTAAGAACCACAGACAGTTTGTATATGCACACTGCTATATTCTGTTATTAGTCCAAGGATGCCTCCAGACAGCATCCAGATTTATTTCTAGGAAGCAATAATGTGGAATATCATCCCTCTGCCATTATTGCTTGTTAGACAGAGACCACCAGCCACAGTGCTGTCTTTGCATGTTTTGGTGATGGGTACATCCAAGTATTCAGCCGGCACTAAATACCCAAAAGTGGATGTTGCCGCCACTGCACATGTGTGGCTATCAGTTTCGGCCTCCACACATGCACAGGGAGCAGATCCTTCTATAAGGTAAGTAAACACACTATTGCCGGAAAACCTGTCACCAGTGTGGGGTTTTCCAGCAATAGTTTTTAGCCTGTTTTAGGAGAGATACACTGGGGCCATGGTGGGGTGGCCACCATAATCATGCTATATTCCCCCCCACCCCTGGTCTGGACGGGGCCCAAGTCGCAAGTATAAGTGAGTATGTTGAGCTCACCAAGCAATGAGGAATCCCACAGAAAGCCTGGGTTATATTGGGAGGCATTAATCCTTAGGGGGCATCACTTTTTTCTACAAGGGGAAATTCTCCATAGATCTTGCTCCCTTTCATATCCCTCCCCTTCACCAAGCAGTTACAATGACTGCTGAGTCCCAGGCTCTCGACCATGTTCCGTTCTGCCAACTGAGACATCATTGCTGCCGAAAGCCAACCTGCCTGCTGAGGAGCCACCTGTTCTAGGTCCTGCCTGCCTCCCACCAGAGTGGTGGCTGAAAGTGCCCTTTGCAACCAAGGTCATGCTATGCCCTTTGTGCTTCAGAAAAGAGTCTCTTCCTCTCTTGGTTCCTTTCCATCCGAAGAGGTTCTGTCCTGTAATCAGGTGGGTGCATGCGCTCAAACGGAGATGTATTCTCCATTAACCTCTGAATGCACAGGCGTGCAGCTTTCTCTCCAAAGAAAAGAGGAAAGGGGAAGCATTTGGGCAGGAGGACACATGGGTGCCATGGTAGGAAATATGTGGGAGTCAAAATATTAGAGGCTTATTGGTGAGCAGAAATTACTTTTCTGATTCATGCTTCTTGAATTTTTATGATTTCTGAGCTTGGGTTTAACAAGAGCTGCTTCCATTCTCCTCTTCTGAAAGCAGCAATTTCAGAATTAAAATTTTATGAAATAAGTGGAATGTACATTCTTGGCATCTTCGGTGTTTGAAGAAATAGCACATTTCAATTATGTTAAATGCAACAAAGAATGAAATTTGGAAATATATATCAGCAGACTGTACTGCATGTGAACACATTGCTCACTCCCTTTTTGCAGTAAGACATCACATCAGTTCTGCAACACAAGTGTCTAAACGTAAAAGTCAATGGATATTAATCTTAGGGTAAAAATGTGGGGCTGAGCCAAATGAATAGAGAGACTGACAAAGCACTTGAGAATATCCATGTGGAAAGCAGCTGTGGCTTCATATCTTGCTTTTCACAAGGAAAAAAAACCTATAAAAGGCTAATGTCAGTACTGACCAAGTTAAGTACTCAGCAGCAATTAGAAACACATGTGATTTAAGTAAGCCATTTCTGGGAATAGATAGGATTCAGTTAAGTATGAGGCAAATACAGAAAAAGAAGCTAAAGGGCATGGCCTCTGTGGAAACTGTAGCTGCTGATTGGCAGCTGGAAAAGTCAGATAATTACTAATGATAAGCAATCTCTCATTCGCGTGTGTGTGTGTGTGTGTGTGTTGCAAAATATACTCAGTGTTTAGTATAACTAATATTTAGAATATATTAGTACCTGTTTGGGCTTTGGATGAAGTTTTCCGAACAATTTTTGTGGTCCCCTAGGAACCAACAGATTTTGGCAGTGGCAATAAATAAATAAATAAATAAAACAGGCAATACTGGAAGCAGATACCAGATATGTTCATCCTCCCCCTAGGTCAATGGACTGATGATTTAATGATTAGGAAAAAGCCATGACTTCTTCCTCAGCTGCTTACCTGCATGCAAGGGCTGCAGTGGTATGAGGGGCTGTGGCATGCAAGAGGGCCTTCCCTGTGGTGGTCCTCTGGTTTTGGAATAACCTCCCAGAAGAAGTATGTCAGATGGCAACTTTATATGGTTTTCAATGTCTGGTTAAAACATACTTCTTTGCCCAGGCCTCTGATTAATGGTTTGTCTGCCAGGGTGGAAGGGAGGTTGACAGTTGTATAGGTTATATTTTTAAATATGTTTTTAGTAATTGTTTTATCATGTGATGAGGCCTACCTTTGAACTTCCAGGTGAAAGGATAAAAATGGCAGATGAGAACAGGCAGTGCCCACAGCCACCTGTGGCCTGATAAACAAGAAGGCGGCAATTCTGTTTCTCTAGCATGCGTAAACCCCTCTGTTTCTGCCCCAGAAACCCTCACAGCGCTGCAGAGGATATTGAGGCAAATAAATATTTAAGCCTGTCTTATATGATGTCATTGAACCGTCAGCCCATTTTGCTCAGCAGTGTCCACATGGTTTTCAGCCCTTGCTGGAGAAACTAGAGACTGAACCTGTACTGTTCTGCATGCAGATAAGATACTCTGCAATAGAGCCGTGTCCCTTCTCAACAGGGCCATTCTTGGTCGAATCATATATATATACACACCAAATATCCAAACACATCTCTTGCCCTGGGAGTAGCTATGCATAGTGCAACGATTGGACTCTCAGCATGTTCTATGACTTGGTACTTCGGAGTATCCAAAGCAGAACTGTAGCATAATATGCGGCCTTCATTCTTTCTATTTGGCTCAGATATCCTTTTTATGTATAGCCTGGACACAGTTTAGGCAGCTGGAACCAAGAAGTTGTTTTTTGCTCCTTCTCAAGAATATAACGTGACTGTAACCATGTAAAGGTCACCGGTTTTAATTCTGCCCTCTACTCACTCACTCTCTGTCTCTCTCTCTGTCTTTCTCTCTCTCACACACACACACATATAGAGAAGTTTTTGTTTTCTCAGTATTACTCTTCTTGTCACTATCACATTCACACGCCCGCTTGCTGCCAAATTACACTGTTCTTATCTGCCTTTGACATTGTATTTTATTAGTATTAGCATGAGGTATCAGAAGATGAGTGTATATTTATCATGAGTTGTTCAGATGTCTAGAACTCTGAGTCCCAACAGATTCCTTGGCTATAACACAAGCTTGTACTGTCAGGGGATTCCTGTTAATTGGGAAGAAAAGCAAAACTGGATCTATTTACCATCCTATAGGACAGTGGCTCTCAACCTGGGGGTCGGGACCCCTTTGGGGGTTGAACTACCCTTTCAGAGGGGTTGCAACGAGTCTCCCACTGCCCTTCCCTCCCACCTTCCAGCTGCTCCACCCCCATGGTTGGGGGTCTCAACAACATGAGGAACTCAATTAAGGGGTCGCGGCATTAGGAAGGTTGAGAACCGCTGCTATAGGAGTGCAGGAATAACAGCAAAGAGTTGTTTAGGATTTGTATGTGGGGTTTAGGACACAAAGAAGTATCCACCAAGATGCTTGCTCATTCATCCCTAGTGGGCTCATCCATCGCATTCCTCAGGCAGAGAAGTAGTTTTTTTTTCCCTGCCGGAAATGCATGAAGACTCCATGTGAGTCACAGCTGATTTCAGAAAAACAGGAAAGGCGCCAAGCCTGGACACTCTCAAGAAAATAGGAAGAGGGCTTACACTTAGGCTGCATTCAGACATTGGTTACTTATTCGCTATATTTGGATATTCCAGAATAAAGCATAGATATTCTGGAACATCCATACTTTATTCTGGAATATCCAAATACAGCAGAATAACTATGCAGCACCTGGTTGCAGCCACTACTAGATCAATGTGCCATCAAGACCACGTTGACAACACTGACTGGCAGATGCCCTCTGGGGTTTCAAGCAGCCATTCTTAAGAATGCCATGGGTTGGTTGTGAGACCTTTTAAACAGAAAGCACCTTCTGTACCAGTGAACTGGCTCTTTTTTTCTGATCTGGAGTGCCATAAAACTTTCTTTTCCATTCCAAGGACCCTTGACAGAGCAGCAGTGGAGAAATAGCTCCTTGTTAGCAGCAAGGATCCATTTGCCCTTGGTATGCACTCAAGAGCACAAGGCAAAAACTATTTGGTCTGAGCGTTATAAGTTCACGGAAACCAGCAGACCACAGATTGTCCACACTGAGTCAGGGACTCTTTTTTTGAGAAGTAGCAGCAGCTGACAGTGAACCAGGGCTTTATTCTGGATCACTGGATTTCCTCTTGTACGTTTTCTAGTTGGGTATTACTCTGATGTATTTTCAATTCATTCCTTGTCTCATATGCTATATTGTTTTTAAACTTTGTTCTTTATTATTTTATGTACATTAATTTGGATTGATCATTCCTAGAACTATCTTTCTGGCTTTCGGCTCTCCAAGGGCCACCTGCCAGAGATAGGCTTGACTGAACTGAGCATGGTTATCACCATATCGCCACACACACAATCACACTTCCCTACCAGCCCTCCTTAGCTGATCTACATGGATTAGGTTAAGTGGAGATAAGTGCCTCTTCTTTACTTATCACTGGATGACTCGGGATCAGGCCAATCCTTCAGGTACTTTGCACCATTTGTTATTGTCACTAAAAAAGAAAGAGTTTGCATAGGCAGAAACATTTCTAGATGGGCTGAGCTGGCCCTATCTTTGCTAGCTATCTTGTTTTTTGCAAGGAGATGCCTAGATTTATTTTTAACCCACCACCATTGCTTTTTTCCCCTTCTTTTTTAAACAAATCCAGAAGAATTTGGGGCATATAGACTCCCAGCCCAGATTCTCAAGTGGTGTTTTTCCACTGGCTAATATACTAAACCAGTAAGTGTAATAGGAACCCCCCTTCCATACAATTGGTGCTGCTGTGTCAGAGGCCCTGCCTCCTGCTAATTCACTGTGTCCACACACAATGGAATGTAGACCGAGCCAGACCAGACTAGGAATCCCAAAATGGCCACCTGGTCTGGTCTACTGGTGTACCAGGTGATGGTATACTACATCACAAAAGTATGCGGACAAGGTATCCATAGTCCAGTATACCATGGGGGGACCGATTTTGGCAGTGCCACAGGGTTGATTCCTGGACATCAAAGCTTTTGGAGGCCAGCTCCAAAGCTGTGTTATAAAAATTCCTCATATTCAATTAGACTGAAGATATAAATAAGTTTAGTTTTGTTGAGACACAGGTGGCATGAGCTTTGGAGCAGGCGTGGAGTTGTTCCAGTCTTGTTCTGGTCCAGCGACGGACCTATCCACTCCTAGAACAGCTTCCTTGAACCAGATCAGAGTGGGGGCGCTCTGATTTGGACCACGGAAGAAAAGCGCAAGAGCGGCCCAATCTCAGCTTCCTACAGTGCCTAGAAGTGAAGTTGTGAGGGGACAAACAGAGGAAGGAAGCCGGGCGAGAGAATGAGAGTAAAAGGGAGAGGCTTTCTGTTTCTAATTGGTTGAGTCGGGAGGCGCTCACAGCAGATGGTGCATTAGGGGAGAGTTAACCTTAGGAAAAATGTCTGCTTCTGTGCCAATCATAGCAGATGCTGTATTAGACGAGACTTGACTCTTTCCTAACTCTCTCAAACAGTCAAATTAACAGAAATGTTGCCTGTACTACCGATTTCGTAAGGAGCTTTGGAGTTTATTTTAAACACATCCTACACCCACACCCTGCTACCTCCCTTGCACTAGAAGATGAAACAGAAATAATCAGAGGGGAGATACTAAGGAGCATCTCTCCAGCTAAATGCTAAAGAAGCTGATTTTTGTGTTTGTTTTATTTTGTTGCCCACCCAGGGACCACATGATGAAGAGCAGGTTATAAACAATGGTGGGTGGTGAGAGATCTGCCTGGCAGGGAAGAAAGCAAGATCGCTAAAAGAAAGTTGCAGCAGTAGCACTGCACCTCCACACTTCTATGCAACCCATGGGAAAATTAGGCACCATCCAGACAGGGAATATATGGCAGAATTATGTCTGTCCTATGGTGAGATTGCTTATTGTGAAATATTGCTACAGCTCACCTTGTAGCCAGAGCCATCACCATTGCTGTGGCCACCATGCATGTGCGAGGGCTGAAAAAGACAACTGCGTGGTCCCTGTGGGAGCAATCATGAACTTCTGGGCATTTTGCACTGGCAAATTACCCAGGTGGGTGATCACTAAAATGAACTCAAGACAGTGCAAATCTCCACGCTGTCTAGTTAAGAAGCAATAATTCTGAAGGGCCCATGATCCAGAATATCAATATCACTTGTTCATGATATATTTGGCCAATGTCTGGAGCTGCCTTAACATCACTGAACATTCTGGATTGTTCATACATTAACCAATCTAGGGCTTTTTCACATTTACCATTTGGAATAATGCAAACCACTGGCTGGAGCACTCTGTTCACATTCCACTGCTGTCATAGCTTTCATAGAGTTGGCTAACACTTCCCTGGGGCAACCCAGCTGCAGGCTGCTAAAAAGCAACCCAAAGCATAACTGGGAGAAGCTACTTGTCTCCCAGACAGCTGTGGCCTCACCCTCTTTCAGCTGTGGTGCAGCAAGTGGGCATGGTGACACAGTTGTGGCTGTGAAGTCACACGCAGCATCCAGGTTGTGTGCACCAGATGTTGCCTCAGACATTGCCATGACAATCCGGCCTGGCCTGACCATTCAAACTTCAAGTTCTGCTGGCCCAGTATGAGGTCTTTACCAGCCTACTGTGGTGAAATCTGGTGTGAGCCCACCCCTTCACCCACCATGCATGAAGGGGTAAAGTGACCTCAAACTTTGAGCTGCTATATCTGACAAAACAAAGCTTGCTTTACCCATATGAGCCAGCCGTCCCTGAGTATAAATCTTACACAGAAGTAAATTTGTGAGGTCTTTCTTCCCAACAGGGTTAGACCCCTTAGACTGAAGGCTCAGTGCATAGGGGGTGAGTTCTCCTCTTCAACTGTGGGTAAAGCCTCTCGCTGTCTATCAAAATGTGCCAAGTTTTTTTACCCTGGATCACAGAAAAGTATTGAAAATGGAAGGGGCTGTTTTACTGGTCTTAGAAATTATGCCAAAGCTTAGAGTATGGTCAGCACCATGGAAAATACTTTATTCTGCTTGCAGGATGTTCTGCAATCTTCTCCCCGTTTGTTTTATTTGTTCACAAAACTCTGCCAAGCTAGACAGACCGAAACGCTCCTTTTAAATGCTGGCAAATGTAGCCCCCTTCCCTGGGAAAGTTTGGCTCCTTTTTTAAAAACAAACACCATTCTGCTTCTCTTTTTCTGAGGTTGTAAGTCGCTAGGTAGGTGACACAGAGTGGTGACAGGATGCAAAACTAGACTCACTTGGATACCCAGCAGAGAATCCTTTGGATATGCCAACGGTCTTCTTTTTTGCTGCTAGGAGAAAGTGTACATCTGTGCGTGCCCTAACCAGTCAGCCCTGTTAATGCACCATTTGTCTGATCTCCACCTATTCTCAGGACAGGCAACCTCTGACACACCTTCCACTCTCTGTGGCCACCCATTCCTCTCTACCAAGGGACTTGGGGCAATGCCCATCAATCGCTCACTTGCCTTTGCCCTCTGACCATAGAAGCTGCTCAGAAGCTTCCAACAGCCTTTCACAAAAGCTCCAGTGCTGAAGTGGCTCTTGAGAAGAAAGGCTGCGATGCTGAGGTGTTTGGCAGCTCCCGTCTCCACTGTAAATCTTTAAAGTGCCTGCACCCTGTTTGTTCAAAAGCTGCAAATTGCATCTGTAGCCTGACAGTCATTAACTGGCTATCAGTGCTGTACCATGTAGCATTTATACGGAGTTCTCCCGCTGTTCCCAGAGGACCCCAGAGTGCAGCAAAAGGAAGCAGGGTTACACAAAGCTCTCATTGCCCTGACGAAGTACTTTTTGTCTGTGGAGAAAAGGTGTCAGATCGGAGAACAATTCCAGCCCCCCCCCCCCCCCCCCCCCCCCCCCCCCC
>MTQE01002208.1:34949629-34970230 GCA_014337955.1 Aspidoscelis marmoratus
ATTATTATTATTATTATTATTATTATTATTATTATTATTATTAATCCTGCCGTGCTGCTTCGATCTGTGCAGCTGTACTTTGGGAAATGCATTTTTAGAGAGAGAGAAAATTGGGAGAGGAAAAAAAGAAGAAGAGAATAGGTGGGTGTTGCTTTCGGTGGGCATGCATGGGTACCTTCCCGGGGAAATTGCTGTCATCGGGATGGTGATTCCGAAGATAATCTGTGTTGTCAATTGGTGGTTTTGTGTGTGTGTGTGTGTGTATTGGGGGGGGGGTTGTCAGGTTTCTCTCTTCCGCTGTCCCTCCCAGTATTTTAGCTGCCTGTCTGTTGCAGTCAAATTTTACGCCCCCACGGTGGCTGGATGTGACTGTTCTGTCTATGTATGTGTGAAGTAATTTCCAGTATAAATCTGTCTGTCTCAACTTGGCCCTTCAAAGTGCTGCAACCCAGTTTCTAGCCAGCTCGAATCCCAGGCGTGTCTCCCTTCGCTGGAGAATCTCGCTGCAATGTGAACCTAGTTCCTTAACTTCTCCCGGGGGGAGGGGAGTTCTCATGCCCTCCCCTTCCCCTTCCCCTTCCCCACCGCCCGGCAGTGCCATGGACTTCCTTTCACTTCGTCTCTGTGGCTCTGGAAGAGCACATGTTTCCTTGCCTGGGATCTCCAGAGGAAAGTAAGCCGATGCTTTAAAAATAAAACAAATAAAAACAAATAAAACCTCTTTGCAGCATCGGAAATCCCCGTCTCCCAGCTGTGCTAATCCTTCCATTTGCGCTTGAAGGAGTTTTAAAAATTCATGGCATCCTAACCACTGGCGCTAAGTGGTCTATATGGCCAACCAACCCAGGAATGGACGGGCTTCTGCTGGTTGGCTCTGTGGTCTTTAGTCGAGGGAAAGCAAGCGATTGTGACTTTGTGCAATTCTTTAAAAGCCTCTGATGGGAAAGCTTGTAAGATGCAGAGACCAGGCAACTCGGAATCCTGACTTTCTTAAGTTTTGCAGGGCGAGAAAGGATCTTTCCTTCAGCACTGGCTAAAAAAGATGAATTCTCCGAAATGCTCTCTGAGGTTTTGTACAGGAGTCTTCCTATAAATTTCAGCATCTCCCGCTTTATGCTAGGGACTCCCTGGGAAAAAGGAGGCTTATTCGGAAAAGATTCCTCCATTCAGTTCGGGCGGCATGGGGGATTTAGGAATGCTGCCTGTTTTGAGCTAGAAGACAGTCTGGGCTAAGATGATTAAAGCAGGGAGACTATTATCTTCATGGAATCCCTTTGGGTTTCTGCTTTCGGTCGCACTGCGTAGCACTTCAGCCTGCTAACTCTTTGGCAAAGCTGCATTTCCTCTAGACTGGGCAAGGAAATACTGTGAGCAAGATCATTAAATGAGTGTCTGGAGCCCACGACGGCGGCACAGAGGAATTTAGGAGAAAGGCTTGCCTCGGTAGTTCCATTTCTCTAGCCTTTTCTCAGCCTCCTAGCTTTCCTTCGGCCTTCTACCCTCTTCCTTTTTTTCTAAGCCTGCTGCACTTGGGTTGTCGATCTGGTTGATAGAGAGATGAGGGGTTCGGGGTTTGTGCAGCTTGTTTGGAAGTTTGACCAAAATATCTCCTTATTTTCCCTGTCTTGAGCAGGTCGGGATCTGAAATTCCTGATAGTTCGTGGTGGGTGTTACTTCGTTTTTTAAAAAGGGAAACTATTTTAAACTGACAGGCAAGAGTACAGGTGCATATGATGATCTGAAAGATGAGCCTCCCAAAACTAACCCCCTTGATGTGATTTTTCCCCAATAGCTTTCTCCCATTTTATTCTATATATCAGCTCCTTGAGGCATAGTGGCTGAGTGCAGGCTTCCTGCCGTATTTGCTATCTGCCATGGTGCCCTACTGGATTTCAGGGTGTCCCTAGCTTTTCAGGTTGCCCTCTGCCTTTATGTGGGAACAACCCTGCCCCCAGGAGCCCAGGAGTCTAGTATTTAAGATGGGTTAGGACTGCAATGCCAGGTTAAGCTGCCTGGCACTGTACTTTCCAGAAGGCAGGATGTCTAATCAAGTCTCAGCCACACAGAGGACTGCATTTTAACAAGTGATTATCTAATCCATTCTGTGGAAGCCCACCAGCAGATTTTTTTAAATAGTCAGTCCAGAGTGTACAACTCCAATTAGGGTTTGGGGTTTTTGTTTGTTTGTTTGTTTTTTGTTTCTAACTCTAGACGGATTGTCAGAAAGCAAGTATAAATAACAGCATGGCTTCCCTTCAAAACATTCTGGCACGTGAGACAGAAAGTCCAAATGGTGCCACCCCACCTTTCCCCCTGCAATAACTAGCTAATATGACAATTTGCTGCCCTTACACACAGCTGAAAATGTTTCTACCTGAGGAAGTTGCCATAAGTGCTGGTTCTGCTGTTTCAATCATTCCGCAATTGCTCTGTGAGACTGTGAGGGCCAGACAGTACTTTTTATTAACCAAGACAGAATATGAAGTTGGATGGACCATTGTTATAACACACACTATGTCAGTAACCATCAAGGGTTTTGTGCCATGGATTTTGCAGTGTCACCAAGAAAGCACAAATGGAGCACTGAACTTAGTAGCGTTTGCAATAATGTCACTAAACAGCTCTGTCATAACATGATCGTATTCATGCATTTTTAACATTTGTATATAAGCTCACAGATGTTAAATGCAGAAGGGAGCATTGATACACTCTCTGGCGACACTTTGTTTCCCACAGGCCCATTAAAATGTTCTCAGCTTCTGAACATCCATGCTGACCAATTTTAAGAATTCTTCTTCTAAAGTAGCCCCTTCAGTTGTTCAACGGCTGGCCACTCCCGGTGTGTCTTTGGGCGAATGTGCAGGAGTAATGTATATGTAATATGCTGGTTCAGACTGTCCAGTTTGGAAATGGAGAGTACAACTACAATTTGTGCATAATTTCTGAAAACGGGAATGAAATCTGAGACAGATACCTCACTATAGTGGGACTCAGAATGGAAATTCCAGTAGAGTTCTATGTTCAAGTCCTTTGCTCAAGGGGGCACACATTACTTTCTTCTGTTTTATCCCCGCAGCAATCCTGCAAAGTAGGTTAGGCTGAGAGAAATAATGACTGGCCTAAGACCCACCCCATGAGTTTTAATGGCCAAAAGGGCATTTGATCCCCAAAGTCCCTGGATTAAAGCCAAACAGGCCAATACCCATGGTTTACTGGCTGTGTTTAGAATAGTATTGGGAATTATTTTGCAATTAAGCCACAGGTGTGGAACTAAATAAATTGTTTTGTTTCTACAGTGTATGTGCGTATAGGTGATTATGTATCCATTTGCTGATACTATCTTTTTAACAAATTGTTGATGACTGTGTGTGCATAAAGTGCATAGAAAGCATAGCACTTCATAGATGGTGCTGGATCTAATGACCAGGCTGGATGCTGATATGAATTTCCAGATTCTGTTGGCAGTGAGCAGCCCTATTAAATGGTGGGGCTGAAACAAATTGGGTGTTACCACTACCCAAATAAAATTTGAGCACTTGGGTCATTAAGTTTGATATATTCAGTTCCTAGCAAAGCCAAAGTTTTGGTTGAATTGCTTTAATATTAATTAATCCTTTATATTTGAAATCATGACAATTTGTTCATCTGACAACACAAGGTGACCTACATAAGACATTACATTGCAGAATTATTATTTTTTCAGTTGGTAGAATAATAAGTCTGCAAAACATAGCATCAAATTCACATTCTAAATCTTTTTGTGCAATCTTTTGTAATTACTTGCTTATGTATCTACCATAAAGGATATTTTCCAAGTGATGCACACAAATATGTCCTTAAAGTTGAGCTATAAGCAAAACTCTTTGCATACTGTCAAAATAAAGAATAAATAAGTAGGGATCCGCACATGAAATATGGTACAGAAATATAGCGTCTATACCTATAATTGTATATAAACATATTCACGTGTGCATGTGGCTGAGGGCAGGTTATTTTGCAAATTAAAATTCTGAAATCCTGGCAAAATGCAGGACTCTCTTTCAAATAGCATCTCTCTTTATTCTTGGACTCTTTTATGAGCTATTGTATAACTATATGTTTGTGCCCCCACTTCCCAAAATATGTTTTCCAGAGCTTTGATGAGACTAAAGACCTAGAAAATTCTAAAAACCCAGTAAGACCTTACTTTTAATTCACCTTCAGGAGTGAGATAGCGCATTAAAAAAGTGACTAGCCATTTTCTTTGCACATTACCTAGCCTTTGGGTTAGATAATTCGCCTTTGGGTTAGATAATGCAGAAAGAAAATGGCTCATCACTTTGCTGATTTGCTCTCTCATTCTGAAGATCGATCAGATGTGGATTAAAACTTATGTGTAGCTGGGGTCTAAATCTTGCAGGGACATTGGGACTAGTGATAAAACATATTACTGTATGCAATTCCAGTGAGCAGTAACTCTCAGTACCTCAACTGACCCGGTATCTGCATGGGGCATCCTTGCCAAAGATGTGCAAACTGTGCGCTTCCCTCTCTTTTCCTACTGGGTGAAGAGAAAGGGGGTCACTGCAAAATATTTTTGAATGCCTATTCCCAAAGAAGAGAAGGATGGGAGGAGTTTAGTTACAAGGCAATGGTTGCAGTAAACCAGAGGTAACTTCAAGGAAAGGGGAGTAGGGAAGTAAAAATTGGCATAGCCACAAAGATATCCAAGTGGCTTCCTTTTCTGAGTGCAGCATTATCAGTAAATATTGTGATCATCCTGCTGAGCTGCTTGGTGCTTTAAAACTGCCCTCAGCATAATTTGGGCGGGGGGAATCCTTAACAGTTTCTGCGGCAAACAGTCTTCTTGCTGCCCCAGTTGGTATAAGCTCTACTACAGACTCCCTGGATATCCAGTAACATGTACAGCAGATTCTGTAGCCAACGGGTGACTCTATTAATGTGTGCTAATTTGCAGAGTGGGTCAAAGCTACTGTTAAATTTGCACTCCCATCACATTCCACCACATGTTGTTTGAAGTCTGAAAGCAGCCAAGGATCCTATAAAGCTTTTGGGTCACCCAAGCTGAGTGCATTGCCAAAATGGCAGTGCCTTCCTGAACAGAAAATTGCCAGAGCTTAAAGGCAGTTTAGAAGAGGAAAAACGATGTCGTCAGGTTAAACATCTCTGGAGAATAAATGTTCCTTCATCACTAAGCACATTGTTGCAAGTGGAATCCTTTCTGATTTATCTATCCTTACTGCTGCCTCTTCACCCCTTTCATTTTTCTTTACTTTTGACAATCACAGTCTAGCTGTGATCTTCTCTGCTTCCCATGAAGCAGCAGTTGGGGAATGGGCAATCCTGGGCCAACAGAAACATTTTGCACTCCATGGTTGTTTTGACAAATTCTTGAAAACATGTTAATACAGCAGCTCTTGCTAATTGATTTTGTACCTTCTCCGTTTTCAGTTTATGTTGCAAACCTGCTCTCTCTTAATAAAAAGGGTCTTGGAAACACACAGCAAAGAGAAAAACAAGATTAAATTTAGCTCCTACTAATGTGTGTGTGTGTGTGTGTGTGTGTGTATCTCACACACACAGTCAGAAGAAAGATGGTTTGTTATGGAAGGTTAGTATCACAGGAACATGTATACATTTCCTAATCAGGCTACCTCAAATGTATACTGCTTTCACACATTCTCTCAGAATTGCACAAGCTGATTGTGTTTGGCTACTGCACAAATAGGGCACATCAAGATGTCATGTACTTGTTCCATTTTATTTGGATATTCCAAAATAAAAAAGCATGGAATAAAAGCCTTCCATAATCTCCAAATACAGCAGAATAAGTAAGTGAGATCCAGATGCAGCCACAAATGTGTGTTGCCGTCTCCGCACTGTGCTTTTCCATAGCATATTACCACGCACGTTCACAGAGCCCTATTCCTGCGTAGTCGCCCTCATGTTGTCAGAACTTCTCAGACCAGCATCACAAATCTTCTACAAATCTAAACATAAAGATTCTCAGCCATAATACACTTGGAATTAGTTTAAAAAACAACAACAACCCAGCCTTCACATTTTGCATTAACTGAAGGAGGCTTACACCAAATGAAATAAATTTGCCACTTCTGCCAGCTCTGATATGCTGCCGTAATCTCATTGGCAAATTCAGAGTGCACTTATCCTCACGCAGGCCCTAATGTTGCTTAAAGACTTTTCCTTCCAGTATGTGTAAATTTCTTTTGCTTTTTTGAAACATTTCCTTTATATAACATTGTTGGGGTATGAACAACCTAGTGTTTAATGAATGGATCCACTTCTGCTACCATAATTGTATGTGTGTGGGTGCACACACACCACGTATCTTGCCCTTCGTTAAATAATTTTGGGGTGAGAGCCCGGCAGGGAAAGAATTTGTAGCAGCCAGTTCTAACTTACGTTGTCTTATAATGCTACATATTATGCATCATTGTCTCATTCCATTTCTGCTGACCAGGTGGCATTTCTTGATTTCTAGCCTTGGTCATACTAATCCAAAAGAACAATTACATAAGGGGAATCCCAGTATTAGGAAATAGTATGTAGCCTGCTAACCTATTATGTGCCATTAGAAAATGTGTAAATGCTTAATTTGCCTCTGACTCACTGGTGCTTTTCTGCAAATCATATGGTGAGCCTCAGAATTTATTTCTCAAACCTGAGATATTTCTGTGAGGTCACGTAGGCTGTAGTCACACCTAAGGTTTAATCCAGCTTCAGTCCACCTTCAGAGCGAGAGCACACTTCCGCAAAGTGAACAGTAATTGTCTTTCCACATTATCTATCCCAAAGGTGAATTTTCTGAGTTATTTAACACTGAAAGTAAACAGCTTGTCAGTGATGTATTCTCTCACTCTGAAAGTGGACTGAAGCTCGATTAAACCTTAATGGTGGCAGCTTGCTGGCCATGGCTCTCCTAGGTTATAGGAACCTCTAACGTATGTAATTCCCGCACAGCTCATTCTGGCATGCCCACTATGACCTGGGAAGTGATGAACCACAGTTCATTCTTTCTCTGAGACAAAGGGTTTGTCTTGACGCATTAATAAGGGCATCCCGAGTCAGATCTGGTGACTGGCCATGCAGGTGTTGCGCTATAGCACCAGACCCTTTGGCACGTTAAAGGTTCCAAGGCTTCAAAATGTTTCTCTTATCTTTGTCCTGACGGCAACCAGACCAGCAAAGAACATGGAGACATTTTCTTCTGTTGTTCCTGATCTGACAGCTGCCACCGCTTGGCAGTACCCTTGCCACTTCACTCCATGTCCAGGGAGGGATGTGTGACTCATGCTGTGGTGGGAACCTCTGGGTGTTCACAACATCTGGCCAGACGGGTGGGTTTACTCCTTTTGCCCTGTGAACAAGATGCCAAATGCACACCATCAGTACACAGTATAGATCCAGGGCGTTGACATAGGTAAAAGAAAAACTTGCATTATTTTTCTCTACTCATTTCGCTCTTGTCTGTGTCTGAAAGTGCTCAGGGTTTCTCTAAGGATCGGCAGCCTTTATAGAGCCGAGTGGTTCCAATGCAAACCAGGCAGAAAGCATAAAAGTGCCTCACGTAAACTGAGCTGGGATAAAAATCTGTTGTGAGTTTCCTAATTTGAATGAGCTGTGACCACCGCTTCTTTAAATTCTTTAAGAAAAAAGCCCCCATGCCTCACTTTCCTTGCCTGATCTTCAGCCGGGTCTCCATCACAATAAAGCATGAGATGCGGGTTAAATTCTGTGCTACCCACCCTGCATTACCACACATTCCTCTGCTTATGTTGCGGTGACAGGAATTATGAATCCAGGTCACCTCCCCTGGGCTTGGGCACTGGGGTGGCTTAGTGGCTCAGGAGCACCATTGTCTCCACTCTCACAAATTGTACACAAGGCCAGCTGTGAGATTTGGCATCTTAGCAGCGTCAGTGGGAGGGAGAAGCCCAGCTCCGGTCCACACCTGCATTGCAAAGACAACTATTTTGCTGCAGAGTTTCAAGGTGGGGGAGAGAGAAAGGTTCCCTTCTCCTTCCTTCTCCAAGATTGCTCCTGGCTATTGCTTTGGTCTTCACATAGTTCATATGCATATGTGGGCACACAGGTGACTGGGACTGTGGGCAGTAATACCATCATTCACCCCTTGCGCTCCTCAGTGCAACTGAACTTCCTATGCACTGCCAGTATCTGAATCCAAAGTATCTGTAGTTGCAAGAATTGGTATTGAGAGATACCTCCCTGCCTTGTATAACAGAGATAGCTTTTCCCTATATCAAGCTTCATGTATGGTTTTCTGATTGTTGGAGGGGGTAATGGCTTAGGGAAAGAATGTAAGCAGCCCATTACTTGATTTCCTTGGTGTTCCCATACCAACAATGTTCTTGCAGTTAGTGCAGTAACCAGCAGAACTGGATTTGGGAAAACCAGTTTCTCACAACATTGACTGTGTATACATCATAAATAAATAAGTATATAAATGGATGGATGGATGGTATTTCTGGCAAGTCTGAGGCCACCTTTGTCTCATCATAGAAGAAGCTGCAGAACAGAGCAAAACAAACCCCATGCCTGGAACCTAACCTGGGTGGTTTTCCCCTTAATATCATACAGATGCAGCTAGTGAAGGAAATTGATTTTGTCCATGTTCAAAAGCATCCTGCTTCTGGTGGTGGTGGTGGTGGTGTTTACATGCTAGCTATGTGTTATTTGAGATGGGAGGTCATCCAAGAGATAACTGGCCATTCTTCCTTGTGAATTTTAGCCATCTTTGCTATTCCTGTTTTCTGATGAGGAGGCTAGTACTTTTCCAGGGATCACTGTGTCAGGCTTCAGAAATTGGGCGTTTCCTATACAGAAAGTAGATGTTAATGCTTAGGTTCTGTTCTGTTCTTTGATCCTCATTGTGGCACTGTGTCTGTAATCCTGAATTAAATTCTACAATTTAAAAATATAAAGCCTCACTTGTGCTTTGATAATTAATTATAAAGATTAACATTGCACACTGGGCTCAGCAGAATAATGCAAACATTTTGAGAGACTAAGACTCATGGAGGGGGAAGGTATTGGATTCATAATTCATATAGACAAAATAGACAACACAACAGTGAAAAGAGACGACACTAAGTAAATGTCCCATTTATTTCTTACTATAAGACTTACTCAGGTCCTCTGTGGTCTGATGTTTGCTTGTTGCTTGCAGAAATGCCTTGATAGTTTAGATGTTCTTTGTTCCTCCAGAGGCATGAGGGCTGGAAAAGAGTCCTTTTAAAAGGAAACATCCAGATAATGCAGGTGATTCTAGATTCTGTGGAACAGCTGTGGCCTCTACGGCTTCCTAGACTTTCTCTTTCCTCTCTAGCGATACTTGTCTGTGTAGTCATTCTGTTGCTGACATTGCATGAATTTATTTGCTTAGACCAGCGATGGCCAACCTATGACACACGTGTGACAGGTGACACACCAAGCCCTTTTGGGTGACACACGCGGTCACCCTGGCACCTGGGCCTTGTTCTTCAAGTGTACAAAATACCAACTTTCAATTGAAGATTTAACAAATGTAAAGAATTATTTGTTTTTGCTTTTAATAAAATACATATATCAAAAATATAACTTTTTTTACTAGAGCTACAAATATCATAAAATTATGCATATTTCTAGATGTGACACAGAACCCGAGTTAAGTTAGGTTTTCTTGCGAATTTTGACACACTGAGCTCAAAAGGTTCGCCATCACTGGCTTAGACAATTGAGGGGGGGGGGATCTAGAACGAAGGTAGCCACAGAAAATCCAGTCAAGTGGGGCATCTAGCAAAGTATGCCAGGACATCACTGGACGTGCGGTTTACTGTAATGTCCCGACCCATTTAAGTCCATCTCCCCAACAGTGTTGTAGCCTGGGTTCCTTTCTGCCAAGTTTCTCACTGTCCAGAGAGATCCAGCTGGCTCTTGGCGAAGCTATCCCAGGAGAGATTTTGCCAGCTCTGAGCAACCTTCTTGCTGTATCTTAGATGCACATCCATTACTGATAGTTTGCACTGAATCAGCAGGATTCTGTCCAAGCCTCTGGATGACTTTGGATCACATCGTGCAAGAATGTAATCCCTGGCACTGAGCACCTTCTACAAGGAATGAGTCTATCTCTGGCAGAGCATACAGTCTGAAGAGTAAGTCTGAGGACCAGCTCCAACAGCAGGGCTCCTGTAGGAGCCAGATGCCTATGGAGTAGCCTCTAGGGCCATGGTCACGCCTTCACTTTAAAGCTTCTTCGGTCCATCTTCAGGTCTGACTGCTCACACCTTTTCATTTCTGTTTTCTTTGTGGACTTTCCACCCGCCATTTGGACTTTGCTGAATGGAAAGGCAGCAAATAAAATGGATAGAAATGAGAAGGTGTGAGCAGTCAGGATTGAAGAAGGTTTAAAGTGAAGGTAGGATAATGGCCTAGGCATCTTTGGCTGGACCACAGTCTGATATTAAGAAGCATAGATTCCAGTTGGAACAGAGTAGAAAGATTGAAATGAGAGGGAAGGGGTAGTTTTCAACATCCAAAATCCTTATTCATAAAAAAGTCCCAGAACCCTAGGAACAAGTATGCCCATAGAATGCTCTTGCATTTCTCATCTAATTTGGGCTTAGAAACATTGATTTGTACTAATCATAGGGCAGTTTTACACATAGGTGGTTTAGATCCAATTTTTGTTCTGAAGGTGAACTTTCCTCCCTTCTTTCCAGTTCCTATTCTTGTGGAAAACACACCTTAATAAGTGTATTGGCACCACAGCCAGGTTCCCATAAATTTTTACCATCATCAGAATTATTCCCTCCTTGATACATGGCAGAATTTTTTTCTTCTCCTCAAAATCTTCATATCCAGATACCAAAATATCTTAATCTGCATGAATGCAGATAAGAGTTATAACATAATCTTGTCCATTTTCTCTGGAAAATTTCTGACGTTTTAAATTTGTACGTACTTTCCTAGTGTTTATTAAAGCCAAATTGTTCAATGCCAAACAAATTTGAAATAATAGATCTGAGTTTGTGTACATTCAGATATTTCAGATATGCCAGTATTTTATTTTTTTTGGGTGGGGGGATTAAAAATTCCTGCCGTGCAACAAGAGAGGAAATGATCACCTTTATTTGCAGAACAGAACAGCTATACAAGAACTTGCCAAACAAGAGGCCATTTGAACTTTTGGAAAGTGTAAAACATAAAATGCTAAACGGCAAACATGCAAACAAACTAGAACAGCAGAAACATACTGCAGAGTGACGTTTGAGATGCCTCCAACAATGCAAGTATTTGAACATCCAGATTAGCTGGAATAGATTTTTAAATATTAAAAAATTAAAAGTCTGCCCCTCAGAAGAAACGGTACAGTGTGAATTGCAGACCATGTATCATGCCTATTCCAGATCTTTAAGAAAAAATATTTTTAATGTGTTCCAACGTTCACAATATTTTAGGGGCACATTTTTCTACTTAAAAAATGGTAGAGGTGTGATTTTAAGGTGGTAACATGTGGTTGCAGCTGTGAAAAGCCACCAATTAACTGCTTCTTGGGTAGCAAACATGAAAAGTCTTAGGGCCTCTCTGCACTTGCTTTGCCATGATCCTGATCGGTGTGGGTCCATCTGGATCCAACAGCCTCTTATCTGGATCATGGGAAAACGTGGACTGGAACAGCATTGCCTGCATGTTGACAGCTGTTGCATTCCAGGCTTCGCACTAGGAATATGCACAAATAGTCATAGGCATTTGAATTTGAGTGAATGTGCCGAATTTTGACATTTGAATTCTAATTGAATGTCCCAAAATTTGAATTTAAACATTCAAATCAAATTATTCAGACATCCGTATGTGTACGGGTTCATATGGGATGAAAACGGGTTGCATACAGGATAACTATGGGATGCATACAAATGTGTACGGATGTGGGGAAGATGTGTATGTGCCCATACGAATGTTGTCAACATTCATATGGGCAAATTCGAATAAAAAATTCAAATGAATAGATTCGAATTTGGCAAATTCAAATTGAATCGTGTTAGATTCAAATTTAAAAGATTTGAATCAAACAGGAGGATTTCTGGGTATTTGATTCAATTCGAATAGAATGTAAAAAAAACATTTGTGCACATCTCTCCTTCACACTAGCTCCAAAGCTTGCATGAGCTTTGGAACTGGTCTCCGAGAGCTCTGATGGCTAGAGCAAAAATTCCTAGCCTGGAGCCCCCAGAGGGGGACCTATTTCAGTGGTGCACTTTATCATCTCACTCTAAACTGACAACTAAAACAGTCATATTCTGGGAACATTTTAAAATAATTATCTGCACTTGATTCAGTGACTAAAAGGTATGAGATGATTTACAATTTAAAGTGGTAAAAATTGGTATTCGTTTTTTTGGGGAGGGAACTACCTTGGATGCCTTATTTTTCATTCCCCGGTCTGTGATGTCATTACCTATGAGCCTCTGCATGGAGGCCCAGAGCCCTGGGCTACCAAAAGGACTCCCACACGTCTGACACGCACCCCAGAAGGTCCTTCTCTACCACTCACTTCACTTTCAAATGTGAAGCACAGCCAAGTAAGCCTTGCATTCCTGCCAGGGTAAGGGAGAAGGGCTTCCCTTTCTTCATTATGGGATGCAGTGTTCATAAGAACATAAGGTGGAACTCTGCTGGATCTGGCCACAGCCCATCCAGCCCACAGTGGCCCAAAAATTGCTTCTGGGTATCTCAAGCAGAAGACAAAGGCAAAACCTTCACCTGTTTACTCCTTCCAAATGGCCTTTAGAGGCATCCTGCCAGTCTGGAGGAAGTACCAGAGTAGTTCCCGAGGCATCCTTCCTGCTAGAACTTCGGAGCAATGAGAGGGTGAGCTCTGTACTCAAAAAGAAACCTTGCTGTCTCTAGGACTTATGAGCCTCTTTGTCCTCACTCTGGTAGGTTAGAGAGGCTCCCATCCCAGCTAGCTTCCACTGGCACACTCTGTCTGCAGAAGACAGCATAGTCCAAACCAGGAGGCCCTCCAAGTCTGCTTTAGATGAGGAATACTGGCAGACCTCAGTAACATACTACATCATGGAGGAATCCATTTCAGCAGCACATCTTGTTGCAACACTGAAATGGTCCCCCAAACTTTGAAGCTTGTCTGTGAAGCTTATATGAGCTTCAGGACCAGTGTGGGAATGTGCTTTAAAGACAAGTGGATGGAGGATGCTGGGAGGGAGGTAACAAGGTATGTAAGGTGGGGGGAGACACCAGACAAGAATTATTGCCCAAACCTGGCAGTGTCAGGTGAAGCATAGGACCACCCCAGTACCATAAAGGCTTTAGAGGCACTTGAGGGCAAGCAAGTTACTTTGGTACCTGAGGCAGAAAATTCCACATATTCATCTTCTCCTGGCATGAAGAACAAATGTAATAGCAGCATAGGGGTCTGCTTTATAATGGAACATTGGCCATCTAGATTTGCCCACACTGGGTGTGAGGAACTCTCCAGAATTAGGGGTGAGACTTTTCAGACCATGCCTATAGAGGCACACAATGCATCTGTTCTGCCACTGAGCTATGGCCCTTCCTGAAATTAATCTGTGTGGTGGCCATTTCTTTCTGTATGTTGGTAGAGATGACCCTGAGTCACACTGGAACCAAAGCTTTGGGGGGGGGGGGAATGCCCTTAACTTCCAGCTCTGCTAATTAAAATTTGTCCTCACAGATTAAACAACTGAAGCTTTAATTGATTCATGTTCTAATTAAGCCAGTTGTGGATATACTTTTTAGCAGGTGTGACACCAGGTCAACTCCTCCTCATGGTAATATTAAATATACAAAGGGATGTTTCTCCATTCTACCTGTACACTCATTTACAGTTTTAACTGCGTCCATGTTATAAACATATTTGAGCCACCATTTTGTGAAGCAGGTCTTTTACTCATCATACTGGTTTCCTCTGGCTGCTGCCCTGTTTCTAAGTACAATCAAAGGAACCGGTGCTTACTTTTTAATATTCTTGTGCAGCTTGGGACCTGGGCATGGGGAGATCCATCTTTCTCCACACACCCTGGAATAATCATAAGAGGATCTTCTTCAGGTGCCCCTGCCTTTTGACCTGAGGCAGTTGGCACACTGTTTTTGGCCACAGTGCTCTGCCTTTGGTAGAATCCCTCCAGAGAGAGCCCTTTGATGCCTTTTTAACTCTAATGAAAGACCTTTCATAGATCTCAAGCATTTGCTAATTTAATCAAGCCCCTATTGTCTCTTGAAAAAATTGAAATGTACTATTGTTTTATAATTTTTCCTTAAATGTAAGCTTATCTGAGAGTTTTGCTTGTTACCAAAAGATGGGGCACAAATTTCCCACCACCAATTTGTATTCTGCAACCATCAAACATTTATTGGGGAGGGATGAAACAGTGAATCCCTGGTAGCCTTTAATGTTCAGGGAAGTGCTGCAAACCTGGGCTTTGATGCATTACACATCAAAGGTTACTGCAGCATGCTTTTCCCAACATCCAGCTAGTGGTTAGTGGGAAGCAACAGAGCTTTTTCAGTGGTAGCACCTCGGCTGTGAAACTCGCTTTCCATGGGTTTTATTTGGCACTGTTGCAGATTTCCTACAACGTGTTTTTGTGGTTTGAGTGGGCCAGATGACTTTGCATTGTTGTATCCATGTGTGTGGTGATGGTGGTGGTGTTTTCAGTACGGCTCTTGTTGAGAAGGTTTCATTCATTCCTATCTCAGAAGTCATTCTGAAGGCATTTGCAGAAAAAAATTACTTTCATATAAATGTTAGGCATATTGACCTGCTTCTACTCTAGTTACTCTCCGGCGTCAAGAACCTTTGCCCTGAAATTTTAAGGAAGCCAAACTGGAGCATTATTAGAATCCACTAAAATGTCTCAAACCAGTGAAGAAGATATACAGCCCTTAAAATGAACTGACACAGATGTATTTGTATATCTTGTTTACATCCTGCTGTTCTTCCACTAAAGAAAGCAGCATGGAGGGAGGGTGGGATGTGGTACATTATCTGCTTCACGAACCAGTCTATGGTTTCCTTGGGCCAAGCTCAATATACTATCAACTACAGCGCACAGGTTCTTGACTAATTTGTTGTTGTTTTAAAAGGATCATCAGCTTTAGGTCAAGTATGTTGGGCTGCTGTTGCTTATGGATCCTTTTCTTAAAATCCAAAAGAGGAGAGAGCGCAAACAGCATGTAGAAAAAGTCTGTGGTACCCAGAGGGGGCGAGCAGGGGGAAAGCTTGTAGAAAAAAAGAAGAGAACATCTTAGGATTGGTGGGAGGGGGAGTAGTTAGCCTCAAGTTTCCAGTTATTGCTCACCTTGGGGGAAAAGGAGGAAGAGCTCCCCCAACCAACAATTGTCTTCAGCACCAAGCAAGCCCAACAGTCAGCTTTTTCTTCCTCTTAATGTTTATTTTTTTAAAAAAATGGTTCATCCAAGGGGACAAATGGTCAGTAAGGTTAGCATAGGAACCCTCCCCTTCCGGAAAGTATCTATTCTGGAATGATAAGGAAGGAGTTGGAAAAAACCAGAATGAGCCAGCATGTTGGTTTGGGAGCTGCATGTTGTGGGGAGTTAATTAGAGTTAATTAGACTAATTAGCTTGCAAATGAAACTCAGCATTTCCTTGCAATTCTTCTTCCTTATGAAATTCTAGCCAGATATATATCACAATGTGCTTGTTCTAGATCTAGAAAACAACAATGGCTGCCTCAGACTGAGGTGAGGGCTGCTTTCCTCATTTTCTTGCCAACAGTTGCTGCTGCTTCTCAGTTGTGTCAGAATTTTCTACTGCTTTTTGTCACCACAGCTACACCCACACACATCGGCTCTCCATTGCCTTGCCCACCACAGGCCACTAGACCCAAGAACATATCTCGTTTGAGGAGGTCATGTCAGGGTGTTATTTTTAAATGTGCTTGCCTTCATGGCCAGCTTCTCTAAGCACATCTGAGCAAAAGCCAGCATTCAGCATGGTGAAATATTGTAGCATAAATGTTCACACTGTCTTTCAAGTTCTTTTGGCCTGGATCTTTCTTTGCCTATTTCTGGCTTTATATTTTTTTTATTAAAACCTTAAAAAGGGGAGTGTAGTGTGAAAGTACATCTGGAGGCAAAGAGACTGTATGGATGTGGGGCTGGAGATGAAAATGAACTCACTCAAAGGAATTTCGGGGGTAAAGGGAAGCCTTGATTAAATTAGACAAAAATAAGGACTGGGTAAATATGATACTGACTGGATGGTGCCACTCCAAATGGGCTGGTCATCTGATGTGTTAAGTGGGCACTGCTGAAATGTTGCATATGTAAGCAGGAACAAAACCATTACCTTTGACATCTTGACCCAGCAGGCAGCTATAGTGTGGAAGCATCTTTTGTGGAGCGCTTGAGGTGGTGGGATGATGGAGAAATGGTCCTGTCTTCTTTATAAAGAGCATTTGTTATGTCATGCGATTAAGGGATTACCCACACACACACTTTCAATTTCCAGAGTGGTTGCATGCATTTCTAGAAACATCTTCCTCTTTTATTCAGTAGGCAGGGAACAAATGGGGGAATGCACGAACATTGACATGGCATTTAAATTTTTTTTAAATATATGAACAGCATTTAGAGGAAGGCGAGTGAGTTGGAAACTGATAGCTGAGTCAGTGATGAGTTTGGGGATATGCAGTAAGGCAAGTGTAAAGGCAGATTTCAGTAATGATTCCCTTTAAAATCAATAAAACATTTGGTCTCACAAAATGGCGGCAGCAGGTCTTGGAGGACGAGGGAAACAGCAATGTCTCAGCATGACTTCCTATGGAATTTATAGGTTCCAGCACTTTCCACACAGGAGGAAGCTGTCCTAACCTTATTCTCCAGGTGAACAAGTATTCTGTCTCCCTCTGAACTCCTTGTGGCCCATAATTCATGCAAGCCATTTTAAACATTTTGCCCTTCAACACTTTCTATGGCGGCGGGCAGGCATGAACCAACAGAGGCTGTTAGCTGCATTTATTGGTGGTCCAGCTGCAGTGGCAGGACTTGATTGTTTTACTATTGAACAAAGGCTGAAAGAAGAGTAAAGAATTTGGGGAGGGGCTTTGATGCTGTTGCTTTTGCACTGGGGTGGGAGGGGAAGAGGACAATGAACTTGACACCTACTGCAAAGGCTAGGCAGGCAGGTTAAGCTGAGACTGATGTTGGAAGCACCGTTTGGTGCCTCTTTCTCTTACTTATGTTGTCATGTCAAGTTGCTCTTGCCCCCCCCCCTCCTCTAAGCCACCCAAGTTCAACCGTGAGCAGGGAAACAGCTTCCAGTTTCTTGGCCTTAGCCCACCAACCTGGGTTTTTGGCTTTTTCCCCCCATGGACCTCCTGAAGTACCATTGTGCGCCACTGGGGCTCCCGGAACCACAGTGTGGGGGATTGATTTTGTACTTTCCAAACCTACCCTTGCAGGCTTTTATCATGCAGCGTCCTGTATGTGACAGATGATGAAACTTTTGCTCATCCTCCAGTCTTTGAGTTTGACTCACTAAGTTTTAATTCAGCTTCAGTCCACTTTCAGAATGGAAGAACACATCAGAAAAGTGGACGGTTGTTTTCATTCTGCATTATCTAACTCAAAGGTGGATCTTCTGAGTTACATAATGCTGAAAGAAACCAGCTTGCCAATTTGCTGACGTGTTCTCTCATTCTGAAAGTGGCCTGAAGCTGGATTAAAACTTAGGTGGGGACACAGCCTAGGAGGAGGGGTACAAACTCTTAAGAGCCTTTAGAAGCCGAGTTGAGAATGCCTCTTCCAAAAGAAGCATCCTCCCAGCCACTTTGTTCCTGAATGGTGTTCTCCCAGGGAAAGAGCAGTGCCAGCCCTTTTTTTCTCCTCTTCAGAACACAGCCAAAAGGGTGATTTCAACCGTGTTAACCTGGTAGGGAGAGCGAAATCAGCCCTGCAGCTGCGCCTTCCCCGTGAGCTCCTTCTCTGCTGTTTTCAGCCAAAAACAGTAGAAGAGTGGAAGGAACCTGATGAAATGTTTTTCCCTCCTCTCTGTTCTCCCTCTTCTCCCACAGCCTCACACGTGTTTGTAAAGGAGCACTATAGGATTGCCAGGGGCAGGAGGAAATTCTGCAATTTTACAGCATTTCCGCAGAGCCGTTTCCCTAGTGTCTCCGGCTGGATGCTCCCGAAGCCAGGCTCACCCCACAGCAGAGGGCTGTGCCGTGAGTTCTCCTAGGATACTACTTTAGTCTTCATCCTACCATCAGAAGTCCTGCCGTTGTTTCTCGCAGCGCTTGCAACTCTTAAGGAATGGCTTAATCTCTGGTGTATAATACTGATAAAGAGCTGTAGTTTTGTTTATCAGCAGTTGCTGCTGCTTCCCATTCTCTATCTAGTGGCCTGAATAGGATGGTTGTCTGTGATATTGTAAAGAGAATGGATGGTGCAGCTGGTGCAGGAGGATTGCGCATTGTCATTTGGTGTGCGTGAGAATCTCTGGGTATGTCTGTGGTTTGGCTCTCCATGCCTCTTCCTTCTGAAAGGAGATTTCTGCTCCATTCAGAGGTTTTTTTCTGTACAGATATCCCTGTCTGTGCCATATTTCTATTGAATGTACTTTTCTGTCTTCGTACTGCTGCTTAGAGCACAACTATATATGTGTAAGGGAAGCCCTGTGTCCTCACATTTCCACCCCTAGCTGCTCTCAGGTTTCTAACCTCAGTGGGCTAAGAGATCTTTTGCAGTCAGATTTTGGCCGCAAGTACTTTCAGAACTTGTTTTCCCTTAGCCCAACACACACACACACACACACACACACACACACACACACACACACACAGAGTCACACTTTCCATGCAGAGAGACTGCACTATTTGCTATAACCTGATTCTATTAATCGCCCACCCCTTCCAAGTGGCCACTTCAGCACTTTCCCACCTAACAGAGCCAGAACACTTTTCCCAGTCCTCACCAGCCCATTCAAAGGCCGTGACAGCCACGAATCCCTGACGCCGACACCTTCTCGCTCCATATCGATCCCCTCTCCTTTCCAATCAGTGCTGCCAGGGTGATGGATCAGAGATGCTGTGGCCTTGTGCACCCTCCCTCCCTCCTTCCTCTTGCTGCTGATACGCCACAAAGTGTGTGGACTTCAAAGGGACATATCAGGAAGACCAATGTAAAGATTCAGCCTGTTCTGGGCATTGCCAGGTGATTCCACGCAAACGCCAGGCCTCCTCCCAAGTTTTGCTTTCCTTCCAAGGGATGGCTGCAAGACCTTCCTCTAACTAACTTCTGAAGCTCCCTCCTTTAGAAGATTAATAATGCTGTGGCTATTCATCCCATTCCAATCGCTGAAGTTTTCTGGATAACATATTTCCTAATATGTATAGAAGGTAGAATCTTGGGCTTACGGACTTGTCTGTATGCTTGCAATATAGGTTTGCCGTGCCCTGTGTTCAGTCTTTCAAGATGGAAAACATTTGCAATGAAGAGTAGGTAGGTGTAATGGATAAGAGGTGAAGAAGAGGAGTTCTGTTGATGCAAATAAGTAAAAGACTGCATTATTTACATCATATAACTTCAGAAGGAAGGTTACACCAGGGATCCAAACTCGGGAATCTTGACCCTACTGGCTTTTTCAAACTTCACCCTTCTCCAGGTGCTTTGGATTACAGCTCCCAAAATTTTCAGCCAGTCATCCAAAGCATCTGAAGTGAACACAAATTACCATAAACTACTCTATGCTTTCTTTCAGAATCTGAGGGTACAATTACAAATAGGCTGATTTGATACACATTTGAGGAAAACTATTAAACGTGAGCACTTGCTGTTGTACTGCAACTCTCTTGTTGTAAATTTTTTTTGGCTTTCCTTGGAGGTTGGCTGTGCAGGTGTACGATTAACTGATGGTGCTGTGGGTTTGGTCCCTTATTGCTGGCTGACTATCTGGCATAGCTATAATGACTGCCACCTTCCCAGCCAATCAGCTTGTTCAGTCCTTCACCCTAGCGTGATGGGACTTTCTTCTCTCTCTTAAATCGGATCCTTGAGTACTGAGGAATGGAAGGAAGGCTGAATGCATTTTTGTTAATGCATTCTATTAAAATCTGAACCAATGGCAAGCAGGTAAAATGAAGACAATAGTTTCAGAATAAAATCCAAACAAATGGTAATGAAATCAAAGCATTTTTCCCTCTCTCTTTTTTGTCTCTTCATAAACACAAGAGACTCAAATAATTTATTGGAGACTATGTCCCAACTGGTTGAAATGTTTCTAAATCTCCTTTGCATGCTTACCTTGGCAAGGGGGGGGGGGAGCAGAAAGATGTGGATTGTGGAGTCATAATAAGCCTGTGAGGAAGACTTAGGCCCTGGTCACACAAGTAGTTTAGGTCAACTTCAGGTCATGTTACATTTTTATTTAATTTGTTTTCCAAACTGGCCTACCCCCATTAGATCATCCTAACCATAGTCCTCAATTTTACATGACTGAGGAGGATTCAGCCCATCCTAGCATTCCAGGCCATCTTCGCTTCCTCAAGTGTGAGCAGGAGGATGGGCTAAAGGAGGCTGAAC